>QLOH01000574.1:0-660055 GCA_026901365.1 Sesbania bispinosa
GACTTCGTTTCATCTCCCCCCTTGTATACTCGAATCCTTTCCCTTATTTATGATCGTACTTGTAATCACCTTAGCATTGTTTATTTACAATAATTATAAGGCATGCCGGGTAATTATCGTACCCGCAAATTCCCCTATAACATCATAAATAAACGCCAAAAGCTATTATCTACAGGCATTCAAAGTGGCATTTGGCGACCCCAAACATTCCCCGTATTTTGCAATCAGCGCTATCGATTTAGCCATACTTTCATATAAGGCACCTATGGAGGGGTGTGTCACTCACTGAACCTCCAATCGTTAGAATACAATCCTTATACTACGATATGACTAAACCGAGTATCTTTAGCAATCCGAGAATAAGCTTCATGAACAGCTCCATGCTCACCTACCTCTGATACTAGTCGGAGTTCCACTTTTTGTATCCAGAGCACTAGCCTACCACCCCGGTGCACGCGCGGAGGTGATGCATTACAAACAGCATAAAGATACCGATAAATTACAAGCATAGAATCATAAATAAAAAGGAAAAGAATTCTTATACACAAGGGGATTGAATCTACTACATCAAATCCTACTGGAGAGTTTAGCTACAAATAGTAGCCATTACAAACCACTGAGAAATCTGTCACCTTTCTCAATCCTATACTACTCTCTCTCTATGTGTATCAGTGTTTTGGATCCCGAGGACCTGCCTTGTGACCTATGCAAAGGGCTCTATTTATAGAGTTGGAAAACCTTGAAGAGATCAGGCTGTGATGTCACTTGTGTGAAGCTTATCCAATCAGGGGCTGCCTTTTCATAAATTGACGTCACTTGCGTGAATCCCATCCAATCAGGAGCTATCTTATTGTAAATTGACGTCACTGGAGTTGCGCTTCATGCGCGCTTAGCGTGTGTGAAGCCTGGCTGCGCTCCACGTGCGCTTAGCGCAAGTGGAGCCTGGATTTGCGCTCCACATGTGCTTAGCGTGTGTGGAGTGTGTTACACGCTGCAACATCCCTTAAAATGTGGATCTGTCCTCTGGATCTCTTTCTAATTTTATCCGGTTTTCCTTTATCCCTTTATCCGAATTATTTTTGTATTTATTTGCTTTGGATTTGATTTGAAGAGGTTATCCACAAGATTCTTTGATTATCTCCTCTTTATTTGAATTTGAATCTACAACAACCTCCTTTCTGATGCTATTTTCTTTTTCTTTCCAAATCTCCTGTAAATCTGCATAAAATAACAGATTTCTATTCAAAATAGCATCATATTCAAATTTGAACCAAATAAATACAATTATTGTAAATATTAATAAAAAGGGATATTTTGGGGGCATAATTTACTATTTTAACCTTGATAAGTGTAATAAAAACTATATGAAAATAACGCTAATTTTACACTTATTAGCCACCAGAGCCAAAAATACTATCAGTCAAGGTTTCAAAAGAAGTCCCTATGATTGTTGTGTTTACCATAACAAGGTGGAGGATGATTCCATGATATAATTTCTACTCTATGTTGATGACATGCTCATAGCAAGAAGAAACATGTCAGATATTCAGAACCTGCAATTACTTATGAGTTATGAATTTGACATGAACGATCTGGGTGCTGCTAGGAAGATTCTTGGGATGGAAATCCATAGGGATAGATCCTAGAAGAAACTCTTCTTATCTCAAAAGGATTACATCCTAAAGATCCTATCTCGGTTTGGAATGATCAATGCTAAGCCCCTTAACACCCCCTTATCAACAAAGGAAAAGCTATTTGTTACTATCAAGACCCAATCTCAAGATGACTCGGACTATATGTCTAAAGTACCCTATGCTTGTGATGTAGGTAGTCTTATGTATGTTATGATATGCACAAGACCATACCTTGCATATGTTGTCAGTATGGTTAGCAGATATCTAAATCAAGCTCAAAGGGAGCATTGGCAAGCTACAAAAAAGATATTCAGATACCTAAGAGGAACTGTTGATATTGTCCTGATCTATTGCTCAAACTCAAGTTGTCTTTTGTCAGGATACTCTGATTTGGATTATGCTACAGATCTGGATGGAAGAAAATCCATCACAGGATATGCCTTCACTCTAGGAAATTGTTTCGTTAGCTGGAAAGCAACCTTACAACCTTATGTTGCCCTATCCACAATAAGGCTGAATACATGGCTCTCACTGAAGCTTCCAAGGAAGGAATCTGGTTAAAAGGGCTTGTTAGTGATTTATGAATCTATCAAGAACATGCCCTCATCTTCTGTGATAGTCTCAGTGCAATTTTCTTGGCCGAAGATCAAGTTCATCATGATAAAACCAAGCATATAGATGTGAGGTACCACTTCATCAGATTAGAAAATAGGATTAAAGTCCAGAAGATCAACACCATGCACAATCCAGATGACATGTTCACTAAACCTGTTCCTAGAAGCAAGTTCATGCATTGTTCCTAGTTTGTTTTTGTCTGGAGGATGCAGATATATATATATATATATTTCTTTTGGGGTAAAGGTTCTAATTCAAGGTGGAGATATGTTAGAATGTCTTAGAACTATTTTTATCTTGTTAGTTGGCAGGTAATTCTGTTTGAGTGGTTAAGTTAGTTGGCCACTGCCTATATTTGATCCTTCCCTATATAAGGGATCAAATATAGCATCTTGTATGCTGCTGGTTTCACTTTAATACATTGATGATCTGCTCCTCTCGTGGATGTAGCCAATTGCACAAAGGGTGAACCACATTAAACTCTGTGTGTGTTCTCTTCCTCTCTTTCCCTTCTTGATCACCTTGTGTTCTTCATTTGCATTTTGTTTTCTGTCTAAACGTTTTTCTTTGATCACAAAACTTAACACATCTAATTTTTTATATTCATAATCTTTGTTAGTCCTCTTCTCAACTTATCTTCCAAGAAGGCCAGCGTGAAATCTTCTCACATTATATCAGATCAGGCATGTCTATACATGACATTATTAGATATATGGTGAGTCCGGAATTAATGCACATATTAGATATAACCTCGCACCCTTAATTTCCAATGCATGCAACTACATGTACTAGCTTTTGTTGTTGAACAAGCATTTTTTATAGCTAAAAGATGAAATCATGCATTAAAAGAAGGACAATAGTCTTGAGATATAAGATGTGAGACAAGTAAAGGTGTCTCGTAGGACTACATCAAATCACGAAAATGACAAGCATGCTTTTCTAATGTATGTGCTACCAAATTGCCATTTCTGCATATGTGACATTTGAAAGTCAACAAACAAAGTTGCTAAATCTTTAATGTCTGAAATAACTAGACTATGGTAGAATGATGCGACTATTTTGAAGAGATCATGTCAAACACAACCAAGCTATCAGTTTCTGCTACCACTTTAATATAACCCAGGTGATAAGCAAGTTGCAAACGCTTCCTAGCTCCAACTACTTCTGCCATAGTAGGATCCGAGGCACAAAATCTGATGAGTAGTTGTTGCCTGCACAACTCCTCCATAAATCTATTATCCTTCTCTCTGTTTATACATATCTCTTTTCATTCCTTTGTGGTTGAGGAAGTCGCAGAGGGATCAATTATGTCACTACAGATTTAATTAAAGTGTTATGAAATTTACTCAACACGAAACACAATTTTCGTCTCTATTTATCTCCATTATATTATGTTTGACATCTTATATTTTTTTCTCCTTTATTTTCCAATGCACTGATTGGATGTATATTGCCCTTCAATGTTTCTAATATCAATGAATTTGTATATTATATAAGACTCGTTCCCAATTCCTCTACTTGGAATTCCATATCAAGCTTTTACGTGAAAGATATGTTGTGAACTTGTGATCCCCATTTAAACTCGGACTCTTCGTGGCAGAACATGCAAAGTAACTACCTAAGTAGACCCCTTCCATTCCATTAGAGCTTTCTAGGACAAACCAAAAATATGTTGCAAAGAAAATACAAATAGGCCAAAGCCAATACAAAGTTTTTCGGGGAAGCAAAGAAAATAGTACCTAATTCGAACGGTATACTTATTATCGAAAAGCTAGAAATTAGAACGAACTCATGTTGATTCCTCATGCTTAGGTCTCTAATATGTGCATGCTATATTTTCCCTAAAGGTATGTTATTGTCCAATGAACGAATTTGATTTACCACAAAACCACATTTCAAATGTGATCTGGGCAAACACTTGTCGGTGATGAAACGCGCATCCTTAGGGCAGAGTGAGGGGTTGGGTGACGTCCTTCATGAATGGAGATTTTGTGCGCAAGAGGGATGATCCAGGTTGGGCGACTACAACACAACAAGGATTACTAGGATTAGAGAGGTTTGTGATTAGTGGGTTTTCTGGAATGAAAGGAAGTTGAGGGTTGTAACTTGTAATCGACGTTTTACTAAAACATATATTTTCATTAAAGTCCTGCGAAATGTTTCCTTGGGGTGATTGGACCTTTACCCATGTTTTTTGTTGTCGTGGCCTATGTTAAATTTTAGAAGCTACACTCTTTTAGTCGTGGTCTTTCCTATCTATCGCTTAGAAACAATGGTCTTGTACAAAAAAATCATGGTCTAATTATAATCTACGGTTCTAACTATCGCCTAAAATAAATAGACGACAATTACATTTATCAATTTCAAATGCATGTATATATCTAGAATTTTGTGTAACCAATGAATCGCTCTTTCTTTCTTCATTGAATTTTGTTCATGGTGATCCCTTTATTTTGTTAGAATACATTTCTAGTAGTTAGAATTAGTTAAGAAAAGATACGTTATAAGAATTTTTTTTTCCGAATAGGAATACTGAAAGGAATCAAGCATGTGGTCAGGGTACAACGGAAATGAATGGATTCCCTCCCTTGTTATAATCGTTTTGCTAAAACACGAATCAAGGCATAAAAGGTATTGAAACGAAAGGTCGTACCTTATTAGGATTATAAACGAGGCAAGTGTAGCCACGTCTCTATTGGTATCCACGCCAATAGCCGAACTAAGAAACCCTCCTCAGCTCTGCTAGTAGCCTTAGAAAGTAAGAAGCGATTGCTCATGTGTATGGGGTAGTGCATCTTATGCTCTATCTATAGAGTGGTGGCTAGGGTTTTACCCCCTCACTCACTTAACCCTCACACTTATGGGCCTGGCCCATTATGTAATAATTCTAATTAAATTAAATTAGAATTATTATCCTTTCCTAGTGGCTTGTTGTATGCGTGTGACCCAATAGGCTTTTATTATTTGGTTATAATATTAAAATAAAACCCTTTTATATTTAATATCATAAATAATGAGCGGCATATAGCAATACATCACTATCCAAATATTGAGAATATCAACAACTTTGACGAATCTTATTTTATGATAATTTATATGATATGTCCCTTTGTCCAAATATCTAATTGAACACAAGGGCATGGATTGTGTCAACCTTGTATAGTTCAATCTATATATTTTCTTGATCACAAAGTAGATTGTACAGAAAATAAACATCTCATGTTTATACTCCTGAGCATGGCCATGCATTTTGCAATCTCACTTTATCAAGAGGACTATAGATATAACTCCTGTTACATAGGAGGGACAAATCCCATCTAGGGAACTCACATTCCACCACTAGGGATGTAAAAAAAAAAAACCTGCACCCGCGGATACCCGTGGATATAGCCGCAATGGGTATCCGCATATTTACTAAATGGGTGGGGACGGATATTATACTATCCGCCCCGCGGGTACCCGCATACTCAGTAAAACATATTTTTCTATTAAATATATTTGAATATTAGGATTTTTTATTATTTTATGATGAGATATAATTTATTTTATATTATTTTTTGATGATATTCTTAATATAGTAACATGTAATGGTATTATATAATGATTGTTTATATATATAGTATGATATTATAATATATTATATAACATTTTCTCTCTTTCTTTTTATAAAATTTAAATTCTTAAACATTAATGGATACCCGTGAACACCCGCGGATATCCGTTACTCGCATGGGTACCCGTTAATTTTAGCGGGTATGTATATGGGTAGGCACTACCCGCCCCCGCCCCGCCCCGTTGACATCCCTATCCACCACATAATTCATTATATGTCCAAATACCTACTTTATGATCACCCTGTTACAGGCAACGTTTGATGATATTCAAAACACATAATTCCTTATGTAGGAATCGTAGTGATTTCAGGTCAAAGGACTTTATATAACATTTATCAATTTAAGAAACGTTCATGACACTTACGTAACAATCCATGCAACGTTCTTAAGGTGGGCATGTCCAGTACACCATTACTCTTAATGTGTACCTATATGAGCACATGATATCTCATATCCATGATATGTGAGATGTGATCATCAATGAACTCACATACTAGTCTAAATGCATCTTTGTCCTAAGATGATACTTGACTAGGGACTTTTTAAGAATAGTTCTTCATAAGCTCTCACGATCAAGTCATCTACTTGATTCCTTATGAAGTTTAAACTTACTATTCTAAGGACAATAATTATATTCTAAAAGAATAAGTTTGCCTTTATCAAATAACATGATACAAGTGATGGATGTTCATAAATATATAAGTCTCTAGTGCATATTCCTAACAATCTCCCACTTGCACTAGAGACATTCAGACATAACTATTATGCCTAATGATCTAGTGTGCCCTTCATGCTTCTGCTGCACAAGGGGTTTAATGGGTTTGTAACAACGACTGTTTCTTGCTTCAAACTTTTCTAGCTCACAGCGCCACCATTCAAACAAACACACATAACCTTATTGCGATCTTCAATCATCTTTGTCGGTTTGGAAACTAGCATCAGTGTAAACCTTTACAAGTAGCTCTTCCTCACCTCCATATATCAAGAATGAATCCTCAGTTCTTCTCAAGTACTTAAGGATGTTCTTGACTGTTGTCTAGTGACCTTCACCAAGATGAGTCTGGTATCTGCTAGTCATGCTTAAAGCATATGATATTTCTGGTCGAGTATATAACATGGTAGACATGATAGATCCTATGGCAGACATTTTTAGTAATTAGAATTAGTTAAGAAAAGATACGGTATAAGAATTTTTTTTTTCCAAATAGGAATACATGGTAATCAATTAAGTGTTTCTTACAAGACACGTTTTCAAAAAGGTAATTGATTGAATTAGTGATGTAACCGGTTATATTGTTCATCAGGATCTTCTTGGTTTCAATTTGATCAATATAATCGATTAAAAATTTGTGTAATCGATTAAAACAAAGAGAAATGTAATATGAATGAATTACTCAGTTTGGTAATCGATCATCTTACTTATATAATTGATCATTTTGCTCAAACTTTTCTTGGAAATAGTTCAAGAGCAACTTAATTGATTTTCAAGTCCATGTAATCAATTAAAGCAGTAGCTCTTTTTAACATATTTGATATCAAACTTCTTATCTCTTTTCCTTTCTCTAATCATTTCTAATGCTTAGCTTTATAATTTTCATAGTTTTGAAATTACTTTTCACTTGCCTGAGCACTTAAGTTCATTTTAACTACTTGGATTCAACTTTACTTACTAAGAGTTTGAGTTTTGTATATTAATGAAAGACATCTAACTTATTCTAAACATTCATACATCTCTTTCCTTTCACTTTCTCCAATTGAATTGCTTCGCTTTGAAGGTTTTGCTTCATCAAAATCATCACTTAGTCTTCAACAAGGATCAATGTGACAAATGCTATGAATATTAGAGTACTACTTATATTTGGGATCTAGTGAAAAGAGAGATGACATGTTCACGTTCAGTGACAAGGAACATTTATTGCTTTATGAGAGCTTTTTTCATAAGCACTTAAGGGAGTGAGAACTATAGGAGAGACGAAGTACTTAACCTATACGTAAGTTATTTTATAAGCTAGTTTAAGGAACTTATTGAAATAAGCTGAAAACAACTTATGAGCATGTCATAAGTTCTTTTCATATGTTTATCCAAATGCTTAATTAAGTACTTATTCAATAAATGTTTATGATATGTGAGCTTATGTCAAGGGAATTAGTGATAGGGTATTGGGAGCACAATTTTAGTTTAGAGAATAAACAGATAAATAGAATAGATAAAAGAGATAATAAATAAATGAAAACATTAATGAACAAAATTGAGAGATAAATTATGTAATGATACAAAAAAGTATGAATGAATGATGAGATAAACTGTTTTAATATAGTAATAAAAAAAGAAAATTAAAGTGTGGTAAAAGGGGAGGAAAGAAAACAGTTGGTAATAGTACAACTATCCCCGTGGAGGATACTCGTGATTTATAAAAACAACACTCTTGTAATTAAACATATTAATAGGAACGAATAAAGACGGGAAATATTTTAATATAAGAATGATAAAAAAGAAAACGAATATATGATAAGAAAGCAAAAAAAAAGAAAGAAAACGATAGAAGGAGAACCGTGTCCCGTGGAGTATATACTTGTGGTTCATAAAAAATCACCTTATTAAAATGATAATGAAAAAACTAAAAGAATGTAAGTGAAAAAACATGACACATGAGAAACAATTTTAATATAGATTGAATAGATAAGAGAGATAAAATTTAAAAAGAAAAAAAAAGAAAAAAAAAGGGAATAGTTGTAAGAAAAACCGACTCTTGGCATATGGGGGGTTAACTTTCTAATGTATATATAGATATATAGATATATATAGATTACACTAGATGAAGACACATGTCCACATTTTCTATGTCAAAACACCGTCTTTTTTTTATAATAAAGTAATAAAATAAAAAAAACTCGAATAAATATTATAATCACCCATTCACAACTACTTCAAATCTCTCGTAAAGATATTTTTTTTTTGGTATAAATCATAGGTATCCCCTATTACCAGAGACAATCCTATTCGGGATTTAGTCACAGTTAAATCTCTCATAAAGATATGAATAGTGCATGAAAATTCTTATTGACATTTACATCTCTGCATTTCCCTTTAGGGTGTGTTTGGATGGGCGTCCCAACACACTAGACGCACGTATGAGATGTGATTTTTCCATTTGGAGCATGGTTTGGATGAGCTTATGTGATGTGAGTTTGAAAGTAAACTCACGTTTTTTCAGATGCAATAATTATGGGCTTCTGCGTTGCACATTACGCGATTCTATCTATTGCATTCTCTCATGGTTCTTCACTTCTCATTTTACCCTGCAATCACAAGAGCTTGTTGCGTTTTATTTGCTACCTCGTATTACAGAGCACTAAGAATCAATTCATCTATACCTATAATTAGAACTTGTCCATTGTTCTTACAGGTTAATGTGATGAGTATTTCTCATTCCCCTTCCCACCCAAAGTATTGAACTTCTCTAAGGTATCTTCTTTCCAGAATATAATACGACCCTCTGCCTGCAAATGTCTCGCCTTTAATTTTTCAATATCAAGTACTGATAGCGGGATAGTCTTTCTTCAAGTGCTGATATTCCCATAATGCCAGCAACATTGAAAAAAGTCTCTCTTTTAAGCAGCAGTCGGTAGCTTTGTAAAATTTGTCATGGATATAGGAGATGGCAACTCATCTGCAAAATATAAATAAACGAGATTAGTTCCTGCAAATCAGCAAAAGAACAAAAATGTGTGTGTGTGTGAGCATGAGTGAGTTATTAAAAAGAATCTAAACCCTTGAGTCGCTGCATTGGTAATAAACCAAAAATGTGAAACCAAATAAACTCTTTGACTTTGAGATCATTTAATTGCACCACAAGGAGCATGAGAAACAGAGTATATTAACGTGTAGCTTTTTTTATGTAATGTGTAGCTTTTTTTGTAGGTAATGTAATAATTTACAATATTCATACTTCTATATATGTCCAGGTTAAAAAAGATATTGTATTTACTTATATGCATCCAACCTGCATGTTTTATTCCTAGGTTCTTTCCTCAGAAAAAGAAAAAGTCGTTGAAAGTTGAGTTTCAGTGTTATATTACAAAGTTATGTTTGAAGAATATTTATGCTCAACAATATTTTTATGTTGTTATTACATTTTATTTCCAAGTTTTTAACAAAGTTATGTTTTCAATAGTTAAAATATCATGCATATTCCAAATACTTCTAAATAAATAAAAATTAGTGTAAATATCTTTTATTTTTTTATATTAAAATCAATTATATACTTTATTTTAATAAAATGAAATCTATATCTATATAACAAACAAAGACATGTCATTTTTAGTAATTATACCTGCAAACGTGATTTATAAAATCTCAACCAAACAATATTCATTTTCTTAAACTCACATTTATAACAACTATCCAAACAAAAAATCACGTTTATACAAACTTAAATTCCCTTCAAATCACAGTCAATAAATCACGTTCACCTAAACTCAACTTTACAGATACGAATCCAAATAAGCACTTACTTACAAAAGGAAGTGCATGATGGAGAAGTGGTGTCACCGAAAAGCGAGCCTCAAATTCAATAGTGGATACTTGCGCGACTCCCACAAAACCAGAATGCCCTGTCTGTGACGCAGCATATGCTTACGTGGCGCATTGAAAGAATGCCACGCGTGAACAACTTGGACGACAAGGAATCCTCGCAGGTAGCACCGACGCCACCGTGTTTTTTTCCTTCGCTTTCCTTTTCATGCTTCCAGAACCCCATGAAATTCCACGCTCTCAGATTCCTCAAATTCCCCCTCTCTCTCTCTCTCATGCTCCACACAGAACACAGACATTCATTTTCATTCATTCAAGAGCTCCAAAACTTCTTAGAGAGAGAGAAAGCTACGCATAACAAACAGGAAAATGCCCCATACACAAACACAACTCGCAAAACCCTAACTTTTTTCTGATTTCGTTAAAGACCCACCAAACCAATCACTACCCTTCATTCCTCTCTTTAACTTATTCCATCCTACCTCCTCGCTCTTTCTATTTTTTCTTCGATTTATCTGCAAAAGATAGTTCCTTTCCCTTTTTTCTCTCTCACTTGGTAGGGCTTCAGTACTTGTTCACTTGCTTTCTTTTTAGCCACTTGATTGAATTCATGCTCTACTATTCTGATCTCAAATACCCATCTTTTCATTTTTAAAAATTTCTAATAGTTACACACTCAGTCCGTTAGATCAGTGTTTGATTTAAATTTAACCTAATTAATTTGTAGTTGAATTTGTTGGTTTGCTTGCAAAAATTCACTCTTTTCTTTTTTATGAAACAAGGGTCTGTTTCTGTTTTTGTCAAATTGCAGGTGAAGAAGGTCCTTTTTTATCTTCGATTTTTCACGGTGATTTTGTGGGGGGTGTGATTAGTTCTCTTCTGATGTTTTATTTCCAACCACTGTTTCAATCATCACCCGCTAATTATCTATCATCTAGACCTCCTTTCCCCTACTCAATTTCCCATGTTTTTCTCCCCTCTGATGTGTTCTTCATATGCTGCTTCAATTGCCTGAGATTTCGTCTCAAAATTTGATGCTTTGTGCCAAAGGGGAGTTGCTGGTTGCTATCACTGAATCTATCTGCAGGTTCTTTGAATATCACATTTAGTTTTCTTTGGTGAGACTTTCAAGGATGGGGGACCGTTTTAGACCTTTTTCCATTGAGGAGTTGCCTTCACATTTGGTTTTAGAAATTCTGTGCTCGGGCAGGCTCAGTGCAACAGACCTTGTTTGTTTGGAGTTGACTTCCAAGACTTTTGGTGGTAGCCATGGCTTGTACCCTTTCAAGTTTAAGTCCTTGATAGACTTTGCTGCATTTCAATTGTGTGCCTCCCATGCTATCTATTCTAGGATGGGTTTGAATTCTCAGAGGGAGTTATATGATCGATGTGGGGGAAATTGGAAGCGAGTTTTGAGGTTCTTGCAGTCTGTGGAACAATCCTCTGAGATGGTCGAGACATCATCAGGCAATGTACTATTTCATTATTACAAACAATTACTGTTATTTTCTTTTGAATTAAGAGTTATTACCATTTTTAATATTTGATCCTATAATAATTAAGTTTCAGAAGGGTGGGGACTGGGGATATTTTTTCTCTTTGCTTTGCTTTGCTTTTCAACCCCAAGTTGCTTAAACAGAACAATTTATATTGCATGGTTTAGCTGCACCATGCCTTTCTCTTTCTCTCTCAATTTCACTATTGTAATAAGTGATATAATGGTGCATTTGTGAAATAATTAGGACAGAAAAAATAAATGGAGATTAAGATGGAATTTCAATTCTTAACGATTGTTAAGAACAAATCTCATAATTTGGATAATTTTATTATTATTTTCTTCACTTGCATTTCTTTTAGTCTTCTTACTGTCCTTATGTAAGCAGAATTGTGGAGTTGTAATTAATGATGAAAAAAATAAATTTATTGGCAGATGCAAATTACAACTGGAAAGTATCACACCTTGGTGATCAGCAATTCCTCTGTCTACTCTTGTGGTTCTGGTTTGTGTGGCGTACTTGGTCAAGGGCCTGAAACAACACAGTGTGTAGCGTTTACCCGGATTGATTTCCCACCTTTGGCACGTGTGGTTCATGTTTCAGCCTCCTACAACCATGCAGCTTTTGTTATGCAATCTGGAGAGGTTTGTAGCGGCTTAATCTTTATTTAATTAGTATGACCCATGAGCAAGTCTAGTCAGGAACAAAATATATGTTGCTGTGGTTGTGGTGTTGACTGTTGCAGAAGCCTTGAGAATGCTAGAGATATAATTAAAACCATTGTTAGGCTTGCACTTTATATTTTAAGCTTATGGGCTAATTGGATTTGTTGCATAAGCTCTGAACCAAGTGTTCAAGCGTTAGATTACCATTTACCACCCACACTGTTCTGGCATAAGGTTTAGACAGGCTTCTCCTTTATACATGCTTCAAGCTCAAAAGGCTTTTGCATGGTGGGGGGAACACATAAGAGATATAATTAAAACCTTTCTTGCACCTAAAAGCTTAAGTTTTTAGGATATCTCTTGACAAAGGTACAGTTGTGCTTGTCTACGAAATGTGTTTTTAATCTTAATTTAAGAGTGGTACTTTAAGGTAGGAATAGGATACAAAAATTTTCTTTCTTGGCAATCCTGTGCTGTTCCAGTGTTTGTATTTATGAGCTTGTTCACTGTCATTTTGAACTAGAACACTAAGGAGAGATGACAGGAGATCTAAACATTGTGCATTGTGGTTATTCAATTCAACATACTATGCATTTTAGAGTTTGATTAACTTTGTCACAAGGATAGCTTTTATGTAATTCCTTTCAGGTTGATGCTAATTTTACTTTTTCATCTTTTGAAGTACACATTGTCCACACTAGCATGAGTCCAACTTTGGACAAACCATGAAGTATTTTTCTTCTCGAATCTCAAGTATGCAATATTTCCCCTGAATTGACTAAAAAGATAATGAACACATGAGGTTCAGGTAAAGAGGCTTTATGAGAAAATAGAAAGATTTTTTCTCTAGGGACTGGGATGGAATGAGTTGGCAGAAGTAAGGTCAGAAGAAAGGGAAACCGTTAGGACGGATTCAAGTCACAATATTCTTTCTTTCATCTGTCTTCTCCCCTTTTAGCTCTTGTCTTTGAATATATGCTTTGTTCTCCAAAGATAAAGAATGTCATAGAAGGTGAACTGAGACTAAGCTAAGATAGAATTATGGAGACTTGCTGCAGTTCCAAGTCTTTGTGCATCTTTAACTTTACTAACGGAATGAGATGAACTGTCTTAATTACTGCTTATAGTTGCTTAGGGAATGTCAGGAAGAATTTTAATTATTGGTCATTAAATCAATTGGCTGAAATGGATGTACAGTCTGAAGTCTATTAATTTGATTACCCATCCAAGCTTGTTTTCAAATTTTCCTTTTTGCAGTAATTGTTAAATTCTTGAATATAAATTTTCTGAAAAAGTTTAAGTAATTGAGATAAAACTGCAATGCTTCTTCTATTACAAATAAACAGTGATTAGGCTTCAGGTAGATTGTTTATTGAAATTATCTGCTCCCACAATATGGCACATCTATTTAGTTTTAATAATACAAAGAATATGATATGTAATTGAGGATTTGACCTCTAAAAAGTGCAAGTGAGTAACCACTGATGAAAAAGTTAATGTAGTCAGTTTTCACAAAACCATTAATTACTATCTGGTTACTTGCACTTTACAAAATTATGTCTGTTGATTTTTTCATTTAATTGTTATCCACTTTACTTTCTAAAGTGCAGGGTGTAGACTTTTTCATTTAACTGTGTCCACTTTATCCTCTAAAATGTACCCTGTATTTAAGAGGATCTTGTTCCTATAACTGGAACAGATTGGACTTTGTAATGCTGTGAAAATTATTGAAAGAAGGGTATTAATAGGAAGTTTTACCATTTCTAATATTCCTTAAGTATGAGCAAACATCACATTAAAATTTTGTAATGTTTGTCCACCAATTATGATGTTTTCTGCTTATGGTGTTTAGTTAATGACAAGAGTCTTGAGAGATAATGCAAATGATTTGGAGATGATATATGCAATTCTCTCACTCATTAATGTTGTTGCTTAAATGTTTTATGATTCATAAAAGCTATATATACATATACTGCTAGGTCTACAGATTTTTCTGCATGTTCCACTCTGATAACTCAGACCAATTGTTGCTTTGTTTTCCTGGAATAGAATAGGGAAGTTTTAGATTATAATAGATTAATACTTGTTTCCATCATAAACTTGCAACTTCACCTTTAACTGATGCAGGTATTCACATGTGGAGATAATTCATCTTCATGCTGTGGGCATAAAGATACAAGCCGACCAATTTTCAGGCCACGTCTTGTTGAATCCCTAAAGGGGATTCCTTGCAAGCAGGTAACTGTAAATTGCCTTCGTCATCGCAATATTATATATATATATATATATATATATATATATCGGTTTTTCTAACATGTGCAAAGGTTGCACATGTTAAGAAATCAAAAGTGGAAATGTTTTATTGGAAATTGTGACTTTTAACATTACCAATGCATTGATTGTTGTGATAGTTGTAATTTCCAATAAAACCTTTCTACTTTTGATTTTTTTGATTTCTTATCCTGTGCAAGGTTGCACATGTTTGAAAAACCGTATATATATATATATATATGATAATTGTTGACTCAGTTGAAAGTCAATAGTTGGTAACCTATTATATCTTAATATTAATCTCATAGGATAACTAATCTCCCTTTGTCTAAGGAATGAATACCTCATCTGAAACTCACTTTGCTTTTATTATTTATAATCTGCTCTGCTTTGCATGTGTTTTGATCTTATTCGGATATATTTCAAGATTGGTTATCAAGTTTTTCCATTGAGTCTGCAGCAGAGCATTTTGTAGTTCCTGTTTCGTTCTGAGTTATTTTAAGGGGGTTCGTATCTCTTTCATAAAAGTGATTTGTCATAGCATAGTATATATTAATATCAATCTCAAGGGATGACTGATCTCACTTTAATATAAAGAATAAATTCCTCATCCCAAAGCTCACTTTGATTCTAATATTTATAATCTTTTCTACCTTCCAATATGTTTTGATTTTAGACTGATATATCTCAAGGTTGGGTAACAAGTTTTTCCATAAAGTCTGCAGTAAAGCATTTTTGTAGTTTTAGTTTCTCACCATGATAAGGAGATTCTTATCTCTTTGATGAAAGTGGTTTGTCATATATTTTAGACATTATGTGTTCTTTCAAGTTAAACAATGACAAATCTTGTGTTGAGTCCCAAAAATTGCTCATGCTGATAGGCATAAGATGTTCCACCAGTTTGCTGTGATGCGCTCAGTGCTATTCTCCAGCTTTACTGTTCCCATTTTATTGGATGTCCATGACTAGCTCTTCAATTCTCAAATTTCCCCCTTTTTTGGGCCAGTTTGGATGCATTTTTGCAAAAGAACTTCTTGGTGAAAAAAATAGAATGAATCAAAGAAATCAAATGAATTTAACTTCTCCATAAGTTGAAATTAGTCTTTGTAGCCCACCTTCTCCAAAAGCTCTCCCATTTAACTTCTCCATAAGTAACTAATTTCAACTCATGGAGAAGTTAAATTCATTTGACCTCTTTAATTCATTCTATTTTTATTTTCTAGAAGTTCTTCTGCAAAAGTGTATCCAAATTGGGCTTTATATTGTTCCATGAAGTCTGTTTTTCTAAGGCCCCCTTTAAAGGATATGATACATGAACTTCTCTCAGGTTGCAGCAGGGCTTAACTTCACAGTCTTCCTCACTAGACAAGGTCATGTTTATACATGTGGAACCAACACACATGGACAACTAGGTCATGGTGACACTCAGGACAGACCAAGCCCCAAAATGATTGAAGTCCTTGGTAATGTTGGCTCTGTTGTTCAGGTTGCTGCTGGACCAAGCTATATCTTATCTGTAACAGAAGATGGAGCAGTATACTCCTTTGGATCAGGTGCTAATTTCTGTCTTGGCCATGGTGAGCAACATAACGAGTTTCAGCCACGTGCTATACAGAAATTTAGAAGGAAAGGTATTCATGTTGTCCGTGTATCTGCCGGGGATGAGCATGCAGTTGCACTTGATTCAAATGGATTTGTGAGTTTCATTGAACAAAATAAAATTTCAATTTTATTTGTCATACTTGGATTGGATTAGTGAAGTGCATGTGAGAATAGTTTTAAGTTTCTGTTATTGATGATCCAGGTATATACCTGGGGCAAGGGATACTGTGGTGCTTTAGGCCATGGAGATGAGATTGAGAAGACAACACCAGAGATGTTGACTAGTCTCAAGAATCAGTTGGCTGTTCAGGTATTATATCCACAAATTTTGTCACACTGTGTTTAGATCAAATCAAATGGTTTACAAAAAGAACATATATTCTTTGCAATATAGTTTTCTGAAACTCAAGTCATTTTGATCCTTTTTTCAGTTCTGATACTTCTTAGTCCCATTATATTCATAGTGTAAGTGCTTATTGTTGTAGGTTTGTGCAAGAAAGAGGAAAACCTTCGTTCTAGTTGATTCTGGTTCTGTCTATGGCTTTGGCTCCATGGGATTTGGTAGCCTGGGATTTTTGGACAGAAGGGTATCTGATAAAGTATTGAAACCTCGAATCTTAGATACCTTAAGAGCTCATCATGTTTCTCAAATTAGCACTGGCTTGTATCACACTGTGGTAATCACTAGCCGTGGACGAATATTTGGCTTTGGAGACAATGAAAGAGCTCAACTTGGTCATGACACATTAAGAGGATGCCTTGAACCCACTGAAATTTTCATAAAAGATACATCTGAAGATGATGATCCTATTTTAGCAACCATCTGACACTTCAAAAGCAATCACCTCTTTCTTTTTTTGTTTTGCAGGGTTCTGGTATATATGTCCTGATTTTCTAGTGTTAAACTTTACTGTTTAATATTATATTGTAGTTTTGAACAAATAATAATAAGCGACATTGTCACCATTTTTCAATACATTAAAGGGTGTGATTTTATTTTGCTGCTCAAGATGTCTAGAACTATGTCTGTTTTCAACTGTGGTAGTAGTCCTTCAAATTGACTCACTGTTACATCGGCTTTAATTTTCTTTCTTTCTTTTTTTTTTTTTTAGATTTTGATCTTTACAGTCTTCGTTCTTTGGGTTTTAATTTTTTATTATTTTATATCAGTCTGCTTTTTTTTCCATTTAGATTTCTGTCTTAGTAAATGAAAAATGACTAGTAATTTTTCATGAAAAGTAAGATTTATATCTTAATGAGTAATAATTGAGATTTGAAACTGAATGACTAAAAAGGATACGGATCAGTATGATACGAACTAAAACACAATTGTTAAGAAAAAAAAAGGGGTTCGTATGAAAATAAAACTATAGAGGTTCAAGGGTTTGATTTTGGACCCGGATCGTCTCCCGCGGCTGCAGCCTCTGCAGCAGACTTCCGCTACGGAACAGCTACGGCATAACTACGGAATTAAATCCGTAGTTATGCCGTGGCTGTTCCGTAGCTGAAGTCTGCTGCAGAGACTGCAGCCACGGGAGACAATCCACGAAATTCTAAAAATGGTTAAAAGTACGAACACGATATATATAAAATTTTAAATTAGAAATATATATAAGTTCCTTTTTTTTTCTTGGTCAAAGAAATGTATATAAGTTTCAAGATTTATAACCTGAAGTGGATTGCACTTTTTTGTGTGTGTGATTAAAAGGGCCTTAAAAGGCCGAAGAAACAATATTTCATTATGGTAAAAAGCACCATAATATAAAGTTTTCGACCAAAAACAAAATCCACAATATAGTGCCCATTAGGTTTACGTAAAATTGATTCAGGAATCAATAGTTGAAAATGAGTTATGTATGCTTAACGGAACACAAAAATGATTTAAAATCAATTTTATGGAATCAATTCTACATTGTGCTTAACTACAAACCAAACAAGCATCTAAAGAATAATGGTAAATGGAGGTAGGGACTTAAAAATTCTAAGATTGCAGTTTGACGAGTGTCCGTGTTTGGCAAAGCAATCTGCAACAGAATTAGCTTCACTGAAGCTATGGGACCAAGCAGAGGCTGTGAAACTTCTAGATTCTCTCAAGTGGATGCATGTTTCAACCCCTTGAAAGGCTTTCTTTGCGAACTAGTCCACTATTTATTTACCCTAAAATGTATGTACCAAAAAGGAGTTTCAATATTTATAATATTTTGTTATGTGTCAAATATCTTAATACTTGTCATTTACAAACACCTCTGAAAAGATGGAGCATCATTTTTATTGTCATTTTCCAAACAATTCCCATATGAACATGTCTTAGGGGAAATAGCTATACACAGACACATGCAAACAAAAAAGAAAAAGGAAAAGAAAGGTAGCACTGCCTTATTATTCTTTTTATTATTAAAAATTACTTTAAATTTTAAAGCGAATTCATTAAAATTTAACTAATGATAACAGTTAGATAATTTACATAAGATTATAATTTCAAATCTCATTCATACATTTTTTTAAAAAAAATGATCGTGCATGTTGTGTTCCTAGGAGCCCAAAAAATAAAGTACAGGCATACTGAATACAAGTCGTACAAGGGTTGTGTTAAACACTTGTCTGATATCAAAATGACGTGCTCATGCATTATAGTGTAAATTGTCCAATAGTCAAAAAATATTTTAAATTTATTCTTGCAAGAAAGATCTTCCTGTCTAGCATTTTTCTAAACTTAAATTCGTCAAAATGTGTTCCTTCAGCATTTGTTTTTTGTAAGAACCACCACATTGTTTGTCATTAAAATGTTGGCAATGATTTAAAATTTCCACTAAGGCTATATTTAGCTAGATACCGTAAATTTCAATGAAGCACTTCATTTGCAGTGATAGAATGGTGGCCAACTACACAAAAATCCAAATCCAGAATTGTCTACTAGTTTGTACGAGAACAGTGACTTTGATAACATGTTGCTCACGGCCACATCCCCTATAAATGTAGGGATGTTTAGTATCATAAAACATTTTTTTATTTTTTAATTTTAATTAAAAGATTGGTCAATTTTTTTTCATTTTATATCATATTTTTAAAATTTTATACGGGAAATGAATAAATCAAATAAAATTATTTTCATTATTTTCAAATTTTAGAGACATGAAATAAAATGAAAATAATATAATATATTTATGATCGAAAATAATTTTTTAATTAAAATTAAAAATAAAAAATAGAAAATATTTTTTAAAATTAAACAATCTTCTTCAACGGTTTCTTTCAATTAAAAAAAAGTGACATAATTTTTCTCAATTCGCTTAATAATCTTCTGTTTAAAAAAAGTGTTTTGTATTTGGATAAAGTAATTTAAATTAGGTAAAATATGTTTTTGATCCCGTAAATGGATCGAGTTTTATTTTTAGTCCTCGTAAATGTTTTTTTTTTCTTTTACGTCCTTACAAATGTAATTTTTTAAAAAAATATCCCTGCCGTTAAAACTCTGATAATGATTACCAATTCGAGTTTGTTTTTAGTCCTCGTAAATATTTTTTTTTCATTACATCCTTACAAATGATTTTTTTTAAAAAAAATATCCTTATCGTTACAACTATTGCTCCTCCTCCTCCTTCTCCTTTTGTTGCTCCATCTCCTTATTCTCCTCCTCCTTTTTCTACTAATTATCTTTCTTCTGATTCAGGTGTGATTTAACTTGAGCTCATTTTTAGAGTTGTGACTAATGAGAAACGTTTATTTAGTTCCTCTAACTCTATACCTATGCAAAACAAATGTTAGTTTCAGAAAAAGTATGATATAGAAGGAGGAGGAGGAGTAGGAGAGGAAGAGGAAGAAGAAGAATCGTTAAAGTTAAAACAATATTTAGCGACAAGGACCAATTTAAAAAAATTACATTTGTGAGGACATAAAAGAAAAAAAAAACATTTACGGGGGCTAAAAACAAAACTCGACCAATTTACTGGGACTAAAAACATATTTTACCTTTTAAATACTAGATTTTGTGTTAGAATAGAATTTCAAATAAAAAATAGGAGGGATTTTTATGATAAATATAAGATGAATTTCAAATAACACATTGAGAGAGAATTTCAACATTTCTCTGTTATGTTTAACTTTTTAGATTTGTCTTTTATAATTCCTCTCATACTTACAATTCACTCAACATTTCCTATTACAATTTTGAAAATTTTGAAAATTCTTCATTCAAATACACTAAGGGTCCGTTTGGTGGATAAGATATGATAGGATATGATAGGATAGGATAGATGAGTTTGATAGAAACATGATAGGATAAGAGCATGATAAGCTCTTATCATATCTTATGTTTGATACACACCAGGATAAGAAGGTGGATAACATTATTTTATTTTATCATATGTTTAAAATGGACAGATGATAGGATATGATATAAAAAAATTGATATGATAAAATTATCCTTATTATAAAATTAAATTCAATTTTGTAGTAAATTAAATTCAATTTTAATTTTTTGACTTTTCAATAAGCATACATGAATAAAAAATTATTTATAGATAAACATATTTAAATTTAATAAAAAGAATAAAATTATTAAAAATAACATCAAAGTTATCATAAAAAGTGGAGAGAATGGAGTGGAGAGAGGAGAGAGAGAAGGGAGGGAGAGTGAGAGGAGAGAGAGGGAGTGGAAAGGAGTGAGGGAGGAGAAAGGAGAAAGAGAGAGGGGAAAGGGAGAAAGGGGGGAAGAGAAAGGAGAGACAGAGTATAGAGAGGAGGAGAGAGAGGGGAAGGGAGAAGGAGAGGATAGAGGAAAGAGGAGAGGGAGAGAGAGAAGAGGAAAGAGAAGGGAGAGGGGGAAGGGAGAGAGAGAAGAGAGAGGGAGAGAGGGGAGAGTGAGAGGACAAATGGGGAAGAAAAAATTGTATCATATCCTATCACTCCCTAACACAACTCCCCCTTAGAATAAGAATTACACTAGGAGGAAAGAATAAGATAAGCCACATGATAGAGTTATCATATCTTATTGGTGCAATAAACATGTGATAAGTGATAGGATAATATAAAGTTATTATATCTTGTCTCTTATCTTATCCCCAAACGGGCCTTAAGTGTGTGTTTGGATAGAAAAATTTAGATTTCTCAAAATTATAATAGAAAATGTTGAGTAAATTGTAAGTATGAGATGAATTATAAAAGATAAATCTAAAAAAGTTAAACATAACAGACAAATTTTAAATATCTCCTATAGTGGGAAGAGTTCAACTAATGATCATTTTATGGACAAATGGCGAAAGATCCATTCCTTCAATATGTACATGAATCATGATATATACGCATATCCAGAAAATACTATTTTCAAGAGAAGTTGTACTTAACAAATAAACTGCTGAAAATAAACTAGGTGCTTGTAACCTCAACCACAGAAGATCCGAAGCCAAAATGGTGCACCAATCTCGTTGCATTCCTACAATGCATCAATCTCATTTGATTTTATTAGCATAAACGCAATTTTCATGGAGAAAGGATATTATTTTAAGTACTTCTCAGCAAACAGGAAAAACTGGTTCTTGACAAAGAAATGCGTCAAAGGGAACTTTATTAGAAATGAAGCACACTGAAATAAAGCAAGACAATTCATCAAATCTCATTTTATTGATAATAGGGGAATAAAATCGCGAAAAAAAAGTACGGGACCAAAATCGGAGATTAAGGATAATAAGGAGACCAAAAGTGTAATTAAATCTAAACACAACTTAACTTTATGGAGAAAGGGATATTATTTTAAGTACTTCTCAGCAATCAGGAAAAACTGGTTCTCAACAAAGAAATGCATCAAAGGGGATTTTATTAGAAATGAAACACACTGAAATAAAGCAAGACAATTCATCAAATCTCATTTTATTTTATTAGCATATACACAACTGTCATGGTGAAAGGGATATTATTTTAAGTACTTCTCAGCAAACAGGAAAAACTGGTTCTCGACAAAGAAATGCATCAAAGGGGATTTTATTAGAAATGAAACACACTGAAATAAAGCAAGACAATTCATCAAATCTCATTTTATTTTATTAGCATAAACACAACTTTCATGGTGAAAGGGATATTATTTTAAGTACTTCTCAGCAAACAGGAAAAACTGGTTCTTGACAAAGAAATGCATCAAAGGGAGTTTTATTAGAAATGAAGCACACTGAAATATAGCAAGACAAAAATCAAGCCTCACTAGTCACAAGGAAATATTCATAACAGAATGGCCATGTTCATAATCACAAGACCTTGGTTCATGCTCCTCTATGAGCACCAAAGCCAAAACTTTGTCACAGTATTATTACCATCTAAATAGTCTCTAAATGTTCTCTGAACACCTTCAACATATTAGAAAATGTAACAATACCGACCAAGCTACAATCATCCTCAATAACCCATAAATAATTGACTCTATGAGCAATTGCCTGAATCATCACAGCAACCAAGGAGCTCTTGGGATGGCACACTATAGCCTCTGCCTTCCTCACCATCCTGGCTGAGTAGCTGGATGACCTTGCATACCTTCCAGCCCTAGTCAATGTCCTTGTTGATGTCTCCTCATCTGAGGAAGATGAAGAGGATGCTGATGCCTCACCAGTCAAAGATGACAAAATTGTAAACTCTTCCAGCATTTTCTCCAAATTCTTTTCCTTCAACCTGGCTTTTACCACTCTCACTAGATCTTCTGGGGGGCCACCACAATCAATGTAGGCCATCAAGTCCCCTGCAGACAAGGTAGTGATAGCAGCAGCAACAGTCTCCTCACAACAAGCAAGGGTGAAAGGTGATATCTCACCAATGAAAGTCCCATCAGTGTCAACAATAGCAACAGAAGTTTGTTGTGTGAGGGATTTTGAAATGGCTCCCACAGCAGAAGAAGCAGGGGAGAAGTAGTCAATGGCAAGCACATCTGAACTGATAATCCCAAGAGCATCAATAGAGAGTGCAGGGAGTGGACTGAAGAGACCAATGGAGCCAAGTAAGAACCTGATCACATCCTCTTGAGTTAACCAGCAGAACTCAAGACCATTATGGCTGTTGATTGTTGATGCCTTCTGAAGCTGTTTTCTTCTTGAAATGCCACTCCTCTTTGTTGGCAATATTGGCACCACAAGATTCTGTGCTCCTTGGAGTATGAGATCAATAGCTTCCAATAAGCTGAAACATCAAACAACAAGGTAAAGGAGTTAATCACTTAATTTCCTAAATTCTTAATCAAGACTTTGTACTCAAAACACAGATTCATCTAGAAACTTCTTATAATTACCCTCCTCCCTTTTCCTTGTAAACTGAGCACTCCAAAACCCCAATAATTACCAAAAAAAAAAATCAGATTCAGCTAATTCAAGACAATTTCATCAATTAAAAAAACTTGAACACTAATAAAATAAAAAAGAAAAAGAAAAAAGAGCAAATTTCATATTCAGCTAATTCAGGGCATATTATATTATAATTAATTAAAAAAAGCTTAAACAACCAAATAAAATAAAAAGAACAAAACAAACTTGCCAGTTGCCATTATAATTCTCAGTTGTTTATAATAATAATTTAAAGAAAGAGAGAAAGAAAGAAAGAAATGTAGAGAGAGAGAAAAAAGGTGTGGTGGTGAATGTCTTGTTTAGTTCTCTATGGAAAGGTGAAGTAGAAGTAGCAGTACCTAGAAGATGATTCTAGATGCACGACGAGACCAGGAACCTTAGGGAGAATTGCAGAAAGGGGAGCGTTGAGAGCAGAAGAAGGAGACAAGAGGTTTTCCTCTTTGCAAAGATAGCAAATTACATCGACCATGCAGAGTTTCCCCACGCATTCACAACGACCAACTTGCGAGTGGTCGCAGATCCAGACGCTGACGGAGCTCTCGCCGGAGCTCTTGAGTACGGCCAAGGCCTCAGCGACGGTGACCGACGCAGACAGCGACCTCAACGGCGGCTTCCCGAGACAGAGATCAGACACATCACGTGCCAGAAAGCTCACTGCCATGCAAAGCGTGAATCTCCGGTGACGGCGAACGGCGAACGGCGAACGGCGGCGGCGGCGGCGGCGGAAATTGGAAACGGTGTTGGTGGTTATTGCGTTGTGTTGTGTTGTGTTGATTGTCGTGGAAATGAGAGAGGAAAAGGTTGGTATTTATAAAGTAGAAGGCGTTGTGTGATTTGGAGGTGTGAATTGTAAAGTGGAGGCCAACGTACTAAGGTACAAGATAGTTGTGGGCCTCACTCATGTTTTCTTGGTACAAGTGGGGTTCAATATTATATTTGTGGACAAAATTAATTAACTAATCTAGTTTAAATCATGGCCTAATAAAGTAATTACATTTTCATTTTGTTTTTTTTATTAATTTATTTTATTCATAATTATGGAAGAGAAAAAAAGGACATGTAACTCCTTTTAACTTTTATATTCACTTGTAAATAATCACCGTAAGTAGTCAATTCTCTCAATCAATCTTAATTTTAGGTAACTCATTTAATAATATTCAAAGTTAAATATTAAAAATTTATAAAATGTTATTAAAATGATTAATTAAAATACACCATTTGTCAAAAAATATTTCGTTTTTCTCACAATCAATGTAGTTTTTTTTTTCCATTGTTGACATTTTTGTTTATTTTCTCAATTTCTTATCATTTAATTTGAGATAAAATGACCAAAAGATTGAGATTTTTTTTCTTTCATGAGTTATAGTCTTATAGAGATAGTTATTTTTAATTATATTTTAAGTATCTATTTTACTTTTTTGACGCTCCTAATAGCAATGATTAAAGAGTTAAGAAATAAAAATTGTTCATTGAACAATAACGTATTGAATAAATTGATAATTTATTTTTAAAAAATATTTACTAATTCAAAAATCTTAATCAGTTCCTTATATATAGTATTGGTTAACAAGCACAATTCTGTTATATAAATATTCTTAAATATCACTAAATCATTTAACAAAATAGAATATATATATATATATATAAATGTTAATTAATGAGTTAACCTAAATTAGAAAGGACTAATTAGAGTTTGAGAAGTAAATTAGAAGAATTGGCAGTTTGTGGTGATTGTTTTCATGTGAATGAATAATATGGTTACACACTTTTTTTTTCATAAAAATGTTACATTACTTCTAATTTTTTATGTTTTTAAAGATTTCTTTGAGAAATTTTCATAATTTCCTCTGAAAGTTTATAAAAATAAAAAATAGACTAATCCTAAGTTAAATTTTTTTAACAAATATTTTATTTTTCTTTCATTCAGCATTTTAGTATACTAACACTTTGTTTACCAACGTGGGTTGGTTCAAGTGGTACATGTTTGATTCCCCTTAAGCAAAGCCTCAGGTTTGAGTCTTGTGGATGGAAAAAATCTCTACTGGGAGAGCTAGCTCCACCATGATGTGGATGTTCCCAGCTCGAACAGTATTGCCTCCTGTGGAGGATACTTGTGGTTAAACCAAAATAGTGACACTTTTTGTTTGAATCGCTTGATTTTAAATGGAAAATTGAGGTAGAAAAAACGGAATGAATTGTTTGAATGAAGTGTTATATTGGAGAAGGGAAAACGTGCACGGGGGCCTAACATTGCATTTTCACACCTCATTAGCCACAAATTGTAAAAAAAAAAAAGAAATCACCATCTCTTCATTACCCTTCCTCTTTCCCTTTACTACAAAAAAAGAATTGAAGTCTTTCTTACTTTTTCCCCTTGCTTCACCTCACAAATGGGTGATATCTTGTAGGGTTATTGTGACACTAAACAACAAGTACTTACACCATCATCACCATCACTAAGTGCTTCCTTTGAAGGGGTTATAACATGAACGTTAAATAAGAAGCATACTACTAAATCATCACAATCAATGAATTACTTTCAAACCGGTTAATTATAATTAATAATATCATAATTTTAAATTTTATTCCACAAGTATCCTTTCTATTAAATAATTAAAAAAGGTGATAAAATTACTCCTAATTAAAGTCATAATTAAAGTAGTAATTCATGCTCCAATAGTTGATCATTGAAAATAGGATATACATCCATTATCATGGGAAATGAGTGAGTAGTGAATAATAAATTAAGGGTATAAAGTGAATTTCATAAATAATATAATTTAAAATAGTATTAGGTTTCTTATATTTAGAACCTAGGAAAACACATTTTTGTCTCTTATAAATAGGACCATAGGTAATATAAACTTAAATTAACATTTTACACTAGTATAATATATAGGGGATTCATGGTAGACCCAAAACTAAAGATATCCATTTAATGACCCTTCTTTGGATAAAGTTTTTGTTGTTATGTTTTGCTCAATAATTTATGTGTAAGAGAAAGTGAAAAAATAATGAGATTTTTCAATTTATCAGATTAGATTTTGATATGAAAATATGTATTTTCCAACTTACTTAATTGTATAAAAATAAAGAAGAAATTTATGTCATGATAGTTTCTTTCTTCCTTCTTGCAACAATATCAAGTCTTCAGTCAACTAAATTCATCATCACTAACATTTTGTTTAGTGTTAGGGAAGCAGGAAGGAATGGAGGTGGAAGGAGGGAAATAGGGGATAAATTCACTCCCTCATATGTTTGGTGAAGTGGAGAAAATGAGAGAAATGTGTGGGTCCCACAACTTTTTTATTTCTCTCCTAATGTGTAGAGAAAATGAGAGAAATGTGACCCACGCGAAAATAATCGATTTTCAGTATGCAAAAATCGATTTTTGGCCACATAATTGGTGCTGATAATCGATTTTCGATATGTAAAATCAGTTTCTGACCACATAATTCATGCAGATAATCGATTTTTTATATCAGTAATTGATTTTTTATACCATTTATCTTCCATTTCTTCACTCAAACCAAACAACACTCACCTTCACATTTCTCTTCTATTTCTCATCTATTTCACTCACACCAAACAACCACAAAATCATCTCTATTTCTCTTTTTCCCACTTCTCTTCTTCTCATTTCTCTTCTCTCTATTTCCCTAATCACACCAAACATAGCATAAAAGTTATTGACGAGCCAATTATCAATGGCCACAACATCATCGATTTTCCATTAGTAATTTTAGCTTATTATCAGGTTTTTCCATTTATCGATTGTTTTAGTTCTCAACTGTTAGGAATATGCACTAGAGACTTATATATTTGTGAACATCCATCACTTGTATCATGTTATTTTATAAAGGCAAACTTATTCTTTTAGAATATAATTATTGTCCTTAGAATAGTAAGCTTAAACTTCATAATAAATCAAGTAGATGACTTGATCGTGAGATCTTATGAAGAACTATTCTTAAAATAGTCCCTAGTCAAATATCATCTTAGGACAAAGATGCATTTAGACTAGTATGTGAGTTCATTGATGATCACATCTCACAGATCATGGATATGAGATATCATGTGCTCACATAGGTACACATTAAGAGTAATGGTGTACTGGACAGACCCACCTTAAGAACGTTGCATGGGTTGTTACATAAGTGTCATGAACGTTTCTTAAATTAATAAATGTTATATGAAGTCCTTCGACCTGAAATCACTACGATTCCTACATAAGGAATTATATGTTTTAATTATCATCAAACGTTATCTATAACAGGGTAATCATAAAGTTGATTTTTGGACATATAATAAATTATGTGGAGGAATGTGAGTGCCCTAGATGGGATTTGTCCCTCCTATGTAATAGGAGTTATATCTGTAGGCCTCTTGATAAAGTGAGACTGCAAAATGCATGGCCATGCTCAGGAGAATAAATATGAGATATTTATTTTCTGTACAGTCTACTTGGGGATCAAGAAAATATAAATTGAACTATACAAGGTTGACACAATTCATGCCCTTGTGTTCAATTAGATATTTGGACAAAGGGACAAAGCATATAAATTATTATAATAAAATAGGATTTTTTATTTTATTAATAATCGTAATATTTGGATAGTGATGTGTTGCTAGATACCGCTCACTATTTATGATATTAAATACAAAAGGGTTTTATTTTAATATCATAACCAAATATTAAAATCCTATTGGGTCACACGCATACAACAAGCCACTAGGAAAAGGATAATAATTCTAATTCTAATTTAATTTAATTAGAATTATTACATAATGGGCCAGGCCCATAAGTGTGAGGGTTAAGTGAGTGAGGGGATAAAACCCTAGCCACCACTCTATAAATAGAGCATAAGATGCACTACCCTAAGACACATGAGCAATCGCTTCTTACTTTCTAAGGCTACTAGCAGAGCTGAGGAGAGAATCCTATTCCGGCTGTTGGCGTGGATACCAATAGAGACGTGGCTACACTTGCCTCGTTAATAATCCTAATAAGGTACGATCTTTCGTTTCAATACTTTTATGCCTTGATTCGTGTTTTCGCAAAACGATTATGACAAGGGAGGGAATCCATTTATTTCCGCTGAACCCTGACCACATGCTTGATTCCCTTCATCAACAATGTTGAATTTTTTTAGTATCAAGGTTCAAGTTTAACGTTAGACAATTTAGCCATTAAACTCACTTTAGAAGATCAATGACTTGAGAACATCTTCCAAACTAATATAATGACAAACAAGACATGAACTTTCAAGTTTTAAGAACGAATCAAGTTTCAGGAAAACTCAAAAATGAGTTAAAAGGACTTGATACGAGAAAAAATATCAATTTCAGAATACTAAGAAGAGTCAAAGTCAAGAAGACTTGTGAGTACAATATGTAGGGACATACAGGAAAACATTAGAAGGGGGTTGAATAGTGTTTTTATAAACTAAACATTTTTATGGAAACCTTTTCGCAAACAGAGTTCTGAAGGCTTTCAAACAGTGATTCAGATGTTGTCTAAAGCTTTGTTATTTGTCTGAAAATTTCAGACAAAGGTTTGTAGAGAAATTTTCATAATTAGTTTTCATAAGATTGCATATAAAAACTTAGTTCACATTTTCTCTTCTCATTAGAATAAACTGAATGTAAAGAGTTAAGAGTAAGAGAATATACTCGGCCAATTTATCCTGGTTCACCCACAACCTTGGGCTACATCCAGTCCTCAATCATTGTGAAATTTTCCACTAACTTATCAAAGTTACAAGTATTCTTTGTGATCAAGTGCCTCTTTAGGCAGCACACAAAGTATTCTTCTTACAAAACCTCTCCGGGCGTCTAAGTATTATTTGTTTTCAACTGCCTCTCCAGGCAATTCACCAAGTATTCTTTTCTATCAAGGCTCTACAACAAGTATTATTTTCTCACAAGCCTCTTTAGTCTCTACAACAAGTATTCTTTTCTCGCAAGTCTCTTCAGGCTCTTACAACTGAATAATTAATACAAATGATAAAAAATATCTTGAACTTAGAACATAAGTTCTTCGTTCTGGGTGTACAATGAAAATAACAGTGATCTAACACTGGATTTGAAGGTTGTTCTTGAACATAATTTTCAACATGAGCATAACTCTGACAGCTTCTTGCTTATGCATATTTCTGATTAGAAATAACCAGCTTCACAACTCTTAAGCTTTGCAGCTCTACAGTACTCATCTCAGCAACTCTTCATTTCTTCAGTTTAGATGCAATTTAGCATGAGCATTCATGCGCAAGTTCTTTCATTTTTTGTAGCATTTCAGCATTGATTCGTTTTTGCGCCATCTTGTTGCACTCTCTATATCTATGCCTACATTATAAGTCACAGGTATACAACTTCTGTTGTGAGACCTTTCTGAAAGAAGTACGAGATTGGAATGCTTTATTCTGGCTTTTGCAACTTCTGCATAGCAGACTTTCATCATTTGGCATATATTTTAAATCTTGGCCAAAAGGTTATCTCCTATCTTGCCTTTCTGGTGATCTGGGGTTGCGTGTGATTCTGGTACAAGCTTTGGCTTGTCACGTCAGATGCCTTTGTACTTCAGATAGACTTTGTCTTCATATGAGAACCATTGTCTAAACCATTCACTCTTCAGACAGTTCCTTGATCTTCAGAATTTGGGTCTTCAGAACTTTGATCAACTTCAGATCATGGCATGACTTCACACAGACTCTCTTCAAATTGTTGCCGTATTTCAAATGGCTCTTGAATATAAGTTACTTTAGGTTTGTATTCATCAATACATAGGTAAAAGTCTCAGTATAGGAATATAGTCGTGAGACTTATCAAACTTCTTTTTTTGGGACTTAACAATCTCCCCCTTTTTTATGATGACAAATTTAAATAAACTTTTTAAATAAACTTGTTAAATCTGATAAAGTTAAGGGATAGAGAGAATAAAGAAATATCCGTAAGAGCTCTCCCTGATTTAGATATCTCTTTAAGCTTTAGCTTAAGAGCTCTTGTCTTTATCATCATGCTTCTTTTATAGCTTGATATGCTCCCCCTGAACTGCATACTTCACTAAAATTTAAGGTTAATAATTCTCCCTCTTTGGTCATCCATCAAAAGGGTACCGGATCAACATCTTAAACATAATATACATTAGAGCATTAAGATGTACGTTTATCAGAACCACATATGTCAGTTTTGTTCAGAACATATGCATCAGAGTAAGACATTTAATAAATTCGAGCACACACAATATGAAATATTAAAGCAATAAGATAAACAAGAATGATAGACAGAACTTCTTGCTTGGACTTCTTATTTTCATATCTGATTTGTGAGGTTTGTTCTAGCAATTTGTCTTGTCTTAGTACCAAATCCTCTTGCTTCCTTATCAGCCCTATATGCATTGCTTCCATTTCTTCCAGCCTTCTCTGAAGAGCATTATTTTGTTCAATAAGATCTTCATATGGCTCATGGAAGACAAGGTTCAAATACGGTGAGGAGAATCTGATGTAGGTTGCACCCCTGGGAAAACCAAAGTCACTTATCACCTTGATAAAGTAAAAGTACCAGTTGTTGGTTTTCTTCAGCAGCTCCCATTCTTCATGCACAAAATCTCCCATAAGAAACTTGCCCTTGTGATACTTGAAGTGAATTCGTTCTTGAGCAAAGGGCCTTTACTGATACACAATTCAGCATCGGGTTCTCCACATTCAGGGTCAAGATAAGAACATTGTCCGGCAGCTTCCTTCAGCTTCCAGTAGGAGTCCCAGACCCATTTTATCTCTGATTGGTCCAATCCTTCCTTTTTCATGATTCTCTTCCATTGACCAAGGGTAAGGGGTTTCAAAGGACCTAGTCTTGTGGTTCCAGTGATGTACTTCTTCTCCATTTGTCTAAGGATTGCTCTCATCTCTAGTCTTGGAATGATTCTGTTGGGTATGACTTTTATTTATGTGCTCTCCTTTACATGACAATGTAGTGGAGGTCTATAAAATCTTCCTCCAAAGCACTTGAGATGATGTGTTGTCACAGTATCAGCTTCGGCTTCTAACATCTTTATGTGAAACCAATCATCTTCATCAACTAGATTGGTGGGACCAGCAAAGGAGTCCATTTTTCTTATTTTGTGTAAGGGTTGAGTGGCACCATATCTAATCTTCTGAAGTTGAAGTGCAATCAACTTCTCATCTTTTGACCAAACCTTCTGCCATCTTTCAATAGTCTTTGTAGGGGGCTCCATCTTCAGGATTTTCCTTACATTTTGGACAGGGGGTCATTCCTGAAGTAGGCTATTTCATCCCTTAAGCAATGGAACTTGGGAACTCTAGATCTGTCCTCCAAGGGAATGGGATATGGTTTATGTGGGATTTCTTGTGTAAGCTCCCTACCCATCTCATTTTTAGGGACAACTGATGAGACATAAGTTTGCCCAACAAGATCAAACCACTCATGTGTCTCTTTCAATGGCATGAACCTCCCACCAATAATGCAAGAAGGAACATCAACAACAACAGTACCTTCAGATGGTAGAGGTTGATGCACCTCTTCAGAACAAGAAGTTCAGATCCTCCTTGAGCTTCATATCTCCTTATGATCTTAGGTTCTAGGAACTCATCTTCTAAAGAGCTCTCATTATCTAGAATAATTTTGGGTCTATTAGGTTGTAGGGTTTTCTTTTCTTCCATATCCTTTATCGGAAGGTTCCTTTTCCTCTCTTCCATATTCTTCATTTTGATTTCAGCAGCAAGACGAGCTAAGTGTTGAGCAGCTTCAGCAACATCTCTTCTAGTCACCATTCATAGTTGACTTCTTTGCCTTTCTCTTTCTTTTCCTTTCTTGTTCTTCCTTATCATCAGCAGCAAGATCAACAACGTAAGCATCTTGAGCTACTTTAGCAATTGCATGGTTTTAAGCCTCCTGGTCCAGCTTCTTCCTTGCCTCTTCCTCTTCTAAAACAGTAGCTAATGCATCTATCTGTTGCATTTCTGGATCTGGGTAACTCTAAGCTAGAGGTTGAACATTAAGTATCCCTTCAGATTCATCAAGGACTCAACTAGGTTGAGCCAATTTAAGTGTAGGAGCCTGACCTTCAAAGATAAAAGTAGGCAATCCTACTTCCAAAGATGCTCCCTCAACAACACTATGAAATATTGTGGAGTGCTCTAAAGCACTTATATGCGCACTTTCAGATGTTCTGAGTTGTGCAGCAGGTAGGGTATCAACCCTAACCTCATCTTCTGTGTTTCTGGGAATGGCCTTTGTATTCTTGTCCATTTTGGATTGTTTGGGTGTTTCAGAAGATGCCTTTTCTTCTTCAAATGCAGTCCTTTTCTGGATCTCCTCTCAGCTCGTTTTGCACGATGTCCAAGGCACTGCGTTCAGATGCTTGAGCCTTCATGTTGGCTAAGCCAATTTTGATAGAGGGCTCCTTCGGGGGTTCTTCAACTTTAATCCCCATCTTCTTGATATTTTCCACCCCAAAACAGCCTGAGGCCTTGTGAATAGGGATGACAATTGGACCCAGACCTAGTGGGTACCCGCAAAAATTACCCATAATGGGTAGGGTAATTACCCACCAAATGGGTATGGTGCGGGTATGGGTAATTACCCGCACTTTTTAATGGGTACGGGTGCGGGTACGGGTACTATGGTACCCTACCCTACCCATACCTGCACTTATATAATATATATAATTAATGTAATTTATATACATATAATTAATTTAATATATATATATATGTTTATATTATTAATTAATATTTTTTTAAAAAAATAATTAGTGTTAATATATATTATAGTCACCAAAAAAACATTAATATATATTACTAATTTAATTAATTTAAATGTTATAATTTTGTCCTACAGACTAAAAATAGCAAAACATGAACTAATTTCTATTTCCCTCCCATTGTTTTAATCTCTCATCCACTTCCGCATATGATAGTTGTTTTATAAATTAAACTTGGATGATCTATGAATTATTTTTCATTTACTTTTTAATTAATTTTTATTTTCTAATTAATTTATTTTCTTATAGTTAACAAAAGTGCGGGTAATGGGTACGGGTACGGGTACGGGTATTTGAGTACCCAGCGGTTAAGGGTACGGTGTTAGGAATATGCACTAGAGACTTATATATTTGTGAACATCCATCACTTGTATCATGTTATTTTATAAAGGCAAACTTATTCTTTTAGAATATAATTATTGTCCTTAGAATAGTAAGCTTAAACTTCATAAGGAATCAAGTAGATGACTTGATCGTGAGAGCTTATGAAGAACTATTCTTAAATAGTCTAGTCAATTATCATCTTAGGACAAAGATGCATTTAGATTAGCATGTGAGTTCATTGATGATCACATCTCACAGATCATGGATATGAGATATCATGTGCTCACATAGGTACACATTAAGAGTAATGGTGTACTGGACAGACCCACCTTAAGAACGTTGCATGGGTTGTTACATAAGTGTCATGAACGTTTCTTAAATTAATAAATGTTATATGAAGTCCTTCGACCTGAAATCACTACGATTCCTACATAAGGAATTATATGTTTTAATTATCATCAAACGTTACTTGTAACAGGGTAATCATAAAGTTGGTTTTTGGACATATAATAAATTATGTGGTGGAATGTGAGTGCCCTAGATGGGATTTGTCCCTCCTATGTAACAGGAGTTATATCTGTAGGCCTCTTGATAAAGTGGGACTGCAAAATGCATGGCCATGCTCAGGAGAATAAATATGAGATATTTATTTTCTGTACAGTCTACTTGGGGATCAAGAAAATATAAATTGAACTATACAAGGTTGACACAATCCATGCCCTTGTGTTCAATTAGATATTTGGACAAAGGGACAGAGAATATAAATTATTGTAATAAAATAGGATTTATCAAAGTTATTGATAATCGTAATATTTGGATAGTGATGTGTTGCTAGATACCGCTCACTATTTATGATATTAAATATAAAAAGGTTTTATTTTAATATTATAACCAAATATTAAAATCCTATTGGGTCACACGCATACAACATGCCACTAGGAAAGGATAATAATTCTAATTTAATTTAATTAGAATTATTACATAATGGGTCAAGCCCATAAGTGTGAGGGTTAAGTGAGTGAGGGGGTAAAACCCTAGCCACCACTCTATAAATAGAGCATAAGATGCACTACCCTGAGACACATGAGCAATCGCTTCTTACTTTCCAAGGCTACTAGCAGAGCTGAGGAGAGAATCTTAGTCCGGCTGTTGGCGTGGATACCAATAGAGACGTGGCTACACTTGCCTCGTTTATAATCCTAATAAGGTACGACCTTTCGTTTCAATACCTTTTTGCCCTGATTCGTGTTTTCGCAAAACGATTATAACAAGGGAGGGAATCCATTTATTTCCGCTGCACCGTGACCACATGCTTGATTCCCTTCATACGGGTACTAAAATCACTACCCACGCGCGTGGGTATGGGGACGGGTACTATAGTACCCTACCTAAACCCTACCCATTGCCATCCCTACTTGTGAAGCTTCGGCTTGTGAAGAGGTATCAAGAAATGCTTCGGAATCTCCATGATCAGTGTGTTATGGGTGAGGCTGCTAGCACTATCATTCACCCTCTTTTTGCAGAAACGGTTCAATGATTTATTTGGACCAGATACATGGCTGGTTCACCAGTTTTCCGGTTCGACCACCCGATCCAGTAACAATTTTTAGAACCATGCTTAGAAGCTAGAGTCACTTTAAACTTTTTTTTACCAACTTCTTGAAATCTTCCTTAAAAAATTTAGAAAATTTAAGATGATTAATTCAAAAGTTTCATCTCTTTAAGGCCTTTTGACTATTATAGCTTTCGAATACTTATTTAAATTTTAAACGCTTTTTTCGTTATTTTCTCAGTGTTTCCTCCTACACTTAAAAAATTTAAGAATTTTACAATATGACAATTAAATAAAAAGTGATTTATTTTTAAAAGATTTCTTTTTATTTAATTATAACTATAGAAAACACATTTTATTTTAAAAAATAGTTATAGTTGCATTTTTATAAACAATTACTTAAAATATGCACAAAAAAAAACAATTACTTAACCTTTCATAATTGTTCCAGACCAATTCATATCAGAGCGCTCAGATAAAAGAACACAAGGCTAACAAGGCGAACTTGGCAGCACCAGGAGTAAGCATGCAAAGCGACTTTCTATACTAGCAAGGAGAAATATCCTCCCTTGAGACTTGCTTGAAGAAGAACATTCCTTCAAAAGCATGCACAAGGAAGCAAACTGATAGCGACAAATCATACATACTTTTCCAGACTGACACAGCGAACAGTGTACAGGGCGACCAACAGCAGAAAGACTGCACAGCGCAACAGGAGACACTACAGCGCAGCAGGCACAACTAGCCTCTTTCACCAAAAAGGAGAGACACCTTCCTCTGCTCCAGGCACAGCTCAATAGACACATGCACCAAAAGGGAAAAGAGCCGTTGAAGGCTTCAGCAAAAGACAGAAGGCGTGTTTCTTTGTTAATTATACTTGGTTATTAGAACAAAGGGACCCAATGTAAGCTTGGACCCCAAGTCTGGTTTGGCCTATATAAAGGCACCAGGGGCAGCCAAGAAAGGAGGCAATCAAGGGATAGAAGTCCCCCTACATGTAACCCCGTTTTATTAGAGTTCAAGAGGAATGAAATATTTTCCACCATGTAACCATGCTTCACCAAGATTACGAACCATCTCAAATCTCCATTTTCTATCCCTTTAATCCCAATATTCTTTTTCCCATTTTTGATCCGAAACAATAATAATATAAATTAATTTATTTTTTCAAAAACATATTCTGATATATTCAAGCATTAAAAAGGTTAAATGTTTTTTTTTTCATAAAATATTAAACAAACCCACACTAATTTAAACATCTCATGTCTTTTTTTTTCATGTCAAACTTCAAAATTTGAAAGAAAACATCCCCATCGAGTGTTCACTATCTAACACCGGATCGCTAAAGCTGCCCCCATCATCAAGATTGGGGAGGTTACTCTGAACTCTGGCAAATAGGACCACAAAGCTTATTAAAAAGAAGAAAATAATTAATATAAATACACTTTTTAACACACTCTTTCCAACACTATCTTTATGCTTTGTTGAAAATCATATAATCAGTTCTATTACATTATAAGAATGAGATCCACATAATTTTATCAGACCAACGTGAATTTTAACCAATGATCAAAAATAAAAAAGTGCTAATTTTAAACATCGATCAATTATTCATTTTGCTTATTAAACAATGCAGATGCTAATATATAATTAGCATTGTTACTTATAGATATCCTTTGTTTCATTGACCAGGTTCTTGGATGTTGTGGAAGAAGAGGACAATGGAAGAAAGGACTTGGGTGAATCTAGACTGTAGGATTTAGTATATAGGAAATGAATCCCTGCCCGTCCGTTTGAAAAATAATTATAGGGTGTGTAATATCTCACCATCCAAATTTCTTTTATACACAAAAATTATCAAATATTAAAACTAAATTAAAAGGTTGAGCTATTATGCGAATCTGCGATGTTGATCCGGTTTTGCATATTCCATATATTATATATAGTTGTCCAAATAAAAATTTTAATTTATAAATGAAGAAAGTTTTAATTTAAGCAATTTAATTTCCTGATTTCATTTTAAATTATTCAAAATTTTATATGATATTAGCCAAACACAATCTGACATTTTAGTGGAGGTATAAATGGAAATCCAATTGTCTAACTTTCTTTGTTAAAAGGATACAGCAAGCATCCTAAATATAGCATTTAAGATTAAGAATTTCTGGATTTAATTAATTAATAGAGTAATAATATGTATATATATAGCAACTTTTGTGGGGGCAAGAGGACCTGCAATATATGTTAGTCTTTTTTTCTTTTGTTGAAAAGTGGAACCTGGATCGGAATTCTTGTGGATGACCAAAGACCAACGAAGAAAATGGAGCTTGGTACTACTTGACTGCTGTGGAGGCTATTTGCCAAAAATGTCCATATTCACTTATTCACATGACACTTCCACAAAGGAACTTGAGAATTTCTCTTTTGCTTCCTACCAATCGCGAAAATTTTCAGTTCTATTAAAGTTAACTCCACATACTTTAAAGAAAAACAATAGTACATAGCTAATACTAATAGCTTGCTCATCAAGGGGAATCTTGAGTCTTTTTTTTTACATGGAATGTAATGAGGTTGAACATATATAATATGTTATGGTAAACTACTCAAACCCCACCATTAGGTCAATCCTAGTGGTTGTTGAGTCTTTCTTTGTGAAGTAAGTTTAATTATACTATTAATTTTTTTTATTATGATTGATATGTGATTAATTGGTCTCCCATAAATTTTTACTTCATTTTAATTTTCTATAATTAAGTTTTTTTTATCAGTTTGTTACTATTACTTAAAATCTTTCTGAATTCTCATCTTTTCTCAAAAATATTAAATTTTACCCAAAATTTGAGAATCTCCAATTTCCTCCACTTTAATTAAAACCTAACCTTACTTCTTATAATATCCTTTAAATCTCATCAAAATTAGGGCTGTGCATAATAACTGGTTCTTTGGGTCCAAACTGCATCCAAATCCATAACCATTTTATATAACCGGTTATTTAGAAAAAAAAAATTATCCAATCTATTTGAATGTAAAAACCGGATATATTTATATCCACTTTTCATAACCGGATATATTTTAAATTAAAACTGGATTAAAATATGTCTAAAACAGCAAAGCAAACCGCATCACAATAGCAAACTTCTTCAGCTCAGCTCTCTAGTTGCATTTTTCTTTTCACAATAGCAAACCGAAATCGATGAACCCTAACCCCCAATCTGAGACTGAAATTGATGAACCCTAGTTCCTAATCCCCAATCTACAAGAGCCTTATCCCTAGTTTCTAATCCTAATTCACTCTAACCCAAATCGTGTTTAGGGTCGTGTTTTGCTTCTGCTTCTTGTCCGCCATCTCCGCCACAACCACCTTCGCCGTCGCGTTTTGCTCCTGCTTCTGGGTCGCGTTTTTGTGCGTTATTCGTTAGTTTCGAAGACTCAAGGGAGTTGAGTGATTCTCAGATCTAGATACTCTACCTAGATTTTTTCATCGTCACGGTATATGTTTAATCTGATTCTGCTTTCATTTCTTTTCCTTAATACTGTGTTTCTTTTCCTTAATACTGGTTTTGTTCTGATTTTGTTTGTCTTACCTCAAGTCAAAGGAGTGTTATGGCACTCCAAATCCTAACTATGGGTGAGACTCTGTGTTGTGTTGGAGAATCTATATAGCTGAATCTAGAAACACGCCCCCTTTCTCTCTAGATTTGTATCCGGTATCTAACAGAATTTGCTACTTAGCTAATTCCTTATTATCTCACAGCTAATTAATATTATTAGAGACAGTAGCAGAGCCAGAAAGATAGGTATTTTAGATGATTTTATAAGTTTTTCTTTAACAGCTTTGTCCAATTTCTCCTTTGTTATAAAACTTAGCATTCTCATAGCTTCTGAGTTGCATATAAAAATATGATTTTATAACAAAAATATTATCTGAACATCTTATTATATAGGTGTTTCTTGGCTGCATTTGGGACATCTTTTTAGGGTCTAAAGATAGGTATTATCTAAAGATAGTAATTTCATCTCTGGAAACAAGCACCTACCTTCATGATGATGTTGGTCTTATTTAGTGTTGAGTTGAGGCTGCTGTATTTGTGAGTGGCACTGATATAAAATATCATCCTGCATATGAATTGATTTTGGATTACTATTTTGGATGAGCTTTTAGTTCTGGCTGGGTTTTGCATCTTTCATCAGTTTGCAGCTTTTAGTCGTTGCTGCTGTTTACCCGTCTAAGATACTAACTAAAAGATTCAAATATGATAAATGCTTTGCCTTCCCTTATCCAATTTATAAAACCGGGGCAAATTAAGTTTTGTATTGATTCTTTCTGGATATGATCCCATTATGCTGAAATGTCATTCAATTATTAAATAGAGGTGATCTCTTGTATGCCATATTATATTATGACTGAATGAATCAGTTTGTGTTGTTAAAACAATTTGAGATTAAAATCATATTACTTCTAATGGTGTCGGCTAACTCACTAAAAATATTACTTCTGCAGTGATTGAGTGCTTATTCTGCTGTCTCATGGTGGTTTTGTTTGTGGTCCTCAACACTTGACTCACACCTCTCTTATCCGAGAATTTGGAGTATTATTACATATTGGACTTTATTTCAAGTGCGACACAGACACTTCTTTTAGCGGTAAGTGATTTATTTACTGGATCACCTTTCTGGCTAGAAAATCGAAATTAAGTTCTTGTTTCAAAGGCTAAGAATTTTAGGCTTACTTAGGTAGGCTAGATCCAAGGACCAGGAGAAATTGTGTGATCTTTGAGTTAACAATCATTTTTGTCTTGTGATTTTGAAATTGATTTTTAACTAATATCATAATAGGAATTCACTCTTTGATGAGTTATTTGATGTATAAATATATGGCTATTTGATAAAGTGAACATTGATTGTTAGCAGCATGAGGTAATAAATTTGATGTTGAATTAGTTAATAAATTTTGGTTGCTGTCATGTTTTGACAGCTTGTGGTTTTTTATTGCATAATATGAGGTAGACATATTGAAAAATTAAGTGGGCAAAACCCTTGATTTAGAACTCATAAAGACTTTTCGACCATAAAAACAAACTCATATAATAATTTTATGTTAATATATTTTTCATTTAAAAAAAGAATTGCTGGTTGATAAGTAACATTAAGAGTAACTAATTTTGTATTTTAAAAATGTTAAAAGATAAACTTAAAATAAAATTATAATCATTTTATTAGTTTAAAAAATCTAAGGATAGGCATTTGCAATATTCTTACATGTCTTTTAAATTTTTTATGAGATATCATCACGTTATTGTTCAAGGCATAGGCGAATCTGAACTCTTAACTTTTTATATATTGAATTGAAATGAAAAGTAACTCCCCTGTATACCAAATTGAAGGGCAATTCATATCGAACATCAATTAGTGATGAGACACTTTATCATCTTCCTATTGAGGCAAAAATTTCTTGTCCTAATTTGTTTTTTAATAAAATAAGGACTAAACTATTTCCAAAACTTTATCCAAGACTTTTGAAGATTTTGGGCATGATGACATTTTGTTGTATCATTTGTTTGCATTGATGTCTGTTTATGTCTGTTTATGACATTCTATTGTTATTCCTCACTCTTCAAAACAGCTCAAAATGGGTGATCGGGATGAGTTGCTAGGTTATGAGACAGCTGAGCATGTTGTCTCTACTCCACCACCCGCTGTCTCTAAAATTGGCAGTATGTTATCTCCTCGCTCTGACCGTAAAAACCGATCTGCTGTTTGGAATCACTTCACTTTAGAATCTGGATCCGGGTCAAACAAAAGAGCTAGATGTAATTATTGTAATACTTCTATTAAGTGTGATAATGGAACAAGTTCAATGTTGGCCCATTCTAAGAAATGCAAGTGTAACCCGAACATAGAGGTAGATAGGAGGCGGATTTCAGGTTCATCCTCAGTGGCGAATACGGAAGGACATGTTGCTTCTTCCCCTTCATTTGCCAAGTTTGACCAAGATAAATGTCGGGATGACCTAGTTAGGATGTTTGTGGCTATGGAGCTTCCTTTCCGACAAGTGGAGAATGAGAGTTTTCAAAGGTTTTGTAACAGTTTACAACCAAGGTTCAATGTCATCTCACGCACTACATTGACGCGTGATATTTTGACAATGTGGGATATGGAAAGGAAGAAATTGAAGAACTTTATTTCTCAAAATTGTAGAAAAGTGTGTTTGACCTATGATACTTGGACTTCTTGTCAAAATTTCAGTTATATGTGTTTGACCGGACACTTTATTGACAATAACTGGAATTTGCACAAGAAGATTCTAAATTTTTGCCAAGTAACAAGTCATTCAGGTGAGACTATGGCTAACAATATTGAGCAATGCCTAAATGGTTGGGGGCTTTATAGCATTTTATCATTGACCGTGGATAATGCCTCATCGAATGATGTTGGGATTCAGTATTTGAAAAAGAGGCTGATGACGTGGAATAACTTAGTTTTGAGGGGAGATTACATCCACATGCGTTGTTGTGCGCATGTTCTGAATCTGATTGTAAAGGAGGGTTTGAAAGAAATTGATGAATCCGTTCTAAAAATACGGGCTGCAGTAAAATATGTACGATCTTCACCCTCTAGATTGTCTAAATTCAAGAAGTGTGTTGAACGACAGAATATAGAATACAAGGGGCTTGTTTGTTTAGATGTGGAAACCAGATGGAATTCTACTTACTTGATGTTAGAGGCTGCATTGAAACATCAAAAAGCATTTGAAGAACTAGAGATGCGAGATGAAAAGTATCGCGAGGAGTTAGAGAAGGGGAAAGGTTTGATTAAAGATGAAGATTGGGATCATGCAAGGGATATCCTACCATTTTTGAAGATTTTCTATGAAGCTACGTTGACTATTTCTGGGTCATCTTATGTCACCTCCAATGCATATATGTTGGAGGTCCTTGGAATGGAAAATTTGATCAAGGCAAAGTGTAGTATGAGTGGAAGTATCAAGGAAATGGCTAAAAGGATGAAGAGAAAATATGACAAATATTGGGGTAATCCTGAGAGTCTGAACATGTTGTTGTTAATTGTTGTTGTTCTTGACCCTAGGTACAAATTAACGTTTGTAAACTGGTTGATTACTCAGGTATTTGATTATGGTGATACTCTTAATTTGAAGGAAAAATTAGAATCATGTTTGAATACACTTTTTGATGAATATAGTGGTGTAACGGAGGGGTTTCAATATAGCTCTCAAGGCTATAGTCAGTTTGATGCTTCTAATGATCGTTATGGCTTTGGTCAGTTTTTTCAAACAGCAGTATTCAATAAATCCGAGTTGGGTAAGTATTTGGAGGAAACCTTAGAGCCCCCCGGTGATATTGATATTCTTAATTGGTGGAAGTTGAATTCAGGTAGATTTCCAACTCTCTCAAACATTGCAAGGGATGTGTTGGCTATACCCGTCTCCACTGTGGCCTCTGAATCTGCATTTAGTACTGGTGGAAGGGTGCTTGATCAATATCGTAGCTCCTTGACCCCAAAAACGGTGGAGGCACTTATATGCACACAAGATTGGCTCAAAGGAACACCCTGCACATTGCTTTCGAATGAGGAATTCGTGGAGCTTGAGAAATTTGAGCAAGGTGATGATAATAATAATACATGCTTCATAACATTTTTAATTTTTGCTTTATATTATTATTTGATAACTGATGTATTGTCTTTCTTTATTTTTCAGATATTGCTTCTCCCCATGTTATTTCTCAAACGGCCTCTGTTGATCTTGACGAGGATTGAAATAAATGTAAGGGGTTCAATAAATGTATTGTCTTTCTTTATTATTGTTTTTTTTATCTGTAAGGGGTTCTCTTTTTTCTAATCAGTTTCCCTGTTGCATAAATGTATTTAAATAGTTAAGCTATTTCTATTGGACAAATTGTTATATTTTTCTGCTAACTATTTGACTTCTGACAAATTGGACAAATTGTAATTTTTAGTTGTTTCCTTTCTAAATAGGCCTTGGGAGATGTTGTACTTAATCATCGTTGTGCTCAGAAACAGGCAAGTTATTCTTTAGTCTGAAACTCTGAATTCTTGTCTATATTTGCTGTAAGGTTATAAAATCTGTTCTTGGGCCATTGATTAAGGGTTTAGGCTTTGAGGATATTGTGGATGCTTATAGAGTTTAAGAGCATAGTTTCTGGTCTAAAGTATGATCCTTGTTTTCTCTAATTTTATAATAAAAGGTTCTGCTAGAAAGTAATGTTTGGTTCCAGCATGACATAGTTTTTGTATACTTATCCTAAATCTATGCTGACAAAAACAATGTCATGAACAAAACAAAAAGAATGCCTAGTCCAAAATCATATTATTTGGGTTGAAATTGAATAAAGGTACCGATCTATTATTTGGATAATTTATGTTTGATAATATTAAAAACTAATGCCTAGTCCATGACATATTATTTGGTTCCATTTTATTCTGTTTGGCCTGTTTGAGTAATCTCTGTTCTGCTGCCAGTGTAAAACACTTGACATGATTTCTGCTGTTTAGCTCCATACTCCTTTGAAATGGATCCACAGAACTGGTTGTTTGTAAAATGAGTTTCTTAGTAGTTCTGAAATATAAAACTGGTTGACATTGATAAAGTAGAATCTTAATCAGGAAGAAAATGGATTACTCCCTAAAAAATGAGTCTGGTTACATACCACTTATGCATTTGCATTACTTACACTTTGTGCAGGAGAATGGTTTCTTTATTTTCTGTGTGCATGTAGGTTCAGCTGCAGACCAATAAATACTAGCCCTTTCAACAGATGTGAGTAAGGTGTATATCAAGTGGAGTGTAACTAGACTAGACCTAAACTTACCAACATATTGGGATATTTGCAAAAAATATACAGTCCTATAATTTTTTATTTACTTGTGGTTAATTTCTGGGGTGAATCGCATCTTAAATATAGAAATGAGGGGCAACAATCCTGCACAGGTTCATGGTAGCAAAAGTATCAAGCACAAGTCTGTGTTGAGGGTGTGAGCACATAACAAGCACATCTTAAATATAGTAATATCTTAAATATAGAAATTTTATCAACCAAGTTGATTCAACTAGTACATGTTTTATTAGTTAATTTTATACTATATTGTGCGTTTTATCATGTGGGTGTTCTTTTTTTTTTTTTTTCAGGAAGAGACATTGCTTCTCAGATTTTGGGCAGTTCTTTGCTTGCTTTTTCTGCTAGAGATATTGCTTAATATAAACTAGAGATCGATGTAAACTAGAGATTGCTTGATATAAACTAGAGATCGATGTAGAAAAATTGTTGCAGACTGTCCTATTTTTCTTCATTTGTTCCATTTGGAGAATCAGATTTGATGGAACAACTATGTTATCCGGTTTTGGTCCTTAAAATCCGATTTTTGGACATAAAAAACCAGTTTTGTTGCCCAAATCCAGTTTTGGAACCTTAAAAACCGGTTTTAGAACCAAAAACTGGTTTCAAAACTGGATTCTGAACTAATTTTAAAACCGGTTTTAAAACCAAAACCAGTTTATAACCGAAAACCGGTTTTAAAACCAAAACCGATTTTAAAACCGGTTATAAATCAAAACCGGTTTTAAAACCGGTTTGAGATTGGATATGATAAATTAAAACCGGTTTTTTATTATTTGGTTATTAATGGATATATAAAAATGGATATATTTGGATGCAAACTAGATTTTTGCTTATCCATATCCATGCACACCCCTAATCAAAATTCCTTTAATTAATTTTGCTTTCTGTCCCAAATTACCAAAAAAACGCCTAACTAATTGGACAAAAATGATGATTCAAATTAAAGTTTTCTTTTTAAGTAAATAGATACTATAAAATGTTGAGACTAAATTTAAAGAAGTTTTTATAAAAGAAAAATTAAATATTGAATTTCATGCAAATTATTCAAATCCTCGTTAGTATAGTCAGACTCTAGTGGGTATATATAAATTATGTAACCTGTGTCTTTCATAATAATCGTTAGTATATATAAATTTTGTAACCTGTGTCTTAATTTCACAATAATATTGAGAGCTGTCTTTGATAATATTTTAAAATAGAAGTAATAAAATTAATACTTGAGTCTCGAGCTTTTTGTAGCACGTTACGAATTGGTTTTATACTTTTATAGGCATGTACGAAGGAGTCAATGGTAATATTGTATAGGTAGCAACAATCAACATGCTGGTGTTGGGAAAGATTTTGAATGACCATAATCAACTATAATAAACATTATAGATATATAGGACCGATCGAAAACAATTATATAGATAATTTTAGCCGTTTTTGAATTTGGTGACATCAAAATTGAACATACCAAGTCTGATTTTCAAACTTAGGCTACTTGCCTCCTTTTATTTTCTTCTCCTTGCTTAAATCCACGACAAGGATTGAGACCAAATACAATTTAACATAATATATTGATTTTTATACCATTATTAAGTGGTTTACGGAATTTAAAACACATTAGATATACTTTAATATAGACTAAGTGATAAATTATAAAATAGTGAAATTTCTATCACATCATAACCAAAAAAACTTAAAGTAATAAGTATATAGAATTTTCTTTCCATCCAAATTAGCTTAGCACTGATGTGTTGTAACGCGGGTAAAATAAAATTAAAAAATATTAAAAATTAAAGTATAAAATATGTTAAATTATAATATTTTTAAAAGTAGCGAAAAATAATACTATTATTAAAAAATGAGTTTAATGAAACATATAATATATAATATAAGAGTAAAAATTTCATAAAAAATTATTGATTAAATGGATTTAAATTACTTCTATGATAAGTGTCACGTTATATATTAATGGTTATAACACATAATTAATATTTTTTAGAATTATTAATTATATTTACAAAAATTATATTTTAATATTTAAATATAATAATATTACATATACTCTATTAATAGTGTCATTTTAAAATAAATAAAAGAATTTAATCATTGGAAATTTAATATTAAAAAAAACTAATAAGTGTCATTATGGTGTATAACATTTCAATATGGGGTATTTATATTTAAAAATGTAATACTTATATTTAAATATTAAAGTATAATGAAGTTACATAATCCTTATATTAATAATGCCATTTAAAATGATTAAAGAGTTTAATATTTTAAAATTAAAATAATAAACATAATTTCAAAAAATTAATAAAATACAATATATTAATGCATTATAATGAAGTGGGTGTCTTCGATGAATGATATTAATATATAGTTAATTTTAATTAATTGTGTGGTAACTTCTTAAAGAAGTTTTTGATAAATTTCAAAGTAAAATTTTCAAATGACAAAATCATTTTTTGCACATGTCAAGGTCAAATTTCAAATGGAAAAATCAAATTAAGGTTCTCCTTTTATATATAATATTAGATTAGATTAGATTCACTTAATTCATTCTTACATTATAAAAAAATTTCACTATTACTATCTATCAAAAGTGATCAATAATATCAATCAGTTGACGGGAAATCAAAATTACCAATAAATTGTTTCAACATACATGTATTATTTTTAAATATTTTTAATTAATTATATTTATTGGTTTATGGAATGGGTTGGACCAAATGTCCATTTAGCATAATAAAAGAAATAATATATTTAAAATAAAAGGTTGACATGGATACATTGAGTAAGGATATCAAGTAATTATGAATATCATAATGGGTATTGATTTTAATAAAATAGGAAAAAATGGTTGCAGACAAGTATTGGGAAAAATATAAATACGAGGAAGGAACTAGGAAAAAAGGTTTAAAAGTTTTTAGATAGATCGTAGAAAACTGTTTACGGATAGTTAAACCCTAGAATACCAGTTGTGGATGCTCACCGTGTGGGGTAGGTAAAACTTATCTCGCTACACAACAACGACGATAAAGAGGAAAATACAACCAAGCAATGATGGGGAAAATAATGTGGTAGCGGCGACCATACGTGATTTGGATGCCACTGTGGCAGAGCTAAGGCACCAGAATCAGACACTACAACAACAGGTGACGAAGATGAATAGGGAATATAGAGAAAAATAACGAGAATAAGTTCATGTTTATACTCAGCCATTCTCGGATGACATCATGGCTACTATGACATTGAAGATTGTTTTACCTTGAAAAAGAAAATAGAAGAATTGACCAGGAGGAGACACTTGGGAAAGTACGTAGCAAGACAAGGAGGGGGAGATCGATATAATCGAACTCAAACCAGACCCAGAAGGTCACCCCAGCAGGAGGAAGTGAAAATTCAGGATCAGGTTAAAGGGACAATATCAACAATAGCGGGGGGATTTATAAGTGGAGGAATTACATGTTTATCCCTAAGAGTTATACTCGAAATGTGATGTCAGTTGAAACAAAAGTTGAAGAGCCTAGGGGAACAATGATAACTTTTGATGATGCTGACTTCGATGGGATGGAGCCACATAGAGATGTGTCGATGGTAGTGATAGTACGGACGACAGATTTCAATGTGAGGAGGGTCCTTACTGATCAAGGACGCTCTGCTAATATCTTATACTACTCTATGTTTAAGAATTTAGACATATCTGAAGAAAGGCTTTTGCCTTTTCCAGGAGTGCTGACTGGTTTTTTAGAAGAGACGGGTGAAACTTTCAGAGTAGGGGGAATGCTAAGACAATTAAGGTGAAGTTTTTAGTTATTAATACCCCGTCATCCTATAATGTGATCATTGGCAGAGCGATGTTTAATGCATTAGGGGCTATTATATCCACTTCGCATTTGAGAATAAAATTTCCTTTGGAGTCAGGAGGAGTATGGGGTCTTGAAATTCGACCAAAAGATAGCTAAAAGGTTCTATGTGGATAGTTTGAAAGCTTGAAGGAGGGAGAATGAAAGTACAAGACTTGGTGCAAATGAGAAAGTGTACTTGTTCAAGTTGGATAATAGAGAGAACTTTGGGGATAAACATTCTAACCCCTAAAGGAAAACTCTGAAAGTGCAGATTGGAAAGGAACACAAGAAGGTGAATGTTGGAATCAAGATCTCGGAAGTCATGAATAACCAGTTAGTAGAATTGCTAAAGAAGAATGTGGACATATTTGCATAGTCATCAGTTGATATGCTAGGTATCGATCCTGGCCTAGTATGTCATAATTAGTTTTGAATAAAGCGGGACCTATTGCGCAAAAGAGGAAGTTAGCGATGAAAGGAGGAAAGTTGTGAAGGAAGAAACAAATAAGCTGAGGGAAGCTGGTTTTATCAGAGAAGTTAAGTACCTAACATGGTTTGAAAATGTGGTCTTAGATAAGAAGGCCAATGGGAAGTGGCAGATGTGCACATACTTCACAAATTTGAATAAGGCCTGCCAAAGGATCCTTATCCCCTACCAAATATTGATCGTTTGGTAGACGGCACGTTCATATACATATTTCTTACCATATTGGATGCTTATTCAGGTTACAATCATATCCGAATGCACCCATTAGACAAAGAAAAGACTACCTTTATGGCGGAGGATTCAAACTATTGCTACAAGGTAATGCCACTCGACTTGAAGAATGCAAGAGCTACTTATCAGAGGTTGATGGATAGGATCTTCACTGATTACCTTGGCAAGAATATTGAAGTATATATGGATGACATGGTGGTTAAATCAACAGGAGAAGAAGAACATTGTGCAGATTTGGTGGAAATATTCTCAGTGGTGAGAAAATTTGGCGTGCGATTGAACCCGAAAAAATGCACTTTTAGGGTACAATCAGGGAAATTCCTTGGATTCATGCTAAAGAGCAGAGGAATAGAAATAAATCTAGGTAAGTGTAGTTCTATAATGGAGATGAGGAGCCCAACCTCAGTGAAGGAAGTTCAGCAGTTGACTGGCAGGGTCGCAACGTTGTCAAAGTTCTTGTCTAAGTCGGCCGATAAGTCCATCCCTTTCTTTGGAAGCCTTAAGAAAGTAGTGAAATTTTCCTGGATAGAGGAATGTGAGGAGGCTTTCCAACAATTGAAGAATTACTTGGCAAGACCACTTATTCTGACAAAGTCTTGGCAGTTGTCGAACCTGCACAAAATTATAATTATAATTCTCCAATCTGCAGACTATTTGTAGTAGAATGGTATAAACCGGGTCGAACCCTGAAGATCCACTCAAATTAATCCTTCTTTGGGGGGGGGTTTGATTGATTGGAATAAACTGAAGAAAAGAAAATAAAAGATTAAGTTAAAAGCAAAGGTTGAATCAATTCAAGATAATATTAATCCAAGGAATTCGGAGGCTATTTTCATGGTAAATCATTGGTTATTAATAACATGCATTCAAAAGATTAAATCTATCAACTTAGAATCATGAGGAACCCCTACAATGATCTCGGATTCACTACTGAAATAATTTTCAGAATTCAATTGATTAAGATTAACAAGATCAAATAACCATAAAATCTTATGTTAGATCCAAATCAATTTTATAATCGGAACCCAATTGAAGTAAATAATTAAATGAACACCTTCAATTTAATTGTTTACTCTATGCTTTTTAATCATTGTATGATAATTAACCAATCAAGAGTACAACATACATCAATAACAAATTTCATAACCAAAACATGTTAACCAATCAAGCTTTGATAAAAGAAATTTGAAATTGAAGCAAGTGGAGTAGAAAAGCAAGGTAGATGTAATTCAATGAGCATGTGAATGAAGATCAAACCTCAAAACCAAGATGAAAATAAGCTTGACTCCTTGAATTGAATAAAAACTTAGCCTTCCATGAAGACTTTACAAAAAGATGAACAAAAGTAAATGAAACTCTTAGTAATTTCTACTACAACTTGGATGCTCTTCTCCTTAGCAAGCCCTCCTATTTATAGGAGGGGAAAAGATGTCATTCCAAACATGATCAATCAGCCATGACTAAGCATTTTTTTTTCCATAAATGGACTTATTGATCAATTACCTAATGCATTTGTCCATTACTTTGAATTATTCACCTACTCTAGCTATCATTCACCTACTTGTCTCCCACTTGCACCGAGCATATCATCCCCAATCTGGCAAAACTCAAGAGAGTTGTCTTCATATGAAATCTATCTCTGGATCGTAGCTTTCAAATGCCGCTGGGTTAAGCCCAAAAGGAGTTTTATAGCCCAAGTTATGGCCCAATCATTGAGTGTTGGTCAGGTTTTCATATGATGTTGACTATTCCGTCTTCCAAGTCCATTTTGACTCACTAGCCATCCGATTTAGCTTTTAGGGTCTTCATAAAAGTTGTAGGGCTTTCTTTTATCTTTCCTAAAATATAAAGAACATAATTTTTAGATGTCTAGAACTCAAGTTATGCTTAAAATACGAAAACAGTTTAATGCTGAAAAATGTAATTGAGCCCAATATGAACCTGAATTGGCATAATATGCTTATGACTTGTTAATTAAGCATAAAAATTGCATTAAAAGGTTAAATTTGAGGGATGATTAAAGTGTATAGTTTTTATTTATCAAGCCTAAGACAGGGAAACCGTTGCTGTTATACCTTTCCATTTCAGACAAAGCAATAAGCTCGACCTTGGTGCATGATTTTGATGGGGAGCAGAAGCCGATTTATTTCACAAGTAAGGTCATTCAAGGAGCAGGAAAGAGATATCAAATAATTGAGAAGTTGGCTTTAGCGCTAGTGATGTCAGCTCGACGGTTGAGGCCATATTTTCAGTCGCATCAGGTGATAGTGAAGACTGATCAACCACTTAAGCAAGTTATTTAGAAACCAAATCTCGCAGGTAGATTGGTGAAATGGTCCAATGAATTTTTGGAGTATAGCGTCTTGTTGGAACAAGGACCGGTAGAGGCTCAAGTATTGGCGAATTTCATAGTCCAACTAATTTCTCATCCTGAGGAGAAGAATTAACAATCAACATGATTGTTGTTAGTTGATGTAACATCAAATGTAAAGGGAAGCAGAGCTGGAGTTATTCTTGAGGGCCCAAAGGGAATGCTGATAGAACAATCTTTGCGATTTAACTTTAAAGTGAGCAATAACCAAGTTGAATATGAGACGTTGTTGGTAGGAATGATGTTAGCTAAGGAGTTGGGAGTTAAATCTATGAAAGCATGGAGTGATTCACAGTTAGTGACGACCCATGTTAATGGAGATTTCCAAACAAAAGATCCCCACTTGAGAAAATACTTAGAGAAAGTCAAAGCCACCATCAGTTGTTTTGAAGATTTTACCCTGGAGCACATTCCTATGGAATACAATGCTCGACCTATTATCAACATTGGCAACCACCAAATGGAAGGGGAACAATCACTCGGTTATACAAGAAACTTTAATGCAACAGAGCATCAACAAGGAAGAATTGATGTATGTAGAAGAAGATTACCTTTGTTGGATGGGTCCAATGATCGCCATTCTAGAAACAAGGGGAGAGAGCCATAGGGGAAGAACGAAGCAAAGATATTGAGAAAGGAAAAAAAAATAGATATAGAATTGTTGCAGGGAGGTTGAGAAGGGGAATAAGATATCCTCTTTTGAGGTTCCTCACAGAAAAATGAGCAAACAAAGTAATGGAGGAAAACAATGAATGTATATGTGGAAGTCATATTAGAGGACGAGCACTAGCGTCTAAAGTAACGCGAGCAGGCTACTATTGTCCTACACTGAAGAAAGATTGCATGAACTTTGTTAGAAAATGCTATAAGTGTCAACGATTCTTGGACATCCATCATATGCCACCCATGGAATTGAAGATTATCATGGTGCCATGACCTTTTTGGACTTGGGGAGTGGACATCTTGGGACCTTTCCCACCAGCTCCAAGGCAAGTCAAGTTCTTAATAGTTGGAGTTGATTATTACACAAAAAGTGAATAGAGGTGGAGTTGATTGCTTGTATCTCAACTAAAAGGGTGAAGAAGTTTAACTGGAAGAAGATAGTGTTAGGCCTGTTAAAAAAAACAATACCACTGACCCAACCCAGAACTAAACAAAAATCACACCAAAAATACCCAATTTCTCAAATTCAATATTTGACCCGGTTCCACTTTAATACTTTTAAACCCAATTCAGTTTTTAACCGTTTAAACAGTATGGGTATCCATTTTTAACCCGGTTTTATTTCCAATCTCCTGAATTAGATTTTCTCATCACTCACTTTTTCATCCTTTTCACGTTTCTGCTCAAAGCTTAATCCCCAATTTTGTTTGAACCCTAGTCCCCAATCAAACTTTATATCGTTTCAATTGATTTGCCCAGATCCACTTGTCGGCCCTTCCACCTAATTGTTCTGACCTCTGTGAACTCGTCCGCTTGGAGGCTACTCGTCCCGTTGCTTTTCGTTATGTAGGTGAGTGATAAGACTCAAGAGATGATTTTCCTTCGTCCTTCACCATTTGATCTGTACTCGACCCACTCCATTTCTACGTGTTTCTAGTTTAGTAGGGATCAAACCCAAAAGTAAGGCTTCGTTTGGCTTAACTTCTTTTTGGCTTATAAGTTGCTTTTAAGTTAAAGTGAAATATAAAAGCTTTTAAAAATAAAGTAAAAGTTGTTTGACGATTTAATTTTTTTAATTTGCTTGATAAAAAAGTGTAGATTTTCTTTAAAACTAATATAAAGAGTATCTAATTATAAAATGTTAAATATTTCTAATTATTGGATTAATTAAAAATATTATCAGCAAAAAATAAAGTAATTTTTATATATTTTTTTATTGTATAAATAATAATTCACAAACAATCATATTATAAAGAAGATGGTAAAATAGTTCAAACACAATCACCAATAAATTATATGCTATTATTTTATCCAACATTACAACACATGACATGCATAAAATGTATATGTTATTAAATTAAATTTTAAATGATAAAAAATATAAATTGTTAGAAATCCATAATACATAATATTTTCTTCAATCTACGTACCCTACAAAGAAAGGAAATTAACTGAAGATTGAACTCAAAAACAGGGGGGAAAAGAGATTGGACAACAAGACGTACAAAAAAAATTGTGTTAATATTAATATGGAATAAAATAAAGGATGCAACCAAATTGAATGGGTCATGGTAGGGACTGCTTCAATTGAAAGTTAGCAAAAATTAAATATTCAGGTTTGCAAATTAGTGTTTTGGTATTGAAGTGAATGATTTGATGGGTAGTATTGAGGATTTGATGGTAGTAATGAGCGATAGTCTACCATATGACAAGGCTCTTCGAATTCGAGCTTGAATGTTAAATGAAAAAAAAAATAAAAAAGCTTTATAGAAGTGTTAGTCGTTGTGGGATTCGAAGAGGGATAACCTTGCAAAAGCTCCGCATTTTTAATAAAAAGCTCTGGAATCTTTTTAAAATGTAACTTTTCTTCCTAAAAAATAAGCAGCTTTTATATTTTAAGAGCTTTTAAATAAAACTGTTTCGCCTAGCTTATACTTATAAGGAGAAAATAAGCCTAAAATAAGCTAGGCCAAACATACACTAAGTTTATAGTAAAACTTAATTTGTATTTACAATTTTTTATCTTAACAAAAGTAAGTTTGTAGTAAAACTTAATATAAAATTCTCTATGTAATACAAAAACTATATTTTTTTTTTACTTTTATTCAAATATGCGTTTAAAAGAAAAATAAAATAATTTACATGCACAAAACATTTTTTTATATAAATTACATTTCCCCCTCAAATGTGAATTTAAAATCTTGGAAAGTCCATTAACCATAAATCTAGTGCCTGTTAGTTTGGTGCAAAAGTCACATGTGAAGTTACAGTTATTGGTTTTTATCGTAACTAAGGTACGTCTAAGTAATTTTTCTTCATTCTGAAAATCAATTCTATAGTAACTAAAATTGATTTCGCAGTGTGTAATTAATTTTTTTTAATAAATGGAGGCCGAAGCCAGACTACAAAGGAACTACCCTGGGAACAAAACTCCCAGCCATTTCAAACCTAAGACGCACAAGAATACAAGTAGGTGGGGTAGATAAAATCTGCACCCCCAGAGAGTCCAGATGCGCTAAGTTTGCCAGGCCATCCGCCACATTATTGCTTTCACCCCAGACATGAGTCAACTCACTACCGTCCAATCCCGGTCTAGAAAATCCTGAATCCTCTTGACCACAAAATAATAAGCATGAGAGGAAGGAATTCCATTCCTAATAAGTTGGATAGCTATTGTTGAGTCACACTCTAACTGGAGCCTACCAATACCTATATCCCATGCTATATGTAGACCTGTAAGGATACCCATCATTTCAGCCATAAGCACTGAAGATGACCCAAGGTTTTGCTTAAAACCAACCACCCAACGACCAAGATGATCACGTAAAACCTCCCCACACGCAGCATGACGCCCACTGCCACGCACAGATCCATCAATGTTTAATTTGAAACACCCCCCATCTAGTGGAACCCACCTCACTTGCATCGTTCGGTAATGATGAGTCTTTGAGACCACTTGAGCAATTGTATTGCCATAATCATGGGCAATAGACTTTTCTCTATCCTCCACTTGAGGAATGACGCGATTAAAAACCAACTCATTACGTGCCTTCCAAATAAGCTAGCAAGCAATGCAAAAAATTCTTGACCAATCAGCGCCATCCACTCTATCACCATGGCTCAGATTCTCCTTTATCCACATCCAAGAGCTCGTGCCTGAACAATGATCGAAGCGCTAACCGAAAATGCAAGCCCAAACCTTGGCAGCGAAGGAGCAGTCACGCAGCACATGCACATCCGTCTCACTTGCCGTGTGGCAGAGGGGAAAATGTTATTTTCCCCTAAATGGCAGGTAGCACGCTTAGAATTAGTTTTCAGTCCCTATTTTAGAACAAGCTAGACAAAACTTTTGACACGCTACGAGATATCTAACCGCCAAAGATTCTTCCAAAACTGATTATCGGTGTCATCCTCACGAAAGTCAATCATATTATAAGCTGAGCGAGTGGTAAAAACACCATTGCTAGTCATGCTCCAAGACACAATGTCGTTCCCCAGGGAGGACGTGGGGGGAAGTAAGCTTAGAATTTCAGCCTTAACAGAGGGAGGGATGATATGCTCAACTCTACTGAGATCCCAACTATGACCATCAACAGTAAAGTAAGACACAACACAATTCCTTAGATGAATAGCAATATCACACAGAATCTCATCACCAATAACCAGATTAGAAGGAAGCCAACGACTATACCAGAAGGATGTAGTCTGACCATTCCCAAAATTAAACCTTAGCCCTTCCGTGAATTCAGCCCAGGTAGTCATAATTCCCCTCCATACACTAGACACATTTGATCTTTGTATGATAAGATGAATATATCCTGAACCACAACCGTATTTATGTCGAAGAACACGAACCCAAAACACCTCTGGATTGTGAATTAAGCCCCAACTGAGCTTCATAAGCATGGCCATGTTGAAACTATAGAGATTTTTAAAGCCCCATCCACCCATGCTAGTAAGGAGTGTAAATTCATCACAACTAATTGTATGCCAAGTCTTCCTAGTAGGTCTGTCCCCCAAAATAAAGTTCCGGCAATATCTCTCTATTTTTTGACATACTCCTTTAGGAAGCAAAATACACTGCATATTATATGTTGGTATAGCCGCAAGAACTATCTGTGCTAAGGTAACGCGCCCAGCAAACGCCAAAGATTCCACTTTCCAAGCACTAAGTTTGCGATTCACATGATCAATGAGATAATCATAAGTCTTTCTCCTCTGATGAGAATGAAGTATTGGGATTCCCAAATACTTACCCAGGTCTGTAGAAAGAGAGAAACCCGAACAGTTACACAAGTCCAAAGCTCTAGAATAATGAACATTCTTTGACACAAATAGCCTTGTTTTCTCAATGCCGACTTTCTCCCCTGAAGCTTGACAGAAAATATTCAAGCAATTCAGCATTACATCCAACTGGACCACAGCAGCCTTCCCGAATAAAAGAAGATCATCTGCAAAAAATAAATGGGATATTGGGGGACCACCTTTGCTGAGAGTAATAGGAATCCAAGACTTATTTATAGTAGCTTCCTGAATCAAGTGACCCAATCTCTCCATACACAACACAAAGAGATAGGGGAAAGGAGATCTGTTAGGGCCACAAGAAACACTAGAAGGGGGATTGAATAGTATTTTAATAATCTTTATAAATTTTTTAAAACCTTTTGAAACAAGCAAAACATATTTGAATATAATTGATCAACCTTCCGAAACTGGAGTGTTCAGCAACCTGCTGATGCAACTCGGAAGGTTGAATTAAAACCTTTTTAAAATTATTTTCCCTTTAAAGAAAAGATTGATTTCTGTTTAGATTAATGAAACTCTTTTCTTCAACCCTCCTTTGTTAGTTTAAACAGATATCAGCAGAAAGTAAAGAGGTAAGGGAAGAGAGAACTTAACACAAAGATTTATACTAGTTCACCCACTAACCCAGTGAGCTACATCCAGTCCCAGGGAAAACCACCACTGGATTTTCCAATAATCTCACAAGATTACAACCGAGTATTCTTTGTTCTCAACTACCTCTCCAGGCAACTCATGCAGTATTCTTTGTACCCCAGCCTCTCCAGGTTGAACAAGTATTCTTTGTTTTCAACCGCCTCTCCAGGAAACTCATGCAATATTCTTTTACAGACAAGCCTCTCCAGGCTCAAACGAGTATTCTTTATTCCACCAAGCCTCTCCAGGCTCTCAGACACATAAAGTGTTTACAACATAAAGTACAGGTTAAGTTTCTAAGAAACTTAAGCTTTGGTTCTTCTTGTACATAGGGTTACTGAGTACTACTCAGGATACAATGGGTAAATTCTAAGTACAAGACTATACATAAATACAAGTGTATAAATCTAAGCTCTAATTCATCTCTGTATTTACCGTAGAGAAGAAATGATTAATGCTCTAAGAGCCACTGTGAAATAGCTTCTCTTTCGGTAGCTTCTGTCTTAAGTGAATTAGGTGTGCAGATAGATTAGTTCTGACACACAACAGATAGGCTCTTAGTCTTGAGAGATTTTCTTCGTCTTCAGCAAGTTGATATTTCTCTCTTTTCTTTGTCTTCTTCTTTCTTTCTTCTTTGTGAGTATAAGGAGGCAGGATGCTACGATCCGTTAGACTTCTCCTTTGTCCCGTTGTGAGTTCTACTTTTCTTCTCACTTGAGGTGCACGCCTCTGATAGCGTATTGTATAGAAAGTACAGAGTAGGTGTTGTAGCAGCGTTGACTCTATCTCTGACCTCTATTTGATTTTCTGCAGTAGGCTTCCTCTTTCATGTCGGGAACTGAAGCTGTGCCCAAAGGCTTTTGTTTTTCTTAGCACCAATTCAGCTTCACGTTAAATGTTTGCTGAGACTTGACTCTTTCAATATATTATTCAGATTGACTCACAAGTCTTCAGAGTGTTGCATGACGTCTCTGGCTTCTAATGCTTCAGATGGTTGAAATGCCATGTCATCAGTGAGCATGTGTTCAGTAGTTTTAACTTCATTGTGCACATACTTTCAGAAGGTTGATTTGCTCCAGTATAAATTAACTCTTCAATATGGAGACTTCTTCAGTGAGTTCCCTTCTTCAGCAAGTTCCTTCTTCTTTTCTTCGGCTGGTTGCTTCTTTCTTCTTCTCTTGTTCTTCCTTGGGCATTAAGTTTATCTTCACTTCAACTTTGCCCATTTGTTCTTCTTCTTCTTTTCTTCAGTTGGTTGTCTTCGATAGATCTCCTTTTCTTTGGTTGCTTTCCTCTTCTTGTCTTTGATGATCCTTGATGTCCTTCTTCTTCATTTGCTTACTCAAACAGAAATTCAATCTTCATTTATTGAGTTCTTCTTCTTCTTCTTCTTCTTCTTCTTCTTCTTCTTCTTCTTCTTCAGTAGGTCTTATTGGTTGTTGATTTCTGATGGCGTTCTTCTTCATTTCTTATGTGCTGATCTTCTTTCTTCTTCTGGTTCTTGCTTCATTCTTCTTATTCTAGTTCGCCAGGTTGATCTTCTTTTGAGAGTTGCTTCTTTAGGATACCTGAAATACAAAAGATGATACCTTTCTCAGTAGAACATGTTTCTTATACAATCTAATTTGTTAATCATTAAAACCAAGGATAATGAGTCTTGAATCTAATTTTAATTACTTTAATTAATTTTGAGACTCAACAAGATCCCCATGTCTAATACCTCTCGAAGGTTGAAAAGCAACAGAGGGTTCACCATTCACCAAGACTTGCATAGAAGTGGTGGAAATACAATGAAAAATAAGATTACAAAAATTATCATTAAAACCAATCTCGTAAAGAGTATCAATGATGAAAGACCAATTCAACCTATCATAAGCCTTTTCCAAGTCAACTTTAATTGCCATAAAACTGTCCTTGCTCTTACTATTCCGCATAGAGTGAAAAATCTCTTGAGCTATCACAATGTTATCTGATCCATGCTATCCCGGAATGAAGTTGCACTGGTTGGGGAGAACAAGAAGATCCATCAACCTACGCATTCTAGTAGCCAGAATTTTCGTAACAATTTTATAAATCACGTTGCAGAGACTGATGGGCCTGAAATCCTTGATCACGGAAGGGTGGGTCACTTTTGGAATGAGAGACATGAACGTCTGATTAATCTCAACAATTATACCTGGAGAGATAAAATCTTCTTTAATCAAATTCCAAACCAAGGGTCTCACTGAATCCCATTGGGACTAAAAAACATGGGGTGCAAATTGTCCGGTCCAGGAGCTTTCCAGGGACCCATGTCACCAACAGTTGCATGAATCTCCTCATTGGTAGGGATAGCTAGAATAGCGTCCAAAGAGTCACGTTGAACCTGGGGGAACAAATTAATACCACTCCACCTATTGCAATGTCCAGGATCGTGATAAATATCTTTTAGTACTCCAACACCATATGCTTTATTCGAGCAGGATCCGAAACAAGCTCCCCTCCAGCATCAAACAAAGAACTAATGCGGTTGTGACTCTGATGAGTAATTGTGCTAATATGAAAGAAGCGTAGATTCTTGTCACCAAACTTCAACCAATCTCAACGAGCTTTATGGAACCAAAAAGCTTCTTCCTGGAGAAGAATGGATTGATAATCATGCCATGGAGTTTTGTGAAGTTTATCCAACCCCCCATGTGGCACCATAGAAAGTTGCTTATTGACACCTTTGAGTCTCGCTAAGACATGCCTTTTTCTATGAAAAATGTTACCAAACAGGTCAGAATTCCGAGTAGTAGCATTCTCCTGGAAAATATTAACCGCCTCAAGCCAAGGTCTATCCACACTCCAGGCACCTGTTACCAAATCCTTAAAGGAGCTATCCTCCAGCCAACTAGCAATAAACTTAAAAAATCTGGGTCTACTAGAGAGGACGCAAGGATGTGTATCCATCAATAGAGATTTGTGATCTAAGCAAAAACATAGAAGGTGATAAAGTGTAGCCGAGTTAAAATGCACACGCCAATCAGAATCTGGAACCACGATAATTACCATGAATTTTTTGCATCAATCCACCTACAATATCTCCCTTGATTCCCTCCGAATTTGATTTGCGCCCCTTATCACCAACATTTCCGTTAGTGGTCCTGGAATTACGGCGTTGATTTTTCTGCACGATCATCCAAGGCCCAAAGCTTACCCCCTCTGACGGCGCAGCCGTCTCCCTCCCTACCACTATTGCCTCCCCCACTAGATCTCCGACTGAGTTTTGTTCCCGATCCTCCTCGGCAGTCAGAGCACAGCTATCTTTCTTATGCCAATAATGCCTACACTAGAAGCAAACAAGATGTAAATTCTCCCTTCATACTCCACTAGGTAAATTCTCCCTTCTAAAGAAAATTTAGAAATAAGGATTCTATTGAGGTCTACTTCAATACAGATCCTAGCAAACTTTGCTCTTTCTGTAGTAAAATCCCCCATGGATATTTCCCCACTCTTGGAGGGTGTTCACATCAATCTTAACAGTTTTTCCCAAGGCATTCCCTATCTGCCAAAGCACCCTTTTTGTCATAGAATTCAATAGGAAGTCCGGGAACACGAACCCACACTACCGCTCCTTAGGTCATCCTCACGAGGAACGAAACCCGGCTGCGACCTCTGAATCATTATGTAGTGATCAGCTAACATCCACGGACCATCATCAAAGACATGTTGCAGGTAAGATTAAATCTAGGTGTAAGACTTAAATGATTCTTAAGAAATATATTTATATTTATATTTCAAATGAAATTATATTGTATTAAACAAAATTATTTTTAAATATTATATTTAAATATAAATCATTTTTTAATATTTTTTAAAAATTAATTCTTTTAATTGTAATTATATAGTTTAAAGTTAATTCTGGTAAGACCTAAAATAAACGGACCATGGCAGGTACACTTCAATCAATTTTTGGCAAGTGTTGAGATTTTTTATTCCTTTGTTATTTTATTTAAATTTATTATATGGTCACTTTTTTTCCTCTAGATCCCTCCTTTATCTCTCATTTTCATCATTTTCTGGTGGGACATACTTTGACAATAAAAAATGCACATCAATTTTAACCTTATCTGTCAACATTATAGATATCTTCCAATCTGCTATGATCTTGTCTTAATACATTGTTAATTTTTTCTTTTCATTTATTCATTATTTTTTGGTTTCGCTTTTTGCTTTTATTATTGCACTTTGCACCCATATTTAAACGCCTATAGGAAGAGCCGAAGAGGTCTGTGCCTTGTATATCAGCCACCACTGTACATGCTAACTATTGCTGTGCAGAATTTAAAACAAATAATTGAGATAATTCTTTGTGCTAAACAAATTGCATTTTGCAGTGCAATTTGGTTTCGTAAATTTAACTCATTATATACATACATATATGACTAATCAAAACCAGGAAGTTTTGACAAAACTCTTCTCAATAAGTTTTAAATGGACAAAAAATTATAAAGTACATGAGTCCAGTTGTTGTGACAATGACCTTAAAGAGGGTTAGGCGTGAATCATTGATGTCAAAATCCATGTCTCTCTCTTTTCCGAAGAATCCGTTGTCTATGAATCTATTATGCAAGTAAATTAGATTTCCTTTCGAACATATTTATGATATATAATACACTGACAAGTCGTTATTAATTAGTATTTTTTAATATTATTAATATTAATAATAATCTCTCTCTCTCTCAACACATGTATTACTTTAAAATAAAATGTGAAAATTTTAAATTATTTAGGAACAAGAAATTTCTTTTGTTTGACACGTTGTTGAAAAAATCAGACCAGACCAGCCGGTTCGACCGGTCCGATCGGGAACCGGTTTGGTAACCAGTTCGTTCAACCTTGAAAATCGGTGGATCTCAAAACCGGTGAGAACCGGTCAAAAACTGGTGAAAATCGGTCAAAAACCGGTGTTAGAAAATCGGTTGAACCAGTCTTTTAAAAAAATCAATTTTTTTTATTTTTTTTGTTTTTGTATTTAATCTAAAATCTTTTTAAGATAAATAAAGACATATATTTAAGGATTACACATAAATATATATTATTTTACCAATCATTATTAATTTTTTTGTATAATAAGGCTATTTATACTGATTTACAACTTTATATAGCTTAATTTCTTATAATTTTTTATTATTTTATTAATTAAAATGTTATATATAATTAAACAATATATTTAATTAGTACCAGTTCGACCACAGTTCAATCATTGAACTATGAACCAGTGCCTTCACCGGTTCAATTACCGGTCCAGTTTTTAAAACATTGATTTAACATCACTCAGAAATTTATTATATTATGTATATTATATATTTATTATCACAGTTTTAACATTGTAGTTAAGCTAAAAAAAATAATGTTCCTTCACATAACAGAAATTATATATATGTACAATTAAATGGCACAAACAAAAGATATAAAACTCCTAATCGAAAGTATAAATATTTAATGTTATATAATACCAACGGGGGTTGGTTCAAGTGGTACATGCTTGATTCCCCTTAAGCAAAGTCTTGGGTTCTAGATGGAAAAAATCCCGCTGGGAGAGCTAGCCCCACCATGATGTGGATGTTCCCGGCTCGAACAGGATTGCCTCCCGTGTAGGGATGTCAACGGGGCGGGGCGGGTAGTACCTACTCGTATAGGTACCCGCTAAAATTAACGGGTACCCATGCGGGTAATGGGTATCCGCGGGTATTCACGGGTACCCATTAATGTTTAAGAATTTAAATTTTATTAAAAAAAAATAGAGGAGATGTTATATAATAAATTATAATATCATATTATATATATAAACAATCATTATATAATACCATTACATGTTAATATATTAAAAATATTATAAAAAATTATTATAAAATAAATTATATCTCATCATAAAATAATAAAAAATCTTAATATTCAAATCTATTTAATAGAAAAATATGTTTTAATGAGTATGCGGGTACTCGCAGGGCGGGTAGTATAATATTCGTCCCCACCCATTTAATAAATATGCGGGTACCCATTGCGGGTATATCCGCGGGTATTCGCGGATGCGGGTTTTTTTGACATCCTACTCCCGTGGAGGATACCTGTTGTTAAACCAAAAAATTTACTGTTATATAATAAATTTGAGTTTCAATTTTAAAAGCGAGATATCTTTTGTGTAGTTTAATTTTTCTTCTTATTATAAAATTAGGGGTCGGTTTAGGTTTATAGTTGGTCAAAATTATTTTTAATATATTTAGAAAATTAATGGCAGATTCATCAAAAAAAAATAATGGCAGAAAATAAATGATACAAAAAGTACGTTGAACAAAAATGATTTAAAATTAATTTTAGTAAAATTGATTCCTACCGTTCATAACTGAGCTCATGTTGCCACGTATATTATGAATTTTTTATAGTACAATAAAATTCATATTAATTTCATTTATTTAATTATTTAATTAAAGCATATTTTTATTTATATTATAATTAACACTATGTAATAAAAATATTTACAAGATATATTTTAAAAAAATTATTAACTAATATGCGTTGGTCCGAGTTGAAAGAATTCAGGTTTCTTAAATCATGTGATGGGTTCGATCGGTGAATTCATTTATATGGAAGTTGGAGGAGTCTTAATTTGTTGGGGTGATACCATAGGTTAGCTATTATTTTTAAATATCCATTGTGCATGTCATTTGTATGTCCTATATATCCTACAAACTTCATAATGTCAAACATTTGGCAATCTTCACCCAAGAAGTTGGCATTAAGGGTTGGTCCAAATATCTACATACGAGAACAATTTTTTTTATTAATTAGACTAATTTTATAATAATTTTAAAATAAGAAATTAAATAGCTATATTTTTATATTTTAATTAACTAATAATTATTACTGAAATAAGTTTATATTTTAAATATTTTATATGAATTTAGCCCTTAAATTTTTTTTAATTATTACAACTTATGAGTCCCTCCTTTATTTTTCTTCTACTTAACTTTTTTAAGTTCTCATTTTTTATTTGAAATTTTTAATAGATTAAATCATTTTAAATTTTCTTTAACTCAAAACTTAGCAATAAAAATATCAAGTTATCCTAAAATAAAAATTCTAAAATTTTCTCCTTTTCAAACCCTAATCTCTACTCCAACAAAATTTTCAAATTTCATCAATTTTCATTAAATTTCAAACATTTATATAAATATTTCAAATTAAAAATTGAGGGTGTTAAGTAAAATAAAATTGATAGCATAATCAAATTTGTTTATTTAAAAATAGAGGACTTGCTTGGCTCAAATAATTTGTGAGACAAAAAATCACATACGATCCAAATTAAAGGGGATAAAAGTTCAACCAAGACTTATTTTTAATACATATTTATTAATGTATAAAAAATCCATTAAGAATCAGTTAATTTAAATAGAAGGTAAGCGTTCAAATGTTAAAAAAGATTGAAAAATTTATATATATATATATATATATATATAGATGTAAAAAAAATGGTGGAAACCGTTAGTGAAAATTTGGTTCAAGTGGTATATAATTGATTTTCCTTAATCAAGGTTTAATCCCATATTTCTGCTTAAGGATGCATGATGATATGTATTGTCTAGGCAAATTTTTTTAAAAAATTAATGGAAACCAAAAAATAAAAAACGTGCATCCTTTGAATAAATTGCTTTCAGTACTGGTTTTTGACTTTTGCTATATCAATAACAATAATGTACCTTTCTAGTTTCTAGCAATCAAAATTATTAAAACAAGGTTATGAAACATCATGATCAACGATTATTTTCTTATTAATAATATGATGGTTTATTTTGAGAAAGGGATAATGCTAAAAAGTTTATTATGGACATATGGTCAATAGATGACTCGATCTTCTAATTTCATGAAACATCATTTTAAAAAGTTTATTAAAATAATCGTTATGGAAAACTGCACAGTAATTTTAAAAATCTACCGCACAATTTTTAACGACCGTCGTTGAAAGACGTCGTCGTACGGTTTTTTTTTTCCCACTAGTGTGTGTAACTTATTACTTTTAAAAATTAAAAAAAGTTGAAGTATGAATTGAATAATTATTTATAATTAAGTAAAAAGTTAAATAAATTTTAGGTATGAGATAAAATAACTTATGCAACAGCTAGCCATTTATTTGTATTAAAAAAAATGAAACTAAACCTTACACACATATATGTCTTTTTCAAATCACTTTCATATAATTGAGCAAGAAAATAAAAAATTCTCTGTGATCATATATATCCATGAGAACCATGATGTACCCGTCGCACTCGCCCACGACGCCTACAATAGATGTCTACTAATGCTATCAACATGAATATCCATTGGCATTCCTCATAGGGTGAAATTCAGAGTGAAATTCAGAGGTTAGTTTATGCCGTAGCCCGTAAGTAACGATGGAGGTTTGCATGGGATTAATGTGCTGGTTTTATATGGACAATTTATTATATACTAGCTAGGGTTGGTAGCCCTTAGTGATTTGTAAATCGGATTATACATGTAGAAACAATTTGGCTATATCATCAATAAATTGACCAAGAGATCATAGGGGTTGTATATCCTTCTCAGTCGTGATTGGAGCTGCTGCCTACTCACGGACACAAGTTTAATTTTCTATATATGATGATCGATGTTTTTGGTGCCAAGGATATCAGATGGAGTAGAAAGTTAAATAATAATGAAATATAATTAAAGTCATTTTATATAATTATCATTTTTTTAATCTTGGATCACTTGTGTTTTTAAATATATTTTGTGTTCATATCTAACAGTTACTCTCTCATTAGATGACTCATGTTGATGTTAGTTTGCATATCTTTAATGAATCTCCCCCATTTGGCCATGCATGGAGCTTGTAGCTGATTGGATGGGAACTTTGTTCCTGGGGATGTAGCATATTCCTTATCTGTCTTTTTTCTTTGTTTTGCTCTTTCTTTCATTTTCTTACTTTACCAGAATTAAAAAATTATACATATCTTGATCTGAAAATTTATTATAAATTACAGACAAATTAAAGAGTAGGCACAAATACTTTGGATCTAATCTAATACATATATAAACAATTTCTCACAAATTAAAATGTTTCTTTATAAAGTGTACTGATATCAAATTCATATCATAGGGGAACATTATTTACAATTAAATGAGTAATACACCAATGGCTTGATAACCTCTTAAAAAGCTATTCATCTCAAAAGATAATTATTTTCCTATGATGTTTTTATGAAAAAAAATGAAAGTAGGTATACACAATCCAAAAATACTCCATAAAAAAATATCCAAAAATACATGAGCTTATAAACAAATTAAACTCCAAAAAATACATGCAACAAGGGGCGAAGGTCTTCTCACAAAAACAAACAAGGAAAAAGACAATACAATAGAAAACAAATTCATATTATTAGTTTGAATCGAACAATACCAATATATAATACAATTTTTACACACTTTTTTCTATACATTAGTTTCGATCTTATTATTGAATAAATTTAATTTATATAAAAATGTGGATTTTCTTTTAGTGAAATTAAACTATATATCACCTAATAATAAAAAGATGTGAACAAAATATTTCAAAGAATCAGGGCCTGATTTTTTACCAATTTTAAAAACTGTTTTCTTAAAAAAGAAAATTTAAAAACTGTTTGAAAGATAGTTTTAAAAACAATTTTAAAAAATGCAACTGTTTTTTTAAAAAGCCTGAAATTATTTTGAGATATTTTAAATTTTTTTATTTTGTGATAAAAATACCATAAATAAATCATTTCATTTATAAAAATAATTTTTAAAATTGTTTGTAGTGTTTCTATAATGTGATAAAAATACTGTGAATAAATCATTTTTTTATAAAAATAGTTTTTGAAAACTGTTTTATAAAATAATTTTCAAAAATTAAAAATTAAAATTGAATCAAATACACTCTTAGATGCAGCTGTATATAATTATTTAATTTGACTTTTGACTAAAATGAAGGGAGTAGTGTACGGCCAAATTACAAGTGCACATGGTGAACTGTCCCTTTTAGAATCTCATATATAAGATGACAAGCAAACACCATATATAGTTTAGCTTTACTTGTTAGCACTACCATTTTTTCCACGTAAACAAATAGGAGCTGGATCTTCTCCCGTCTCTCCTATCTTTGCGGTAGAAATCGGCTATGGAATAACTACGCAATTAAAATTCGTAGCTAATCCATAGCTATTTGGTAGCTAATGTCTACAAAGACGGGAGACAATCCCTTCACAAACAAATATATAAGCCGACGATAACAGGTCAAACCAAATGTAGGGATGTACAATTGAGTTGTGGCTCAGTTGGCAACGTAAGTTGAGATTGTGGGAAGGCGCTCCTGGGTTTAAACACATTCTTCGGGAGGGATATAGAGTCTTAATTGTGACTAAGCCCCGAATAGGATTGCCTCTGGTAATATATACTTATGGTTTACACCAAAAACACCATTGTAGGGATTTGGGAGCAAACGCCGGAAAGCGTGCAAATGCAATCATATTCCATACCAAACTACTAAGAATTTATTCTATAAAATATTTTCAATTAAAATTTTAATTTTAAAACTTTTTACACTAATAATACTAATTAAAACTAATAGTTATTTACATAATGAACAACTGTGCCAAAATAATATTTTCTTTTAGTTTAATAATAATTGGGTAATAATAAATAAATTAATAAATAAAAAGACAAAAACAGATATCAGTTTGCTTAATTTATCAAGCTGTTTAATTTTGTTTGGTCTATTATACTAATCTCAACTGATCGACTTTGTTTGATTATGATAAGGCATTGCAGTGATTAACCGTTGATCGCATCGACAAGCCAGCATATGAAGATATATTTTTATCAGGAATATTCTTAATTACATGCTCTAATTAACATCTATAATATTAATGTTATTTACTACGTTGTCCTTTCTAATGTCAAGTGGACAATATATAAAACCAAAAAGAGAGGGAACAGCAGTAGGTACATACCCTAAAATCTATAACAGGAATATCAAGTGACCATAACAAACTTTAAGATCTAGAGTTCAGGCGTTCGTGTCAAAAAAGGGGGAAAAACCCTAAAATCACTAATACTATCAAACCATAGCAAAATTTCTCATCCCCGGGCCCACATAACAAGATTTTTATATAAAAAAAATTTAGAGTGAGGGAGTGATACCCCAATCTAAGGCAAGAAAAACTTCAAGAACACTTGCAGGTACTTACATTTACCACACCCCAAAAATACTGGTGAGGGTTTGAACCTACGATTTGTCATATATATGAAACATTGTCTTGCTTCTCGACAAACCCTTGGGGTTCGTAACAAGAATTTTAGACACATTTTTACCAGTCCTTTTCTATGTGTGAATCAAAATATTGAGTATTAATATTTTCATGTAAAGTGCTTAAGGAAATAATCGTAGCTATAGTGTGGTGATCATTAATAATATATAGCAAGTTGTCCACTTATAGTAAAAACTTTCTCAAGAATCAAGGAGATAATTAATTGGGTTAAGGAATATTTAATTTAATTTGTCCAAGCTGTGATACATTAACAAGCGATAGCCCAACTAGTTCACATTACGTACTGAATTAATTTTCAACCGTAATTTATAATCTATCATGTGTGGTGAAATACATGTTGCAAGCATGAAACATGCACTATAGTAATGCCTCAAAATATATATATATATATATATATATATATATATAATAAACGAAAATGTTATACCAAACACGTTCAAACAAATAGATGCTTCCAAAATTTAATTTGAACTTGTGAAGATTCGTAACATAACTTGTCTAGATTATTTTTTGTGAAAAAACATTATTAATTTATCCGGTGTTAATATTATAGAGCAATGATAGTTACTTGTAATATTCATAGTAGAAACCCGAGTAAAAAATGTATGTATAATTTATGAGATAATAAATCATACAATCCAAACAGAGATAACTTATTTATACAACAAAAAACATATAATAACTTATACAACACACTTTTTCTCTCTGTATCTCTCCATCACATCACTCATCACATCTTATATTTCTCTCTCTTTTCTCTCCTCTATCTTTATATCTCTCCTTGTTGTACAAGATGTTGTTGTACAAACAACATTTCTCATCCAAATATATAACAACTCCTACAACGGATCCGGATCCTCTGCAGTGCGGGATGTCTCTGCAGCACAATTAGCTACCAAATAGCTAGGGAACAGCTACGGAAACATTCCGTAGTTAAAATCGGTAGTTGTTCCCTAGCTATTCTGCTGCACCTTCCTGCAGCGCTGCAGAGGATCTTGCTGCTCCTACAACACAATTTTATTCCCCATATTCCTATCACATCATCTATTACATCCAATATTTCTCTCTCCTTTTTTTTTTCTCTTTTTATCTTATTTTATTGTATTGTTCTAGGGATGTAATAATATCATTTCTAATAATTTATTGCAACTAAAACGCTCGTATACTTACCTACAAGTTGGGAATGGACCCAAGATGATATTGATGGTTAACCCGCTAGATGCATGTCATACATGGTTTTTCGTTGTAATGAGGTTTACAAAATTGGATTTGCCCTAGAGATGGCAATGATGAACAATGTTATGGAAGATAATTAAACTCTTAATTTGTTCATCAACATTGTTATTCGTGTACGGTTAAGAATGTGTGAGAAATAAAGAACGTGTGTGTAAACTGAAAAGAGAGAGATTAATTAAATAAAATTATACAAGAAGAAAAGCGTAAAAATAGAAAGAATAAAAACAAAAAACAAATTAAAAACAAAAATCATTTACAGTTAACCTTTCATCTAAAATGTATGATTTATTTTTTTTTTGTACATGCAACCACATTTTCCTTTGTTCAAATTTAAACTAACTACTAAAGAGTTGTGACTCAGTTGACAACGTAGATTGAGTTTGTGAAAGAGCTCCCGGGTTCGATCTTCACAAAACACATTCTTAAGGAGAGGTGAGGAGTGCGACTAAGCCCCGAATAGGATTACCCCTGATAATAGGGGATACCTATGGTGAAAACCAAAAAATATGTAAACTAGCTGTTCTATTTTAGTGTGAAGAAATTAAAATATGATTTGCTAAAGATATTATAAAGAGTTTAATTATTATGCATCATCGGTGTAAAAAAGTATGAGTGTTATTTAATAATGTGTTCATTTAACGATTATGACACCTCATATATTATTAAACTCTTTGAATAATGTGACAACATACCATTAGATGATAATGTAAAATTTTTTTATAGTGACATTGCATAGTAATTAAACTCTTTATATTATCAATTAAATGTTATATAATTTAATAAAAAACATTATTTTTAATTTCTTAATCAATGTATATATTATGATTCTTTTATCATTTTAAGATTATATATAATTTAATTTATTTTATTTTATAATATAATCTTAATGAATAAATGATCCATAATAATAATAAAAAATACTTTATATGAGTAGTGCTATTATATATGAAAAATTTTAAACAAAATTCATGCGAATTTGACACAAACGGTTATATTAATTAAACACTTCATATTGATGGAAATCATGGGGGTATAAGCCAATTAAAATGTAACAATACAGTAATAAACATTTCTGATTTTATATATATTTTAGTAATGATTATTTATATAAATTGATTATCACAAAAATATATAATTAAATCTCATAATCACATAGATACTTATATATATGTACAAAAATTTTATTTGTACAATTTTTTTTGGGTACATTGGGAGAAAAAGAAAGCAAAAAGGAAAAACAAACGACAAATAGGAAAACACTTATACTCTCAGGTGATGAATCCCTAAGGCATCCGCAAGTAAGACATTGCTCATCGCAAAAGGGGGGGTTTCAAGCAGCTGTAAAGGAGCTTCTTCGCGGGCACCTCTCTTGGCCAAGAAATCCGCAACGGAGTTTCCTTCTCTAAGAAGGTGGTGGATAGCAACATTCCAGCTCCTACTGAGTAAGTCTATGATCTCCTGAATGATTGAAGCATATTTGTGAAAAGAGATATCTTCCCTGTGGATCAAATGGATAGCATGCATAGAATCCGTATAACAAATAAGATTGCTGAAATTTCTTGACCAAGCTAGTCTAAGCCCACTCAAAATCCCCTGCAGCTCAGCGTGGGTAATGTCCGAAAACCCCAACCTCCCATGGTATCCTAGAACCCAAGCTCCAAGAGAGTCACGAAAGAGGCCACCGAACCCAGAGACACCGGGATTGCCGAGGGAACTTCCATCACTATTCAGGGTGATGCAACTATTGTGAGGAGGAATCCAAGATACTGATCGTTGAGGTATGTCCGAATTCTGATTTTTCATAGAAGCTGCAATTTCGATTCCTAACCTGCGAATTTTATGTAAGATATGGTAATTTGAATGACGATCTAAACCTCCTAAAACAGAGTCGTTGCGAGCTAGCCAGAGATGCCAAAGAGTTGCAGGGAAATGAATCGGATTAGAAGAGGAATTGGTACGAACCCAATCCCTAAATTGCTCCATACTTATGTTTTCAATTACATGCACACCAACTGTTTGCCAAAACTCCGTAACAGGTTTGCACTCCCGGAAGCAGTGGACTAAGGTCTCAGGTTTGTCATCACAGCAGCAGTTGCAGGTATCTGAGTCAGCAAGACCTCGCGAAGCTCTTATGGAATTGACAGGGAGGGAATTGTGCCAAATTTGCCACAGGAAAAATCTTATTTTCTCAGGTATCTTTAGCTTCCATATCCACTTCCAATCATTATTTTGATCAGTGTTTGAGTTTGATTTTGTCAACCATTGGTAACCGGTTGAAGCTGTGTACTTCCCATTAGGAGAATATTTCCATCTCAATTTGTCCTGAATGTTGTCATTCAGATGAACTTGTTGCTGCAGAAAATTGTTCTGGGTAGGCTCTGGTATAATTGTTGCTAGTCTGTTGAGATGCCAATGCCCATCCTGCCAAACATCCTTAATTGTAATGTTAATATCTTGTATGTTGACATAATCAACAAGATTACAAAGTTTATCTCCATTTAGCCAAGTATCATAAAAGAACAAAGAGGAACCATTTCCTATTCTAAATTCATAACCATGTATCAATTTTTCTTTGGCCTTAGATAAAGAACGAAACACATGAGAGCCACTGCTATTTGGAGTGTAAAGATAGGTAGTATTAATATGGTATTTGTCATGTAAAAGCTGGACCCAAAATTTGTCTCCGTTATTAATCATGTCCCATACCAGTTTTCCTAGGAGAGCTGTATTCTGATTCCTAGCAGACCTTATGGCTAGACCACCCTGATTTTTAGATCTAGTAACTTTTTCCCAATTAATTAGGTGTATGCCACGCCCATGATTACTACTCCAAAGAAAATTTCTGGCTATGGTATCAATCCTAGAACAAATGCTTTCAGGCAGCCATTGGATTTGCATGGAGTACAAAGGAATAGAAGTTAGAACAGACTTAACCAAGGTTAATTTACCTGCTCTATTAAGCATGTTACTCTTCCAAGAAGCCAGTTTTTTTGATATATTATCAATGATGTAATTGTAGTCTTGGTTAGTACGCTTACCAGCCTTAACAATGAACCCCAAGTATTTACCTAGGTCATTTGTGAAGCGGACACCTGCAATGGAAGTATACTTGTATTTCTTTGTAGATGAAACATTATTTGATGTGAAGGCTCTAGATTTCTCAGTGTTAACCTTTAAACCTGAAGCTTGACAAAAGGATGTTAAGATATCATTCATGAGTCTAACTTGAGAAGCCTTACCTTGAAGGAATAAAATGGTGTCATCTGCAAAAAATAGGTGTGAGATTTTCGGACCATTTTTAGAAATTCTTATAGGCTGCCAGCTTCCATTGTTAACTGATTCATTAATCTATAAAGCTAGGCGCTCCATAATCATCACAAACAAATATGGAGATAAAGGATCACCTTGCCTTAACCCTCTAGTAGGAGATAAAGCTGGCAACTTATTCTCATTCCAAAGCAAAGAAATAGAAGAGGATGTTACACAAAACATAATGACTTGAACAATAGATTGCGGGAAGCCAAAAAGGAGAAGAGTTTGTTTAAGGAAACCCCAATGAACTCTATCATAGGCTTTTTCAAGATCTAATTTAAAAACAAGGTCAGGTTTCTTCTTCTTAGACTTATGCATTTAGTGGAGGATTTCCTGAAGGATAATGGCATTCTCAGTAGTACCCCTACCTGGGATGAAAGCACTCTGAAGGGGACCAATGAGATCAGAAATATAAGGTCTTAGTCTCTGGACAATAACTTTGGTTAGAATCTTATAGATGACATTGCAGAGACTAATAGGTCTAAACTCCTTAAAATTATTAGGACTATCAACTTTAGGAATGAGAACAATAAGAGTTTCAGCAAGCCTAGGATCAAACTGACCACTTATGAAAGCATTTTGGATAAGTTTACAAACATCATCCCCAATAATGTGCCAATATTGTTTAAAGAAAAGGGCTTGGAACCCATCTGGGCCAGGGGCTTTGAGGGGTTTCATGGAACTAATAGCAGCAAAAACTTCATCCTTAGAGACAGGTTTGATTAAATTAGCAACACCATCAAAATGTAATTTAGGGCACATGCTAGGGATAAAAGGATTGGTGTTAATCATGTTAAGGGGACAAAAAATATTTTTATAAAATTTAACAGCTTCAGATTGAAGGATTTCAGGGTCATCACACATTTCACCATTGGGAAGAGTGAGTTTTAGGATTTTATTCCTTCTTCTTCGAATAATGGTTTGGGCATGAAAATACCTGGTATTTCTATCCCCAAATTTAACATGATCTTCTCTAGATTTTTGGTACCAGTGGATTTCCTCTTGCTCCAGAACCTTATTGTATTCTTTAATAAGATCATCTTGGAGATAAGTGAGTGCTGCAATGTCCACTGACTTAAGCTTTTTTTGAATGTCTTGGATCCTTCTCTCAAGCTTAATTTTCCTGTGTTTCAAATGACCAAAGACATTAGTATTAAAATTATTTGAGTCTTTTTTTACCTCGTCTAAGGAATCCATAACATTGTTAGCACGAGTCCAAGCTTGAGTTACAACGTTCATGTATTCTTGATGGCTGATCCAAGCAGCTTCAAAGCGAAACAATTTGATTCCTTTAATTCTCGGACCCACACCAAATTTTAGAAAAATTGGGCTGTGGTCAAAGTGAAGCCTACAAAGATTTTCAGCTATAGCATTTGGGAAGGCTAACTGCCAATCCAAATCAGCCAGAGCGCGGTCAAGCTTTCTGGATATAAGTCTATTGCCCTGGCATCTTCTCTGCCATGTGAACCTATTCCCTATAGTGTGCACATCAAAAAGATTACAATTGTAAATAAAATTTCCAAAATTAGCTGCCCTGGCAGCGTTGAAATTTCCCCCTGTTTGATCAAAAAATAAAAGAATTTCGTTAAAGTCACCAATAAGAAGCTAAGGCTTGTTAATGATATTACGTAAATTTTTTAGGTAGTTCCAAAGGAGGTTTCTGTTAGTGGGGTTAGGACTAGCATACAAACCAGTACAAACCCAGTCATTAGAACCTTTAGAAATGGAAAGGGTAATAGAGTGGGAATTGTTACCAATGACAGAAACAGTATAAATTTGATTCAGCTTAGATAAAGCCCACAGGCCCCCAGAATGGCCATTAGCTTCTATAATGTGAAGAGGATAATAGCCACAACTGTTCCAGAAATTTTGTGTTTTTGAAAACTTAACATGAGTTTCCATGTAGAAAAAAATATCTGGATTGTGTTTTCTAATGAGCTCTTTTAAATAACGATGGCTAGTATTGCTACCAGCACCTCTAATGTTCCAAGATAGCAAGGAAAGTCCTTAAAATCAGAATTCATAATATTCATGATGATAATTGTAAATAAATAAAAAGGATACACCATGTAGCTGTTAAGCATCTGCTGGTGGTGTTTCCATGACCAGTTCCTCATCTATATCATCTTCTGAACTTTCATCCATGTCTATTTCCTCATTGTCTGATTGGGTTTCATTTTTATCAGGTGGTTTTTCCTCTTTTTCCAAGAGGCAACACACGTGATCAGGGGTGCTGATTTGATTAGCATGTTGTAAATTTAATTTGGAGAGAGCTGCCACGTTGGTGTTATCATGTGATTGGTCATCTGGTTGAGCCTTTTGTTGATATCTTAATTTAATATTTTGCTCCAAGATATTTTCTTTGTCACCATCTGTTTGCTTGAATTTAGCCTTCCCCTTGTTTGCATTTTCCACCAGTTTTGCGATATCAATAGTAATAGGTGGGGCTACTCTTGGTCTCTTTTTCCTGACCCATTGTGTATTAATTGGAATTTGAATTTTGTTGGGCCCTTCCTGATTGATAGTCGTATCTGGTTTGGCCGATTTATCCTCAAGCACCTTGATTTGGTTGAATCTGGTTGCTTCCTTTTTTTGATTGGCATAATTGTTGGATTTTTTTTTCATTATTTGGTTGACGTTTTTTGCGTGTGACCGTTAGCCAATCTCCATGAAGAGGATCATCTGCATTAATCACTGTAATAGCAATTGAATTATTACCATAATTAGAATTGTTACCGTTTTGAGAATTGTGCCCATTGCTGGACGCGCCACTCTGCTCTACCGGAGTTGGTGGTTGAGCCGCCTCTATTCCGCTGGTTTTTCTTTTTGTACAGTCTCTTGTAATATGGCCATAACAACCACAATTGGAGCAAATAATGTGAAGGCCTTCATATTCTAATTTGTACCAATGATCATGAATTTTAATCTTACCCACTACAGGTTGATTAAGATCAATCTCAACACAAACACTTGCAAATCTCCCTCGTTCCACTTGTAAAGTATTGGTGTCCACTCTGACTGGAGTACTTATAGCTGCAGCCATAGCTAAAAGAAAACTTTCGTCATACCAAGCCAAATTTAATGAAGGGATACGAACCCATACCATTGTTTTTTGCACCTTAGCTTCTGAGGATACGAAATCTGGAGTCCAAGCTGACACAGCTAAATAGTGATCAAAAAGCATCCATGGACCTCCATCAATCACTTTTTCCCTGTCGTCAGGGCGATCAAACTTCACCATGAAAAATCCATTATCGACATCCATGATTTCAAATCCCCCAGTTAGTTTCCATAACTTGGGAAGTCGCTCTCTCAAAGTACGGTATCCTACCATTTTACCCAAGAGCTTGATGATCAAAGCGTCATACCAAGGTGCACATAAGTCATGAAAGAATTTTTCATCCACATGAACTATAGGAAGAAGACGATTGCCATCCTCTAACGTTATTTTCACTAATTGTTGAGCCAAAAAATCTGTTTTGACACGTTGCATGGGGGGGACTTTGTCGCCCAAAACCTTGTCACGGAAGGATATCTTTGGTTTACTTGTCTGGTGGTTTAGCTGGTGGTGGCTCCGGAGGATCCACACGGCTGACGGTGAACTCAAAATTTGACATGAAACCCTAGCAGAAGTCCTAACTTGTTTATTCACTTTTATCATTTTTATTTGTACAATTTGATTATATAGTAACAAATTAACAATCTCATATAATCAATAATATATATAAATAGAGTAGGGGAGTTTTGGTTTCCACGTTTCCATTCCCATTATACCCCTATTTTATATCCTAATTTACTGATTTACAGTTCTCACTGGAAAATAACCACCCAATAAAAAGAATAACTGCCTAAAAAATGTAGAAAAAGATGAAGAAGAGACTTCAGAATAGAAAGAATGGAAAAGAGGGAGAGAGATCGTAAAAATAAGAAATGCGGGACGTGTCTGTCTTTCCACTAGTAATGAGAGAGAAAGAAGAGAGTGTGTGAGAAATGTGATGAGTAATGGATATAAAATTATAAATAGAGAAAAAAAATACTCTCTTCAATATTTTTTATAAGATAATTCAGACCAAATTACACATATTAAGAAAAATAATTAAAATATTAATTTTTAAAAAAATATCCTATAACTTTTTAAGTTTATTCTTATTTAAAATTAAACTTCACTATTATAATAATTGTGTTTATCTATACTATTACATAGTGAAAGTTTTTTAATCACTGTTCATTCAAGTTGGAATTTTTTTTGTCACCGTTTGGGCCATTGTGTTTGCATTATGGGCCCAAATCTATAATATTACATAGGAGTAGTTTTTTATTTACTATTTATTGGGGACTTTATTTTTTTGTTGGGTAAAAGCCAATTGTGGGTCATTGACTTTTTAAAATTGGATTTTTTTATCGGGTTGTACATTTACGTTGGATCGATTCATATACGTTGTTGGTAATGACTTTATGAGTTACATGTACCCTTTACGAGACACACACTTATTAACATGTACCCTTTACATTTACCTTTTTTCATTTTTTCAAAAATTTTTATTCTCTTTTTTATAAAATAATTTTTTATAAACCACATTTATCCTTCACGGGAGGCACTCTTGCTCCGATTGTTTTCTTTATCTTTTCCTTTTCACAATTTAATTTTTTTGTTATTATTATATTAAAACATTTTCTCTCACTATTCGTTCATATTATTTTGTTTCATTATAAAAGTGATATTTTATAAACCATGAGTATCCTTCACGTGAAGTAGTTTTGATCCTACATTTTTTTCTTTTTTTTTTCATACTTTAATTTTCTTTTTATTATTATATTAAAAAAAATTCTCTCATTATTTATTCCTGTTTATCTGTTTCATTATATAAAAACTCACATTAAGAAATACATTAAATGTGTTGATTAATTTACATTACTTTTAACATGATATTTCAATATATCATTTATCTTTTTATTTTATTCATTAATATTTTCATTTACTATCTGACTCATCTATTCTATTTATCTATTTAATCTATATTAAAATTCCTATTTATCTCTCTTTTAATTTTTTAATTTTTGTTATTATATTAATATATTTTCTCTCATTATTTGATCCCATTAATTTTTTTGTTACATGAGGAAAAGAAAGGAAAAAAAAAGAAAAAACAACTACGGCCTAACTAAGATTCCATCCCTTAGCGAATGTTTTCCCTTTTGCATCATGAGAGACAAAATTCTTAAGATCATCATGGGAATCAAGAATTACAACTATGTTGGAAGAACAAGTAACTCCTATCTTGACAAGAGCATTTGCACATTGATTCCCTTCTCTTGCTATATGACTAATATCTATAGACCAACTTCTAATCATGAGCGATGATGGCAGCATATTTGTGAAACTTGGGACATGATTTTGTTACAAGCTTGATAACGTATTGAGAATCTGACGAGCATTTAACTTGTTTAAAACATTTAATAAGTTAACTAGGGTAATCTTATGGTATATCTATATATATTCATGTGGATCCCAACTAACAGAGTTCGATGATGATTACACAAAGGCACTACTCACCCCACTTCACCCCATCCCATCCTCTGGCGGCCCCATTGTCGTCCCTGCTCATGGACCTCTTGAGAGCTCATCTACTTTACTTTTTTTTTTTTTTCATTTTACATGTTTTAAGAATGAGATATTCAGTTTGTCCAAAAAAAGAAAAAAGAATGAGATATTCAGTGACATCAATTCCATTTCCTCGGGATCCTTAATTATTGACGGAAGCTGTTAAACAAATACGAAAGGAGATGGGAAAAAAGGTCAACAAAGCCGCACATGATTGAGTCAGGGTGCTGCATCTATACACATGAGCTGTGATGCTCCGTACGTTTCACATGCAACAACTAAGTACAAATAATCAAAATCTTTTTTATTTATTTATTGACGACGGATAAATTAAATTAACGTTGATGTTGTGCTCTCTCTCTCTCTGTCTCTGGGTGTTTGATCCAAACACGTCTCTGACCTCGACGCTGCTCTGCTGCTTCCTTGTCCGTTGAGAACCTCAAGGTGCATACCGACACAATAGTATCAAATTAATCAAACCAGATCTGATGGATTTGTAATTAACGTTAATGTATGTAAATGGCTGGATTTGGATCCATATAAATATAATTTATTAAAATTAATTTTCTATATTTTAAAGATTAATTCATGTGTACTGAATTTTTTAAAAACATACTATTTGAATGAAAGGATAGTTGGCTTATCTTATCTACCATGCCGTGTATATCTTTTGTCGCTATTCATTTGTGGAATCTCCCACCACATGCTCAACCACGCTTAGTAGTGGTATACATCATACTGGTTATATTCTGATAACCAGAGAATTTTTTTAGAAAAGTAGTGATTACTCGCCTTAAGCCTTCCTTTGAAGGTCAAGAAATAATAAAAAAGTAAAGAAAATGAAAAAAAATAAATTAATATGTTATTTACATGAAGAAAAAATTAATAAAAATATCAAAAGTTTCATCTTATTTGATTAAATTAAAAGTGAAAAATTTATATTTATATTGAATGATTTTTATAATTTAAATGAAATAACGTATAATTCATCATTTTTTCTGTTTGCATTAAACAATCACCAAAAACCGATTATCTTGCTAGGATAAGGGTATGTTTGATTTGCATTTTTATTTCCTTCTGAAATTTTACAAAGGAAAAATTGGAAATGCTGGAAACAAAAATTTGTTGTTTCCAGTATTTTCAGTTTTTCCTTTATAAAATTTTAGAAAACATGAAATAAAATGAAAACAGAAAATGAAAACAGGAAATGAAAATGTAAACCAAACATGCCCTAATTATTTAGCCATGGACATTTTAAAATTCCTCTGGTTTCGGTAATAATTAATTATGTTGTTAATATTACTGGTATCATGTAGAGACGCGTGAGTAACATTGCAAAATCTTCCATCTCTTATATGTTTTCTTTGAAAAAAAGGAGAAACTTTTTGAGACAATTTTTTTTATAGTAAAAATGATGATATTTGAACTAGAATTTAATTTCATGCAAGATATATAAACCCTCATCATTAGGTCAATGCTTATAGCTCTTTTTATGGGACCATATTGCTTAAATCTCGCATCCTCTCTTTCCTTTTTGACCCATGCCCTAGAAATCAACAATATCATACTCATTTTCACCATTTTTTCTTCCCTGTGTTTTCACCATCCAAAAACAAGCAAACAAAATATATGCATTTGAGCAATATATATGATTTATACGCAATATATCATAACTAGTTGTTGTTGGGGCTATGTAACTAAAACAAAAACTTCATGTAATTGAAAAGTTGTGTCAATTTCAAGTTAAACTCGCTCAAATAATAAGCTACATTACATAATCTTTAACTATCTACAAAAATTCTTTCTTTATTAATTATGAGTAAATTCACAAATTGATCTCTGACTTTTTTGGCGTCGGGCAACGTAGTCTTAACATCTAAAAATAACATCATTAGTTCTAACATTTTCACTGTCCATCAGTTTAGTTCAACGTTACATTTTTCATTAACGAAGAGCTGAGTTGTCACGTAAGTAACACACATATGACCCAAAAAATCACAAATTAGTCCCTAGCTAACTTTTTTAACATCAAGCAATTTAGTCTTTAACATTTAAAAATTAATGATCCTCTTAGGGATTAAATGTCGTAAAAACACATGACTCTCTTTTGAATTCTAAATAATCTCTCATAATACATTCATGTCTATTCAGAAAGTGACCAATTATATTTTCAAAGATCAAGTATGTTCAAATTAAATATTTTTCTTTTAACTTTTGGCTTCATTCATTTTCTTTTCATTTTAATTTGTATTTTTATTTCAATTAACACATTTATTAAAGGAAATGAACCCTCTTAAAGATTAGATTTTATCATCAGATTGTTCATTAGAATTAATTCTATTTGCAGGGTCTGTCTAGGGTGGACCATGGTTCACATGGTCCAGAATGTAAAAATATAGTTATTTAAATTCTTTACCTTCAATTTTAATGCTCATTTTATTTATAAATTATATTAAACTGGTTTCCAATTACTTTTATGAAATATTAATTGAAAACAATAAAAATCCAAATCAAAAGTAGTGTGTAATGTAAAAATTTCTCCTTTCAACTTTAAATTAATAGATCCTCAATAAAACTAACCTAGATTGTATTATAAATTCATATTTACCTTTAAATTAAACTCAAATAATCATATAAGAGTCATTTAATAGAAAATAAAATTTTTTATTCACCTTTAATAGCCAATTAAATATAAATTGGACTAGGTGAACCAAATTTTATTTGGTTCACCCTAGAATAGTCCTATTTGCATATATATACATTAAACAAAATTCTACTTGTAAAACTTATCTCATAAGAACACCCCAAAACTTTCACATTAAAAAAGCTTCCGAAGTAATGCAGCTTCTATTTAGCATTAAAATTTGACAATTAAAATCAAATCAATCAAACTAGCTAGATCTGCTGGATTTGTAATTAACAACGTTAATGTATGTAAATGGCTGGATCCATGTAATTTATTAAAATTAATTTTCTATATATTAAAGATTAATTCATGTGACGTCGCTGAATTTTTAAAAAACACATTTGAGGGTGTACTGAATGAAAGGATATATAGTTGGCATATCTTATATATCTACCCCTGTATATAATTTGTAGCTATTCATTTGTGGAATCTCTCACACCACACGCTCAACCACGCATGGTAGTGGTATACATATATCATACTGGTAATATTCTGAACCAGAGAATTTTTTAGAAAAGTAATGATTACTGGCATTAAGCCTTCCTTTAATTTGAAGGTCAAGAAATAATAAAAAATAGAGAAAATGGAAAAGAAAATAGAAAATGACAAGAAATAATAAAAAATAGAGAAAATGGAAAAGAAAATAGAAATGAGAAAAAAATTATCAATTTATATGTTATTTACATGAAGAAAAAAATTAATAAAAATATAAAAAAAAATCATCTTAATTGATTAAATAAAAAGTGAAAAAATATATATTTATATTGAATGATTTTTATAACTTTAATGTGATAAAGTTTAATTCATCATGCATTATCCAACCACCAATAACCAAATATCTTGTTAGGATTGGTAATTATTTAGTTACGAACATTTTAAAATTCCTATGGTTTTCGGTAATAATTGATTATGTTATTAGTATAATTGCTTCTTATACTGAGACGATCACTAACTATACCAAAAAAGGCCTATAGTGGAGTTTCCTATCATTTAAAAGAGCGTTTTCGTACACCTTTTTATTTTGTGTAGACCCGTAGAAAATAGGGCGTTTCTAAAATATTTTTCCAAAAGACTTCAAATTTAATGCACGGAAGCACCCTCCCATTTTTTTTTTGACAAAAATCTGTGTTAGGAAGGGCACTTGTCCTAACTTAGTTACTTTAGGGCGTTCCAGAGGAGAGCGTCCTCGTCATTAATTTTTTTCCTATTACATTAAAACCAAGGTTTTTATGAACTTTTTTTTGGCAACTACCACAAAATTGTTGTTTACATTTATATATCCATATGTAAACATATATTTCCGGTTAATTAGTTCTCATTCCTATAGTTCTCATTCCTATGATGTACATAAAAATTTTGAAGTTTCCCCAAAATATAGCATACCAGCAGGAAACCATAATTATTAATGTATCAAGTATTTAATTATAACTAAAAACTTACAGCATGAAAAAAATTATCAATATATATATAAAGGGTGCAGGGGAGTTTGAAACACTTTACATTTGTCTCTTTCCAAGCAGTCTTGGTGAGATAAATCTTCTTCGTTGTTGTCCCCGGATAAAGGAAGAGTCTCAATAGTTTCAATAGTTCAAACAGTCTTGGTGGACTTGTTGAAGAAACGTTTTGCACAAGGAGACTGAGTCAGGATCTTTGAACTGCAAGAAGAAGTTATTGCCTCACTCTAGCAAGGTATGAGTTCTGTGACTCAGGTTTTCACAGATATTACAACATTATGGCAAGAGTTAGAGAACTTTAGACCTTTCACTAGGTTTTTCTGTTCCGTTAAATGCATATGTGTAGCCAATCAACAAGGACAAAATTATCGATCTGAAGACTACATCATGAAATTTCTGAGTGATTTTAATGATGATTTTGAGGTGGTTATAAAAAGCATGGTTACCCTACTGGTTTTCGTGGAAAGAACCATATTTCTGCTAATCAAGTTATTGGAGAGACTGCAGAAGCTGAAACAGTTGACATTCACCGTTCTGGTATAGATACAGACTCAAGACACCATGTCTCATTGACTTCAAAGCAGTATCAAGCCTTAATGACACTCCTCAAACCTTCAAATGTAGCTAGTTCTTCTGCACCAAGTCAGGTGGCTGTTGTCACTACTTCTACACCATTTGGTAACCTGGAAACATCCAATTCCTTTTCATGTAATTCCATTGTCTTCTTTGCCAATGTTACCAAAAATAACACCTGGATCCTAGATTCAGGTGCCACAGATCATATTTGCTCTAACCAAAGTCTCTTTACTACCTTACATAAGCTTCTAAATAAGTCCATTACTGTAAAATTACTAAATGGAAATAAAGTTTTAGCCACACATGTTGGTACTGTTCAGGTTAACAACTTCCTTACCCTTACACAGGTTCTATACTTGCCAAAATTTTCAATTAATATGATATCAGTTACAAAACTTGTTTCCACCTTAAATTGTACATTACTCTTCTCACCACATCATTGTTTCATACAGGACTTGAGAAATTTGAAGATGGTTGGTTTAGCTGACACGTTTGAAGGATTGTACTACCTTCATACCTCTGCATCTCCACAACTTCGTTCCAAATCAATTTCAAGCTCGTAATGTTTCCAGTTTTACTTCCTCTTTTCCAATTTCAGCCTTATAGCATAATAGGTTAGGGCATTTGTCTTCTTCAAGGATGAATTTTCTAATTAATTTGTATCCATATCTCAAACAATTCAATAAGAAACATATATGTGGTACTTGTCATTTTGCAAAACAAAGAAAGCTTTCTTTTACTACCAGTCATCATAATGCTGAAAAGCCCTTTGACTTGATTCACTTAGATATTTCGAGCCTTTGCAGAATTAATACCATTCATAAATAGAGATATTTTTTTTTAACAATTTTGGATGATTACAGTAGACATTTATGGGTAATTTTTTCTTAAAAACAAATTTGAAACATGTCATCACATTAAAGGTTTCATTGCTATGGTAGAAACTTAGTTTGGCACAAAGATAAAATCAATTAGATCTGATAATGGTCCAAAGTTTCTTCTTAGCAATTTTTACAAAGAAAAAGGTATTTTTCACAAAAGATCATGTGTGGAGACTCCTCAACAGAATGGAAGGGTAGAAAGAAAACGCCAACACTTGATAAATTTTCTAGAGTACTTCAGTCACATTTGCCTAAATCTTTCTTGGGTTTAGCTATTGCCCATGTTATGTATCTTATTAACAGAATTCCATCCTCATTGCTAAATTCCAAGTCTCCTTTTGAAATGCTTTATGGTACTTTACCTGATTTATCCAATCTCAAAGTTTGTGGGTGCCTATGTTATGTTTCTACCCTTGCTTCCACCAGATCTAAACTAGATCATAGGATTCATAAAGGAATCTTTGTTCGTTTTAAATTTGGAAAAAAATATTTTTGGTTTGCATACAAAACAATTAGCTCTTTCAAGGCATGCGACATTTGAAGAAAACATCTTTCCTTGGCCTACAACTACCACTCTCAATTCACACTATCCCTCACCTTCTTGCTTCATAGATCCTATTTCTTTTGCACAATCACATCCCACAGATTTTCCTTCTCTAGAAACCACCATACAGTAGGTTCCTTCCCCACCTACATTCACTGCTAATTCACTCGCACCATCACAACCGATTCCTTCCTCACCTTCCTCTCCTCCAAACCAATCTGCACTTCCACTTAGAAAGTCCACCAGACTTAAACATAAACCCCTTTATCTCTAGGACTTTATTGAAATTCTTCCAATACTTCACAGCTGAATCAATCAAGGTACTCTCTTCCCTGTAAGTTCTGTTGTTTCTTTTGCAAATTTATCTCCTTCTCACACTGCCTACAACTTAGCCCTTGACCATGTCCAAGAGCCCACTACTTATGCAGAAGCTAGTAAGTTTGATTATTGGAAGAGAGCCATGATTGAAAAAATAACAGCTTTGGAACTCAATGGAACATGGACCCTGGTTGAATTTGAAGGGAATCAAGCATGTGGTCAGGGTGCAGCGGAAATAAATGGATTTCCTCCCTTGTTATAATCGTTTTGCGAAAACACGAATCAAGGCATAAAAGGTATTGAAATGAAAGGTTGTACCTTATTAGGATTAAAAATGAGGCAAGTGTAGTCACGTCTCTATTGGTATCCACGCCAACAGCCGGACTAGGAAACCTTCCTCAGCTCTGCTAGTAGCCTTAGAAAGTAAGAAGCGATTGCTCATCACTGGGGTAGTGCATCTTATGCTTTATTTATAGAGTGGTGGCTAGGGTTTTACCCCCTCACTCACTCAACCCTCACACTTATGGGCCTGGCCCATTATGTAATAATTCTAATTGAATTAAATTAGAGTTATTATCCTTTCCTAGTGGCATGTTGTATGTGTGTGACCCAATAGGATTTTAATATTTGGTTATAATATTAAAATAAAACCCTTTTATATTTAATATCATAAATAGTGAGCGGTATCTAGCAACACATCACTATCCAAATATTGAGATTATCAATAACTTTGATAAATCCTATTTTATTATAATAATTTATATGCTCTGTCTCTTTGTCCAAATATCTAATTGAACAAAAGGGCATGGATTGTGTCAACCTTGTATAGTTCAATATATATTTTCTTGATCCCCAAGTGGACTGTACAAAAAATAAATATCTCATATTGATCCTCCTGAGCATGGTCATGCATTTTGTAGTCTCACTTTATCAAGAGGCCTAAAGATATAACTCCTGTTACATAGGAGGGACAAATCCCATCTAGGGCACTTACATTCCACCACATAATTTATTATATGTTCAAAAACCAACTTTATGATTACCCTGTTACAGGTAACGTTTGATGATAATTAAAACATATAATTCCTTATGTAGGAATCGTAGTGATTTCAGGTCGAAGGACTTCATATAACATTTATTAATTTAAGAAACGTTCATGACACTTATGTAACAACCCATGCAACATTCTTAAGGTGGGTCTATTGATGGTGTTCTGGCAAGCGAATCACAAAACCAGCAGTATAATAGTAAGTAAAAGTATCGTATCCACAGGGAACGGTTATTTATGTAGAATGAAATCGTATTTATCAAGGGAAAGCAATAGTTTAGAGAGTATGATTGCAGAATGGTAAGAAAGTAGACAATTAATTGGAATTAGAAGGGTAGAGTTAGAGACACTTTACTTGGATCAGGATTGGATTTCATCTCATCACACCCATTGTGCATATAAAGACTACTTATTTATGTTGGTATACTCTATAAAATATGTAGACAAACTTTATTGCTAAGACCCCGAGTTACCAGCAGCCTCACACACTCAAAGGTAATCCATGCAGGCTCTCCCAAGCGACAGACTTACCCTCGGCTTATTTTGCTCTCTTTTGTTCTGTTTGTAAAGAATTAATTGAAATACGTGGCCCTATGAACTGAATATACCTTCACTCTAGTACTGTCACTACCTTCACTCATTAGATATACTCACCTCTCGACTCCAGGATTGACAATCAATTAACCCTTTGCTATCGATACTAAGGCCTATCCTCTAAACGCCTTCGCTAGATTACTCACACTACCCATCGCTCATTAGTAACGCTCATGTTTTAGTCACAGAGTATCGAGTAATATTATTCAATCAGAGAGTGAGTTTCTTCAGAATTCGCTCCCCCACTCTCGCTCCTAATCTAAACTATAAGAATAGAAAAGATTAGCCTATAACTCCAGACGCAAGCGTGGGAATTAGGAATAAACACAGAATAAAACTACCACCATTATAGATAGGGACCTTATTGACACAATAATATAGCATTTATATATACTCAAGGATAGAATCGATTACATCCAATCCCACTAGAGAGTTAACTACATGAAGTAGCCATACAAACCATCGAAGACGTTGTCACCATCTTCAATCCTCGTGAAGCGCTCCTCCTCTCCTACTCTAAACTTAGCTAGAATACATTACAAATTCACTAAATCTGTAACTTGCTAACCTCGTCACCTTAGGACTGACGCAAGAGGTTTCTATTTATAGATAAGGAAAGACAAAGCAAATTTGGGAAGAGATCTTCTTAAAAACAGCAACTGGGATGTGATCTGCGTGTTCTGCGCTTCAAGCTGCGCTACAGCGCAGGCTGTAGCGCAGGTTCCAGAGAGTTGCGCTTCACCTGCGCTATAGCGCGGGGTGAAGCGCAGCTAGCGTCTGCAGCTTCAACTTTCCTCTTTTAATTTGTTGATCTCTCCCCGAGACTGGTTTTCGCTTGTTTGCCTTTCCTTATTTCCCTTTATTTTCTGATATCTTTATATTTATTGTACAATACTTGTTTATTTGGGAAGCTTGTCTGTAATATCTTTGATTGATTGGCTCTGATCTCCTCATTAATGATTCAGATATTCTTCACATCTTTAATTAATTGTCTTCAATCAATCTACAATCTTGCGTAAATCCTCCTCATTTAATGCCATTTAATTTCTGAATTGAATCTTTGCAAGAATCCTGCAAAAATCAGCAATAAATCTATTAAAATAGCATCAAATTCAAAACTAGGATTAATAAATACAAATTATTAAATATTAAATAAAAAGGGATAAATATGGGGTAAAATTACCATTTTGTCCTTGATAAGTGAAATAAAATATTTACTAATTTATCAACTATTTTTCACTTATCAATTTCCCCCTACTTGAATTCTTGCTTGTCCTCAAGCAAGAGACCTCTTTGCATTCACAATCAATTCTAATCCCTGGTGTATTTTTACAAAAACAAAACTAATTCAAGGTAATCATCTCTCAACTCCTTCCTAAGCAGAAGTCACTTTCCAATCATAAGAAAAAAATCAGAATCAAGAGATATTACCAATCAACAGTTAGAATAGAAATACAAGCACCAATTAAACTTTCTCAAAAAATAGCAATTAAAGCAGTAAGTGATAAACCAAGGAAATCTCTCATTCTCACGGGTAAGTGTTTCCCTCAATCATTTTCACCCACTGTTGAACAACTAGAATTGATAGTCGTTTCCAAGGTCTGAACCTGCAAGCAGTTAGTATGGATCAAAAGGTCTTTCTTTAGGTTGTAATGAGGCTGGGCTATCAAGAAACATGGCTTTTCTGGATATTCAAAGAACACTTTGAATAGAGAGCATCTTGTGATTGTGCTTTGGAACTTCTCTCAATTCACCTGATGATTCTTGAATGGTCACCCTTTTTCAGCTTTGGCCTCTTCTTTTGAAGAATTTTCTCCCCCCAACTTATTTATTTTCCACACTTTGTGCAGATTTTTTTTTGACATAACATAGAGAACAATATAGAACTTATTTTTGGTGGGGGAGAATCCTTTCTTTGTGATTCCTTGTGCCTTCTCTTGGATTCCTTGTGACCAACCTCTTTATCAATTGCTTGTCCCATTTTGTTGTGGTGCACCTTGCTCTCTATCCCAAGTGTTAAGGGACATGGTATGATCATTTATCATTGATAATGATAATGGCTAGGGTGAATCAAAAGAAACATTAAAAGCTCAATTAGGCAATCAATAAATGGAAAAATTAATGCAGGGTTGGCTATTTGGCACTGAGCAAAATATTAGAATCACAAAATTGTGCCTTTGTCACTCTATACCTTCTACAAACAAGACAATTATTAGAAACTCAAGCAATAACAGTTGACAAGCAGCGGTGAAAAGCTCTCAATATAGGTGTTTAAGTGTTTAGGGCTCTCATCTCACCGGTTGGGCTAAAATTTCCTTGCTAAAGCACTTACTAGATTTAATAAACTACCATGATAGGTTTTCCTGAGAAGTACCCTACTTCTAACTGATTATGGAATTAATCACAAGATCCTATTATCTTTCCTAGATTGGTTAGTTAAACTACTTATTTACAGAGAATTAGAATAGCTTACCTTGATTTCTAATCCTAAAATCTAAATACAAAGGTATTGAAAAGGAATAGTATAACAAAAATGAATGAGTATTATTATAAATTATACTGGACAAAGAAAATGCATGCTTGCATGCTTATTGAATGATGAATGTAGACAAATTGAATGTCCTAATATCCTAAATGAAAAGAAAAATTGCATGTCCTAATGTCTTAAATGGAAAGAAAAAGGAAAAGAAACCACCAATTGCTAAGCTTTATTCTCTTTAATCTTCTTCTTCAGAGTCTCTTCCCCCCTGTGAAAATTGGGCCTGTCCCCAGGCCAATCCACGTGGTCTCTAAAACTAGTAGGATCCATTCCTTCACCTTCATCATTATACCAATCTCTTTCCTACACATGCAACATGCCGGTGTACAACGATGTAAGTTGTCGAGACAAATGATCCAGGTGGAGTGGCCCTACCCGGTCTGCCGGAGGAGGCGGGGAATGATGTGTAATGAGTTCTCTGATGATCTTGACTTCCTCAGTTGGAGTGCAGTGAGATTCTATGTATTCCCTTGTGATTGGTTTCCCGATTGGAGTGTTAGGTAATACCTCAATACTCCTGTTGAAACAGAGCATTGTAATCAAAGCAGGGAATGCTAGTCTTGCTTTAGAACGAGGTCTTCTCTCATCACGAGCCACTTTAATCATGATTTCCAAGTAGTCAGAAATAACTGTGGCAATATCAACTTGTTCCCCGTTCTCTATGCAGTGTATCAAGTGGGCAGTATTCATATTCAGATTGGAAGATTGTAGGCAAGGTCGAATGTTAGTATGGATGAATTCCATCCATACTCTTGACAATGCACTGAGATTTTCTCTGGGTATCACTTCAGCTTCACCATAAGCATTGACTTCAAAAGATTTGCCAGGAAGGCATAACCTTTGAGCTGTTTCAGTATCAAGAATATCATGACCATAAGGGCCTACCCTCTCCATTCTTTTCATGTACTCACAGTAGGATTCATCAATGGGGCATGGTGCTGGATGATCAAGAAGCGCATTGATCGCCTTTCTATCATAAGAAACCCAAAATCCTTGCACAAAGCTCTTCCTTGCACCAGTACCACCGGCCTTGCTAACCTCAGCATTACTGTAGAACTGTCGGACAATCTCCGGGTTGAAATACGGATATGGCTCGACTATAACATTCCAATCTCTTCTTGTAAGTTCGTAGATGAACTCAGGACAATCTTTTGGGTCGAGTTGAACCGGTCGTTCTGGAAAGAACTCACAATTCATGATGTAGTTGTAACGCATGGAGGATTCAATATCAGGTAATCTCCTTTTTCCTATGATAGGATTGGAATCAATCTCCTTTCTTTTCACCATGGTTGTGCTTTTTCTTTCCGTCCTTCTAATACGGACCATCTGTGGGAGACGAAAGAATATTGTTAGATTGAGGAGAGAAGAATATAGTAATAGAATCCCATACCAGTGTTAAGATCGAACAAAGAGTGAGAGAGGAATTCATACCTCAATACTAGCTGCTCAGAAGAAAAGAAGCAAAAACTATGCACAAAGTGTAAGAAAATCAAATTGAGTGATAGTTTTGTCAGCTTTCATGCATTTAAATACTTTTCTGATAGTCGCGCTACATCATGCGCTATAGCGGGATGAAGCGCGTGAGGCGGTGAATTTTCTTGACAGCTACGCTTCATCCTGCGCTATAGCGCGTGATGAAGCGTAAATGTCAGAGAAAAAGAGAGCTGCGCTTCATGTTGCGCTATGGCGCATATGAAGCGCAGGTACCGTTGTATTTTCCGAAAATGTGCGCTTCAACCTTACGCTGTAGCGCAGGTTAAAGCGCAAAAACCAGAGAATTATTTGGCTGCGCTTCACGTTGCGCTGTAGCGCAGGTAAAGCGCAGAATTGGTGAATTTTTTTTCTTTTTCCTAAGCTACTACTTATATTTCCTAAATCTACACTGGGTTGCCTCCCAGGAAGCGCTTGTTTAACGTCTGATAGCTCGACGCCTGGTTGTTTCATGGATCCACTAGATCAATGACAGACTCATATCTGTCAAAATCACCTCCTAGATAAGGTTTGAGTCTCTAACCATTAACAACCCAACAGGACTTTGGTTTCAGGATCTTCAATTTCCACTGCCCCATAAACTCTAACTTCTTTAACTATGAATGGTCCTGTCCATCTGGATTTGAGCTTTCCTGGGAAGAATTTAAGCCTGGAATTAAACAGCAGCACTGATTGTCCTACGTAGAACCCCTTTTTAAGGATTTTTTTTATCATGATAGGCTTTAGTCTTTTCCTTGTAAATCCTTGATGATTCATACGCATTCAACTGCATCTCCTCTAACTCATGCAGTTGCAACACTCTTTTTTGTCCTGCCACTCTTGTGTCCATATTTAGGAACTTCAAAGCCCAGTATGCTTTATGTTCAAGTTCAACTGGCAGATGACATGCTTTCCCATACACCAACTGAAATGGGGATAATCCTGTGGCAGTTTTGACAGCTGTTTTGTAAGCCCATAGTGCATCATGAAGCTTGGCTGCCCAATCTCTTCTGGAAGAATTGACTGTCTTTTCGAGGATTCTTTTCGGTTCTCTGTTTGAGTCTTCAGCTTGCCCATTTGTTTGTGGATGGTATGGTGTGGCCACTTTATGCCTCACTCCATATTCTTTCAAACCTGTTGTAATTGCTCATTACAAAGTGTGATCCTCCATCACTGATAAGAACCCTTGGTGCTCCAAATCTAGCAAATATGTTTGCTTTAAGAAAGGAACTAACAGTTCTAGCATCCGCCTTTGTTGTTGCTACTGCTTCAATCCATTTGGATACATATTCAACAGCCACCAGAATATACTCTTTTCCATTAGATGAAGGAAAAGGTCCCATGAAATCCATGCCCCAACAATCAAATACTTCTATCTCGAATATGTAATTACCTGGCATTTCATTCCGCTTGGAAACTCCACCTGTTCTTTGACATCGATCACACTACTGGACATAGTCTGAAGCATCTTGGAACATAGTTGGCCAGAAGAAACCAGATTGGAGGATCTTTGCTACAGTCTTGTCTTTGTTGAAATGTCCCCCATAAGGAGAACTGTGACAGTACCAAAGGATTTTCATTACTTCTCTTCCTGCAACACATCTTCTGAGTAAATTGTCCGATCCAATTTTGAAGAGATGTGGATCGTCCCATAGGTACTTCTTTGCATCTGCCACGAATCTCTTTCTCTGCACCCAATTTATTTCCTTAGGCAGTACCCCCACAGCCTTATAATTAGCCATGTTAGCAAACCAAGGTCTTTCCTGAATCATCATCAGTCTCTCATCCGGGAATTCTTCTAGCAATTCAGGTTCTGCATTAGTAACTACATCATTCACCAATCGTGATAGATGGTATGCTACTACATTCTCACTCCCTTTCTTGTCTTTGATGACTAGATCAAATTCCTGCAATAGTAAAATCCATCTGACCAGTCTTGGTTTAGAGTCTGGTTTTGTGAGAAGATATTTGATAGCAGCATGATCAGTGTAAACAGTGATTCTTGAGCCTATCAAATAAGATCTAAATTTTTCCAGTGCAAACACTATGGCTAACAGTTCTTTTTCAGTGGTGGCATAATTATTTGAGCTTCATTCAAAACTTTGCTAGCATAGTGAATAACATGAAATATTTTAGATTTTCTTTGTCCTAATACAGCTCCTACAACATAATCACTAGCATCACACATCAGTTCAAATTCAAGTGTCCAATCAGGACCAACTATCACAGGTGCAGATGTTAGACTTTGTTTCAACAAGTTAAAAGCAACCAAGCATTCATCATCAAATTTAAAAGGTGTGTCCTTGTTTAGTAGATTTGTGAGAGGCTTGGCTATTTTTGAGAAGTCCTTGATGAACGCCTATAAAATCCTGCATGTCCTAGGAAGCTCCTGATGCCTTTCACATTTGCTGGAGGTGGTAACTTTTCAATGACCTCGATCTTTGCTCTGTCCACCTCTATTCCCTTGGCTGAAATTTTATGTCCTAAGACCACTCCTTCTGTTACCATCAACTGACACTTTTCCCAATTGAGAACAAGGTTAGTTTCTACACATCTTTTTCAAAATAGTGTCTAAATTCATCAAACAATGATCAAAAGAATTTCCAAAGACAGAAAAATCATCCATAAAAACTTCTATGCATTTTTCAACCAAATCAGAAAATATGGATAACATGCATCTCTGAAAAGTGGCAGGGGCATTACATAATCCAAAGGGCATTTTCCTGTAAGCAAAGATACCAACTGGACAAGTAAAAGCAGTCTTTTCTTGATCCTCAAGATTAACAGTTATTTGATTATATCCAAAATATCCATCCATAAAGCAATAAAAAGCCTGCCCAGTTAATCTTTCTAACATTTGATCCATAAATGGTAAAGGAAAATGGTCCTTTCTAGTGGCTTGATTCAACTTCCTATAATCGATGCACATTCTCTACCCTGTCACAGTCCTAGTGGGTATCAACTCATTTTTATCATTTCTGATGACAGTCATACCTCCCTTCTTTGGGACAACTTGGAAAGGACTCACCCAGCACTATCAGAGATAGGGTAGATCATACCTGCGTCGAGCAGTTTTATTACTTCTTTTTTTACTACCTCTTTCATTGTTGGGTTTAGCCTTCTCTGGGGCTGAGTGACAGGTTTGTAATCCTCCTCCATGTGGATCTTGTGCATGCAGTATGAAGGACTGATTCCCTTGAGATCTGATAGTGACCATCCTATAGCTCCTGCATTGTTTCTCAAAATGACCAGAAGTTTCTCCTCTTCTGAGGGAGTTAAATATTTACTGACAATCACAGGTTGATTTCCAGTTTTATCTAAGAAAGCATATTTAAGATGTGATGGAAGTACCTTTAATTCCAGCTTCTGACTATCAGTATTCTTTTCTTTGGGCAACTCTTCAACTGTTGTTTCATCAGGTAGAAGTGATGGAGAGCTGTCCAAGTTTCTTATATATTCATCTTCTTCTTCCTTAGAAAGGATATCCTCCATTCCTGTTAGAACTGTTGCTAAAGGGTCTGCAGTAGACAGTTTTTGTTGCTCGACTGAAGAGTTCTCTAGTACCTCCAACTGATGACACTGGTGCTTTTCCTTGTGATATTGGATTGCATCAAGAACATTGAAAATCACCTCATCATCTTGGACTCTTACCTTTAAGCTTCCATCATCCACATCAATGATTACCTTTGCAGTCTTCATGAAGGGTCTTCCAAGTATGATTGGAACATTGGCATCTTCCTCCATATCCATTATGACAAAGTCTACCGAAAAGATGAACTTATCCACTTGGATAAGTACATCTTCTGCAATCCCAAATGGCACCTTTATGGATCTGTCAGCCAGTTGCAGAGTCATTCTGGTTGGTTTCACATGAGAAACTCCTATGCGCCTGAGTATGGTCAAGGGCACCAAGTTGATGCTAGCTCCCAGGTCGAGTAAGGCTTTCCCTACTGCTTGTTCTTGAATGGTTATGGGGATAGTGAAACTTCCAGGATCTTTGGCTTTTGGAGGTAGTGATCTCTGAATAATAGCACTACAATTTGCCTCCAGTTCAATGGTATCCTCAGGGATCTGTCTCTTCTTGGTCAAGATATCCTTCATGAATTTGGAGTATTGTGGCATTTGCTTCATGGCTTCCAATAGAGGAATCTTGATCTCCAACTTCTTCATAGCATCTAGAAAGTTGAAGAACGCTCTATCTTGACTCTTTTTGGTGGGAATCAGGGGGTAAGGCAACTCTCTATGAAGAGGCTCTGATGAAGGTTTTTGAGTCCTGGCTTCTTCCTGGCTTGCTGGTCCCTCTTCTTCCTTTTTAGCTTCTTGTTCTTTTCCTTTCCAAGACTTGTTTTTCTGCTGATAAATTGTCACCAATACCTTTCCCTATCTCTTTACCACTTCGAGTGGAGATTGATTTGCAAACTGATTGCTATTCATCGAACGCTTTTCGGATCTCCTCCACTTGCTTGGCTAGATGCATGAATGTTGCTTGCATCAATTCCTGACTAGCTATCATTTCCAGAGTCAATTTATTAAGCTTTTCTTCGATTCTGGAGTTGATATCCGGTACTGCACTGATGAGAGATGTATCGCAGCCCCCTGTGCTGTCCAGATAGCAGACTTGTTATGTTCTGACTTCAAGAGATGAACAATTCCCATAAGGGTGGTTTCCCTTACAAAAATCACATATCAATTTTTCTGGTGTGTCACGAGCAGCTTGGATAATCTGCTGTTGTTGGATGAACAATTGTACTTGCTGACTTAACTTCTCCATTTGTTCCAAAACTTTAGCTGACTCCTGCCTTGATGGTTCTTCAATATGACTTGGTTGTTCCCAGCATTGATCTTGTCGATTGCTAAGTGCACACCTGTCGATGACTGTGCGTGCTTGCTCCACCTCTGCTGCCAAAATCGAACCACCTGCAGCAGCATTCAGGAAGGACTTGCATCTCGGCTTGAGCCCATTGTAGAAGAAGTTAAGTTGAGTGATATCATCAAATCCATGTCCTGGGCAAGTAAAAAGTAGTGACTTGTATCTTTCCCAGGCCATGTAGAACTGCTCATGGTCTCCTTGCTTGAATGTTGATATGTCTGCTTTAGCTTTGATATAATGCTCCATAGGAAAGAATCTCCTTCTAAATTGCTCCTCAAGCTCTTTCCATGTGGTGGGGCTTTGACTAGGATGAAATGTTAACCATTCTTTTGCTTTTCCTGAAAGGGAAAAAGGAAACAAACGTAAGTATGCAACCTCTTTATCTTCTTCCTCAATTCCCATCACACCAATAAGATCAAAGAATTTAGTAAGATGAGCGTTTGGATTCTCATGCTCTAAGCCTGAAAACTGGTCACTTTTGATAAGATTGATGTGAGAGACTCTGAATTCTAGGGCTTTTGTAGTTTGTGGAATGACAATATTAGAGAAATTTTGCATTCCTTGCTGTGATACGTAATCTCCCAAAGTTCTTTTAGTGTCTCCCATCCTTACTTGGTACCTGACTAACAGACTAAGAAGCGAAAGCGTAAGTGTGAAATAAAAATTAAAATAGAATTATGTACACTTGATAAATGGACCTCAAGGTTCTACACAAATTAGAACCGTTCCCGGCAACGGCGCCAAAAATACTTGATGGTGTTCTGGCAAGCGAACCACAAAACCAGCAGTATAATAGTAAGTAAAAGTATCGTATCCACAGGGAACGGTTATTTATGTAGAATGAAATCGTATTTATCAAGGGAAAGCAATAGTTTAGAGAGTATGATTGCAGAATGGTAAGAAAGTAGACAATTAATTGGAATTAGAAGGGTAGAGTTAGAGACACTTTACTTGGATCAGGATTGGATTTCATCTCATCACACCCATTGTGCATATAAAGACTACTTATTTATGTTGGTATACTCTATAAAATATGTAGACAAACTTATTGCTAAGACCCCGAGTTACCAGCAGCCTCACACACTCAAAGGTAATCCATGCAGGCTCTCCCAAGCGACAGACTTACCCTCGGCTTATTTTGCTCTCTTTTGTTCTGTTTGTAAAGAATTAATTGAAATACGTGGCCCTATGAACTGAATATACCTTCACTCTAGTACTGTCACTACCTTCACTCATTAGATATACTCACCTCTCGACTCCAGGATTGACAATCAATTAACCCTTTGCTATCGATACTAAGGCCTATCCTCTAAACGCCTTCGCTAGAGTACTCACACTACCCATCGCTCATTAGTAACGCTCATGTTTTAGTCACAGAGTATCGAGTAATATTATTCAATCAGAGAGTGAGTTTCTTCAGAATTCGCTCCCCCACTCTCGCTCCTAATCTAAACTATAAGAATAGAAAAGATTAGCCTATAACTCCAGACGCAAGCGTGGGAATTAGGAATAAACACAGAATAAAACTACCACCATTATAGATAGGGACCTTATTGACACAATAATATAGCATTTATATATACTCAAGGATAGAATCGATTACATCCAATCCCACTAGAGAGTTAACTACATGAAGTAGCCATACAAACCATCGAAGACGTTGTCACCATCTTCAATCCTCGTGAAGCGCTCCTCCTCTCCTACTCTAAACTTAGCTAGAATACATTACAAATTCACTAAATCTGTAACTTGCTAACCTCGTCACCTTAGGACTGACGCAAGAGGTTTCTATTTATAGATAAGGAAAGACAAAGCAAATTTGGGAAGAGATCTTCTTAAAAACAGCAACTGGGACGTGATCTGCGTGTTCTGCGCTTCAAGCTGCGCTACAGCGCAGGTTCCAGAGAGTTGTGCTTCACCTGCGCTATAGCGCGGGGTGAAGCGCAGCTAGCGTCTGCAGCTTCAACTTTCCTCTTTTAATTTGTTGATCTCTCCCCGAGACTGGTTTTTCGCTTGTTTGCCTTTCCTTGTTTCCCTTTATTTTCTGATTATGTTTATATTTATTGTACAATCCTTGTTTATTTGGGAAGCTTGTCTGCAATATCTTTGATTGATTGGCTCTGATCTCCTCATTAATGATTGAAATCTTCTTCACATCTTTAATTAATTGTCTTCAATCAATCTACAATCTTGCATAAATCCTCCTCATTTAATGCCATTTAATTTCTGAATTGAATCTTTGCAAGAATCCTGCAAAAATCAGCAATAAATCTATTAAAATAGCATCAAATTCAAAACTAGGATTAATAAATACAAATTATTAAATATTAAATAAAAAGGGATAAATATGAGGTAAAATTACCATTTTGTCCTTGATAAGTGAAATAAAATGTATACTAATTTATCAACTATTTTTCACTTATTAAATTCCCCCCAACTTGAATTCTTGCTTGTCCTCAAGCAAGAGACCTCTTTGCATTCACAATGAATTCTAATCCCTAGTGTATTTTTACAAAAACAAAAACTAATTCAAGGTAATATCCCTCAAACTCCTTCCTAAGCAGAAGTCACTTTCCAATCATAAGAAAAAATCAGAATCAAGAGATATTACCAATCAACAGTTAGGATAGAAATACAAGCACCAATTAAACTTTCTCAAAAAATAGCAATTAAAGCAGTAAGTGATAAACCAAGGAAATCTCTCATTCTCACGGGTAAGTGTTCCCTCAATCATTTTCACCCACTGTTGAACAACTAGAATTGATAGTCGTTTCCAAGGTCTGAACCTGCAAGCAGTTAGTATGGATCAAAAGGTCTTTCTTTAGGTTGTAATGAGGTTGGGCTATCAAGAAACATGGCTTTTCTGGATATTCAAAGAACACTTTGAATAGAGAGCATCTTGTGATTGTGCTTTGGAACTTCTCTCAATTCACCTGATGATTCTTGAATGGTCACCCTTTTTCAGCTTTGGCCTCTTCTTTTGAAGAATTTTCTCCCCCCAACTTATTTATTTTCCACACTTGTGCAGATTTTTTTTGACATAACATAGAGAACAATATAGAACTTATTTTTGGTGGGGGAGAGAATCCTTTCTTTGTGATTCCTTGTGCCTTCTCTTGGATTCCTTGTGACCAACCCTCTTTATCAATTGCTTGTCCCATTTTGTTGTGGTGCACCTTGCTCTCTATCCCAAGTGTTAAGGGACATGGTATGATCATTTATCATTGATAATGATAATGAATATGGGGTAAAATTACCATTTTGTCCTTGATAAGTGAAATAAAATATATACTAATTTATCAACTATTTTTCACTTATCATCTGTCCAGTACATCATTACTCTTAATGTGTACCTATGTGAGTACATGATATCTCATATCCATGATCTGTGAGATGTGATCATCAATGAACTCACATACTAGTCTAAATGCATCTTTGTCCTAAGATGATAATTGACTAGGGACTATTTAAGAATAGTTCTTCATAAGCTCTCACGATCAAGTCATCTACTTGATTCCTTATGAAGTTTAAGCTTACTATTCTAAGGACAATAATTTTATTCTAAAAGAATAAATTTGCCTTTATAAAATAACATGATTACAAGTGATGTATGTTCACAAATATATAAGTTTCTAGTGCATATTCCTAACAGAATTACCCCCTGGTGTGGTGCCCATTGGCAGCAAATGGGTGTACAAGGTTTAAAGGAAAGAAGATGGCATCATTGAAGATATTAAGCCCGATTAGTGGCTAAGGGTCACAACCAGATTGAGGCCCTTGACTACTTAGATACATTTTCCCCAGTAGCTAAGATAACCATAATCAGAGTCATCCTTGCACTAGCAGCTTCTCACAATTGGCATTTGAATTAACTTGATGTCAATAATGCCTTCCTACATGGAGACCTTAAGGAAGACATCTACATGTGTATTCCTTAAGGTATGGTTGTTTATTCTTCTTCTTCTCAAGTTTGTAAATTGACCAAGTCTTTGTATGGTTTGAAGCAGGCTAGTAGGCAGTGGTATGAAAAAATGTCTCATTTTCTCATTGCATTTGGTTATCAACAAGTTAGTTCAAATCATTCCTTGTTCCTTAAATCCACTTCTTCAAGTTTCACTGGACTATTAGTTTATGTGGATGATGTAGTCTTATTTGGTAATCACCTTCCTGATTTTTATTTGGTCAAATCCGAACTCCATCAAGCCTTTGGCCATCAAGGACCTAGGAACCCTTAAATACTTCCTGGGAATTGAAATTGCTCACTCATCTTTGGGAATTTCTCTTTTACAGAGAAAATATTGCTTGGAACTCTTGACTGATGCTTCCCTTCTTGATTGTAAACCTGCTTTTACACCTCTTGATCCAGCTGTGAAACTCCATCAAGATTCTGGTCATTCTTTTTCAGATGTTGCTTCCTACAGAAGATTAGTCGGACACCTCCTCTATCGAACTGCTACTAAACCTGATATCACCTTTGCCACTCAACAAGTCAGTCAGTATTCATTAGCTCACCCACTCAAGTTCACCATAAGCCGCTCTGCGAATTCTTAAATACTTAAAGAAGAACCCGGGACAAGGCTTATTTTTCCCTCGGCAATCCAACCTTCAGCTGCAAGGATTTTCAAATGCGGATTGGGGTGGTTGCCTTGATTCAAGGAGATCAATCACTGGTTATTGTTTTTCTCTTGGTGCTTCCCTTGTTAGTTGGCGTTCTAAAAAGCAAACCATCGTTGCTCGATCATCTGCTGAGGCCGAATATCGGGACGTTGCTGCTGCCACTTATGAGCTACGATGGCTTCACTACCTTATGCAAGATCTTCATGTCACTTACCATAAATCTCTAGTTCTTTTTGTGACAATCAAAGCGCTCTACATATTACCAACAATCCTGTTTTTGATGAACATACTAAACATTTGGAGATTGATTGCCACGTGGTCCGAGATAAGCTACATTCTGGTCTTATGCGTCTCTGACTTATTTCCTCTCCTGACTAGGTTGTCGACTTCTTCACTATAGCCTTGCTACCCAAGACCTTCAATCACTTACTTTCCAAGCTTGGAGTGGTTGGACATATTCCATCCTCCAGTTGTGGGGGGCTAAAAGAAATAAGCTCGGAATAGGAAGTCCCACATCGGTAGTTACGTAGTTGGAAGTTCACTTGTAACTGACTGTTACAATTTTTCCCTTTCTGTTTTTCTGTTAGCTTACTTGTTGGCTTCCCGCTCATTTTTCTTTCCTTTCTTTCTTCTCCTATAAATGGAGCTCTCTTGTATTGTTTCAGATAACAAGTGAATAATATGAGTCACTTTTTTATTCCATTATCTTCTGTTGAGTCTCAGAATTAATTTAAGTATTTAAATTAGATTCAAGACTCATTATCCTTGGTTTTAATGAGTAACAAATTAGACTAGACTATAAGAACACAGGTGCTACTGAGAAAGGTATTTTTCTGTGTATTTCAGGAACTTTGTAGAAGCAACATGCTGAAAGAAGAATCCTTCTAAAGAAGAACAACATACCAAGAAAAAGGGAAAAGCATTGAAGCAACTCTCTGAAGATGACCAACCTACTGAACCAATTGGAAGAAGAGAAGGAAGAAGCAACAAGCTACAAGAAGAACAATACAACAAACTATCTGAAAAATTGATCAACCTTCTGGAAGTATATGGACTGAAGAAAATAAGCACATCTGCAAGTTGAAAAGAAGAAAGTCTTCAAGAAGATCGCCAATCAGAAAGCATACAAAAGCTGAATCTAATTACTCTCAAGTTGCAACACTGAAGAAAGAAATCTGGTTAAAAGAAAAGCAACCATCTGAAGAGTCAAGCTATCTGAAATCATCAAGAACTAAGAAAAGTCAAACACGCTGAAATGATCAAACATGCTGAAGTGATCAACCTTCTGAAGACATGCAACATGCTGAAGAATGTGAACTCACTGAAGACTCTTTCAACTCTCTGATGACGTGTTTAAATCTTTTACAATGAGAAGCTTCAACAAAGGCTAAGACACTCCACACAAAGACCTAAAGGGTTCTAAACGTCTTATGCCATCATCTACAAAGGAAAGTAGCAACAAAAGCTATTTTCCTCATTCTAAGGAACACCGTACATAAAAAAGGAAACCTATTGCAGAAAAGAAAAAGGAGGTCAGAGATAGGTCAGCGCTGCTGAACACCTACTGTACAGACTTTGTAATACTCTATCAGAAGTTTGAATCCTTACAATAAGAAAAGCAAAACTCACAAAGGATAAAAGAAATCTCAACGGTTTAAAATCATCATCTCTATCCAGACAACAGACTTCGTACGATGAAGAAAGAGAAAAAGAGAGGAAAGCCAACCTGTTGAAGAATCAACTACTCTCTCAAGAAATATTCATGAGCCAAAATTGTTGTGTGTCAGAACAAGATTTACATCTACACACCTACTCTGCTCAAAGTCATAAGCTAAGAAAAAGGAAGCTATCTCACAACGGCTCTATAAGCTTAATCATCTTTTCTCAACGGTATACCCTGTATTCCTCAACGACTAGTTTCTCAAGTCTGAAGACAATAGAAGAGAAACTCTTCAACAGTATGCTAAGAAATCTCCAACGATCATATTTCCAGATTGTATAAAATACATCCTCATTACCTTCTATTAAGTGATGTCGATGAAGAAGAAAAAGGAGAGATAATAGAAGGATGAAGGAGTTATAAGGAGAAGATAAGAAAAAGAATGCAAGCCATGAATCAAAATATTTGAATTATCAAATGGCAAAGCATCGGAAAGTATCAATGAAAGAAAAGAATAGAAAAAGAGAGAAAAGAAAAGAGGCTGCCATGAATCTCAAAATATGAAATATTAATGGCAAAGCCACAGAGAGAACTGGAGAAAGTTCAAAAGAATATATTGTCAGTCTAACTCTCTGAAGAAGAAAAGAAGGGTGAAACAAAGACTAGATAGAATAAAAATATATACCTATATCTCTGTCCTTCCATGTACTTAGAATTTATTCTTTGTAATCTGAGTTGTACTCAGTAATCTCTTTGTACAAGAAAACTGAAGTTTAAGTTTCGCTGAAACTTAACCTCATTCATCATTGTAAACACTATGAGTAGCTGAGAGCGTGGAGAGGCTTGGAGGAAGAAATAATACTCAGTGGGCTTGGAGAGGCCAGGTGTGCAAAGAATACTGTATGAGTTGCTTGGAGAGGCAGTTGAAAACAAATAATACTCGATGTTAAGCCTGGAGAGGCTGGGGTAAAAGAATACTTGTATCTGTGATCAGATAGTGGAAAATCCAGTGGTGGTTTGCCCTAGGACTGGATGTAGCTCACTGGGTTAGTGGGTGAACCAGGATAAATTCGTTGTGTAAATTTCTCTCTACCCTTAACTCTTTACATTATGCTATTATCTGTTTATCTAACCAAGGAAGGGTTTGAAAAGTGAATTTATCTTTAGCACAACAAAACTTCATTTGTTAAGCAATGCCTTTTTAAAAAGAGTATTTACTGAACCTTTTGAAGAAGTTCAGCAAGTTCTCTTATAACTCAGTTTTCAGCAAGTAACTAAATCAATTGGATGTTAATGTAAAACATTTTTGAACTACCTGTTTTATATTTGATGTTTAATAAAATCTGGTTTAAACAAAGTTCTGAGAAGTGTTTTCATTAAACCTTCTTAAGTGGTGTTAGAAAGCTTATCTGCTTCATCATATTCAACAAGTCTTTGAAAAACTTATTTTCACAGCTTCCGCCTAACTTTGATAATCTTTATTATCTGCTAAATGAGTTTTTCATAATAATCTGCAAAAAGTTTATTTGATGTTTAGAAAAGGGTTTTTGAAAATTAGCTTAAAATTTAAAACACTATTCAACTCCCCTTCTAGTGTTTCCTGTTGTTCCTACATCTTCAACCAGAATTCTATTACTACCTCTGGTCCTAATTATAAGAACCTTTTGGAGAGTAGGTCTTGGTCCTTTTTATAAGAACCTTTTCATGTTGTCTATAGCATTAATTATTTTTTGACAAAAGTACCCTCATTATTGGAGATGGTTGAGTAATTAATAAAAAGAGAGAATGACACAATGGAGTAGTTAGATGGAAAGAGAAGATAATGAGTCTCAATAAATTCAAGGGTAATTATGTAAAAATGATGCACATTCATGACAAATGTATTACAACAAACTAAATTAACTAATTTTCTTAATTCATGTGAAGTGGTTAAAAGGTTCTTATAATTAGGATCCGAGGTAGTATTATGCAAAAAAAAAACAAACAATTAATTTCATTCTCAGTACTTGAACTTGTATATATTCTATGTATTTTTTACAAATTTGAGAGAGGTGTAGTATCTCGTTGATTGGTTGAAATCTAGGCAAAAATTGACTTTTTTTGATAGTGTATATAAATTAAATCCTATATACATTGTTTAATCTTAACAATTTGTTTTAAAAAGGATATTTGCTTTAATATATTCCGATTGAGAGATGCATATCCAAAAAGAGTATAAAAACATGTAAAAGTAGTTAAGTTTTACATATTATTTAATTTTTTTTTCATAAATTGTCGTTTTTCTTTTTTTATTTTTTTATAAAAAAATATGAAGGGAACATAACCTTTTACTAAATTATGCAACGAATGGGGTCCTAAATTCCTAATTCTAAATTTCTAACAGGCAGGCAGTGTGAATCAAAAGTGACCTATTCTCTATTTCTCTTGTATATATGGTTAGTTCCGACGAACAGATCCAATAACATAGATCTGCTTGTTCAACAAAGCAGGGATGGTCTGATACAAGGGTTGTTCATGGCAAGTACATTCCTATCATAGACACTACATCAATATTTCTAAAATCAGAGTAAAGTGCTTACATTAATTTTAATAGAATATAAGAGTTCTTTGAAGTGAGTTTATTTATAAAATACACAAATAAAAGTTTGTGCACTCTTGATTTAATTTCAAAATATCGTAATCTTATATAATTTTAAAATTAAAAAATAGATCCATCTATAATAGTACTACCCAAGAATAATTCTATCTAGACACGCGTCAAATGGGAGAACTTGGACACATCCGAAAGCCCACGGTTAGTATAACTACAGACATAGGAATAGCAATACAGATCAGTGAGTTTATCCGAACCCCAAAGCAAAGGCCCACCGTTTTTCGCACTCATCACTTTTGCCAACATTGATTGATTGAGGCTCCTACTCCTATCCTAGGTACCACATGCTTCGTTGGAAAACAATTACAAATATCTAGCTACGTGTAAAATGTAATCATATCATCGTTAGAAAACAAACATCTAGCTACGTGTAACCCAAGAAAGTTAAAACGAAGATACTGCAGGCCCTCAAGCTGTTTTAAATTCGCATCTCTATTTGCGGGCGTGAATACAAGCATAAATAGTCAATAATGCTCTGTTTTTGTTAGACTTTGAGCTTGAATAATTTTCTTACTAATTAATGGCGTTATCCAACAAATCACTATAGTCCAAAATAATTTAGATAAACACTTTTCCTCTCGTTATCTTTTCAGACATTTTCCCTCAAATGATTGTTGGGCCTGTTCAACGGGCCCAAGCTTATGGTTAGATGGGGTAGTTTCTGAAAGGAGCAATGAATCAATGGGAGGGAGTATCAAAAGAGTAAGATTAGAAAACAACTTTAGACTTTACAGAGCTTTTTTTGGTCGAAAACTGTACATAGCTTTTCAAAGTTCATAAACATCACTGGGCCAAGCCCAAACTAAGCAATCCATCAATAGCCTGAAGAATTGCACACGAATTGACAAATACACTAGTAACACTACCTCCTATTATTTGTTACTACTTACTAGCCTAAAACTAAATAATTATTTTCCTTTACTTCTCATTAATTTATGTATTATAAAGATTTGAATTATAGATTTTTTTTAATTGACAGGATGATGGGCTAGCCCATATTGGAGTGGACTGGACAAACTAAGTGTTGCGCCAAAATATACTGGACTAAATTTTTCCCTGCTAGGAAAATGGTATGGCCAGTCCATCAATACAAGCTTTGACCCAAAAAAAAAAAAATATCCATCAATACAAGCTTTGTTTTGTTGCATAGTAACTGTTGCATAATTGTCGTTTTGAATTTGACTGAAAAAAAAATGTTTGAGAAGGTAAGATGCATAATTATAATACTTGATTGTGATAAAAATTCATGTGCATATATAATAAAATTGTTAATACTCCCTCCGGTCCTATTTATAAGAACCTTTTCTAGGGTGAGTCTTGGTCCTTTTTATAAGAACATTTTCAGATTGTCCAATGCATTAATTATTTTTTGACAAAAATACCCCATTAGTGGAGTTAGGTGCGTAATTAATTAGTAGAGAGAGTATGACACAATTGAGTAGTTAATTGGAAAGAGAAAGATGATGAGTCTCAATGAATTCAAGGGTAGTTTAGGAAACATGATACACATTCTTGACAAATTTATTGCAATCGACTAAATTAACCAACTTCCTTAATCTGTGTGATATAGTTAAAAGGTTCTTATAAATAGGACCGGAGGGAGTACCAACTTCCAAATAGTAAGTCCACGCTTTAAAGTACACCTCTCTCTAGTGAGCTAAATCCTTAGATTTTATTTTTGCAACTGTGTACCTATTATGTGGGCACATCTGTAATATTTTAACCTCTGTACTTTTTTTTGCCTGAACCTCTACAGTTTGAGTCCGCAACGTTTCCTTATATTATCATCACATTACCAGGTTAGGTCGTTGTACTATTTGAATCTCGGTTTTCCAAAGCCTAAGACCTAAAAGGTAAAAGTCCATTACGAAGCTATGTGCTTATTCGGAATCTCACCAAGCCTCAAAACCCAAATGTGTTCTTAATATACCAAAGCCATTTTACAAACAAAGTAATCCTCGATTTTGTCCCTGAACATTTCATCTCTATTCTTATTAGTTCTAACCACTAAACTAATTATATAAGTAGTTTTATAATTTTCATATTATTTGTCATGTTGGTCCTTTGCAATGACCAACATGATGCATGCGAAAAATATTTATAAGTTTGAGGACTCCTTACATAATTTCTTTTGTTCGGGGACTAATAAGGAGATAGATGACAAGTTTAGGGATGAAAACAACGGTTTTTTTTACTAATATCTTTTAGAAAAATGATTTAGAATTGCTTTTCAGACCACTTTTTTACTAAATACACCACCCTCAGTTTCTTTCTCTTCAACCATGGATTAAATTCCCTTAACTTTTCCCTCCCTCACATCATCCCCATCTCTCTCACTCGTTACATCAACCTTTCCCCTTCCTACACTACCCCCTCTTCTCTTTCCACTTCTCTTCCTCTCATAATCTTTGTTTTAATTTTATTTATCTTTAAAATATTGATTACACATAACATATTCATACCAAATTACCAATTCACAATTTTTAGCTTACTTTTTCATGACTAACAGTAATGCTCAAATAAAAAAATCCCCATTAGCGAGTGAATCTAGGCTTGTCATTGTTAGTAGAAAAAAATGATGGTAAGGAAAACAATATTAAACATATGTGAGTGGATGAGGCTCTTGTGATCTTGAATATAATTATAGTTTTGTTGTAGAAGATGAAAGATGAATGATGTTTAGGCTCGAGGGGAATGAGGGGGAGGTCACATATAGAGGGGAAGACAAAGTGAGGAGAGGAGAGTTAGAGGTGTGAGGGAGGGGAAAGGTTGACTAGTGAGTAGTGTAGTTAGCTGAGTTTCAAGAAGGGGGGTTGAATTGAGACAGTTCTTAAGAGTTCCTAAAAACTTTAAACTTCTTTTCCGAGTTGCTTCTCAAGCTTGCTTAACTTGGATATCAAAAAATAAATTCTTAAAGTAATATTGAGACAAGGATTAGAAGAAACAATGCAGTATGACTTGGTTATGAAATCCTTTTGAGATGAGACTCTTAAGAAGCCGTATTGAATCTTCAGTTAGTGATTATAAGTGAATTTTAAGAACATGTGTACGTTATTAGGTTATGGGTATTGATTATGTAGTTAGTTACAAACTTAAGAAGCATTTCTCAATGACTAAATGAAATATGTAAGAACGTAAAAGATGAGATGCGGAGATTTAAGAGAGAGAGAGAGAACACAAACAAATTTATCTTGGTTCACCCTTAACAACTTGGGCTACGTCCAATCCCCACAAACATTGATATTTCCATTATTCCTTGAGAACAAATACAAGTATTCTTCTTAACGAGCCTCTTCAGGTTTCTTGAGTATTTTTCTTCACAAGGCCTCTCCACGCGTCTCAAAGTATTCTTACAGAACCTCTTTAGGTATCTAAGTAGTCTTTCTTAGCCTCTCCAAGCTTCTTACAACTCACACCTACGCCAAAATTCACTTTCTTGCTAGGTTGAGGTAAAACAACAGAATAAGATGAAGATAAAGGTTTGCTTGAGTTCCTAACACACATTGTGTAGATAAACTATGAGTTTCTCAAGCTTGTTACAGATTGAAATAAACTAAAAAGCTCACAAAGCTGACACACGGAGAAATATAATGGATAAGAAGCAGAGAGAATGATAAGTAATGTGACTTTACACTTTGGTAGAGTTTTGGAACTCTTTAATATATTTCTCTGCTTGCTTTTGAGGCGTCTTGCTTATTTTATAGCTTTGTAGGTTAATATAGTCATTTTCTAGTCGTTGGGACTCCAATAACTCTATTTTACTTTTTGTGTCAGCGTACTATGTCTACATCAACATTGGTTACTTTGCTTCTGATATTAAGTTTGGAATCTTAAGATGTTTCCCAACTTGCTTCTTAATTCAACTTTCTTCTTAACTTTGCACATGTCTTTTTAAGCATTCTTGACTAATGATTCTTCCTTTTTATAATTTGGGACTTTATTCCGAGATGATTCTTAGATTGATGCGTATTTGTGCTTTGTTTGATCAAGCTTCTTGAATCATGTTATACTTCTTGGCTTGATTCTTGAATCACCTGTCTAATTTAATTTCTAAACACTCAAGTATCTTAATTAGATAACAATTAATCTCAGAATGACTTTGTAATTTTTACTTACTTGAGGAGTTGTCATCATTAAACATTGATTCTGTCTCCCTTTTTAAAATATTTTTCAAATACATTTGTCAAAACTTTTATTTTATGAAATTATGTGTCCCTCAACAACCAATATAAATTACATTTATTATAGTTCAATTTTATTGTAGATATTAAGTTCTAAAAATCTTGATCAAACATCTTTAAACAATATTTCATCTTCTTTGAGATAAGGAATGTCTAAAATACAAGCCATTGAGTCTCAAGAAGGGTGTTAAATTGGATATCTAAATATAAGTTCTTTCAACAAGATTAGAGTAAAGATGAGTAGTGTAGTGTAGTATGGCCTAATTATGTATGATGAAGTATGTCGGGACCTAATTTTGTCCAAAAATTTTATTACTATTTTCATTCTTTCTTAATAAAAACCCAAAAATAACAGATTAATTAATTATCTAATTGATTAACTACGGGATGGTTAATTGGTTGATTAATTAATTAAACATTAAAATTTTTTTATTTCAAGATAAAATAATTGTTGGGATAATCTGGCCAATTGTTTTATAACATGGAAAAACTAAAAAATAAATATGTTTGATTGGGCTAATCTAGCCCATTGTCTTCTTTTGGTCAACATGAAAAATAACTAAAAAATGTTTGATTGGGCTACTCTAGCCCATTTTCTCTTTTTGGTAAAAAAAACAAAATTATGTTGGATTAGGCTTAACTGGCCCATTATTTATTATTTTTTTATCAACCTGAAAAAATGTGTGGTTGAACCAATTTAGCCCATTGGATTGTTGCAACATAAAAAAATAAAAAAAAAGGAGAGAAAGAAATTGCTTGTTTCTTGTAGTATCAGAGAGCAATCCTTGACTTTGTAGTATCACTGGGCTCAGCCCATGTTTTGTTAGCTGGTCTGCAGCTTTTGTTTTTATGATATCCAAGTTCCTTTAACAAAAAAAAAAGTTTCACATGAATAAAAAAGATTTTTTACTTGGAGAGCAAGTTGTTTTTTTACCTATAAATAAGGGGGGAAGGATGAGGTGAAAAATAGACAGAGATTACAAAGCCTCTACTCTGAGATTAAAGAGTCTCAATTCTTTGGAGATTAAAATCTCAATCCTTGGAGAGAAGAAGAGAGGGAGCCGTGAGAAGAGATAGGAGAAGGAAAGAATAAAAAACACTTAATTATCTTCATTCTCATTAGAACCTTGAGTGAAAAGTAGAAAGAAGCAGCAAAAACAATCACAACAAGGACCAAAGAATAGTGAAGACAACAAGGGGGATAAGAAAGCTGTAGCTTGGTATCCACTATTTTCCTTTTATAAAAAAGCTGCTTGAATCATATTGTTGAATAGTTATTTGTATAGGATATGTATGTATATTCATTCTGTGTGTGTGGGTATAATCAAAATCATCAATGTAAATAGTACAGAAGCACACACAAGCCGTCACTACTCTACCCATCAAACCAGCACACACAGCAAAGGCCATCCCCATTCCATAGAAAATAATGTTCACAGTCTTTTTACAAGTCTTTCAAAAAATAAAAACATATACAAATTGAAAAAATAGAAGCCTGTAAATCACCATCAGTGACGGATTCGATTCCTCAGTCCACAACTATCACTGCCACACAATCTCCCTTACATTGCCATCGTTCATGATACACCCAGTAAACCAAAATCAGAAAATACCATGAACAAGAGAAGGCAAAAAAATAGAATAAAAGAGAAGAGAGGGAGAAAGGGAGAGAGAGGAACCGCCGTTAGCCGCGGCCTTAGCGACAACCACCGCCAGAGAGAGGCGACACCGTCGCCCCTGTCTCCGTCGTCTCAGCCAGCACAGACATTACCCACCATCGTGAGCCACTGCTCTCGGCCCTCACCCTCCGTCACTGCGCTGCCCCGCGCCTCCGTGCACCATCACCCCCTCCGGTCCAGCTTCATCGTGCGCAGTGTCATCGTAGCCGCGAAACGCGGCCAATACCACTCTCCCGTCAGCACCATCACCCGCCACCACGCAACGCCTAGCCACAGCCACACCGTCGCGGCTCTCCACCAAGCGACCGTCACGCCTCTTGTGGCCGCGCACAGCTACGCAGCTCAGCGACCACCACTGCGTCGCAGCGCCTCCGTCGCGCCGCGCGTCGTTGCGCCCTTCACGGTCGCACCTCCGTGGCCTCCTCCTCTCTCTCCTGCCATAGCCAGCCCCCTCTCCGTCTCTCACAAACCCTCACCCCCTCTCCTTCTTTCTTGATTTTCCTCTTTTTGAGCTTATCTTGTGCTGATCCTATCCTTATCTTGTGTTATCTTGATGTTGTATTTGAATTTAAGCCTTTTATCTGATTTTCCTCTTTTTGAGCTTTATCTTGTGTTGTTCCTATCCTTATCTTCTGTTATCTTGATGTTGTATTTGAATTTAAGCCTTTTATCTGCAAAAACCAACATAATCTTTTTCAAAATAGCATCAAATTCAAATTTGATTTAAATAATTACAAGAATCACACTTTAAGCTAAAAAGGGATAAATTAGGGTATAAATTTACCATTTTACCCTTAATAAGTGTTGTAATTAAATATGATTTTTACATTAATCTAACACTTATTAGAAGTCAATACCTTCTTGTTGGCTATAGCCTTGGGCAACAAGTCTGGCTTTGTTTCTAACAACTTTGCCATTTTTATCCAACTTGTTTCTAAACACCCACTTGGTTTCAATAATTGTTTTCCCACGGGGTTTAGGAACTAGAGTTTAGACATCACTCCTAGAAAATCGGTTAAGCTCTTCTTGCATGGCTAGGATCCACCCTTCATCATGCAGAGCTTCATCAATATTCTTAGGCTCAATTTCAGACAGTAAGGAAAGACCGTTGACTTGTTCAAGTCTTGACCTTATTCTTGTGAGAGCCTGAGGCTGACAAGGGCGGGGAGTGATCATCGATGCAAAGAGGTACAGACAAGGAGCGGCTCCTGGCAGGCTTCTAAGCAAAAGGACACATAGATGAATCGAGCCCACACTCGAATGAGAGTGATCCAAAGGCTGTGCAAGTTTGGGACTGTATAGTTAAGGACAACTTAAAGGAAATTGTTGTGGAGAATTATACAAACAAGATATATCTTCTTTTCGAAGACCATAACGTAAGAACTCCATAGTTAAGTATGCTTGGCTTGGAGAAATTTGGGATGGGTGACCTTCTAGGAAGTTTCCCAAAAAGTGCGCAAGTGAGGATAAAGCATACTGGAAAGACTCGTGTTGGCTTGTGGGGACCCTCATCACTCCTGCAAGCGGCTCGAGGGCATTACAGTTCTTACTCCTTTAGAAATATCACCTAAGATTTGCTCTTTTGGATGTGCAGATTTGTATCTCCAGTTTCTTTGAAAAGGAGAAACTTCTCTTGTCTGAAACTCAATATTGGTTGTCTAAGATGGTTCAGTTTCAGATGGGTCTTCTGAAGGTGTTTTAGATACGTCTTCGAATTTGGTATGAAAATATTCAAAACCCCTGTTCAAATCCATACCTGCAAAATCATCTTTTAGATCTGATAGAACACTATCAGTCTTTTTCTTATCATGAAACCTTACATGGATTGATTCTTCAACAATTAAGGTTCTAGAATTATACACTCTATATGCCTTAGATGTTTCAGAATGTCTAATGAATTGACCTTTATCATATTTTGCATCAAACTTTCCAATATCATCCTTAGTGTTGAGTATGAAACACTCACATCCAAAGATATTGAGGTGTGATATGTTGGATTTTCTTCTCTTCCATAATTCATAGGGAGTCTTTTTCAGAATTGGTCTTACCAATATTCTATTCTAAAGATAACATGTTTTGTGAATAGCTTCTGCCCAGAATGATTTAGGAATAGAGCTTGAAATAAGCATGGTTCTGCCCATCTCTTGCAAACTTCTATTCTTTCTCTCAACAACCCCATTTTGTTGAGGTGTTCTAGCCACAAAGAAATTGTGAGAGATTTCATTCTCTTCACAGAACAGTCTGACATTTGTATTTTCAAACTCTCCACCATGGTCACTTCTTATGACAGAAATATATAATCTTTTCTCATTCTGTATCTTCTTGCAGAATATTGTGAAATTAATTCTCAAAAGTCCCATCCTTTCTTCTGAGAAATATGATCCATGTGAATCTAGAACAGTCATCCACCATGACCAAACCATACTTCTTTTCACCAAGACTTTCAGTCCTTGTTGGACCAAACAAATCAATGTGAAGTAACTCTAGAGGTCTAGAAGTAGAAATAACATTCTTACTCTTAATGGAGTTTCTTGTCTATTTCCCTTTCAGACAGTTTCACATAAAATATCAGTTTTGTATGAGAGCTTGGGCAGACCTTTGACAAGGTTGTATTTTGTAAGCTTTGAGATTTACAAGTTCCTCCAATCAATTTTGTACACGTTTCTATGTCTCTTAGTGACCACTCCACCATTTCCGGGTCTAAGGTTTTGGGTCCTTTCTTGTTAGTCTTGGGCTTTCCTTTCTTTTTGTGATTACAACTTGTGACATGATGTTCAGGTTTGCTACAATAAGAATACCCGGTACCTTTTTTATCCATTTTAGGCTTATTAATCTGAGGTATATAAGGTGACACGATCCCATCCGACCTCAACCAGGATGCCTCAGATGCATTGCAAGGGATTGAAGATCAAATGACCAGGGCCAGATCTGAGCGGTTAAAGAGAGCTTTGCAACTCTTGATCACTGAAGTCTAATGGAAAGTAGACCATCGAGCAGAAGAAGAGCCAAAGAAGTGGTTTAACTTAACTCGGATTGAAGTACAAGAGTGCTATCCGATCTGACAATCGGTTATGTATGTTATCCGAATCTTAGGGGAGCCTATTTCGGGAAAGTGTATCTAATCAAATCATAACTGATTTATTTAGGATGAGATCTGTTAGGAATCAATATCATGATCTCTTAGGATTATATTTTAATCTTTTAGGATTATATTTTATCTTATTTAGGATTAAATCTTTTAGGATTATATTTTATCTTATCTAGAATTTATTTACGACTACATCTTTTAGATAGTTTATTTTAGGAAATTCCTTTGCTATATATATATTAGCATTGAGAATCAGTTTGTAGACAGTTATTTTTTTTAAATAAAATTTGAGTTTTCTCATTGTGAGAGCTTATCCTTTATTCTTGGATTAAAGAACTACTTGATAACTTTGGTGCTTCCGGCAGGTCACGGATTGTGTCAAGTTCCTATATTTGATAACTTTGGTGCTTCCGGCAGGTCACAGATTGTGTCAAGTTCGTATTTGATAACTTTGGTGCTTCTGGCAGGTCACGGATTATGTCAAGTTCCTATCTTTGATAGCTTTGGTGCTTCCAGCAGGTCTTGGATTGTGTCAAGCTCCTTATCGTTATTTACCATTAATTGATCTTCAAGACGTTCCTATCTTTACGCTTCCGGTTCGTATCATTTGGTACTAGAACTTCGGCTCTTGAGATCAATTGGTAAGATCCATCCTTATCTATTCGTCTTTATAAAAAATATTGCATTAGTTAAAACAAAAAAAAGAGGTGCAGACAATACAAAAAAAAGGAGATCTACAATAGTAAAAAAAGAGAGAGAAAGGTGCAGATAGTTAAAAAAAAAGGTGCAGTATTAAATTGTCCCGAACAACAAATTCAGTTCTGTTATCCACAATATTTATATCAAGCAGAAGATTTCATCTGAGGTGACAAATCCATCAAGAGTTGTAATCGGCTACACATCTTTCAAGATTTTCGGGCTAGTGTTTTGTCACTAAAAGTTGTCAAGTTATCATCAACACCTTCTCTATTACTTGTTAGTAGAATCTATCCCAAAAGTTCCTTATTTCAAGAACTTGTAAATATAAGTTGAGTGGAAAAAGGCAAGAGTGGTGAGTACAATATAGTGAGAAAAAGCCAAAAATTAGAGTGATACACGAGAGAATCAAAACTTTCGAGTGAAAACACGTAAGGGAGTGTTGTGAGGATTCTTATTTTTTTTATCACTAACATTTTTTGAGTTGCAATCAAATTTCTTTTCATTAATCATGAGTACAGTAAACCAACGTGAGGAGGATGCTGGAGAAATAGACCTCAAATCGTTCCTCAAGACACTACAAAGTGAATTTATGAGAATGAGTGCAAGAATGGATGAGATGGAAGATCGATTTCCAAGGAGGAGTAGAACGTCTCCTAGCCGAACTGAAGAAGAGGAAGAGGAAGAAGAGGACAAGGGAAGTAGTTCTAGAAGAGAAAGCAGCAGGGATAATCATCTTGGAAACATCAAGATGAGCATTCCTTCTTTCCAAGGGAAGAATGATCCTGAGTTATATTTGGAGTGGGAAAGAAAGGTGGAGCATGTTTTTGATTGCCATAATTATTCTAAGGAGTAAAAGGTAAAATTAGTTGTGGTAGAATTCACTGATTATGCAAGTATATGGTGGGATCAATATGTGTTGAGCAGGCGAAGGTGTGGAGAAAGACCTATTCAATCTTGGGAGGAGATGAAGGCCGTGATGAGAAGGAGATTTGTACCAAGTCATTACCACAAAGACTTGTACAGAAAATTGCAGGACCTGCGTCAAGGTTCTATGAGTGTAGATGATTACTACAAGGAGATGGAAATAGCCATGATTAGAGCCAATGTGCAAGAAGGCCGAGAAGCAACAATGGCTAGATTCATCGGAGGTTTAAAGAAAGAAATTTCAAATGTAGTGGAACTCCATCATTATGTGGAGATGGAGGATTTATTACACAAAGCAATCCAAGTAGAGAGACAACTCAAATCCAGAGTTCTAAGATTTCCAGGAACTCCTAGTACCTCTTGGAAATCCTGGGCTACCAACAAACCAACAACTCGGCCAAAAGAAGAGGCAAAGATGGGACAACCGACCTCAGCCAGTAAAGGTAAGTCTGAATTCAATTCATCTTCTAAAGCACGCGAAATTAAATGTTTCAGGTGTCAAGGTCTTGGACATATTGCTTCTAATTGTCCAAACAAGAGGGTCATACTCATGCGTGACAATGGTTAAGTGGAAAGTGCAAGTGAAAAAGAAGATGATGAAATACCCAAGCTGGAGGATTGCAGTGATGTCGAATACACCGAGCCAGACCACGGTAATGCATTAGTCACCAGGAGGGTGTTGAATGCACAACCAAAGATGGGAGGAGTTGAGGAGCAACATGAGCACATATTCCATACAAGGTGCCGCGTAAGTGATAAGGTTTGCAGTCTTTTAATTGATAGTGGTAGTTGTACCAATGTTGCTAGTATTTTGATGGTTGAGAAATTAAAATTACCTACCATAAAACATCCTAATCCTTATAGATTGCAGTGGCTAAATGATTGTGGGGACATAAGGGTAACAAAAAAGGTTTTGCTTTAATTTTCCATTGGGAAATATGAAGACAAAGTCTTGTGTGATGTTGCAGCTATGCATGCTGGGCATATCCTACTTGGCCGACCATGGCAATTTGATAGGCGAGTAACTCATGATGGGTATCACAACAGGTATAGTTTTAAATTAAATAATAAAACCTTTGTGCTAACCCCTCTTCAACCTTCTGAAGCATATGCAGATCAAATAAGAATTGCTAGGGAGAGCAAGGAGTTGGAAGAACAGTTTTCTGTTCAAGAAAAGAAAGAAAAGAAAGAAAAAAGAAGAAGAGAGAATTGGGCATGATATCTAATCCAACTTCAAGATTGGATGTCTATTCAACAATACAACCGAGCCAGGGCAGAAGCAAAGTGAACGCTTTTGAAAGAAAAAGGGAAGTTGAAAGTGTATTGTTAGATAAAGGGAAATTATTGATTCTTGTTTTTAAAGACCTATACTTCTTTGATGATTCTAACAAATCTTTACCTTCTGAAATTCAAAATTTGTTGCAGGAGTTTGGAGAAGTCTTTCCGGAGGAACTACCTTAAGGATTACCACCTTCAAGAGGTATAGAACACCAGATTGACTTTGTACCCGGTTGTGCTCTACCAAATCGACTAGCATACAGAACCAACCCGGAAGAGACCAAGGAGATCCAAAAACAAGTCAGTGAGCTAATGGAAAAAGGGTATGTAAGGGAGAGCCTTAGTCCATGTGCTGTACCGGTAATATTGGTACCAAAGAAAGATGGTTCTTGGCGTATGTGCACTGATTGCCGAGCCATTAACAAGATTACGGTAAAGTATCGTTATCCAATTCCTAGATTGGACGACATGCTTGATGAATTGCATGGGGCAAGTTTGTTTCTAAAATTGATTTGAAAAGTGGTTACTATCAAATTCGAATGAAAGAGGGTGATGAGTGGAAAAATGCTTTTAAAACAAAGTATGGTTTGTATGAGTGGTTAGTAATGCCCTTCGGCTTAACTAATGCACCCAGTAATTTTTTGAGGTTAATGAACCATGTATTGCGCTCTTTCATAGGAAAATTTGTGGTAGTTTACTTTGATGACATTTTGGTTTACAGCAAATCTTATAATGCACATGTTGAACACTTACATGTTGTTTTTAAGGTATTAGGGGAAAATAAATTATATGCTAATTTAAAGAAATGTACCTTTTGCCTTGATTCTGTTGTATTCTTAGGTTTTGTGATAAGTTCAAAGGGGGTAAGTGTAGTTGAGGAAAAGGTTAAGGCTATTAGAGAGTGGCCGACCCCAAAGAGTGCTAATGAAGTGAGAAGTTTTCATGGGTTAGCAAGTTTTTATAGGCGGTTTGTGAAAGATTTTAGCACTATTGTTGCGCCTTTTGAATGAACTTGTTAAGAAAAATATTGTGTTTAAATGGTCAGATGCACAAGAAAAAGCTTTTAACACTTTAAAAGAAAAATTAACAAATGCACCCTCACTTGTTTTACCTAATTTTGATAAAGCTTTTGAGATTGAATGTGATGCTTATGGTGTTGGGATATGGGTTGTTTTAATGCAGGAATCTCAACCGATTGCATACTTTAGTGAAAAGCTTAATGGGGCAGCATTGAATTATCCAACCTATGACAAGGAATTGTACGCCTTGGTAAGGGCATTACAAACTTGGCAACATTATTTGTGGCCACGAGAGTTTGTTATACATTCTGACCATCAAAGTCTAAAGTTTTTAAAATCTCAAGGGAAGCTTCAGAAAAGACATGCAAAGTGGTTGGAATTTATTGAGATGTTTCCATATGTAATAAGGTATAAAAATGGTAAGGACAATATAGTTGTTGATGCTTTGTCAAGGAGGTATGTTTTACTTACTTCTTTACAAGCAAAATTGTTAGGTTTTGAACAAATTAAAGGTCTGTATGAAAGTGATCCCGATTTTAAACAAATTTGGGATTCTTGTTCTAACCAATATTGTGATAAATTTTATAGGTATGAAGGATTTTTGTTCAAGAGGAACCAATTGTGTGTACCAGTCAGTTATTTAAGAGAATTGTTGATTAAGGAAACCCATGGAGACGGTTTGATGGGACACTTTGGAGTGCAAAAGACACTGGACATCCTGGCCGGGCACTTTATCTGGCCGAGCATGAAGAAGGACAGCCGAGATGAGTGTGAAAGGTGCATAACATGCAAGCAAGCTAAGTCAAAATTAAATCCACATGGGTTTTATACACCTTTGATTGTTCCTGAGCAGCCTTGGACAGATATTTCCATGGACTTTGTGATCGGTTTTCCAAAAACACAAAGTGGTAAGGATAATATTTTTGTTGTTGTTGATCGGTTTAGTAAGATGTCACACTTTATTGCGTGTTCAAAGACAAACGATGCAACACAAATTGCTGACCTATTCTTTAAGGAAGTTGTCCGACTGCATGGTTTACCAAGGACAATTATGAGTGATAGGGACGTTAAATTCCTAAGTCATTTTTGGAGGAATTTACGGAGTAAATTGGGAACAAAGCTTCTATTTTCTACTGTTGCGCATCCTCAAATGGATGGACAAACTGAAGCAGTAAATAGAACGCTTTCAACCTTATTACGTTCTATCATTGGCAAGAATCTAAAGCAATGGAAAAATGTTTGCCACATGTTGAGTTTGCATATAACCGGACGATACACTATACTAATTCTTTTTCACCGTTTGAGGTTGTATATGGTTTTAATCCACTAACTCCTTTGGATATTTTGCCATTACCTATTTCTGAATTTTCCAGCTTAGATGGTAAAAGAAAAACAGGTTATGTAAGGGAGTTACATGCAAAGGTCCGAGCTAATATTGAAAGGAAAAATGAGCAGTATGCAAAACAAGCCAATAAAGGGCGGAGGAAGGTAATATTTCAACCAGGCGACTGGGTTTGGATTCCCATAAGGAAAGAAAGGTTTCCAGCTCAAAGGAAGAACAAGCTTCAACCAAGAGGAGATGGTCCATTCCAAGTCCTAGAGAGAATCAATGACAATGCCTACAAGATAGATCTTCCAAGTGAATATGGTAATGTTAGTGCAACATTCAATGTAACTGACTTATCCTTATATGATGTAGGTGATGAATCAGATTCGAGGACGAATCCTTTCAAAGAAGGGGGAATGACACGATCCCATCCGACCTCAACCAGGATTCCTAAGATGCATTGCAAGGGATTGAATATCCAATGACCGGGGCCAGATCTGAGCGGTTAAAGAGAGCTTTGTAACTCTTGATCACTGAAGTCCAAAGGAAAGTGGACCATCAAGCAGAAGAAGAGCCAAAGAAGTGGTTTAACTTAACTTGGATTGAAGTACAAGAGTGTTATCCGATCTGACAATCGGTTATGTCTGTTATCCGAATCTTAGGGGAGCCTATATTCGGGAAAGTGTATCTAATCAGATCATAACTGGTTTATTTAGGATGATATCTGTTAGGAATCAATATCATGATCTCTTAGGATTATATTTTAATCTTTTAGGATTATATTTTATCTTATTTAGGATTAAATCTTTTAGGATTATGTTTTATCTTATCTAGAATTAATTTAGGACTATATCTTTTAGATAGTTTATTTTAGGAAATTCCTTTGCTATATATATTAGAATTGAGAATCAGTTTGTAGACAGTTATTTTTTATCAATAAAATTTGAGTTTTCTTATTGTGAGAGCTTATCGTTTGTTCTTGGATTAAAGAACTACTTGATAACTTTGGTGCTTCCGGCAGGTCACGGATTGTGTCAAGTTCCTATATTTGATATCTTTGGTGCTTCCGGCAGGTCATGGATTGTGTCAAGTTCCTATCTTTGATAGCTTTGGTGCTTCTAGCAGGTCTTGGATTGTGTCAAGCTCCTTATCGTTATTTACCGTTAATTGATCTTCAAGACGTTCCTATCTTTACGCTTCCGGTTCGTATCATAAGGTTTTGATGGGCTATCTAAAATGTACCCTAAGCCACATTTGTTATTTGAACCTTCCTAAATTCCTAAAAGCTTATTCAGATTTTCAGTTCCTTTATCAAAGTTAGATAGGTCAAGAGTGAGTTCATCAATCTTCTTTTGAAGCTTTTATACTTCATCAGATGATTTGTTACATGCCTCACTTATCTTTGAGTTCTCAAGTTTTGTCTTAAGTATAAGATTTTCTTTTTTCTAGAGCTTCATTCTTTTCGCACATTTTTGTTTATGCTCTACTCAAGTCCTAATACTCATTGAACAGATCTTTAGAACTTTCAAACAGGCCATCAAAGAGTTCGTGAAGATCAGAAGGTACCTCTGTTTTAGAAGTGTCTGAAGAGGGCAGACTAGCCATCAAACAAGGATTGGCCTCTTCTGAAGAATCTTCTTCCTCTTTTGAGGTAGAATCATCCAGATCATCCTAGGTGGCCATCAGAACCTTCTTCTTCTTGAAGAACTTTTCGTTATGGAAGCTGGGCTTCTTGAGCTTGGGACACTTAGCCTTGATGTGGCCAGGTTGTTTGTACTCATAGAAAACTATTTGCGCCTTTTCTGATGTAGACCCCTCCTTGCTGGATCTATCCTTCTTAGGCCTGAAGTTATGATCCTTTCTGAATAGTCCCTTCTTTTAAAGCATTCTTTTGATATTTCTGCTTGGTAAAGCAAGATCATCATCTTTAGACACCTTTGACATGTCTGAAGTCTCCTCAGCTTGCATGGCTTTCATGGCACCATGTTTGAGCTGCTTGGTTCTTGTATTAAGCGCTAGAGACTTCTTCTTGGCAGCATCGTCTTCTAACTCAAGCTAATGGTCTTTCAGGGAACCCAAAAGTTCTTCTATCTTCAGGGAGTTAAGGTCCTTAGCCTCCTGAATAGCAATAATTTTGGTCTCCACTTTTTAGATAAGCTCCTTACGAGATTCCTATTATGATCCCCAGAATCATCGATTTTTCCTGAGGACTTAAGTCCATTAGTGATGGTTTGGAATCTTCCAAATATTTGATCAATAGTCTCTGTATCCTGCATCTTGAACATCTCATATTGATGAACAAGCATGCGAATTTTAGAGTGCTTCACATGCTCAGTTCCTTTCATGGGCTGAAGCTAAGGTGTCCCAAATCTCCTTAGTTGAGTTGTAGCCATGAACCTTCTCATACTCAGGCTTGTTGAGTGCACAAACTAAGTATAATTTGTCTTTGGCGTTGAGTTGTACTATGGATCGTTGCTCTCCCGTCCAATCTGACTTTTGGATAGGAACACCACCACGCATAGGAACGTAGTCACCATCTGTAACTACTTCCCAGAGATCTATGTTGCTTGACTCTATGAAGAGCTTTATACGATCTCTCCAATAGTAGTAGTCATCTCCGTTGAAGGCTGGAGCCCTAGTCACATAAACTCCTTCTGTGATGTAATGACTTGTTCTTGTTGAGGTTTCCATCTACCTGGATCTACTCCTCTTACACTATCAGGTACTTAACCCAGAGATTGAGCTCTGATACCAACTGTAGGAAACACAAGAAAACACTAGAAAGGGGTTGAATAGTGTTTTTCAAACTGTACAGAATTTTCACAAACCTTTTTGCAAAAGTTAGTTTACCTGAATTTTAGATAGGATAACTAAAAGTTGTCTGAAGTTTCTTCCCTTATCTGAAGAAATTCAGACAAGAGGTTTTCTAAAAAAATGTTGTTTTTAAATTTAGTTTAGAAAGCGTTTGTAAACTTTACTTTCAATACCCTTTCTGTTAGCACAATAAACAGTAATGAAGTTAATGGATAGAGAGACTTAGCCACAAAATTTATCTTGGTTCACTCACTACCACTGTGAACTACGTCTAGTCCCAGTTCCAACTAGCTACAAGAATTTTCACTAATCTCAACAGATTACAAGTATTGTTTTGGGGCAAGCCTCTTCAGGCTCAATTACAAGAGTATTGTTTGCACACCTAGCCTCTCCAGGCTCAAAGCAAGTATTCTTTGCTCACCTATCCTCTTCAGGCTCTTCACTCTAAGCGTTTTTACAAAGGAAATATGAACTCAGAACTTCAGATAAGTTATTTGTTCAAAGAAATCGTACAAGTTACTATTGTATACACATGATATATAATTTGTGTACAATAGAAATAATCAGAGTATTCTAAAATGAATTTTGCAGCGTTTTGCTTATTCTTTTGCGCGTAAGTTCTTTATATATTCCATGAAGGACTTCTACTATTTATAAACTCAACTCAGGCTTGAATTTTTCCATTAGAGGATTCTTATAGATTCAATGTGAAATTCATTTGAATCCATTAAGGAACAAATTTGACATTCATACAAGGTGCAGGTGTCGTCTTCACCTCTGACAATAGTACAAATGTTGTAGGATGCGTCCTGACCTCTAACACTCGTACAAACATTGCAAGAGTTGTTGCAGAATATTCTTGCGACGTCAAATAGCCTTGCGTTCTGATAGTATATCTTCAGATAGAATTCTTCAGAAGACTTCAGGTCTCAGACATCTTAGTAACTTCAGATGACTTCAGGATTTTAGACGAATAAACTTCAAATGCACGTGATATTTCAGGCAGCTTTACTTCAGACAGACATGTCTTTAGATGAGTTTGAAATAAAAACAAATTGTTAATTTCAGTTCGCACAGATTACAACTATTTATTTAAGTTTATTGTCATCAAATTTATATAATAGGGTATCTCAGTCTTTAGGCTCAACATAATGGTCGCGTATCAATGCGTATCGAAACAATATCGATTTTTTCTTTAAAAAACCATTTTCGATACTGCACGAATATGTATCCATAGCGTAACGTATCCATATCAGATACGTATCAGATACTAATAAGTCCATGTTTTAGGCGTATCGGTGCATCATAGGTCAAAATCATTGGATAACACATGGATGAGCTTTTCCAATGTTTTAGAGCATGTTCCATGTGTCTAATCATCATGTAGGGCAGATTGAGCTTCCTTCCTTCCTTCCTTCAGATGGTAAATGAGAATCTTATTAGAAGGATAAATATTCTCGTACATCCCAACACGAGGAATGAACGCCTTAGTAGTCAGATTAAACAACAACTTGGAGAGGTTGTTCAACTCAATTACTTCCCACCTGACCTACCCATCAACAAATAGTGATCTTCCAACCTCTTCTTCAGTAATCCCAATTCTCTTCTCTCAGTCATGCTCATCATAGAGCATGAATCCAACAATAGAAATTTTTGCTACGTACTCAATGAGGATGTCATGGAGAGTGATCTCCTTTCCTTGATCATATGAAAATACTTGTCCTTCTTCTAAACTATGGCTCCGACGTAGAAAGATTTAGTCCCAATTGTTTTTGCTTAGACTCTCTAAGTCCATCGGTCTTCCTAACAACACGTTTCTATTCTTGAAGCTTCTCTCGAACTTAGCTTCAATTTCCTTGTTGGCAAAGATGCCAACATCCTCTTTAGTAAATTTGGGTGAGCCTCTTAACTTGACCCTAAAAGATTCTATTTTTCCTTTTCCCTTTCTTTCCTTGATAAGGGCCTTCTTCTTAGTTTTTGGAGCTTTATCGTTCTTCTTTTTGGACCTTTTCTCTTGAGTGAGGTTAATATGAATAGGATCACTAGGTCCTTTCTCGGTCTTCACTGCTCCTGGAATGACTCTGTTGGAGCGTCTTACTAGAATTGCCTTTGTGGTTTGAGTTTGTTAAGTTTCTTTAAACTCGGTACTAGGAGTAAGGGTTGGTTAGTCTCTCTTGTTCAGAGGACAGAGAGCCAATGGAGGATGAGCATTAGTCAGAGGCCATGGTCTTTTCAGCAGTACACTTGATTCTCATATATAAAGAGTATGCAAGATGAGAGTGACTGTGAGAGTGAAAGGGTTTGTCTTATGTTATGAAAATTGAGAGAAAGAGAGATTCGTATGAGAGTTTAGATGTGAGATGAGATTTGAAGATAATTTTAGAAGACTTATTTATAAGGGATAAGAGATAGTGAGAGAGAAGGAAGTTATAATTTTAAGTTCCTAATAACTAGGAGTTAGTTGAGAACGATTATGGATAAAGTCGTTGAGAACTATCGATTAGAAGAAAGAGAAAGAGAGAGATGAGAATAATTTTACCGTTGCAAGTAAAATCTGAGTGCTTTTCTAACAGTCGGAAGTTAAGAATCAACTTAACTTTTTATACCTTAGGTGTTGTACATCTTAATCTTAAGATGCTTCTTAAGATGGATCTTAATTAAGATGCTTCTTATGATGGAACTTAAGATACTTCTTAGGATTCCCTTATCCTTAGAGTTGTTTTATTTCTTAAAACAACCTCATATTCAACAGATTTAAGATAAACTTAAATCTATCTTCAACCAAAGGTTTGGTAAATATATCAACAATTTGATTTTCCATAGCAATAAAGATTAGTTCAATATTACCATTTTGATAATGATCTCTTATGAAGTGATGCTAAATATCAATACGTTTGGATCTTGAGTGTTGAATTCATGATAGATAAGGATCTTAGAGTACCTCAAGTAGTAGTCTTGGAGTTGTGGTTAGATCTGTAAAATTTTACTACATCATGTAGCAGGATAGACTGTTGAGTCTCAAGACTAAAATTCTAAGACATCCCAATGATAAGATTTTGATGATTATAAACTTAAGATAAACTCTTTAAGTGTTCACATTTATTTTGAGGAAGTTCTGTTGTTTCATATGTGCTTAACATCTTATATTCAAAGGTTGTCTGAAGTATAATCTGGTTTTGAAGGAAATCATGTCTGAAGTGTTCAAGGCGTTCTGAAGCATCAAGTTCTGAAGTATCTTCGAAATTCTGAAGTATAATATGAAGACTGAAGTGTCGTTTGAAGCCAAGATATCTGAAGCCAAGACCCTGTCTGACGTGGCAAGTCAAAGACTGATTCATTCCTTCACGCAACCTCAAAACACTAATCAGGAAAAACAAAAGACCACATTTGGCTGAGTTTTGAAAATCAAGCACAAATGAGGAAATGTTGTGCAACAAGTTTTGCAGAAGTTAGTGTAGAAATAATAGGAAACACTAGAAGGGGGGTTGAATAGTGTTTTATAATTTCAAACTAATTTTAGGAAAACTTTTGACAAGCAAAACTTTTCACAAAGAAATATGAGAAACTTGCTGAAATTGGGAGTGAGGTACTTGTTGAAGTTGCTTCAACAGGTCCAATAAAACACTTATGGAAACTTGTTTTTAAATGCGTTTGAGTTTGTTTTCAGTTTCAACATATAAAACAGTTTACTCAGAACCCTCCAAGTTAGTTTAAACCAAATATAAATAGATAAGGGTAAGAGAAAACATAGCCAAAGATTTATACTGGTTCACCCACTTCCACTGTGAGCTACATCCAGTCCCAAAGCTAACTAGCAATGGATTTTCCACTATCTGAACAGATACAAGTATTCTTTTACAGTCAAGCCTCTTCAGGCTCTATACAACAAGTATTCTTTTACATTCAAGCCTCTCCAGGCTGTAAAACAAGTATTGTTTAAACAACAAGCCTCTCCAAGCTCAATCAGAAAACTGTGTATGAAAAGAGATTGCTTAAGCTTTGAAACTACACAAGTTTAAAGCCTAAACTGGGTAAGGTGTACAGATAACTGAGTATAACTCAAGATATAGAAATGGTGTACAAATGAAATAAGATGAAAATATTTCTCAGAGATTTTTGGAAGCAATTCAGCGGGTTGGTTCGTTCTATTCTATTCTTCTTCTCTGCATGAGACTTTGTATTTATAGAGGAAGAGGGATGAGACTAGTTATACTTCTCTAAATCCCATTGAGAGATAGCTTTCTTCCAGTTGAGACACATAGTTTTGATAACTTGTAGCAGCAGGCACAACAGGAGTAGGTGTTAACAACGCTGACTCTACTTTTCTAAGCAAGGTGTACTTTGCAGCATGAATTGCCTTTTTGGTGAACAATAATTTGCTATATGCCAAAAAGTTCCTGTTTTGCCTTTCCAGAAGAAGTGAAGTGCAGGCAGATGGCAGAGAGCTATGAAAGACTTGAGTCTCCAAAAAGGGGTCAACAGAAAAACTCATTTCCAAATAGATACAAGTCTCAGTATGACGTTTCCTGTCTTCAGAGGGTTTAATAGCTTCAGCAGGTCTTGATCCTTCAGCAGGTTCCTCTACTTTAGAAGGTTTCACCACATCAGAGGGTTGCACACCTTCAGAGAGTTGCTCATTCAGAAAGTTGTTGAAACACAGAAAGTACCTTTGAGCAAAACTTGTGTTAGAACCACATGAAACACTAGAAGGGGGGTTGAATAGTGTTTTATACTTTTTGAGTAATTTTGGAAATCTTGAAATAAACCAACGCATAAAATAAAACAAGTTCAAATACAACTTAAGATCAGAGTTGATTAAACCGTGCGGAAAATAAGAAAGATAAAATTGATAGTCTTTCTACTAAAAGCTTAAGATGGTTTTGAATAAACATTTAATTAAGTTGGTTTCAGATAGAAACTGAATTAATTAAAAACATCTCAAAGTATCTTCTGAAGATTATTACAAAGAATCTCTTTAGAACTTTTTCTGAATTACTTCAGATGACTGATGATCGTCTGACGTCTGCTTCTTACTTCTGAACTGAGTTCTTTTCAGACTCACTTCAGAGAGTTATTTCAGAGGTTCTTCAAAGTACATTCTCTGTAATGCTTCAAACGATATGAGAGAGACTTAAGGTTAGTTTATCTTTGAAAACACGTTTTATTGAAATTGTTGAGTTAGAGGTTGATAAAAAACTTTTCAATCCCCTTAGTAAATATGAAGCTAAAAATAAAAGAGTTTAAGGGAAAGAAAACTTAGCCAAGAATTTATCCCGGTTCACTCACTAACCCAGTGAGCTACATCCAGTCCCAGGGCAAACAACCACTGAATTTTCACTATCTGAACTCAGATACAAGTATTCTTTTACACTAGCCTCTTCAGGCTTAACAACAAGTATTCCTTTGTTTTCAACTGCCTCTCCAGGCAACATATGCAGTATTATTTTACAGACAAGCCTCTCCAGGCTCAACAACAAGTATTTTTTCTTCCACCAAGCCTCTTCAGGCTCTCAGACACATATAGTGTTTACAAACTGAACTAAGTTTAGGTTTCCATGAAACATAAACTTAATCACTTCCTGTACTAGAGGTTAACTGAGTACTACTCAGGATACAATGAATGAATCTAAGTACAAGGTTTTACAGAGAATGTATTTTCTTCTAAGCTCTAATTCAACTCTGTATTTTCAGAAGATTGGTTGAATACGATAATTGATTTCCTATGAACCAAACTCTTCTGTGTAATCAGTGATATGCCATGGGTTAAGGATGAATATGATAATACATGGCAGCACTTCTATTTTTCATTCTGAGGAATTGCCAGTAGTCCAGTAGTTTTAGAGTAAGTAGAGTACCGTATCCACAAGGAGCGGTTTTAACTTGTAAAGTTAAAGTAATTGTATTTTCAATAAAACGTTTTCGCAAAGAGAGTTGGTGAATTTTGAAATAAAATAAACAAAGATAACACGGGAGAATGAGTATTTAGGACTAGGATTTGATTTCGTTTCATCTCCCCCCTTGTGTATTCAAACTCCTTTTCCCTTATTTATGATCGTACTTGTAATTACCTTAGCATTGTTTAATTACGATAATTATAAGGCATGCCTGGTAATTATCGTACCCGCAAATTCCCCTATAACATCATAATTAAACACCAAAAGCTATTCTCTACAGGCATTCAAAGTGGCATTTGGCGACCCCTAACATTCCCCGTATTTTACAATCAGCGCTATCGAATTAGCCATACTTTCACGTAAGGCACCTACGGAGGGGTGTGTCACTCACTGAACCTCCGATCGTTAGAATACAATCCTTATGCTACGATATGACTAACCCGAGTACCTTTAGCAATCCGAGAATAAGCTTCATGAACAGCTTCATGCTCACCTACCTCTGATACTAGCCGGAGTTCCACTTTTTGTATCCAGAGCACTAGCCTACCATCCCGGCGCACGCGCGGAGTTGATGCATTACACACAACATAAGATACCGATAAATTACAAGCATAGAATCATAAATAAAATAGAAAAGAGAATTCTTATACACAAGGGGATTGAATCTACTACATCAAATCCTACTAGAGAGCTTAGCTACTCATGGTAGCCATTACAAACTACTGAGAAATCTGTCACCTTTCCCAATCCTATACTACTCTCTCTGTGTATCAGTGTGTTTGTGACCTTGCCCAAGGGCTCTATTTATAGACTTGGAAAACCTTCAAGGGATCAGGTTGTGATGTCACTAGTGAGTGTTTAATCCAATCAGAGGCGGCCTTTTCATTAATTGACGTCATTTGAGTGAAGCTTGATCAATCAAGAGCTTCCCCTTCATTAATTGACGTCACTGCGCGCGTTTTCAACAATCAGGAGTCGCGCGCTTCATGTGCGCTTAGCGCACATGAAGCCTGGCCATCCTGCTCATGCGCTCCACGTGCGCTAAGTGCATGTGGAGCATGTGATACGCTGCAGCTTTCCTTGATTTGTGGATCTAACCTCTTGATTCCTTTTTGATCTTATCTGGTTTTCCTTTATCCCTTTATCCGAATTATTATTGTATTTATCTGCCTTGGATTTGAATTGAAAAGATTCTTTTCTTTTATTTATTTAATTTCTGAATCTGCAATATCCTCCATTCTGATCCTTTTTCCACTCTTGTTCCAAATATGCTATAATTCTGCATAAAATAGCAAATTTCTATTTGAAATAGCATCATATTCAAATTTGTATCAAATAAATACAATTATTATAAATATTAACAAAAAAGGGATATTTTGGGGCATAAATTACTATTTAATCCTTGATAAGTGTAATAAAAAACTATATGAAATTAACGCTAATTTTACACTTATCAAATACCCCCCAACTTAATTTCTTGCTTGTCCTCAAGCAAGACACCCTTACAGTCAAAATTTCAAAACACCCTTGATAAAAATTAAAAAAAAAAACAACTACAGAAAAAAAAAATTGTCATCTCTTTATTAGGTAGAAGTCACTTTTCATTTTAGGAAAAATTAAGATCAAGTGATATTACCATAGCTCAACCAAAATCAGAACACAAACATCAATTTGAATTTTCTCAGGAGTAGTAATTAAAGCAATAAACAAATATCAAGGAATTTCACTCATGCTCAAGGGCACTGTTTCCCTCAATATTTTCAGCACAGTTGAACAACTAAAATTGATAGTCGTTTCTAATTCCAAAGCTTATTCATGGTTGATATGGATCAAAAGGTCTTTTCAAGGTTGTAATGAGGCTGGGTTATCAAGAAATTATGGTTTTTCTTGGATAAACAATAAACATCTAGAATAGAGAGCATCTTTGGATGTTGCTTTTGATTTTCTCTCCTTCTACCATTTTTTCCTTGATTTATTTATTTTCTTTGCAGGCCTCTTTCCTTGTTTGAAGATGCATTCCCCCCAACTTATTCAATTTATTCACTTTTTCTTTTTGATTTTAGGGGGAGTGCTCTTCTTTTTCTTTTTTTTTCTATACCTGCTCCTTGGAATTTCAACCTTTTCTTCCCATTATTTTTCTACTTGCCACCTTGCTCTCTATCCCAAATGTGTGAGGGACAGGATATATATTTCTTTTGGCTTGGGTGAACAAGAATAAACAATTTAGGCTCAAAATGGGTATTCAAAAATTGGAAAAATTGTATCAAGGTTGGCTTTTTGGCTTTGGGCAGATATATTAAAAACAAAAAATTGACAGACAGCGGTGAAAAACTCTCAATTTACCGTTTGGGCTCTCAACTCACCGATTACTTGGCTAAATTCCTTGATAAAATATTTATTGGTTTTAATTGACTACCCTGATAGATTCTCATGTGAAGTATCCTAATCTTAATTGATTATGGGATTAATCACAAGACCTCTTTTCTTTCCTAATCTGGTTAGTTAAACTGCCCAATTTCAGAAATTTTGAAATTTTTTTCCTAATTCCTAGGTCCTAAAAATTTTAAAAATCCTAAAAAAAAAATCCTAATTAAAAAAAAATTTAATCCTATAAAATAAAAGAAAATAAAAGAACTAAAAGAAAGAAAAACACCAATGTCAATCTTCATCCTCTGTATCTTGTGGGTCCTTATCATATTCTCCAGCTGTTGCTGCTTCACCTCCCTCCTGGAAGAATAGGCCTGTCCCCAGGCCACTGCTAGAATATCCGGAACTCTTCAAACAGCGTGCCTGGTTATGGGTCTTGCAGCAGCCCGCGTACTCTTGAATCTCATGGGATCATATTCTATGATCCTTTTCTTCATGTCTTCTCCTCGTGAGCTAAAGCCACGGGAAAGACTAGCAATTTAGTCCTGGTATCTGAAAAGGTAAATAACAACAATTAGTTGCTAAAAACAAATTAATTTCAATGATACCTTATTGCAAACATCAATTCATGAAGAACATGGAAGCCTATCATTAACCAATTTGCGTGCATAAAGAATTACTCTATTCACAAAAATTTCACTGCACTTGGTAATGCCTTCCTAAAACAGAATATACTCATTTGTTTTGCAAGTATTCAATCAATCCATGGAAAGTGAGAGTTTAAAATTTTTGAAAAAGATAGAGCACAACACTTTCAAATTTAATAACTCACAAAACAAAGAGTATTCCAATCAAGCACATTGTTCTTTATGTTCCACACAACCAGAAACACATTAAAGATAGCAGATAATCAATAATATTCATAATCTTAAAGTTGCTATTCTAAAGTGTCCTAAAAGCCTTAGTCTCTACCCTAATATTTCTAAAAAATTAAGGACTAAAATAAAAAATCTGATCGGAGCAAAACTTTTAAAACATTAAAAACATACCCGGTGTAGCTTCAAAAATGGTAAAAGCAAGGGTATGTCAGCAGAAACAACAAAAATGGTAGATAGAATCTCAGAGAATCAGGGAAGGATTTTGAAATTTGAAAAATTTCTCAATCCCTCCGTTTAACATAGGCTCAGCGCGTTGTGCGCTGCACTATGCGCTTGGCGTATATGCAGTGCATGTCTTCAGTGGGAACAGAAGCGTTGCGCATACGCTGCACTATGCGCTTGGCGCATCTGCAGCGCGCGTGCGCTTTAGTATACGCTTAGCGTATGTAAAGCGCACCTGCCAGTTTTCTTTTCTTCCTTTTTGCTGATTTCATTCATTTTACCTTTTACTTTACCCTTTCCTAATCTACACAGGCAAAGACTCAACAAAATAAAAAAAATAATGAAAGAAAATAACTAAATAGATTAAAAATAAAAAATGCTGGGTTGCCTCCTAGGAAGCGCTTGTTTAACGTCTCTTAGCTTGACGCCTGGTTCTTTTTGTGTTGTCATGGTGGCCTCAATTGTAGGATGATGGTTGATTCTGTGCCACTCCTTTCTGTGAAATCCCATCCTCCAATCCATTTGCTCCATGTTTCTGATTCTCTATCTTCCTCTTCAGTAGCTGATATTGTTCTTTTCCTTTTCTTGAACCCCCAGATTTTGTCTGGCTGCTTCACCCCCATTCTTGGTTTCCTCAGAAATTCGGAAAGCTTCTTTTTCTTTTTTGTTTCTTGATCTTCGATCAAGATTCCTTTCTTTTTGTCCTTCTGCAGCCTTGCTTGGAATTGGTAGATCCTATCAGGAGGATCTTTTTCAATCTGTTGTGGAGGTTGAAGGATCTTGGGGCTTCCCTTATCAATATGAAAGGTGATCTTTTCTTCCAGATATGAAAGGTGATCTTTTCTTCCTTTAAATTCACTTGGTACTCCCCTTTATCTATATCAACAATTAGCTTGGCAGACTTCATAAAAGGTCTTCCCAATATGAGGGGGACATCAGTGTCCACTTCTTCTGTCTTTGCTATGATGAAGTCTACTGAGTACACAAACTTATCTACTCGAACGGGCAAATCTTCTATAATCCCATAAGGGCTTTGAGTAGACCTGTTTGCGAACTGTAGTTCTACATCAACAGGCTTGACCTTCACATCACTCAACTTGTTAAAATACGTAAGCGGCATCAAATTGATGCTCGCTCCCAGATCTAGTAAAGCATGAGTGGTAGGTAAATTTTTAATATTTACTGGGATAGTGAACTTACCTGGATCAAGCGCTTTTTCTGTGATAACTACCTCAATGGGTGCATTTTCTTTTTCTTCAACTTCTGTTATTGCCTCTTGACTTTCCTCTTTCTCACATGGTTCATGGACTTTTTCTTCTTGGGATGATTGTTCCTCTAGGATAATTTCCTCATCTTCCTCACCTTCTTCTGATTGATTGCCATCAGTAGCAATCAAATGACATTGTTCCTTGGGGTTGGTAAGAGTTTGCGCTGAAAAGTGCCTCTTCTTGAGTTCTCCCATGTCTTGTGCTAATTGGCCCACTTGATGTTCCAACGCCTTGATTGATGCATCATTATTCTTCTTGTACCCTTCAAAGCCTGATATGAGTGCATCCTGTAGAAACACAGGGAAACACTAGAAGGGGGGTTGAATAGTGTTTCTTAATATTTTATGGAAGCTTTTCGCAAACAGTGAGTTTTAAAACGGTTTTAGACAGGTTTAAGGGGCTGTCTGAAGTTTCTTAAGACGGCTTCTGAAAATGTATTTTAAAAGGTTTCTTGCTTTTAAAAAAATCAGAACAGTTTTTCAACACCCTTTAATTAGTATAAATAAATTGACAAGAGATAAGGGTAAGAAAACTTAGGCAAGAAATTTATCCTGGTTCACTCACTACCACTATGAGCTACGTCCAGTCCCAAAGCCAACTAGCACTTGGATTTTCTCTTAATCTTCACCAAGATTACAAGTATTCTTTTGCAGTCAAGCCTCTTCAAGCTCTTCAGCCAAGTATTCTTTTACAGACAAGCCTCTCAAGGCTCAACAACCAAGTATTCTTTTACAGACAAGCCTATCCAGGCTCAAAGACAACTTTTACAAAGAAATATGTCTAAGCTTTTAAACTATACCAGTTTGAAGCTTAAACAGAGACAATGTACAATATAACTGAGGTATGCTCAAGATATATAAATTGTGTACAAAGAAAATTTTATCAGAGAGTTTTTACAGAGTAAAAACTTGCAGCGTGATGTTCTTTCTTGTATATTGAATCACTTAGTATTCTTGCTAATTTTTCTAACTCTTGATGGTCTTCATGAAGAGGTATTTATACCCAAACTTCAATCTGTTGAAACTTCAATCCGTTGAAACTTCAATCCGTTGAAAAACCACCGTTTAGAGATAGCATTAAATGCTATTTAATCCGTTGTGAGACATGCTTCTGAGAGCACTGATATATCTGACACTGTACAAAGTTGGTGCTGCCATAAAGCTGATACTATTATTGCTGCAGAGGCTGCGTTGCAGAGATTTCCTCAGTGGTGTATGAAATTCAAATATACCAGGAAAGGTCTCTGTGTTCCTTGCCATAAATAACGTTGAAAAGGTACGGGCAGCAGAGAACGCTTGACTCGGAAGAATTTCAGAGATGTCTTCACAAACTTCAGCAAAGGGTGCCACGTCATCAAAAAGACTTCAGACGACTTCAACATTTCAGACGGGTTGATGCACTTCAGACGACTTCAACACTTCAGACAGGTTGATGCACTTCAGACGGCTTCAATACTTCAGACAGATTGAACCTTCAGAAGGCTTAATGCCTCAGAAAGGTTGAAAGCACTTCAAACAGTCTTTATATAAGTTCATAGTGGCTTGCTGAAATCATAGATAAATCATTAAACATATATGTATCCATGATAAATATTTTAACCCAAATTTGTTAAGCATTAAAACTTGGGAAGTGAGTTATCTAAAACATCATAATTTTCCTTATGATATTTTTGAGACTCAACATTCTCCCCTTTTTTAATGATTACAAATTTGTTTAAAATACATAAATCTGAAAGGAGTTTTAAATATAAAAAAGTGATAACTCCCCCTCAGATAATGATCTCAGTTCTGATCACATACTACTCCCCCTGAGACCTGTAATTGCTTTAGATTTTGTTAGTTTTAATACTCCCCCTTTTGTCATCAACCAAAAGGGAATTTAAGAGCATATCCTTAAAACAATCCTAGTAAAATCATGAAGATAAAAGCATTCATAGAACAAACAAAGCATTCATGAGAGAAAACTGAATATATATTAAGCAAAAATAGTTCAAGACAAACAGAAATTAATCACTTAGAAAGAAGTTAACATCAGACATAGCTAGACATCATCGACTATCCATCTTTCTTCAGCAAAGCTTCTTTCATAAAATAGATTAACTCATCCTTGGCCTTGTAAATCTGAGAGAGGAGAGCAGTCTTCATATCTTCTTGCCCACTCTTGATCTGCTGTTGCTCGTGAAGAATTTGATCTTGTTTAGCAATAAGATCAGCATTCTTTTTCTCTAACTTGCTAATCTTCAGCCTCAGCCTTCTATTTTCTTCTTCAGGATCTGGTTCTGCTTCATAAAAGATAAGCTGAATATGCCTACAAACAAATCTGAGCACATCAAATCCTGGAAGTAACCCATAGTCTTGTGGACGATACACAGGGCAAAAGAAGGTTCCAATGGGGTTGATCATCTCCCAATCTTCATGAAAAGGTTCAGACATGGGGAATCTGCCTCTGATATACATATACTGCACATTTGTGGATCTACCATAGCCTATGAGGGAGTCAGCATCTGGTCCAGCAGATCCAGAAGAGGATCCAGCATCCTCTCTGATCTTCCAATAGGATGACCACACCCTATCTCTGAAGCTGTGATCTAAGCCACCGCCTTGCCTTTTGATCCTAGCAGGTAGCTCTTTCCATTCTGATGGAGTAAAAGGTGTGCAGTTGTGCAGGAAAGATGGATAAGTCTTTGGTTGCTTGAACTTATCATCAGGGCCTTCTTTCAGAGAATACCTAGGAACAATTCTGTCAGGTTGCACCAGTATCTTTGTGGTTGGCCTGATGGAGATTGTTCTAGGTGGCCTATAGCCTCGCATACCAACAGACTTCATTTAGTCCCTCTGAAAGAGTTCAGCTTCTGTACAGAGATGCCTTACAAAACAAAATTCTTCATTTGACATCTTGAGAGAGTCATCAGAAGAGGGGTCAAGAGGAGCCCACTTGTGAGAAGGTGGAACTGCACCCTTTCTGATCTTTTCAAGCTGCCCTGAGTACATCTGATCTGAACTTCCTTGATATTGTGCCCTTTCTTCATCTGAGGTGTGCTTGATAAGCCCATGATGCAGAGAGATGGGTGGAGAATTTCTGAAATACTAGAGCTCTTCATAAAGGTTGGGGAACTTGGGAACTCTTTCCCTCTCAAAGAAAGGTCCCTCATACATTTTGTGTGGAACTTCAGCCTCTTCATCAAATTGGTGTTGAGTGTAAGGAAAGGCATACGGATCAAATGTAGGTTCTGTGAAGAAGTCCCTACGCTTAGGTCCTAGCCTTATGTGCTGAGGCAACATTCCTCCCTTCCAGACTTTAGAGCTTTCTCTTTGCTGAAGCTCAACTGTGGAATCTTCAGACTGTGTGGATTCTGAAGATGATGAAGGTGATGATGGAGGTGATGTTTCTTCTTCTTTCTCTTCTATGTTCTTTTCTTCTTCTTCTTCTGGTTTCTTCTCAAGGGATGAAGGTGGTGATGGATTCACATTGTCAAACCTCACCCTTATCCTTTTCTGAGGAGGTTTGGCTGGTTCAGATTCCTTCTCCTTCTCCCTTTCAGCTTCCTTCTCCTCTCTTCTTTTCTTGAAAAAAAAGATTTTCCTTGAAAAAATTCTGATACTTGCTAGCCTCATCCATTGCCTCAAGTTGACTAGCAATGCTTCTTGTAACTCTAGCAGTAGGTTCAGCAGCTGTCTGAAATATCTTGCTTTTTGTTCTCCTCCTTCGCTGGGCACTTGATCTCTTTCTCTTCTTGGTTCCTTGAGCAAGGGAAGCCAGCCTTTCATCTTCAGCCAAGGCTAGCTGAGAGGCTACAGCAATGGCATAGTTAGTCTTTTCCTGCTCAGCCTTCTTTTCCATTTCTTCTTTCTCCAAAGCAGTAGCAAGTGCTGGTACTTAAATCAGCTCAGGATCATAAGGACATGCAGCCAGAGGTGCTGCTGCCATAACTTCAGGGTCAGCAATCACAACTATCTCTTCCTCATGAGCCTGTCCTTCTGTTTCAGAAGTAGGCTTAGGAGTAGGAGTGTTCACATTTTCAAAACCCTGACCCACAATTTCAGTTGGCTTTTGCAAAGCCTTCTAAACAGGTTCAGATGTCTGAACATGCAAATTTATAGCTTCTGAAGATACCTTTGCTGAACTCCTGACAGGGAGCTTCTTCAGTTTTAGTTGAGGGGATGGCTTAGAGGGCTTGAACTCTCCTTTTCTAATGTCCCCCTGAAGCTCTTGCTCAAGAATTTCAATGGTGCTTCCTCTTCTTAAGGCCTTCTCCGTAAGAACACTCTCCTTCAGAGTAGGAGATGGAGGCCTTGGAATGATCGTGATCTTCATGCTCTTCAGGTTTGACTCACCAAAGAAAATAGGAGATATATGATCAAAAAGTCTTTCAACAGGTACCTTAAAGTGCATGAGTACCTTTATAATGAGAGTATTGTGAGGAAGACTCCCAGCAGAGTCTCTAATCTTCTTCTACATGTGGAACATGATGATGCTTGGAAGATTAACCTTATTTTTCTGCAGCAAGTGAATCATACAGAATCTCTCCAGCTCAGACACGTGGTTTCTGATTCCACTCTTAGGGATTATTGCACACCCTAAGATGGAATGTAGAACTCTGACCTTTTCCAGCAAATGCTTAGAATCAAGGGTCTTAGGTTCTTCCATTCCATACAGCATCTTTGTATACAACTTTTGCCCATCATTCTTCAACTCCCACCCAGGAGTGAAGGTTTTACCTTCAGCCTTTACACTGGTGATTGTGGAGAGGATTCCTTCATCAACAAACACCGGAACCCCTAGAACAGTAGCCTTGATGCTTTCATATACCCCTTTAGAGTTCGGTATTCCTCGAGTAGAAGCCCAGAAATCCACCACACTCTGTTCATGCCATTGACAGTTAATGTGGTCAAAGAAAGAAGTCCATCCAGCAGCATCAAACTCTTCAACCAAATCCATGCCAAGGTTGCGAAGCTCTTCAAGGTCCACTCCCATTGATCTAACCACATTTCCACCAGACCTAGAAGCCTTCTTTGGTGCCATTGATAAGTTGCAGAGAAACTTTGAACGAAAACGGTTGCTTGAACAGAGAAGACGATTAAATAGTATGTTGAGGAAAGAGAGTGTAAGGCTTCCTCGACACACTTACTCCTGCATTTATAGACCCATGATGCAATGATGCCCTGTACCGGCTGCGCAGACTTCGGGTAACGTGCGAAGTGGAAGAGACAAAATAAATGGAATTCAACTGTCTCAGATAGCCACGTCAACCAGTCACTTCAGACAAGTGAGAAATTTCAGACACACACATAAATTTTAGATAACCTAAAATTTCAGACATGTCACTTGTTTCAGACATACTGGAATTTCAGACACACCAAAATTTCAGATAGCATGATATCATACACAATCAATTTTTAGAGAATGCATGTATGTTCAAATTATTCCGTATGAACTTAAATCTATCTTCAGCCAGGGGTTTTGTGAATATATCTGCCCATTGATGCTCTGTGTCAATGAACTGAATATCAAAAACACCTTTCTGAACATAGTCTCTAATGAAATGATGTTTGATTTCTATATGCTTTGCCCTAGAATGTTGAATAGGATTTTTAGACAAATTAATAGCACTGTATTATCACAAGAATAGGTATAGCAGAGGTAGGAATATTAAAATCCTCAAGTTGATACTTCACCCATAGCAGTTGTGAACAACAATTGGCTGATGAAATATATTCTGCTTCTGCTGTTGATAAAGCAATGGTGATTTGCCTTTTGCTTGACCAGCTGATCATGTTATTTCCAAAGAAATGACATCCTCCACTGGTGCTTTTTCTTTCTATTCTATCTCCAGCAAAGTCAGCATCACAGTATCCTATTAACCTGCAATCTTTGCTCCTCTTATAGCATAGACCAAGATTAGTAGTACCTTTTAGATATCTAAAAATTCTCTTAACAGCTTTGTAATGAGTAATTCTTGGATCTGATTGAAATCTGGCACACAGACATACACTGAACATTATGTCAGGTCTACTTGCTGTTAGATACAATAAAGAGCCAATCATCCCTCTATACAACGTTTGATTCACTGGTTCTTCTTTTCCATCCTTGCTCAAAGATGCAGTGGGATGCATAGGAGTTGACATGGGTTTGTAATCACTCAAGTTGAACTTCTTAAGCATTTCTTTTGTATATTTTTCTTGATGGATCCATATACAATCAGAATCTTGCTTAATTTGAAGTCCTAAGAAAAATTTTAGTTCTCCCATTAAACTCATTTCAAACTCTGATTGCATCAACTCAGAAAACTCCTTGCACAGAGAAGAATCAGTTGAACCAAATATAATGTCATTAACATATATCTGGACAAGTATAAAATCTTTGTTAGACTGTTTTCTAAAAAGAGTGGTATCCACTTTTCCTCTTTCAAAACCATTTTTGATAAGAAAACTGCTCAATTTGTCATACCATGCTCTAGGAGCTTGTTTCAGACCATAAAGAGCCTTTTTCAATTTGAAAACATGATCAGGAAAAGCAATGTCTTCAAAACCAGGGGGTTGTCCAACAAAAACTTCTTCTTCAATGAATCCATTGAGAAAAGCACTTTTGACATCCATTTGATATAGTTTGATGCCATTGTTTACAGCATAAGAGAGAAGAATTCTAATTGCTTCTAACCTAGCAACAGGGGCAAAGGTTTCAGTGAAGTCAATACCTTCTTGTTGATTGTACCCTTGAGCCACCAGTCTTGCTTTGTTTCTGACCACTTTTCCTTCTTCAGACAGCTTGTTTCTGAACACCCATTTGGTTCCAATAATTGTTTTCCTATGGGGTTTAGGAACAAGTGTCCAGACATCACTCCTAGCAAATTGATTTAGCTCCTCTTGCATGGCTAGGATCCACCCTTCATCATGCAGAGCTTCATCAATGCTCTTTGGCTCAATTTCAGACAGGAGAGCAAGAGAATTTAGATTCTTGAATTTTGATCTTGTCTTAACTCCTTCTGAAGTGCTGCCAATGATTTGCTCTTTTGGATGATGTGATTTGTATCTCCAGTCAGGTTTCTGAGGAGAAATCAAATCAGTCTGAGACTCAACATTTGTCTGAAGAGGTTCCGTGACAGATGGTGCTTCAGACACCTGTTCATCCTTCCTGCTGACATGAATATTCAGCTCCATTCCTGCAAAATCATCTTCTAGATCTGATAGTTCCCTATCAGTCTCTTTCTTGTCATTGAATTTAACATGAATTGATTCCTCTACAATTAAAGTTCTAGAGTTATACACTCTATAGGCTTTAGATGTTTCAGAATATCCTATGAAAAATCCTTTGTCAGATTTTGCATCAAAATTTCCAAGATCATCTTTGGTGTTGAGTATAAAACACTCACATCCAAAGGGATAGAAATATGATATGTTGGGTTTTCTTCCTTTCCACAATTCATAAGGAGTCTTTTTCAGAATTGGTCTTACCAATATTCTGTTTTGAAGGTAGCAAGCTGTGTTAATAGCTTCTGCCCAGAAAGATCTTGGTAGATTGCATGAGTTGAGCATGGTTCTCCCCATTTCTTGCAAACTTTTGTTCTTTCTCTCAACAACCCCATTTTGCTGAGGTGTTCTTGCCACAGAGAAATTGTGTGAGATCCCATTCTCATCACAGAACAGTTGAAAGTTTGCATTCTCAACTCTCCACCATGATCACTTCTGATAACAGATATACAAGATCCTTTTTCATTCTGTACCTTCTTGCAGAATATTGTGAAATTCCTGAAAGTCTCATCCTTGCTTCTTAGGAATAACACCCATGTGAATCTAGAATAGTCATCAACAATGACCAAACCATATTTTTTACCACTAATGCTTTCTGTTCTAATAGGACCAAACAAGTCAATATGTAACAGTTCTAAAGGTCTGCTAGTGGAAACAACATCCTTACTCTTAAAAGAGTGTCTTGTTTGTTTCCCTTTCAGACAGCTTTCACATAAAATGTCAGATTTGTAAGAAAGCTTGGGCAGTCCTTTAACAAGGTTGTATTTTGCTAACTTTGAGATTAATCTCAAGCTGGCATGCCCAAGTGTTTGGTGCCAAAATCTGTTTTTCATCTTCAACAGAGATAAAACATTTTACATTTTGACTTGCCAACTCCTCTAGATCAATTTTGTACACATTGTTGTGTCTCTTAGCAGTAAAAAGGATTTGATCAAGAGAGTCTTTGACTATACATCCTTCTTTAGTGAAGGAGACCACATATCCACTGTCACACAATTGACTTATGCTCAGTAGATTGTGCTGAAGTCCCTCTACTAGAAGAACATTCTTAATAAGGGATAGAGGAGATATACCTACAGTCCCTATTCCTGTGATCTTCCCTTGCTGATTTCCACAAAAGGTGACCACACCTCCTGCTCTGGGCCTAAGGTTTTGGAACAAAGACCTTTCTCCTGTCATGTGTCGCGAGCACCCACTGTCTAGGTACCATTTGTGGGGTTTCCTTTGACCTGTTAAACACATCTACAACAGGAATGATCAAGTTCTTAGGTACCCATATTCTTTTGGGTCCTTTCTTGTTAGGTTTAGGTTTTGCTTTCCCTTTGTGTTTGCACTGAGCCACATTGTGTCCAGGCTTGCCATAGTGAGAACACCCAATAGCTTTCTTTTTGCCTCTAGTAAAACTTTTGAAAATATGAGGTTCAGAAATATCATGATCACAAAATCCTAGACCACTTTTTTCAAGAGGATGTCTTTGATTACCAAGCAATCTGTTAAGGTTTTCTGTTCCTTTGCCAAATTTTGCTAAGTCTTTTGTCAGTTCTTCAACTTGTTTCTGAAGTTTTTTGTTTTCTTCAGAGACAGTTTGTGAACTGTTGCTTTCAGTCCCAAGAATTTTCTCCTTGAGCATAATATTTTCTATCTCAAGAGCCTCATATTTACTACACATTTCTGTGTGGGCCTTGGACAGATTCTTATACTCATGGAAGAGTTCCTTGGAACTTTCCATCAGGTCATCATACATCTCTTGAAGAGTTAAGGAAAATACCTCAGACTCTGAGCTTTCTGATGAGGGCAGGCTGGCCATAAGACACAGGTTGGCTCTTCTGAAGTGTCTTCCTCTTCTTCTGAGGTAGACTCATCAAGATCCTCCCATGTTGCCATCGGATCTTTCTTCTTCTTGAAGAATTTCTTCTTTTTGAAGTTGTTCTTCTTCAATCTTGGACAATCAGCCTTCATATGACCTGGCTGTTTACACTCATAACAAATAATTTTGTCATTTTGAGAATCCTTACCTGACTTACCTACTTTAGAGGTTGAGGGTTGGTTCTTTCTGAACTTTCCTCTGTTCTGCAGCATTCTCTTGATTTTCCTGCTGAGAAGAGTAAGATCATCATCTTCTGAGCTATCTTCAGAATCTTCATCTGCTTCTGAAGTTTCCTCAGCTTGCATAGCTTTCATGCTGCCATGCCTAGGCTGTTTGGCCTTGGAGTTTAGTGCTAGATATTTCTTCTGGATGTCATCTTCCCCAAGCTCAAGCTCATGAACTTTGACAGATCCCAACAGTTCTTCCATTCTTAGAGAGTTTAAGTCACTTGCCTCTTGAATGGTTGTAACTTTGGGTCTCTAGGACTTTGGAAAACTTCTTAGAATCTTTCTATTGTTGTCTCCAGATTCATAAGTTCTACCTAAAGACCTGAGTCCATGAGTTATAGTCTGAAACCTCCCAAACATTTGATCTATGGTTTCAGATTCTTCCATCTTGAACATCTCATATTGATGTATGAGCATGCTGATTTTGGATTGCTTGACAGTCTCAGTCCCTTCATGGGCAGCTGCAAGAGTATCCCGAATCTCCTTGGCAGATGAACATCCATGAACCTTCTCATACTCTGATTTATTCAAAGAACATATTAGATAGAGTTTGGCTTTAACATTCATTTGAACTCTAGCCTTCTGCTCCAAGGTCCATTCAGCCTTAGGTATTGGCACTCCATTATGCATAGGCATATAGTCTGCATCAGTGACCACATCCCAAACATCAATGTTGTTGCTCTCAATGAACAACTTCATACGATCCCTCCAATAGTGGTAGTCCACTCCATTGAATGTTGGGGGTCTTGTGATAGAGGCTCCTTCAGTGATGTATTTCCTGTTGTTGGAAGCTTCCATTTGGATCTTTAGTCCTCAACACTTGTTAGGTGCTCAACCCTGAGTTGAGCTCTGATACCAACTGTAGAAACACAGGGAAACACTAGAAGGGGGGGTTGAATAGTGTTTCTTATATTTTATGGAAGCTTTTCGCAAACAGTGAGTTTTAAAACGGTTTCAGACAGGTTTAAGGGGCTGTCTGAAGTTTCTTAAGACGGCTTCTGAAAATGTATTTTAAAAGGTTTCTTGCTTTTAAAAAAATCAGAACAGTTTTTCAAACACCCTTTAATTAGTATAAATAAATTGACAAGAGATAAGGGTAAGAAAACTTAGGCAAGAAATTTATCCTGGTTCACTCACTACCACTGTGAGCTACGTTCAGTCCCAAAGCCAACTAGCACTTGGATTTTCTCTTAATCTTCACCAATATTACAAGTATTCTTTTGCAGTCAAGCCTCTTCAGGCTCTACAACCAAGTATTCTTTTACAGACAAGCCTGTCCAGGCTCAACAACCAAGTATTCTTTTACAGACAAGCCTCTCCAGGCTCAAAGACAACTTTTACAAAGAAATATGTCTAAGCTTTTAAACTATACCAGTTTGAAGCTTAAACAGAGACAATGTACAATATAACTGAGGTATGCTCAGGATATATAAATTGTGTACAAAGAAAATTTTATCAGAGAGTTTTTACAGAGTAAAAACTTGCAGCGTGATGTTCTTTCTTGTATATTGAATCACTTAGTATTCCTGCTAATTTTTCTAACTCTTGATGGTCTTCATGAAGAGGTATTTATACGCAAACCTCAATCTGTTGAAACTTCAATCCGTTGAAAAACCACCGTTTAGAGATAGCATTAAATGCTATTTAATCCGTTGTGAGACATGATTCTGAGAGCACTGATATCTCTGACACTGTACAAGGTTGGTGCTGCCATAAAGCTGCTACTATTGTTGCTGCAGAGGCTGCGTTGCAGAGATTTCCTCAGTGGTGTATGAAATTCAAATATACCAGGAAAGGTCTCTGTGTTCCTTGCCATAAATAACGTGAAAAGGTACGTGCAGCAGAGAACGCTTGACTCAAAAGATTTCAGAGATGTCTTCACAAACTTCAGCAAAGGGTGCCCACGTCATCAAAAAGACTTCAGACGGCTTCAACATTTCAGACGGGTTGATGCACTTCAGACGGCTTCAACACTTCAGACAGTTGATGCACTTCAGACGGCTTCAATACTTCAGACAGGTTGAACCTTCAGAAGGCTTAATGCCTCAGAAAGGGTGAAAGCACTTCAAACAGTCTTTATATAAGTTCATAGTGGCTTGCTGAAATCATAGATAAATCATTAAACATATATGTATCTATGATAAATATTTTAACCCAAATTGTTAAGCATTAAAACTTGGGAAGTGAGTTATCTAAACATCATAATTTTCCTTATGATATTTTTGAGACTCAACACATCCATCTTCTCCTCCAACCTTGAGATCTTGTCATTTACTGAAGGTTGTTGCTGCTGGTAAGGAGCCTGCCTATTTCCCACCAATTCCGACCCCATCCGGAATTGGCTTGGTTGTTCCTCCATCCTTGAGAATAGTAGTTATTGTTGTTGTTGGAGAAACTTCCTTGCCCTCTTTGATTTCCCATGAAATTGACTTGTTCTGCCTGTGTCTCTTGAATAGAACACTGACCATTTGCATGGTCTCCCCCACAGAAGTCACAATTCATTGGTTGGGTCTGAACTGGTTGAGAATGGATGGCCTTTAATTGTTGAGGGAGTGCTTTCCAAAGATTTTGTGAGTTCCTCTAGTTGCCTTTTGAGTAGTTTTCTGTTCAGCTAGAATAGCATCATTGGAATTGAGCTCTAGTACTCCCTTTGCTTGCATCTGTACTGGTTGCCTTCTATGTTGAGCCTGTTGGTCATTATGAGCCATGTTTTCAATGATCATCACAACCCTTTATGGTTCCACAAACAAGATAGTCCCTCTTGCTGATGCATCAATGAAGGATTTAGAATTTGGTTTGAGTCCTTTGCAAAACATATTCAGCTGAGCAATATCTTCGTAACCATGATTCGGGCATTTCCTCAGCAGGTTCTTGTATCTCTCCCAGGCTTCATAGAGTGACTCATCTGATCCTTGCATGAAAGAGGATATTTCTGCTTTTGCTTGGATGTGCTTTCCTGCTGGAAAGAATCTATCCTGGAACTTTTCTTCCACAATATCCCAATTATGTAGGCTTTGATTTGGATGAGACTTCAACCATTCTTTTGCCTTACCTATCAAAGAAAAAGGAAAAAGACGTAAGTATATGGATTCTAAGTCTCCTTCTTCAAATCCCATAGTTCCTATCAATTCGTAAAAATTAGAAAGATGGTTATGTGGATCCTCATGATCCAATCCTGCGAATTGATTTGCATTTATGAGGTTGAGATGAGCAGCTTTCAACTCCAAGGTCCTTGCAGTTGTGGGTATCACAATGCTGGAATGATAGCGAGGGCCTCGATTTTTGACATAGTCTCCCAAAGTCCTTATTTGTTGTACTCCTGCCATATCTTGTGGCTCGTCTGTTACTATCCTCCTTCTTCTTCTTTGGCTTCTTTTCTTCCTGGTTGTCCTTTCGATTTCTGGATCAAAGATTAATTGTTTTGGGGACACCTGGCTTCTTAAAAGCATAAACAAAGAATCTGAAGGTTGGGTAAGATAATAGATTTTTTTTTTGAACAAATAAATATGAAAATAAATAAAACAATAGAAAAATTAAAAAGAAAATAAAATAAAAAGGAAATTAGATAAAAAATTACGGAAAATAAAAATAAAAGAAAGTAAGAAATATAAAAAAAATATAAAAAAAAAATTTCAAAAAAAAGAAAGATTTAAATATTTTTTGAAAAAGTTTTGGAATAATTGAAAATTCAATTTTCTAAAACTTTACAAATTGATACACCGCTCCCCGGCAACGGTGCCAAAAACTTGATGGGTTTCCTGGCAAGTTTACCAGTAGTCCAGTAGTTTTAGAGTAAGTAGAGTATCGTATCCACAGGGAGCGGTTTTAACTTGTAAAGTTAAAGTAATTGTATTTTCAATAAAACGTTTTCGTAAAGAGAGTTGGTGAATTTTGAAATAAAATAAACAAAGATAACACGAGAGAATGAGTATTTAGGACTAGGATTTGATTTCGCTTCATCTCCCCCCTTGTGTATTCAAACTCCTTTTCCCTTATTTATGATCATACTTGTAATTACCTTAGCATTGTTTAATTACGATAATTGTAAGGCATGCCTGGTAATTATCGTACCCGCAAATTCCCCTATAACATCATAATTAAACGCCAAAAGCTATTCTCTACAGGCATTCAAAGTGGCATTTGGCGACCTCGAACATTCCTCGTATTTTGCAATCAGCGTTATCGAATTAGCCATACTTTCACATAAGGCACCTACGGAGGGGTGTTGAACCTCCGATCGTTAGAATACAATCCTTATGCTATGATATGACTAATCCGAGTACCTTTAGCAATCCGAGAATAAGCTTCATGAACAGCTCTATGCTCACCTACCTCTGATACTAGCCAGAGTTCCACTTTTTGTATCCAGAGCACTAGCCTACCATCCCGGCGCACGCGCGGAGTTGATGCATTACACACAGCATAAAGATACCGATAAATTACAAGCATAGAATCATAAATAAAATAGAAAAGAGAATTCTTATACACAAGGGGATTGAATCTACTACATCAAATGCTACTAGAGAGCTTAGCTACTCATGGTAGCCATTACAAACTACTGAGAAATCTGTCACCTTTCCCAATCCTATACTACTCTCTCTGTGTATCAGTGTGTTTGTGACCTTTGCCAAGGGCTCTATTTATAGACTTGGAAAACCTTCAAGGGATCAGGTTGTGATGTCACTGGTGAGTGTTTAATCCAATCAGAGGCGGCCTTTTCATTAATTGACGTCATTTGAGTGAAGCTTGACCAATCAAGAGCTTCCCCTTCATTAATTGACGTCATTGCGCACGTTTTCAACGCCTGGCCATTCTGCTCATGCGCTCCACGTGCGCTAAGCGCATGTGGAGCGTGTGACACGCTGCAGCTTTCCTTGATTTGTGGATCTAACCTCTTGATTCCTTTTTGATCTTATCTGGTTTTCCTTTATCCCTTTATCCGAATTATTATTGTATTTATCTGCCTTGGATTTGAATTGAAAAGATTCTTTTCTTTTATTTATTTAATTTCTGAATCTGCAATATCCTCCATTCTGATGCTTTTTCCACTCTTGTTCCAAATCTGCTATAATTCTGCATAAAATAGCAAATTTCTATTTAAAATAGCACCATATTCAAATTTGTATCAAATAAATACAATTATTATAAATATTAACAAAAAGGGATATTTTGGGGCATAAATTACTATTTAATCCTTGATAAGTGTAATAAAAACTATATGAAATTAACGCTAATTTTACACTTATCAATACCTTTCTTAGTAGAATCTGCTTATATAATCTTATTTGTTAATCATTAAAACCTAATTTGTTAATCATTAAAACTCAGGGTTATGAGACTTAAACATTATTAACCATTTAATAATATTTTGAGACTCAACATTCTCCCCCTTTTTAATGATTACAAATTAGCTTAAACTATCAAATATCTGAAGGGAAACTCAAAACAGTATAAAGTTTAAAGAATTCTCCCCCTTTCTCAGATACTTGAGAAAAACGAATTCTCCTTCTATTTTTTAAGAACATAAGCAGAAAAACTTGCCTTGCTCCCCCTGAATAAGAGTTATTTTCTCTGAAAAGCTCTTAAACTTCAGATTTTGTTAGTTTTATATTACTCCCCCCTTTTGCCATTAATCAAAAGGGTTGTCAGAGCATGCTAAAGTAAGAAATTCAGGGTGAAGAGCTGCTGAAAGAATATATATATATATATATATATATATATATAAGTAATAATGCAACAAAAACCAGAGAAGTTCAGCAAGTAAGCATATGACAGCAAGTAAGCATGTGTAGATTATCTCTAATAAACTTAAACCTATCTTCAGCAAGGGGTTTTGTGAATATATCAGCCCATTGATGCTTCTTGTCAATGAACTTTATATCAAAAACACCTTTCTGAACATAGTCTCTAATGAAATTATGTTTGATTTCTTTAGGCTTAGCCCTAGAATGCTGAATGGGATTCTTAGACAAATTTATGGCACTTGTATTATCACAAAATACAGGAATAGATTTAACAAAAATGTTAAAGTCTTCAAGTTGATATTTTACCCATAGCGCTGTGAGCAACAGCATGCAGCAGTAATGTACTCAGCTTCAGCAGTTGAGAGAGCTATGGTGCTTTGCCTTTTGCTAGCCCAACTTATCATATTCTCTCCAATGAAGCGGCATCCTCTACTTGTTGATTTTCTTTCAACTCTATCTCCAGCAAATTCAGCATCACAATATCCTAATAACCTACAGTCCTTACTCTTCTTATAGCATAGACCAAGATTAATAGTACCATTGAGATATCTGAAATTCTTTTAACAGCCTTGTAATGAGTTATTCTTGGGTCTGATTGAAATCTTGCACACAGGAATACACTGAACATAATGTCAGGTCTGCTTGCTGTAAGATACAATGGAGATCTAATCATGCCTCTATACATGGTTGGGTCAACACATTCTTCTTCTTCATCTTTACTTAAGATTGTTGAAGGGTCCATAGGAGTTGACATAGGTTTGCAATCATGCATGTTGAACTTCTTAAGCATTTCTTTTGTATATTTCTCATGATGGATCCATATACATTCAGAATCTTGCTTAATCTGAAGTCCTAAGAAAAATTTGAGTTCACCCATTAAACTCATTTCAAATTCAGATTGCATAAGCCTTGAAAACTCACTGCATAGTGAAGAATTTGTTGATCCAAAGATAATGTCATCAACATATATCTGAACTAGAATTAGATCTTTGTTAGACATTTTTCTAAAAAGAGTAGTATCAACCTTTCCTCTTTCAAAAACCCTTTTTTAGTAAAAAATTGCTCAATCTGTCATACCAAGCTCTGGGAGCTTGTTTAAGACAATATAGAGCCTTTTTCAGTTTAAAAACATGATCTAGAAAGGTTAAGTTTTCAAAACCAGGGGTCTGTCTAACAAACTCCTCTTCCTCATTGAATCCATTTAGGAAGGCACTATTTACATAAGTCTGATATAGTTTGATGCCATTATTGGCTGCATAGGAAAGTAAAATCCTAATGGCTTCGAGCCTTGCTACTGGTGCGAAGGTTTCAGTGAAGTCAATACCTTCTTATTGATTGTAGCCTTGAGCAACCAATCTTGCCTTGTTTCTGATTACTTGACCATCATCGGAGAGTTTGTTTCTGACCACCCATTTTGTTCTAATAATAGTTTTCCGATGGGGTTTAGGAACAAGAGCCCAAACATCACTCCTGGCAAATTGGTTTAGCTCTTCCTGCATGGCTAGGATCCACCCTTCATCATGCAGAGCTTCATCAATGTTCTTTGGCTCAATTTCAGAGAAAAAGGCAAGATTATTGACTTCTCTAAGTCTTGATCTTGTTCTTACACCTTCTGAAGTATCACCAATGATTTTCTCTCGAGGATGATGAGTCATGTATCTCCACTCATGCCTGCAAGGAAATACATGCTCAGTCTTAGACTCAACATTAACTCTATGGAGAGGATCAGCTTCAGCAGGTTGACTAGGGGGCTGTTCAGCAGGTACTTCAGAGGATCCTTCAGCAGGTACTTCATTTTTTTACCTTTGTAGTCTCTGAAGTAGGATTCAGCTCCATTCCTGCAAAATCATCTTCTGGATCTGATAGTTCCATATCAATCTCTTTAGCATCATTAAATCTGACATGAATAGATTCTTCTATTGTCAAGGTTCTAGAGTTATAAACTCTAAAAGCCTTGGATGTTTCTGAATAATCAATGAAGAATTCCTTATTAGATTTAGAATCAAATTTACCCAGATCATCTTTGGTGTTAAGTATGAAACACTCACAGCCAAAAATGTGAAAATAAGAAATGTTGGGTTTTCTTCCTTTCCACAATCCATAGGGAGTTCTTTTGAGAATTGGTCTTACCAAAATTCTGTTTTAATTTGAATGTAGCAAGATGTGTGAACAGCCTCTGCTCAGAATGATCTTAGTAGGTTGCTTGAAATGAGCATGGTTCTACCCATCTCCTGCAAGCTTCTGTTCTTTCTCTCAACAATCCCATTTTGCTGAGGTGTTCTAGCCACGGAGAAATTGTGTGAGATCCCATTCTCATCACAGAACATGCTGAAGCTTGAGTTTTCAAACTCACCACCATGGTCACTTCTGATTGCAGATATGCAAAACCCTTTTTCATTTTGCACTTTCTTACAGAATTTTATGAAATTCTCAAAGTCTCATCCTTGCTTTTGAGGAATATAACCCATGTAAATCTAGAGTAGTCATCAACAATGACTAAGCCATACTTCTTACCAGCCAAGCTTTCAGTTCTTGTAGGACCAAACAAATCAATGTGAAGCAATTCTAAAGGTCTTGAGGTAGACACAACATTTTTACTCTTGAAAGAGCTCCTTGTTTGTTTACCTTTAAGACAATTTTCACATAAAATGTCAGATTTGAAAGACAGCTTGGGCAGTCCTTTTACAAGGTTGTGTTTTGTTAACTTTGAGATTAATCTCAAGCTAGCATGTCCAAGTTTCTGATGCCAAATCTATTTTTCATCTTTAATAGAAAGAAGACAAGTCACATTTTGATATGCAAGTTCCTCAAGATCTATTTTATACACATTATTGTGTCTCTTAGCAGTAAAAATGACTTGATCAGAAGCATCTTTCACTACACATCCATCCTTGGTGAGGGATAGTGTTAGGAATATGCACTAGAGACTTACATATTTGTGAACATCCATCACTTGTATCATGTTATTTTATAAAGGCAAACTTATTCTTTTAGAATATAATTATTGTCCTTAGAATAGTAAGCTTAAACTTCATAAGGAATCAAGTAGATGACTTGATCGTGAGAGCTTATGAAGAACTATTCTTAAATAGTCCCTAGTCAATTATCATCTTAGGACAAAGATGCATTTAGATTAGCATGTGAGTTCATTGATGATCACATCTCACAGATCATGGATATGAGATATCATGTGCTCACATAGGTACACATTAAGAGTAATGGTGTACTGGACAGACCCACCTTAAGAACGTTGCATGGGTTGTTACATGAGTGTCATGAACGTTTCTTAAATTAATAAATGTTATATGAAGTCCTTCGACCTGAAATCACTACGATTCCTACATAAGGAATTATATGTTTTAATTATCATCAAATGTTACCTATAACAGGGTAATCATAAAGTTGGTTTTTGGACATATAATAAAATATGTCATGGAATGTGAGTGCCCTAGATGGGATTTGTCCCTCCTATGTAACAGGAGTTATATCTGTAGGCCTCTTGATAAAGTGAGACTGCAAAATGCATGGCCATGCTCAGGAGAATAAATATGAGATATTTATTTTCTGTACAGTCTACTTGGGGATCAAGAAAATATAAATTGAACTATACAAGGTTGACACAATCCATGTCCTTGTGTTCAATTAGATATTTGGACAAAGGGACAGAGAATATAAATTATTATAATAAAATAGGATTTATCAAAGTTATTGATAATTGTAATATTTGGATAGTGATGTGTTGCTAGATACCGCTCACTATTTATGATATTAAATATAAAAGAGTTTTATTTTAATATTATAACCAAATATTAAAATCCTATTGGGTCACACGCATACAACAAGCCACTAGGAAAAGGATAATAATTCTAATTTAATTTAATTAGAATTATTATAATATAATGGGCCAGGCCCATAAGTATGAGGGTTAAGTGAGTGAAGGGGTAAAACCCTAGCCACCACTCTATAAATAGAGCATGAGATGCTCTACCCCATACACAAGAGCAATCGCTTCTTACTTTCCAAGGCTACTAGCAGAGCTGAGGAGAGAATCCTAGTCCGGCTGTTGGCGTGGATACCAATAGAGATGTGGCTACACTTGCCTCGTTTATAATCCTAATAAGGTACGGCCTTTCGTTTCAATACCTTTTTGCCTTGATTCGTGTTTTCGCAAAACGATTATAACAAGGGAGGGAATCCATTTATTTCCGCTGCCACCCTAACCACATGCTTGATTCCCTTCAATTGGTATCAGAGCGTTGGTTTGCGATAAGCACGTTTTGGGCTTTTAAATCGTTTGAATATGTGATATTCTGTTTTTCTATTTAAAAACGAAGAACGTTTTCTGAACGTCGTATCTGAGCTGGGCGCAGATGAAGCGCAGCATACTGGAATTTTGAATCTGAAATCTGGGCTTCAATCTCGCTGAGCGCAGGTGAAGCGCAGATGAAGCCCAGAACACAGAATTTTCGATTCTGATGCGTGCGCTTCACCAATGCTAAGCGCAGGTGAAGCACAGGTGCGCGTTTGAATTATTTTGAATTATTTTACTCCTTTTATTAATTGTTTTGTGTATGATATATATATGTTCTAATGTTCAAGGGTCCCATGGAACATGAAAAGTTCATGTTTTGGGAGTCAAAGGGTTCAATTGTTGAAACCCTTTCTCACTCAAATGTTGGCTGCGATAAACATGCCACTTATCAATTTGTTGACAAGAACGTATTCAAATGATACGAGGGACTCACTCGTTTATCGGTTTGTGAAGTATTCGTTTGATGCGAGACACTTATTGATGATTGGTTGACTGTTTATCAAATCTAATATTTATATTGGGACGCTGCCCCGCACCCCGCGAGGGGCGGCCTCCCCTTGAACCCCGTGATACACTACGCGCGCCTAATCAAACCTCACTATATATATATATATCTTATTAAATCACTCGTTTTACAATCAATGGATGTTGCGTTTACATGATGATTGGTTATGGCCTTAGTTGTTTTAATATTTAAATACGGCCTGCGTGTCGTGCCTTACCTCCTATATTCTATTTGTAATTCTATTCTCATCTCTATCCCCTCGTATGTTAAACGAGGTTTCTTCTTGTTATGTAATGTAACCAAAAAAAGCATGGAGTCAAAGGAGCATGTGGAGACATGTGGATGGAGACTTCAAGATTATATGTGATGTAATTTTGTATTGGAATTTTAGGAGGCCATAACCATATCATGTGTTTTGTATGAGATGCATGCTTTTATGTTTGTTAAATGGTTTAACAAAGGAATAAAATTAAAGCGATCAAATCCCTCGAAGGGAATGTTAAGTTATGTTTTTCATTCCAATGAATAACACTCGTCAAGGCTAGAATGGATTAAGTGTGGGTCTGCCAAAGCAGGGTACATTTATCTATTTTAGTGAAGGGCGATTATGTTTTTGTGAAATGGTTTAACAAAAGAATAGAAAAATAAAGCGATCAAATTCCTCAATGCTTATTATGCCTTCCAATGAATGACACTCGTCAAGACTAGAATCGATTAAGTGTGGGTCTGCCAAAGCAGAGTACATTTATCTATTCTAGTGAGACACGATAGGATAAAAGTAATATCCAATTGCCAACCATTGGTCTTTGATTGGGTATATTCAATATGATTGAAAAACCTAGAGGCACTAATATTAAGTCATGTTTTGCCTTCCAATGTATGGCACTCGTCAAGGCTTGAATCGATTAAATGTGGGTCTGTTAAAGCAGGGTGCATTTATCTATTTTAGTGAGGCGCGATGAAATAAATGTGGGTCTGCCAAAGCAGGATACATTTATCTATTGTCAACCATTGGGTTTTGACTTAACTAGTTATATTCAATAGGATTGAAGAACCTAGAGGCACTAAGTTAGGCATTAATTCATAAGATGAATTAGAATAAGAGTTATTCACCTAACTATCCAAGAGTTGTATGAGATGCAATTGGAAAGCGTGTTCCTACCTAAATAACCTTTTCTTAAGAGATCAGCCAAAGCTGACTTAAAATAAGGTGAACTATGGATCTTGGCCCACTAGAAAATCTAGTGATGGGATTTTTTGATTCTTTATATTGAGGGTACTTGTTTTGAATCAAAATAGTGGGAGACATATTTATTTAAAGAACTTATTAAATATGTTTATTATATGATACTTGCGTGCATAACAACAAGCACAACAAGTAACTTTTATTGCAATCTGGCCTTGAGAAGGACAAACTGTCTGGAATTAATTTTCTAGACTGGTATAGAGACCTAAGGATTGTCCTTAGGCATGAGAAAAGGATGTATGTCCTGGAAAGACCTATTCCTGAAACACCCGTTACAAAATGCTTCGAAAAACTGACAAGGATGCTTTTAGAAAGCATCTGGATGTTGTTCTCGATGTATCTTGCCTTGTCCTTATTACCATGAATGCTGAAAACAGCATGAGAACATGGAGACATACAATATGATTGTACACTTAAAGAGACTTTATCAATGACAAGCTAGGCTTGAACGATTTGAAATCTCAAAACCACTTTATCAATGTAGACTGGCAAAGGGAACCCCTGTTGGTACTCATGTACTCAAAGCAATTGGGTACATTGAAAACCCAGAAAGGCTTGGATTCCCATTAGGCCAAGAGTTGGCCTCTAATCTTGTCCTGCAATCGTTGCTGGACAGCTATAGTCAACTCATCATGAACTATAACATGAATGAATTTGACAAATCGCTACTAGAATTGCTAAGCATGTTAAGAACAGCTAAGCAAAACATTAATAAAGGTAAAGGGAAGGCCATATTGATGGTCCAACCGTGAAAAGGCAAGGGCAAGAAAGAAATTCTTGAAACCTATGGGTGCGATAGCTAAGGAAAGAAAATGTTTCCACTATGGCCAATCAGGACATTGGAAACTGTGTAAAGTATCTGGAGGAGATCTAGAAGAAGGGAAGTGAGACTTCCGCTTCAGGAATATATATGTTATAGAAGTCAATTTACCTATTTCTGCATCTTGGGTATTGGATACCGGATGTTAATCTCACATTAGTGTGAATGTGAAGGATCTAAATGAAGTAGGTCATTGACTAAAGGAGAAGTCGACCTACGTGTGAAAATGGAGCAAGAGTTGTTGCCTTAGCCGTAGGAACCTATTATTTAACTTTGCCAACTGGATGATTATTATTTTGTGAATATTAATTTCGTTTCTTGTTTAGACAAGAGTGTTTTTTCAGTCATAATAAAGAACAATAGTTGTTCAATTTATTTGAATGATATATTTTATGGTTGTGCAAAGTTAAGACGCCTACCTATAACATAAATGCTAAGAGGGTCAAAACAAATGGTTTGAACCCGACTTATCTTTGGCATTGTTGCTTAGGCCACATAAATGAGAAATGCATATCCAAACTCCACCAAGATGGTTATTTGGACTCATTTGATTTTGAATCAATTGAGACATGTGAATCTTATTTATTTGGGAAGATGACCATAACACCATTCACCAGAAAAAGGTGAAAGGGTCGGTGATCTTCTTGGTCTCATACATAGAGATGTATGTGGACCCATGGGAACAATGGTTAGAGGAGGTTTTCAATACTTCATCACTTTTACTGATGATTTCAGTACATATGGATTTGTGTATCTAATGGAACACAAATCTGAATCCTTTGAAGAGTTCAAGGAATTTAAGAATGAAGTATAAAACCAACTTGGCAAGACTATTAAAACACTTCAATGATATCGAGGTGGAGAATACTCAAGCCAATAATTTGATGACTATCTAAGAGAGTGCGGGATAACATCTCAACTCACTCCTCCTGGAACACCTCAATGGAATGGAGTTTCAGAAAGGAGAAATCGAACTCTATTAGATATGGTTCGATCTATGATGAGTCAAACCGATCTCCCCGACTCCTTTCGGAGTCATGCTTTGTTAACAGTAGCCTTCACACTAAACCGTGTTCCATCTGAGGCTATCATAAAGACACCATATGAGATATGAACTGGGAAACGACCTAGTATGTCTTTTGTGAAGATTTGGGGTTGTGAAGCTTATGTGAAACGCCAGGTTTCAGATAAGCTAGGACTCAAATCAGATAAGTGCTTATTTGTGGGATACCCAAAGGAAACTGAGGGTTACTACTTCCATAATCCTAGGAAAGGCAGAGTGGTTGTCGCTAGGACTACTATATTCTTAGAGAAGGAATCTGTCTCTAAGAAAATGAGTGGGAGGAAAGTAGAACTTGAAGAAATTCAAGTACCATAAAGTAGTAATGAGCCGGTAATGGAGCAAGAGCAGATATCACAAAGTGTTGTGGAGCCACCTGCTCAAGTTAGCGCAAGACTTGCGTAGATCAGAAAGAGTACATCACCAACCTGAGAGATATGGTTTCCTTGTGTCTCAGGAAAGGGATGTATTGCTAATGGATCAAGGTGAACCAGTGATCTACCAAGAAGCTCTTTTGAGTCCAGAATCTGAGAAATGGCTTGATGCCATGAGTCTGAAATGGATTCCATGTACACTAACAAGGTATGGACCTTGATTAAGCCACCCGAAGGGATAAAACCCATAGGGTGCAAGTAGGTTTTCAAAGAGGAAATCTGACATGGATGGTAATGTAAGTACCTTTGAAGCACGGTTGGTGGATAAAGGGTTTGACGCAAATTCATAGTATAGACTATGATGAAACCCTTTTTCCCCAGTTGCCATGCTTAAATCTGTTCGGATCTTTCTTGCTATTGCAACTTGCCATGATTATGAAATCCGGCAAGTGGATATCAAGACAGCCTTCCTAAATGGAAGCCTTCTTGAATATATGTATGTGATACAACCTGAAGGTTTTGTTATACCTAAAGGTGTATAAGTTGCAACGATCCATTTATGGATTAAAGCAAGTTTCTAGAAGCTGGAATCTTCATTTTTGATGAAGCCGTAAAGAAGTTTGGTTTCATTAAAATGAAGATGATCCTTGTGTCTACAAAATGGTTAGTGACAACATAGTGGTTTTTCTGGTTTTGTATGTAGATGACATACTCCTCATAGGAAATGACGTTCTTACCTTCAGTTTGTAAAGACTTGGTTAGTAAATTGTTTTTCTATGAAAGATTTGGGCGAAACAACCTATGTGTTAGATATAAGGATCTATAGAGATAGATCTCGAAGATTACTTGGCCTAAGTCAAAGTACCTACATAATCAAAATGTTAAAACGGTTTAACATGCAAGATTCTAAGAGGGGATCTTTGCCTATGTCACATGGTATAAGCCTATCTAAGGCTCATACTCCTTCTAGTGAAGAAGAGAGAGGTCACATGAGTAAGATTCCTTATGCATCCGCTATAGGGTCTATCATGTTTGTCATGTTATGTACTTAACCAGAAATGTCATATGCTTTAAGCATGACTAGCAGATACCAGTCTGACCTTGGTGAAGGTCACTAAACAACAGTCAAGAACATCCTTAAGTACTTAAGAAGAACTGAGGATTCATTCTTGATATGAGGAGGTGAGGAAGAGCTACTTGTAAAGGTTTACACTGATGCTAGCTTCCAAACCGACAATGATGATTGAAGATCGCAATCAGGTTATGTGTTTTGTTTGAATGGTGGCGCTGTGAGCTAGAAGAGTTCGAAGCAAGAAACAGTCGCTGTTACAAACCCATTAAACCCCTTGTGCAGCAGAAGATTGAAGGGCACACTAGATCATTAGGCATAATAGTTATGTCTAAATGTCTCTAGTGCAAGTGGGAGATTGTTAGGAATATGCACTAGAGACTTATATATTTGTGAACATCCATCACTTGTATCATGTTATTTTATAAAGGCAAACTTATTCTTTTAGAATATAATTATTGTCCTTAGAATAGTAAGCTTAAACTTCATAAGGAATCAAGTAGATGACTTGATCGTGAGAGCCTATGAAGAATTATTCTTAAATAGTCCCTAGTCAATTATCATCTTAGGACAAAGATGCATTTAGATTAGCATATGAGTTGATTGATGATCACATCTCACAGATCATGGATATGAGATATCATGTGCTCACATGGGTACACATTAAGAGTAATGGTGTACTGGACAGACCCACCTTAAGAACGTTGCATGGGTTGTTACATGAGTGTCATGAACGTTTCTTAAATTAATAAATGTTATATGAAGTCCTTCGACCTGAAATCACTACGATTCCTACATAAGGAATTATATGTTTTAATTATCATCAAATGTTACCTATAACAGGGTAATCATAAAGTTGGTTTTTGGACATATAATAAAATATGTCATGGAATGTGAGTGCCCTAGATGGGATTTGTCCCTCCTATGTAACAGGAGTTATATCTGTAGGCTTCTTGATAAAATGAGACTGCAAAATGCATGGCCATGCTCAGGAGAATAAATATGAGATATTTATTTTCTGTACAGTCTACTTGGGGATCAAGAAAATATAAATTGAACTATACAAGGTTGACACAATCCATGCCCTTGTGTTCAATTAGATATTTGGACAAAGGGACAGAGAATATAAATTATTATAATAAAATAGGATTTATCAAAGTTATTGATAATCGTAATATTTGGATAGTGATGTGTTGCTAGATACCGCTCACTATTTATGATATTAAATATAAAGAGTTTTATTTTAATATTATAACCAAATATTAAAATCCTATTGGGTCACACGCATACAACAAGCCACTAGGAAAAGGATAATAATTCTAATTTAATTTAATTAGAATTATTATAATATAATGGGCCAGGCCCATAAGTATAATGGTTAAGTGAGTGAAGGGGTAAAACCCTAGCCACCACTCTATAAATAGAGCATGAGATGCTCTACCCCATACACATGAGCAATCGCTTCTTACTTTCCAAGGCTACTAGCAGAGCTGAGGAGAGAATCCTAGTCCGGCTGTTGGCGTGGATACCAATAGAGACGTGGCTACACTTGCCTCGTTATAATCCTAATAAGGTACGACCTTTCGTTTCAATACCTTTTTGCCTTGATTCGTGTTTTCGCAAAACGATTATAACAAGGGAGGGAATCCATTTATTTTCGCTGCACCCTGACCACATGCTTGATTCCCTTCAGATACAACATATCCATTGTCACATAATTGACTTATGCTCAGCAGGTTGTGTTGAAGACCTTCAACAAGAAGAACATTTTGAATAACAGAGAGAGGATATACCTACTGAACCAATACCAGTGATTCTTCCTTTCTGGTTCCCTCCAAAGGTGACCACCCCTCCATCCTTAGGTCTAAGGTTTTGGAACAAAGACCTTTCTCCTGTCATGTGTCGCAAGTAGCCACTGTCCAGGTACCATTTATGGTGTCTCCTTTATTCTATTAAACACATCTGCAACAGGAATAATCAGAGACTTAGGTACCCACATCCTTTTGGGTCCTTTTTTGTTAGCAGCAGGTTTGCCCTTTTTCTTGTTCTTACACTGAGACACATTGTGTCCAGGCTTCCCACAATGAAAGCATGCCCTAACTTTCTTAGTTTTTCAGTAGGTTTAAAATTTGAATCATGTGAAGATTCACTGTCTAAGTATCCCAGACCACCTTTGTTCTTGGAGTTCATTTAAACACCCAACATTCTGTTGAGGTTCTCAGTTCCATTAACAAATTGGCAAGAATCTTAGTAAGTTCAGCAACTTGCTTCTTAAGAATTTCATTTTCTTTGATTAAACTTTCTAAACTACTAGCCTCATAGTTCTTCAAGAGTCTTTCCTTAAGTAAAAGATTTTCAGTCTCAAGAGCTTCATTTTTAGTTGCAACTTCAGTATGTGCTCTAGACAAATATTTGTACTTTTGGAAAAGCTCTTTAGAACTTTCCAGCAAATCATCATACATGTCTTGCAGAGTTTGAGGGATTACCTCTGATTCAGAGCTGTCTGATGAAGGAAGACTTTCCATTAAACAAAGGTTGGCTTCTTCAACAAACTCATCCTCCTCTTTTGATGTTGAATCATCTAGGTCATCCCAGGTAGCCATCAAACCCTTTTTCTTTTTAAAGAACTTCTTCTTCATAAAAGAGGGTTTTTTCAATTTGGGACAATCTGCCTTCATATGCCCTGGATGTTTACATTCATAACAAATTATCTTGTCAATCGAAAAAGATTCTTTACCTGACTTACCCATTTTTGTTTCAGAGGATGAGCTCCTTCTGAACTTTCCCTTCTTCTGAAGCATCCTCTTGATCTTCCTGCTCAGAAGAGCCAGATCATCATCATCATCAGAGCAGCCTTCAGAGTCCTCACTACCTTCTGAATGAAGTATATGGTTGAATCACAAGAAGGGGGGTTAAATTGTGATTCTTTTAAAATTCTGCAATTTTATCTTCTAATAAAATTCTGCTCAAGATAAGTTCTTGGATGTTTATTAGAAGATGGATCTCCACAAGTAGAATTGTAAGTATTAATGCTTATTATGCTGAAAATAGGATTCCTTTGGTGGAATCAATTTAGTTGCCACTTACTTAGGTATTATTAGTTTTGAAAACTTTTTGTGCACATGCAGAAGTTAAGAGAGTAAGGGAAAGAAGAAAACACAAAGGTTTTTATACTGGTTCACCTCTTCCAACCTGAGGCTACGTCCAGTCCCTACCTTTTGTAGGATTTTTCTCACTAACAAATCAGTTACAACCTTTGGGTACACACTATCACTAGTATTCTTTTTCCACAGCCTCTTCAGGCTTTCTACAGAATCACTAAACTCACCAAAATAGATCCTGACTTACTGCAGGACTTTCTGCAGAAGCACAGGTCCAGGCATCTGCAGAACTTCCTTCTGCAGACCCCAAACACTCACAGGCTCACACCATAGCCTTTACAACCTCTCCAAATACTTCACCTAATGTGTCACAAGAGATTTTACAACAAACCAATCTCTCTGACCTTACAGAAGCACAGAAACAGCAAGGTAAAGTACAAATAGCTCACTAGATTACAATCAGAGCAGCAGCAGAATTTCCTAGTGAGCAAAACTCCCCCTCAACAACTTGCATAAGCAGATTGGAAAGAATTCAAGGAGAGAGAAAAGGTTCCAGAAGCTAGTAGTGAAACAGCAGAGAGTATTTTATGCTTCTGGAGTGAGAGGTGTATCTCATTGTGAAGAGAGCACCTCCTTTTATAGGTGAGAAGCCTTGTAGCCGTTGGGATGAAGTTAAAATGATCCAGCTGTGATGTATTGACAAGTCCCTTTCAGGTACAGCTGAAAAAGCTGACAGGTACAGCTGTCCAGTTGACTGGCCTTCATGCTTCTGCAGAACTTGCTTCTGTAGACAGCAAAACTGGCTCATTTCTTCACCAATGCTTCTGTGAATGTGCTGAGGATGATTTCAGGATTATTTCAAGTGTATTTCATCTTGTGTTCCTCAGCTAAATCAGCAGGAGATTATTTTAGACTTTCTGGTTCAATTTGCTGCTTCTGTAGAGTCTGTACTTGCACATTCCTTCTGCAGAATTGCTTCTGATCAACTGCAGATAATTCTTATGCTTCTGTGACATGTTTCATGTTCTGCAGTTGATATATCTTAAGATTGAAATTTTGTTTTTGCTTTCTTCTTAGAATTTCCTCTAAAATGAATCTCCCTTCTAAAGCAATTTCACTTGGAGTTCTTGAGATGCTTCTTCTTCTTGCTTCTGGAAACTTGTTAGGAGTGCTTAATAGCTTCTGAATGCTTGAATGAGTTACTTTCAATTTACTCATCTTTATTTCAAGTTTTCCTTCACATATTTGTCATTCTTTCAACTTATTGCTTCTGTTAACCATTAAGATGAAGCTTCTCATTTTTGTCCTTCTACAAGATGAAACCTGTTGCTTCTGGACATATTCTCAAATGAAATGGTCAGTCCTTTTGGAATCAGAATTATGCTAAGTTGCATTTGATTTGGTTGTCATAATTAAAACCACTTTGAGGGGACCTTACACTGAAGTCTCCTAAGCTTTCATGGCTTTATGTGGCCCATGCTTCTGTAGCTTGGACTTGGAATTTAGAGGCAGTGACTTCTTCTTTGGAGCATCTTCACAAAGATCTAACTCATGGACTTTGAGGGATCCAAAAAGTTCCTCCATTCTTAAAGTATTGAGGTCTTTAGCCTCTTGAATGGCAGTAACTTTGAGCCTCCAAGCCTTTGGTAAACTACTTAGAATCTTGCAATTGTTATCACCAGAATCAAAGGTTCTGCCTAAAGACTTGAGTCCATTAGTTATGGTTTGAAACCTCCCAAACATTTGATTAATGATTTCAAACTCTTTCATCTTGAACATCTCATATTGATGAACAAGCATGCTGATCTTGGATTGCTTGACATTATTGTAACACCCACAATTTCCCCTACTAGTATATATAAGTAAGATAGAGAAAGTTTAGAAATAAAAATTATGAGGTATTTAGGAACTATTGATAAACAATCAAATTTATATTTTTGGAACTATCCAACCATAATTTTAAATAATTTTCCTAAAAAGGAGTTTGGGAAAATGACCTGAATACCCTTAGTAATTGTACAGTTAAAGAAAATATAAATCTAATTATAAAAAGTATCTAAAACTTAAGGGGGTCTATATTTTTAATCAAAATGGTCTTATTATAATTAATAATAAATTTTAGAAATTAATTTAGAATTTTCCTGGCACTTTTAGGCAAAAGGACCAAAACGCTTCTGGTTAGCAATGTAACCCTAGTCAGCATATTAAAATTCGTGATATAATAGGAGAAATGTACTTTGGACCTTAATAGTGGATTAAAAATCATATTTATAACTTTATAGAATTTTTGTGTGTAACACCACAATTTTTCTATCTGCTTACTCTTGCTGAAATTTGACTGTTTGTGTGTGTGAAAACTGGGAAAATTGGGAAATAAGAGAGTTTAAGTGAGAAGTGAGTTCTAATCACATTTTTAGGCTTAAAATAGGTTAGAACAATTATAGGAATTTTTCTAGAATTTTTGGGAATTTTTGGTGTGAAATTACCTTCCTTTTTGGAAAATGACCAAATTTCCCTTGTAACAAATCCGAAAATTGCTCCAACATTTCACCAAAATCCCTCATTTAAGGCCTTCACATACCATGTGCAAGGAGAAGGAATCACCATAACTTATATGACACACTTTCTTAGTCAAAAAGTGGGAGAGAGAAAACTACATCATCTTGCATCACCTTACAAGTGGTCTTTTCTTCTTACCACATGCAAAAGCAACCTTCCTTCCCTTCTTTCTTCTCAAACAGCCGTGAAAACACTCCTCTCCTTCTCCTCTCCATTTTCATTTTCACTCTTGGTTAAAGGTTCCATTTTTTAGCCTTTAACTCAAAAATTTTCACCTTCATCCTTTGGAAACGTTTGCTTGGGAGATCACAAGGAGTACAAAAAGAGGGGTAGATCATTTGAGTTGGTGGAGTTCATAAAGTCCATCCTCCATTGTTGAAGACCTTAGTTTCATTAGGTAAGGGGGAAGAACCTTGAACTCTAGTAGGATTGGTGGCTAGAGTAAAGGGTGACCCTTGACCCTTTTTCCCTCTCCCTTTTTCTCACCACAAAAATTAATGTAGGGACATATTTCTTTGATGAAATGGTTCAGCCAAACTCCATTAAGTGTGGTTGCATGTTTCTAAAAATTGTTTGATGGTTAAAATGTGTTAATATGTTGATTCTAAGTGCATGCAAGCCATTACTTTAATGTAGGAACCTATTTCTTTGAAGAAATTGTTCGGCCAAGTATACTTGGATGTGTATGCATGTTTCAAAAATTTGTTTGATGGTTGAAATGTGTTGAGATGATGATTATAGGTACATGCAAGTTGTTATTTGAATTTAGAAAATTTGTTTGTTTGATTGAATCATGAAAATGAAGCTTTTTGACTATGTTTAAAGGTATGCACTTTCCTATGAGAATATGTGTGTTTGGATGAATTAACATGAAAATATTGGCTTGTGGTGAATGTAGAACATTATACTTGAGTTTCATAATTTTTGAGAATTTATTGAATTTTGGTGAAATTCATGGTGTTCTTGAATGTTCATGGTGTTCTTGATGGTGCTCATGAGATGGATGAGTTTGATCTTGAAAAGTTGATGAAATTGGTGTTGGTATGTTTATGGGCCTTAGTAGCCTAATAGGTTAAAAGTTTAAAAACTTGAAGTAACAAAAGTAAAGGTAAGAGATGATAAACTCCGATTGTAAAAAATTAAATCAAATTCGGGTGAAATAATTAACCTATATATAAAAGTCACCATAAAACTCACCTTACTTGGTACTTACTTAGTAAAATGGACCCTTATGAGTTACCTAACCATTAGGTCTCTAGTTTAGGCCCAAACACCTTCCAAAAACTCATAAAACACTCCATATGGCCAAACAAAAATAATTAATGGAATTTGGGCTTGGATTAGTGTTGGGCCTCAACTCTAATCCTACTCATAAAGATCAAGACTCAAATTAAGTTAGTGAGTCCATTAAGTTAAATCATTTAAGTTGATCAATTAGGGAAGAGTTAATGAAGATTAACCTTAATCAACCCTAATGAGGATTAACCCTAATCTTAATCAAGATTTAACCTGATCAAGTCTAAATATAATTAAGCCTTAATTACACATGATCATAATTAATCTTAATCATTAATGATTAATGATATGTTAATAATATGATTAAGACCTAATGACGATTAAGGACTAATTAATTGTGATTAACCTTAATCAAGTGTAATTAAAAGCTTAATCCAAGATTAAGGAAGAGATTAAGGGATGATTAAGAGTTAATTAGGATCTTAAGTAAAGATTAAGACTTAATTAGGAAAGGTTAGCCGTAATCATAGCCTAATTAAGGAAGATTAACCTTAATTAAAGTATAATTAGGGGTTAAACCTAACCCTAATTGGTTAATTAAGGGTTGTTAAACATATTAAACTTTTATTAAGGAAAGATAGACTCAATTGAGATAAGGTAATACCTAAGGGAAATACTTTTAGACTTAACCCTAATCATACACATATGATGAACTAAGATGTGTAGTACTATTCATAAGACACAACCCTAAGCCTTAGTAAGCTATAGGATCTAAGTGAAAGTAACCATTACTCTTAAAGACGAATGAATACAACTTATCCTAAAAGCTTATAACGAACACACTCTTCTTGCATAAGACTTGAGAAGCCTAGTGAGAGAGTGTGGATTGGCCCAAGATGGGGTTTGGATTTCCTTACGAAGGAAAGTCATTGGATATGTGTCGTGCCGCGGGGAGTGGTTACGTGGAAGGATTCAATGGGCTTTGCCGGTAAGGAATGTGTGTTCTGAGAAGTTGGTTTTCCTTGCGAAGGAAAGTCATTGGATCTGTGTCGTGCCGCGGGGAGTGGTTACGTGAAAGGATTCAATGTGCTTTACCGGTAAGGAATGTGTGTGTGGGCTGAGAAAGCATTGAAGGTGTGGCATGCATCATTAAGCATTGGTGATGTCTAAGGTTATGTACCTTATGACTAAACGTGGAAGTGACACTTTGGTACAGTGTGAAGCTGGTTGGGACTGGTGCACTGGGTCTTGCAAAGGACTTCAGCGGGTCTTGAAAAGGATGCCAGCCCTGAGGATGGTCGAGTTCCGGACTGAATATCAGGGGACGTAGGCTAGCTACCTACTGTCGAGTTCAGGGGATTAAACTTGACTATGTCTGTCGCTCTCAAGGTTTCAGGATCAGTAGAGATTGTCTGGAAGTATCACAAAAGAAAGATCGACCGAAAAAAAAATATATGAGAAAGGCTCTTAGTACCGGGACTAGTACAGACTCTAACTCCTAATTACTTCCATATGATTTTGCAGTTGCTGTGTGCACTGCGGTGGTGATTTCCCCGGGCCCTCATGCATTGCATGGTATATGGTAGTCGTTTGAAATCCTTGGTAAATGACGTGGTTGCTTGCATTGTATGAGCATATCACACAATTTTATGATGTTGTGACCCTCTATGTGAAAGATTGGGTTTATCGTTGTATGAATTGTGTAAATTCCCGTATCTGTTTACTTTAGTCATCATATCCTGCGTTAAGTGAGTTCATTTAAAGTGTTCTCACCCCCTTGTCTTTCTTTTTCTTTGTCTGTCACTCTTCTGGCAGCTAAAGTCACACGGACTCTAGAAGAATGTACGTTGTGTTGAAGATAGGCGTGGTGTTCAAGTCGAACCGGATCTTGATGAGTCAAGTGGTAGTGTTTAGGGATATATATATATATATAAGTAGCAGTATACAGTAAAGATAGGTCGTTGCCGGATAGAAAGTCCACTTTCTTTTTGTAATGTATTATGCTATAATTCCAACTTTGATGTATGTTATTTTCGTTGTAATCCTGAATAGTAATGAAATTATATTTTTAGTACTAATACGTTTCTTCTTGTTTTATCCCAATTATAATTCATTAATCAAACATAATGCAATTTCCAAGAAAAAAATCACCGATTTTCTTCACTTCCTTAAAAGAGTAATTAACATATCAAAACCAAGTTAGTCGGGTAATACCCGTCACGGAATGAGGGTGTTACAATTATCAGTCCCTTTATGGGTTGATGCCAAAGTATCCCAGATCTCCTTGGCTAAAGAGCATCCATGCACCTTCTCATATTCAGATTTACTCAGGGAGCAAACTAATAGAGTTTGGCCTTTGCATTAAGATTTACACGTGCCTTTTGTTCACTAGTCCAGTCTGCTTTAAGTATAGGCACACCACCATGTGTAGGAGTGTAATCATCATCAGTGACTACATCCCAGAGATCTATGCTACTGCTCTCAATAAACAATTTCATACGATCTCTTCAATAATGGTAATCTGTACCATTAAAAGTTGGGGGCCTTGAGACAGAGGCACCTTCTGCAATGTAGTGAGGGTTGATTGTTAAGGTTTCCATCTAGGATATTCTTCCTTAGCACTGTTAGATGCTCAACCCGAGGTTGAGCTCTGATACCAATTGTAGAAACCACAGGAAACACTAGAAGGGGGTTCAATGGTGTTTTATAATTTCTAACTAATTTTAGGAAAACCTTTGATAAGAAAAACTTTTCACAAAGAAATATGAGCAACTTGTTGAAACTGGGAGTGAGGTACTTGTTGAAGATGCTTCAATAGGTCCAATGAAATACTCATGGAAACTTGTTTTTAAATACGTTGGAGTTTATTTTCAGTTTCAACTTAGAAAAATTTTACTCAAAACCCTCCAAGTTAGTTTAAACCAAATATAAAGAGATAAGGGTAAGAGAAAACTTAGCCAAAGATTTATATTGGTTCGCCCACTTCCACTGTGAGCTACGCCCAATCCCAAAGCTAACTAGCAATGGATTTTCCACTATCTTAACAAATACAAGTATTCTTTTATAGTCAAGCCTCTTCAGCCTCTATACAACAAGTATTCTTTTACAGTCAAGCCTCTCCAGGTTCTAAAACAAGTATTGTTTAAACAACAAACCTCTCCAGGCTCAAACAGAAAACTGTGTATGAAAAGAGATTTCTTAAGCTTTGAAACTACACAAGTTTAAAGCCTAAATTGGGTAAGGTGTACAGATAACTGAGTATAACTTTGGATATGGAAATGGTATACAAATGAAATAAGATGAAAATATTTCTCAGAGATTTTTGGCAGCAATTCAACAGGTTGGTTCGTTCTATTCTATTCTTCTTCTCTGCATGAGACTTTGTATTTATAGAGGAAGAGAGATGAGACTAGTTAGACTTCTCTAATTCCCGTTGAGAGATAGCTTTCTTCCTATTGAGACACATAGCTCTGATAACTTGCAGCAGTAGGTACAATAAGAGTAGGTGTCAGCAGCGCTGACTCTACTTTTCTTAGCAAGGTGTACTTTGCAGCAGGAATTGCCTTATTGGTGAACAATAATTTGAAATATGACAAAAAGTTCCTGTTTTGCCTTTCCAGAAGAAGTGAAGTGCAGACAGCTGGCAAAGAACTATGAAAGACTTGAGTCTCCAAAAAGGGATCAGCAGAAAAACTCTTTTCCAAAAAGATACAAGTCTCAGTCTGACGTTTCTCGTCTTCAGAGGGTTTACTTGCTTCAACAGGTCTTGATCCTTCAGCAGGTTCTACTACTTCAGAAGGTTGCACCACATCAGAGGGTTGCACCCCTTTAGAGAGTTACTCCTTCAGAAAGTTGCTGAAACACAGAAAGTACCTTTGAGCAGAACCTGTTCCTTCTTTCAGGGAACTTAACCAAATTTGTTAATCATTAAAACTCAGGGTTATGAGACTTAAACATTATTAACCATTTAATTATATTTTGAGACTCAACAGTTAGAACAGTGTTGCAACTGTTGAGTCTCAAAATATTAACCATTTAACAAATTTGGCTTGCTGAAGGTATTTGTTCAGTATTTCAGAAGGTGCAATCTGAAGAAATCATATCATCTGAAGTACATGAGACCTTCCGAAGCGAGGAAACCTTCCGAGAGAATTCTACCTGCTGAAGTTGTGTGACAACGTATCTTTTCCTGTTCGTATTCAATATTATATTCTCAGAAAAATCATCTTGAAGACTCAAGTCTCGTGTAGCAGTCTCAGATTTCTTGTGCCTCTCATTCTTCTGGAAAGTCAGAGAAAGTGATTTTTGGCATATTTCAAATTTCTCTCACCAAAAAGGCAAAAGTCTGCAGAAAAGTACATGCAACTCAGAAAAAGTAAAGTCTGTGAGCTGACTCTACTATCTGCTACAGCTAAGAGCTCAGACTATGTGTCACAACAGGAGCATTCGCATCAAATGTTATCTCTCAACGGGAAATCGATTGGAGTTCAACGGATGGAAGCTTTCCTCTCTATAAATATTGAACTCCACACAGAAACTGGGTGTGAAGAGAGAACTCAAAAATCGACTTGCTGAAACGCTGTAGAATTTCATACTCATCTATTTTATCATCTCTTCACTGTACAACAATTTCTTATCCTGAGTTCTACTCAGTTATCTTGTACAAGTTTGTATTTAAGCTCTGAACTTATTTATAGTTCCTTAGCTTAAATCATCTTACCACAATCGCTTGGGGATTAAGCCTGGAGAGGCTTGTTTGTTAAAGAATACTTGAGTTACACTTGATTAAGTGTCTGAGAGCCTGAAGAGGCTTTGTGGAAGAAAGAATACTTGTTGAGCCTGGAGAGGTTTGTCTGCAAAAGAATACTTATTGAGCCTGGAGAGGCTTGTTTGCAAAAGAATACTTGTTGAGCCTGGAGAGGCTTGTCTGCAAAAGAATACTTGTTGGTCCTGGAGAGGCCAGGTGTGCAAACATTACTCGGTTAAGCCTGAAGAGGCTGAGGTAAAAGAATACTTGTAATCTTGCGAGGTTAGTGGAAAATACAGTGGTGGTTTGCCCTGGGACTGGACGTATCTCACTGGGTTAGTGGGTGAACCAATATAAATTTATGTGCCTAAGTTCTCTTTACCCTTAACTCTTTAATTTCCGCTGCTATCTGTTTTATCTAACAAAGGAGGGTTAAGAAAAGTTGTTTTATAAATCTACACAGAAAACAATCTTTTCTTTAAGAGAAAATAATTTCAAAAAGGATTTTTACTCAACCTTCCGAGTTGCATCAACAAGTTGCTGAACTCCCCAGTTTCGGAAGGTTGATTAAATATTTTCAAATCAGTTTTGCTTGTTTCGAAAGGTTTTCTGAAAAATTTGTAAAGATTGTAAAACACTATTCAACCCCTCTACTAGTGTTTCCTGTGACCCTAACAACAACCTTATACTTTATCAGAGTTGTTTCAAAACGGGATGAAGAGCATTTAATTAATGCTTACTCTCAACAGACTTCTCAACGATGTTTTCAAGCTCATCAAAACCTATAAATACTAGTGGTCCCTCTGAAGTGAGCTAAAGCAACTTATGCGAAAAATCTTTTGAAGAAAACGCTGCAAAAATCTCTATAGATTTATACTCTGATTATACTTCTACAAAAACTTTCATACTCAGTGTCAAATCACTGCTTTCTTTGTACACAATTTTGAATGAAGAACTTTGTATTCTAAGTTCATCTTTTCTTGTAAACACTTACTTTTTTTAGCCTGTAGAGGCTAGGGAAGCAAACAATACTTGTAAAGAGCCTGGACAGGCTAGATGTGCCAACAATACTTGTTGTTTAGAGCCTAAAGAGACTTACCAAAAAATGCATACTAAAGCACAAGATTTACAATGTTTAAAAAAGTAAATGCTTTAGAAAAGGGTCTAAAGTATTCTAAAGCGTTTATTTTTTAAAAACACTTTAAGATAAAGAATAGTTACAACGTTTTGCTTTTCTAAACGTTTTAGTATTCAAATAATAAAATTTTAAATATGGTTACAATGTTTGTTCATAAAAAACGCTTTAGAAGAGTGCACAAGGTACACCATTTATTTATTTTAAACGCTTTAGTATAAAAATAATAATTTTTTTCATACAACATTTTTTATAAGGAAAATTTTTAATTCATATATGTCACACAAATATATATATATATATACATATATAAGTATAATTAATTTATCATTAAAATTAAACTCTAAATAATTAATATATCTAAATTAAAATGTAACCTTAATTAATTAATATATGTAATTAATAAAATTAACACAATCATAAAATAATATTTTTTGTGAGAGAATTAGAATAAATATTTATGAGAGATGCAATAAAAACTTACTATTTAATTTGTTTAAGAAATTGTAAATATAAAGTTAAAAATAAATAAATATACATATTATGACTTAAAAAATAAATAAATAGTTAGCTTAAAGAATTAATTAAAAAATCGGTTTAATCTTTTAAAAAATAGTTTGAGTATTTTTTATAAAATTTATACAATGAATTTAAAAAATAAAATTTAATAAAACTATAAAGCGTTGAAAAACGCTTTAGAATGAATGAATGAGTGAGTGAATGAATGAATAATAATAATAATAATCTATACTATCTATAAAGGCAATGTCTCAATTTGGTGTCTGCAATTGTTTTCCCATTATACGCATTATTTTTACAATTCTAAATCAAATCCTGATTGATATTATTTTTTCTTATTCAAATTTTAATCCCTATTTCTTAATTTAAATTTAAAATGAGTAAACTAGCAAATTGATCCCCGACTTTTTTAGGGTCATGCAGTTTAGTCCCTAAGAAATAGAAAACCCTAATATAGTCCCTGACTTCTTATTTTTTCTTTCACTATATAGTCCAATCGTGTGTTTCTCGTTAATTTTTTACGATGTGTCACATTTAATGATACTCTGTCTCACTGTTTGTCACTATAATGTCCACTGTGACACAAAAATGATGTGGTTTTGTCAAATTTATAGCTTTAAATGCTTCAAATCCAACCGTTGTTTGTTTCCCTATTTTCCTTTTTTCTCTCTTCTCCCCCTTTTTCATAGGAAGGTCTCAACTCCAATGATGTTATTTTTGTGCCCCGATACCAAATAGTATGATATAGTGTCACAAACGTGACACGTCATAAAAAAATTAACGGGAAACACACAGTTGGACTATAGTGAAAGAAAAAGCAAAAAGTCAGGGACTATATTGGGGTTTTTTTTATTTCTTAGAGACTAAATTGCATGACCCTGAAAAAGTCAAGGGCCAATTTGCTAGTTTACTCAATTTAAAATATTATCATTATCATTTAAGTCGTGATTTTTTAAGATCCTTTTATTCAAATTAAGAGAAAGACATAGAAGGGAAAAAGATTTATAAATACTGAGAAGATCAACAGAAAAATGTTGCAGCGGAAATCAACAAAAAGACGTTGCAACAACAAGAATTAACGCTTTGAAGAAACTACATACAAGAGGTTGTGATGTGAAAAAATAGAACGGAGAGATAAAACAAAGATAAGGTTAAAAATAGAAGGATCTGAAATTTAAAATTAGCAATAGCATAATCTTCAGGTTCTATTTTGTTTTCCATACTTCTTATGTTTGTTCTTCTTATTTTCATTTTTTATTCTTAAATGTTGAGTTTGTATGAATGAGATTGATTAATCTCATGAATTTTCTTCAAATAGTTAATTATTTGATGATTTAGTACATGGTAAAATAATCAAAATAGTATTGATACGAGCAAAATAGAGTGTGGGTGAGATCAAGGTGATTAAATTTTCAATTATAATATTGAAGTACAAATTATTAAGAAAATAAAATAAATCATTTTATGCAGCTGTATTAAATACTCGGAGGGAGAGCTTTGCCGCCCATAGAGGTCCTACCCGGCTCGACAGGATTGCCTCCCGTGGAGGATACCTATGGTCTTGCACCAATAAAGATTACAATAAAATAGGATTAGATTTAAATTTTTGTATTTAATTGAAATAGATGAATATATGATTATATTTAATTGAAATATATTAAATATTTTAAAGAGATAATATAATAGTCATCTCTTTATTTAAGAAGAAGGTAATATAATTTATTATTTTTTATTAAAATAAATTAGGATTACATTTGAATTTATATATAAGAATATATATTAAGTATAGACTACAAATTACTATAAAATATGATTAGATTTAAAGCGTTTATTTATATAAAGGTTTTAAAAAAGATATATATTACAGCGTTTAAAACGCTTTAGAAAAACTGATTTTTCGAATGAAAAGTTAATGTTCTACAACGTTTATGTAAACGCTTTAGTATGTCTTATTTCTACAGCATTTCCAAAAACGCTTTAGAAATCTGATGACATACTACGACATTTCAAACTAGAGCGTTTGTAAACGCTTTAACATGCTTTAAAAAACGTTTTAAAAGACCGTTTTTGTTATAGTGTTGGCAGAAAAGAATACTTGTAATCTGTTCAGATTAGTGGAGAAATCCATAAGCTAGTTGGCTCTGGGACTGGACGTAGCTCATAGTGATAGTGAGTGAACCAGGATAAATCTTAGTTGAGTGATTTTCTATCTATTATGTCTTTAAATTCAGTTTAAGCTAACGAGAAGAGGGTTCTGAAACTGAGGTTTTATAAACACTTGTGAAAATCTCTTAATAAAATCATTTTTAGATCAATTGTCTGAAGTATTTCAGACAATGGAGAAAATTTCAGACAACTTCTTAAACCTGTTTGAAAGTTTAAAAACTCGGTTTACAGAAAAGGTTTCCAAAAACTACAAAGTTTATAAAATCACTATTCAACCCCCCTTCTAGTGTTTTCCTGTGTGTTCCTACATAGACGTATTCAACTTCTGTGGTGGAGAGAGCAATAGTATTATGCTTCTTACAAGACCAACTCACCAAACTTTTTCCTAGAAACTGACAATTTCCACTGGTAATTCCCTTCTCATCTTGTTTTATTTGAAGTCCCAAGAATAATCTCAACTCTCCCATTATACTCATCTCAAATTCACCTTGCATCAAGTTTGAGAATTTTGTGCACAGGGATTCAGTAGTAGTTCCAAAAATTATGTCATCAACATTAATTTGAATAATTAAAATCTCATTCTTAACTGTTTTCTTAAAAAGAGTTGTGTCTACCACTCCCCTAGTGAATCCATTCTTAGTTAAGAATGGGCTTAATCTATTATACCAAGCTCTAGGAGATTGCTTTAGACTATATAATGCTTTTCTTAATTTAAGAACGTAATCGAGGTATTTTTCATTTTCAAAACCAAGTGGTTAATTACCATAAACTTCTTCAATGAAACCATTTAAGAAGGCACTTTTTACATCCATTGATGCAGCTTAAAATTTTATAGGCGGAAAAGGAAAGTAAAATCCTTATTGATTTTAATCTAGCAACAAGTGCAAAGGTCTCATCATAATCTATACCTTCTTGCTAGTTGTAGCCTTAAGCTATAAGCCTAGCCTTATTTCTTACTACCTTACCTCCTATATTAAGTTTATTTCTGAATACCCATCTAGTTCCAATTAGATATTGTTGTTTTGAGGGAGGAATTAGAGTCTAGACATCATTCTTCTTAAAATGTTTATGTTCCTCTTTCATATATAGCTACAATCGATGTGGCGTATTCAAGTGCTTCTTGCATTGACTTGGGTTCAACTTGAGATAGTAGTGCCATTCTGTTTTGGTTCTTATGGAAGGATGATTTGGTTCTAACCCCTTCTGAAATTTCTCCAATAATCTAGTCTTTGGGATGAGATTGAACAAATCTACAACTTCTTGGTAGTTTAGAAGCATGTTTGTGTTGGGTTTGAGGATTATCTTGAGAAGAGCCTGGCTTGTCTTCTTGATTCTCATGTTCATTCCCTTCTACTTACTTCTCATTTTCAAGAGTGAATTGTTGAAAATCATCTTCTGAGTCTGCAATCTTTCCCTTTACACTTGTAAGATCAATCTCATTAAAGATAACATGCATGCTTTCCCCAACGTACAATTTTGCTTCTTAGATTGTACACTCTATAAGCTTTTAAATTTTCTGAATATCCTAAGAAGATTCCTTTATCTGATTTTATATCAAATTTTCCCACATTCTCTTTAGTGTTTAAGATGTATCAATCACGTCCAAACACATAAAAATAAGAAATATTTGGCTTTCTTCCCTTCCAAAATCATAAAAAGTTTTGTTCAGGATCTTTCTTATTATGACTTTGTTTAGGATGTAACAAGATGTGTTTGACCAAAAAATTTTCAACTCCAGAGTCACATAAGAGTGTTCTAGCCATCTCTTGAAGAGATTTACTTCTTATTTCCACAACTCCATTCTACTGGAGAGTTCTAGGACCTAAGAAGTTGTGAGAGATTCCATGAGAATCAAGGTATTCTTTGAAAGAGGCATTCTCAAATTCTCCTCCATGGTCACTTCTTACTACACCTATGTTGTATCCTTTTTCATTTTGGACATTTTTGTAGAAAATATAATCTTAAAGCTTTCAAAAGATTCATCCTTTTGAGAAAGAAACCACACCCAGATAAATCTGGAAAAGTCATCAACAATGACAATTCCATATTTCTTGCCACTAAGACTCGGTGTCTTAGTTGGACCAAAAAGATCTACATGTAGCAGTTATAGAGGTGTTGAGGTGCTTATAATATTCTTAGGCCTAAAACTCGATTTAATATGCTTACTTCTTGCACATGCATCACATACAATATCTTTGTCATATCGTATTTTAGGAAGTCCTTTCACCGGATCTTGAGATGCAAGTTGTGCAATAGTTCTCATGTTAATGTGACTGTTCTTTTGTGCCATGACCATTTATCACTTTGCTGAGATACTAGGCATGTAGCTTCTGATAGATTCTCAAGACTCATAGTATAAAGATTATTATGCCTTTTTTTCAGAGAATATAATATCCTTAGTCTTGGAATCTATTATTTCACAAAAGGTAGGTTAAAAATTAACATAGAAGCCATTATCACACAATTGACTGATACTCAAGATATTGAAAATCATAAATCAAGAAAAGAATATCCATAAGAAACTTATTTATATTAAAATTGGCTAAATTACAACACACATTTATCTCTTATGGGAGGTGAGTATATTTTTTTAGTTTCTTTAAGCAGGTATTAGGGTTAATGTGTGAAAAAAATGTCAAAAAAAATTAACTACGCTATGATGTAAATTACATCATGTAAATAATCTCGACTTGAGCCGTATAAAAAAATAATGAAATTTGGACGATGTTGTAAGTGCTTCAGTCTTGTCATTTCACTTTCACTTTCACTCATTTGTTCTTTAGCCTTTCATTATTTATTTGCCCCCCAGTTTTGAATTTTCGTTTTGCTTACCTCTCTCTCACACACAGACATCCATTAATTATTATAAATTAATATTTATATATCTATATATATAATACATTTAAAAAATAAATAAATTATTTTTATCAATACTATCATTTAGAAATTTAATTTAATTTTAAAATAGAAGTAATTTTTATATGAATATTGGATTAATTAAAGTTAATTTTGTTAAAATTGTGACGCTTAAAATTATTGGATGAATTAATCAAAACATTTTTCTTTTACAAAAGTGTATATATGACCTTGGGAAAGGCTGGAAATGGCAATCAATACAAGCATAGAATGGAGGCTAGACATTAACCAGAATAATCATGAGATGTGGTGTCCACCCATAAAAGGAAAAGAGAAAGCTCTGTGACAATTATTGAAGGAATCTTAAAGCTCATAGATAAAATGAAAAGATAAAGTTACAAACCCACAGTATGTTAAAAATACTGTGGCTGTGCTGACTTTGTGTCACAATTTGTCTTCCTTCTTACTAGCCACAATGCCCAAGCATATCCGAATTGCTATATCATTTTCACTAAATTGATTAGCATAACTCACTAGTTCAAATTGATCATTTAATTTGTCACCATATTAAAATTTTAATGGCCTGTCACTCCTATTGCTAAATTTCAGACATACATAGGGAATATGATCTTTATCTTGTCCTAATTTGAAAGGCCACCATATTAGCCAATTAGTACACGCAATTTCATTCTGCTATTAAAATAAGTAAACAGAGATCGAGATACATTGAAGACAATATACTACTACTATTTTATAAAAGGAAATAAATTTCTAGATTGAAGGCTAAAAGAATAGTCACTCTGGCCGTATTTGCTTACACAATTATGTGACTTTGGTGTCCAAACAAGGGAAACTGCTTCCAGTCCCCCATGGTATTGGCAAATGGCAAATAAGGTAGAATTTTGAGAGGTGACGTGACAGTGACCACGTGGGCCATAAACTGTCTTGAGAAACAATCAAAGTGGAAAAGAGAGAATTTCTTAAATATTTTTAGAGCAAGATATTTTCAATATATACGAGGAGGACTTCGTAAAACTTTAACAATCTTGTTGCATTTGATAATTTTTTTATTACCTTCGCTCCTATAAAAAAACATTGGACTAAAATAATCAAGATAAAAAAATTAAAATTTATTAGTAATAATTAATAGTAGTATGAATTTAATTTTTTCTCAAAAATATCCTTAATAATAAATAATAAATGAGTAAATGAATGAGTATCTCTTTAACTACTCACAATAAATTAAGGCATACCAGATATTTACAGTTAATGCAACTAAAAATAATACTATGTTTCTTATATATAGAATAAAAAAATTCATTTTTCTTATATATAAAATCGAAGGTGGTATTAAATAGTTATATTTTAAAATTTATTATTAGATTTATATTTATTATATATCATTTAACTCACATATATAAAATTTACATCAATCTAAAATTATTTAATATATTATTAACATATTTTATAATTAACATCATATATATTTTTAAAATATATAAAAATAGAATAATTTGATTGTAGTTTTATTATTATTTAATTTTATAAAATTTTAACAGTTGAAATGATATTACTCAATTTTTATTTAAATTTAATATTGATATAAAACTGTTAATCATATTCTCTTTTAAGAGTTAAATATATTTTTCGTCCTTCAAATGCAGTCAAAATTTAGTTTTAATCCCTATAATTCAAAATCAATGGTTTTGATACTTTAAAATTTGAAAATACACCAATTTAATCCTTAATGAACAGTTTCCTACTAATTTTACTATGTATTTGCTATGAATATTTACCGATGAGAACTAAAAAGTATGTATTTTTAGTTTTTTAGAAACCAAATCCTTTAAATTACATGGACTATAAAATCATTTGGGACTAAAAAATATATTTAACCATTTATAATATTATAGGTAATTACATATTTAACAATTTTAAACATATATGTTTTTTAATTACTCTGAAAGTATAGAAAAAAATTTCTCAAGATAATATTAATTATGAAAGAATACCTCTTGGAGTTTGATACTTATCCATCAAACTAGGACCCACGCCCGCAACTTGGAAGACAAGGCCACCTTAACCACTATTTACCCTTTTGTTCACTTTGGGGTAGGTATTAGGTAGCCCATATCATCATATAAATACAACAATTACCCTCCCTCAATCCCTGCTTCCATTTTTTAGCTCCAATAGCTAGGAACTATAGTCATTTCCTTTTGTGAGTCCTTAGCAGAATCAAAATGTTGGCCATATTCCACAAGGCTTTTGCTCATCCACCTGAAGAGCTGAACAGCCCTGCATCTTACAAGGGTACCAAGAAGCCTAAGGTCCCTGAGGAAACTCTCAAAGACTTCCTTTCCCATCATCCTCATAACAATTGCACTATGAGCTTTGCTAATGCTGCAGTTATGGCTTATGTGCGCCCTGATCAGCCTTTCTCTGTTCATCAAAGGTTATTTATTTAATATTAATTCCCCTGCTATTGAATAAAGATCAAAACTTTCACTTTACTTTACTTCTTTTAATTTGTTACCTACTCAATTTGGCTAATTGTAATGATTGTAGGTTGTTTTGTGGGCTTGATGACATATACTGCCTCTTCTTGGGGAGCTTGAACAATCTGTCCTTACTGAATAAGCAATATGGTTTATCAAAGGGTACTGATGAGGCCATGTTTGTGATTGAAGCTTATAAGACTCTCCGTGACCGTGGTCCATACCCTGCTGATCAAGTTGTGAAGGACCTTGATGGCAGCTTTGCCTTTGTTGTCTATGACAGCAAGACTGGCAACGTTTTTGCTGCACTGGTATGCTAACTTAACTATCTACCATGTTCTTTTCTTAATTTGTAACACTTTTCCAATCAAGTTTTGTTTTTGGCTATGTTTAAATGTTCAAGTGCATCCATCTAATAAAGATGTTGATCATGATGGTTTACAGGGTTCTGATGGTGGAGTGAAGCTGTATTGGGGTATTGCAGCTGATGGATCTGTGGTGATCTCTGATGATCTTGAAGTCATAAAAGAGGGCTGTGCTAAATCCTTTGCCCCCTTCCCAACAGGTACTGTTTGAGCCACCATTATTGGTTTAGAAAAGCCATTCTAATTAGGAAATGTGCAAAAATTCAGAGGCTAGTATGAGTTTTCAATGAGCTTTTCTAAAAAAAATAAAAGCACAATACTTTGATACATTCAAGGACTATACCAATATCAGAATAAATCCTCTCATATTGAAATTTCACATCCAGTCATATAGGTGCACATTTGATTTATAGTTGACTAAATTGATTTTAGAATGAATGATTGAAAATGAGTGATGCAGATTTTACTAATCACATTAGACGGAAGTGATTTAAAATTAATTCAGTAAAATTGATTTTACATGGTACCTAATTGGGAAACAAACACGCACTTAAACTTTTATATCCATATCTTTCTTTATAGTGTTCACAGATTTTGATGTTACTCCACCAATTTAATATTTATGAAGAGAAATATATACATAAATTTTTACCATAATAAGGTTATATGAAATTTCAGTATGAGGGAATCCATTTTGATAGTATATAGATATGAGATCCATGACATGTTGGTGTTTGAATGCAGGGTGTATGTTTCACAGTGAAGGAGGGTTGATGAGCTTTGAGCATCCAATGAACAAGTTGAAGGCAATGCCTAGGATAGATAGTGAAGGGGCCATGTGTGGGGCCAACTTCAAAGTGGATAAGTTCACAAGAGTCAACAGTATTCCTCGAGTGGGAAGTCAATCAAATTGGATGGAGTGGGACCAACATTAGCTTAAAATGTAAATAAACCTTATGGTGTTTGTATAATAGAATAATGTCATCCGTGTTCCTTCACCCCTACCCCTCTGATTTTGTTTTATATTTTCAGTTTACTTCTGTTGTTTTCATGTTTCCTTCTTAGTAACACGGTATATTGAAGTGCTTTTCCAGACATGGTGTCATGTTAATTGTATGTTGACCATGTTTGCTGGTGACTGAGAGACATCAACATATATAGATCAAGTTAGCAACTTCTCTGTCACAATTCACAAATCCATTTGTATCGTTATTCATGAACATGCACTCAGTAGGTCCTAGCGATTTATAATATATCATGGATAACTTAGGTATATATGTTCCTGTATGGATAGTCCGAGAATCGCATTTTGGTTTAAAAAAATAATAAAAGAAATCAATTCTCACAACGAGAAAACTTCAAAGTCACTCACAAGATTTTACCCAAATATGATTTTGGATCATTTCTATTAAGAAAGAAAACATGTCAATAGTGTTTAAATAAAATTTTAACTTTTAAAATTAATTTTGTGATGAATAGAGTTGATTTGGAGAAGAGTAAAACAAATAGTTTTTATTGAGTAGAATAATTTTTTGGCAGGAGAACTATTAAATACTATGTGATACATTACTATTTATAAGACATTTTTCACTCAAAAATACATATCAAGAAAATATATTTTAAAGCATTGATTTTTAAAAAATTCTTTAACTTTCAAATTTGTCCTTTTCCGCACATTAATCACATCTTAGGAACTACAAAAAAATCATTAATTATGAAGGTTAAAGACAAAAAATAAACTAATAAATTATGAAGGGTGAAGATAAAAAAAATAACAACTTTTAAAATTTTGTAAATGATCTTATAAAATGGAATAAAAAAATATGTTTTTAGTCTCTGAAGATATAGAGAAATTTAGTTTTGGTCCCTTATTTAATTTTTTCATTAATTTTGGTCATTCAATTTTTAAAAGAATATGTTTTTAGTCCTTCGTGTTAACTATATGCCGTTAAATCACGTTTGCAGTTGTATTATGTTTTTTTCCGGATAAAAAAATCACAGGAGTTTTTTTGTGATTTTTCTCTAGAAAAGTCATTTGTATTAAATTTCCATAAAAAACCTTCCAATTTTTATATCAAAATATTGCGGTGAAATTTCTTTGCTTTGTTGTAGAAAAAATCATAAAAAAGTTATCGTAAATTTTAGAATCTAAACGCAATTTTCTATGAATTTTGAAATCCACATGAAAATTTGAAGGAAAAATCATAGAAAAATCTACAATAACATCCTTATGTCATCACTTAACGAAACATAGTTAACGACGATGACTAACAACATATAGTTTTAAAAAACAGAGGATCGAAACCAAATTTCACTATATTTTTGAAAACTAAAATTATAGTTAACCCTAAATACTATCTTCGCTACTATTTATAAGACTTTTTTTTACTCAAACATATATATATTAAGAAAATATATTTTAACGCATTGATTTTTAATAATTTCCTTTAACTTCTGAATTTACCATTTTCCTCATATGAACCAAATCTTGGAAATTACAAAGGTTTATTAATTATGAAGGGTAAAGATGAAAAAAAATTAATAAATGCTTCTAAAACTTTTTAAAAGGTCTTATAAAAAGTGTCTTCTAAAAAAGTCGGAAGTAGTATATTTACATTTATGTTTAAAATGTGATTATATTTTATCATTCTTACAAATTTTATCTTATTTCACATTTGGGGACATCAAGATATAATGACAAATTTTTTTATATAAAGTATGTAAAGATAACAAAATTATCCTTATATATGTTATTTTATTATTTATTTATAAAAAATAACGGGGTGTCTGCTAGTGGTGAAGATGGCGTTGGAGGGTACATAGTGGAGGCAGAAGTGGAGGGTACTAGGCATTGGCCGCAGTGGTGAGGGTGCTGGGTGGTGATGGTGGTGGTAGAACATGTTAGGCGATTAGGTAGTGAAATGTGTCATGTAATGGTAATGACAAAAGGTTTCAAGTGGTGATTGGTAGATGGTAACGGGCAACGATAATATTGGAGGTGGCGAACAGTGTCATGTAATGGTAGTGACAAAAGGTGTTAGGTGGTTATTGGTGGATGGTAATGGACAACGATAGTAGTGGGGGTAGCGAAAGGTGTTAAGTGGTAATAATGGTGGCAACAATGGAAGGTGTCAAGAGACTGTTGTGGTGGATGGTGTTGGGTTACGATAATGGGGATAGCCAGAGTATTAGTGGACGGTACTAGGTTGCCATAATAGTGGAGGTTGTTGGTGGGTGGCATTGGTGGAGGATTGTTTGCCAAAGATAATGGATGGTGTGTTAGTGGTGGTAATTGAGGTGGAAGGTGTTCAGAGATAGCAGTCGTTGACGGTGCTAGCGATGGTTATACGACAGTGGGGGTAATTTGTTTGTGGAAATAGGCATGTTATTTAAACCCGAGATCGTGAGTACCAACCTCACCCTAACCTGACTTTGATGGGGAAAATATGCTTTGACTAGGTTAAAAAAACACGACCTCGATCCGACTTTGACAAGGGCAGGTTATGGGGTGCAAGTGTCCACCCCTGCCCTAAATCGACCCCAATATAAGAGTTAATTAATTTTAATTATAATAATCATTGAAAAATAAAGTTAAACACACATATTTTATAAAATAAATATGATCTAATTCTTAATTTTCTTAATTTTTAGATTTCTATTGTTTATTTCATATATTATTTGAATTAGAATGTATTTAATATATGATTTATTTAAAAATTTGTATATAAAATAAAATTAAAAAAAAAAGTGGAATAGGTTTCCCACGGGTTTCCCCGAATACAATGGGGATAAGTGTGGGAGTCATAATTTCATCCTCGTCCTCTAAAAAGCTGCCACTAAACCCAACCCGCCTTTGGTGAGGGTGGGGGTGGGGCATGAAAAACCCAACCTCACGCTGCCATGTTACCATGCCTAGGTGCAAGGTGCCTAATGATGATAACAATGGTGGAGGGTTCCATATGAGGCTCAAAAGAGAAGAAATAATATTATCTTATCCTACTAATTTCTAACTCAATTTCACCCTTAGGATAATATCTACACTAGGCCAAAAGGATAGAATTGTAAATAGAATAGACTAATTGAAATGCACAGGGAAACACACAAGAATGGGGATTGAATTGTGTTTTTTTGAAAAAGTTTTTTTCAATACCAGTTTAAAAGACCTAGTGGAAAATCTTTAGACAAGGTATGGAGTAGTTATGTAGAGTCTAAAATTTTCAAACTCACAGAAAACGATTTAGAAATAGTTTTCACATAAAGCTTTAAGACAACACAATTCTCTTGTTAGTTTAAACAAAATAAAAAAACATATAAGGATTCAAAGGATCACATTGAGAAGTTTATATTGGTTCGCACCAAGCCACAGGTGCTACGTCCAGTCCCTAACACAGTTAGAAATTTCACTATTTAAGGTACATTTACAAGTGTTTTTCACTGCCTCTTCAGGCTTATAAAATATTCTTCAACAACCTTCTGAGGCCTTACAAGGTATTCTTTTACAAACAAGCCTTCAGGCTCAAATCATTAGATTTAAATATAGAAGATAAAACTCTGTTTAAACACACTAAGTGTAAATACAAAAACAATACAAAACGGAGATTTTATCAATTTTTTTTCAAATAAAAACTCATTTGAGATGAATAACTTAGCTAACAAATAAAGAATGAAAGAGTACTGACAAAGTTTGAGTAGCGTTTAGAGTTTGTGCATACGTTCTCTGTTCTTCCAGATCTTCAATATTCTATTTATCGACATCCAGAGACAAGGTTGTCATGAGAATGCGGGTTTATGTTGTCTCTTAGCTTTTAATGCATGGAGCCATTAGTTGGACTTTTGCAGCTGTTGCAACTGCTTTTTGTAGTTTGAAATGCTTTTGAGAAGAGTATGTTGTCCTATCTAATATTCTTTCTTCTTTTGTGTTGTTGTGCTCTCCACTTGCAAAAAGTTCTTCTACACTTTTTCTTTAAGCATCAATATGGGAGTCTGAGTCAAGGAATTTGAATTTAAAAGATTATAGATCCTTTTTCAGTCTTGGACAAATATCTTCAGACACATTTTGCTTCAGACTTGTATTCTCATCTTCTTTAATCTTGCGTAGAGTCTGATACCGAAATGGAGGGTCTAATCTCTGGGTTGAAGGGTATGATATCTTCAGATTAAATTGCTCGAGTTTCACACTTGGGACTATCAGACTATGTTATGTCTTTAAGACCGTCAGGATGCTTCTGACTTTACTTGACTTAAGACCTACAAGCTTACATCTTGAAACTTTGTTACCTCTATATGACTTATTAAAGTATTCCAAATTGTTACTCATCAAAACTAAGAGATTTCATACCTTGGAATTGTAGAAACATAGGTAAACATAAGAATGAGGGTTGAATTCTGTTTATGGAAAACTTTTCATTTTTTATGGAAAACTTTTCCCCTTTTCCTCTCTGTGTCCTCTCCCCTCCTTCTCTATCTCCCTCTCTCTCCCCAATCTCTCCTCTTTCTCTCACTCCACTCCCTCTCTTTCTCCCCTCTCTGGTCTCTCCACTCCACTCCCCCTTCCTCTCTCTTTGTCCTTTCTCCATTCATTCTCTCTCTCCTCTTTTTATGATAATCCGATATTATTTTTAATTTAATTTTATTAAATTTATATTTTTTTTCATAAATAAATAATTTTTTATTCATATATGCTTATTGAAAAGTTTAAAATTAAAAATTAAAATTAATTTAATTTTATAATAAGGGTAATTTTGTTATATCAATATTTTATATCTTATCTTATCATCATCTGTCTATTTCAAACGTATGATAAGATAAAATAATGTTATCCGCCTTTATTCTGGTGTGCATCAAACATAGAATATATAATAGAGTAAATCGTCAATTTGGTCCTTGAAAGTGTTGCTCGCTATCAAGTTAGTCCCTGAATTGGCAAAAACTAAAAATTAGTCCCTGAAACTGTATTTTGTCCGTCAAGCAGTCCCTCTATTAACAAAAATAAATCTTTCAGGGACTACTTTGATAATGGTTTGTTAGTTTTAGGGACTTATTTGAATTTACGTAGTAAAATTTGAAGGATTAAAATGACAATAAGTATCAACTTACAAGGACTAAATTATACTTCTGTTAATAGAGGGACTACTTTGACGGATGAAATACAGTTTTGGGGACTAATTTTTAGTTTCTGCCAATTCAGGGACTAACTTGATAGCGAATAACACTTTGAGGGACCAAATTGAAGATTTACTCTATATAATATAATAAGAGCTTATCATGTTATTATCCTATCATATTTCTATGTAACTTGTCTATCGTATCCTATCTAGGCATGACAAACAAACCCGAACCCGCGGGTACCGACCCGCCCCTGCCCCGACTTTGACGGGGAAAACCCGCTTTGACCGGGTTTAAGTAAAACCCGACCCCGACCCCGCCCCGCCTTTAACGGGATGGGGGAGGGTTTGGGGGTGTAAGAACCCGCCCTGCCCCCGAACCCGAACCCGCCCCGACAGAATAATTAAATAATTTTAATATACTAATAGTTAAATAACAAAAGTAAATTTATATATTTTCCTTAAAATATAATATAGTTCTTAAGTTTCTTATTTTCCTAGTACTATCAATGTTTATATTTACATGTTATTTGAATTAGAGTATATTAGATATATATAAGTGATTTAAAGACATATCTTCAAGTTATTAAAAATAGAAAAAAATGAAAAATAGAGAAGGTGAAATCCCCGCGGGTTTCCCCGAACCCGACGGGGACCCGCAGGGATGGGGTTGGGTTTCATAATTTCATACACGCTCTCTTTAAACCCGAACCCGCCCCGACTTTCACGGGGGCGGGGATGGAGAGAGCAAAACCCGACCCTGACCCGCCGGTTGCCTTGCCTAATCCTATCCTATAGCAAACCGGCCTTAGAGCTATAGTAATAATAATTAAACTAAAAAATAAAACTCATTTTCAATCTAATTAGTTATCTTGCATATTCTTTTACCAAAAAAAAAAAGTTATCTTGCATATTCTGATATTCCAGCAAGTTCTATCTACTCTACTACACTCTCCACGCTGTAACAATTGTTCTGCTCTGTGCCTTTGGCCGGAGATGGCCGATCGCTTCTTTCCGAACGATATGCCACGCTTCGTGGCAGAGACCACACTTGAAGAAGCAAATCCCTCTCAAACACCAGCGGCAGACTCTCTCACTGCCCTCCTTTCTCTTCCTTACCAAACGCTCTCCTCAAAGCTCCAAGATGCAGCATTTCACTTGAAACAATCGGTACTCAAAACGCCACCCCAACTTCCTTTTCAGTTTCGTAAAAATTTCGATTTTTTTTTCCTTTTGGGTTCTTATGGGTCTATAGATTTGTGGGTTTCTTTCAATTGGGTGTTTCTTTGATTTTTGGTAGGCTCAAGTTAGTAACTTTTGCATTGGTACCGTAGTGGGTCGGTGTGTATTTTCCCATCAAGTGTTTGTGCTTTGTTTTCTAATACTTCTTCAGGTGGTGAGAGAGACATGGGGGTCGAGTGGGAATCGTGTGAAGGACTATACTCTTTACACAGGGGCTCTTGGGACATCATACCTGGTTTTCAAGGCCTACCAAGTAACCAAGAACGCGAATGATCTTAACTTATGCTCAGATATTGTTAAGGCTTGTGATTCTGCTTCAGCAAATTCTGGGTACTCTCTCTTTCATGCATCAGAGGCTCTCATGAATTAGCCCTTGTAAAGGGTTGGTTTAGAGATGCTCAAGTAGAGGATTTTAGTTGTTAAAGATTGGTTGCCCTGAGTGGCTTGATTGAAGCTCAATAGTGTTGCTTGGATTAGCTTACCTATTAATTAAATTATTTTCTTCTCTGGTTATGTACTTAAGAAATTTCCACTGTTTATGCCATGGGGTTAAGTTAGGAAATTAGTTGAACAACAGTTTTAAACTAGGTTTTGGGAAAACCTAAACTAAAAAGTTATCTGTGATTTTAGTTTAATTTGCTAATCTATGAGTTGCAGCCGTGTGACGTTTATCTGTGGGCGTGCTGGTGTTTGTGCACTTGGTGCTGTCATATCTAAGCATACTGGTGATGAAAGACTACTTAACTATTACCTAAGAAAATTCAAGGAGGTATTTTGTTGTATTTATTTCCTACCTTGTGATACTGCCAATTTATACATGAAATGCAGATGTTTAACTACTTTTCATATTTGTGCTTTTGCTTTGAGAACAGATTGGGATACCTCGTGATTCACCTTATGAGCTATTGTATGGGAGAGCAGGTTACTTGTGGGCTTGTTCATTCTTAAACAAGCATATTGGTGAAGGCACAATACCTGCTACCCACATGGTAAGGCATATGTGCTTCACGAGTCATGGCATTCTAAATCTACGATTTATGTTGACAAAATCATGTCGACCTGCCATGAAAATGGGTTTTTAACTTTTATAGAGATCAGTTGTGGATGAAGTTATTACAGCTGGTAGAGATATGGCTCACAAGGGAAGATGTCCTTTGATGTATGAATGGCATGGGAAGAAATACTGGGGTGCTGCCCATGGACTTGCAGGAATTATGAATGTTTTGATGGACATGGAACTCAAGCCAGATGAGGTGGAAGATGTCAAGGGTACACTGCGTTACATGATTAAGAATCGTTTCCCTAGTGGCAATTATCCCTCCAGTGAAGGAAGTGAATCTGACCGTCTTGTGCATTGGTGTCATGGTGCTCCTGGACTCACTCTTACACTTGTTAAAGCAGCTGAGGTAATCTTTTCCTTATTTACCAAATTCAGATGCACACTGCATGTGGAGTCTATAAGATGTAAAGGTACTGATAAAATTGATAATTTGCATGAATCTGGATGCAATGGATTTGTAGTCTTTATTGTTTCATTTCATAAAGAATGACTAATAGTAAGTAATGCATATGGTCGTACCAATTTACCAAAACTGAAAAGTAATATAGGAAATTCAGTTAGTAAATAATGTGAATGATTCTTTTTCTGGAGAGGTGTATTACCATCAGAAGTTTCCTTTTACTTGTCACATTCATGAGTACAAGCATGAAATTAAGTACTGCTTCATGATTTTCTTTTATTTTATATAACAGAAATTTTGCAATAGTTCTTGAGCATAGTTGTCAAAGACCCAATGTTCATATGTCATGACTCATGACTAGTTTCTTTACCCCAATCAATAGGTTTTTGGGGACAAGGAATTTTTGCATGCAGCTGAAGATGCAGGGGAAGTAGTATGGAAGAGGGGTCTGCTTAAGCGAGTTGGAATCTGTCATGGCATCACTGGGAACACCTATGCCTTTCTTTCTCTGTACAGATTGACAGGAAACGTGGAGTACTTGTACAAGGCTAAAGCATTTGCTTGCTTTCTACTTGATAGAGCACAAAAATTGATATCAGAAGGAAAGATGCATGGAGGAGATCGCCCTTATTCCTTATTTGAAGGTCTTGGAGGAATGGCATACACCTTTCTAGACATGGTTGATCCACTAGCGGCAAAGTTCCCAGGGTATCAACTTTGAGTTGCTTGATAGATGATACACACACATATTCCACTCCTTCCTTTCTCATCCCTCAATTGGTCTCCCCAAAAGAGAAAATAAATAAACTAATTTTGGGGTTGACAAGGATATGGTGTATGCTGAGAAAATTTGTAAATATGAGTAAAAGAAAGTACTATGAAGTGCAACTTTGAGACTTTCAAGGAGTAAGCTGTGATGCATGGTATTAGCTCTTAGTGCATGATGCTTGCTATGAAAGTAGGTTTTCAATTTAAAATTTTGATTTTGGCTCCGATCTCTGCATCTGGCTTGCAGTGTTTCGGATAGAAGCTTCTGTTTAGAAATAAGTCCATAGCGACATGTGCATTACATGGTTAATGCCCCTCAATAAACACCCTACTTTTGTAGGGCGAGAGGACGATATCCAGTCGGCACTCGGCAGGGAAAGTAAGCAATTATCCCTTTTGGGGCGGTATTGAAATTAGGGTCAATGGCAAAGTAATTTCAGTTTTTCATGACATGGTTGTAGCCTTGAAAATAAGCAATGTTTAAAACTGAATTGGTTATTAAACAACTAAAGTCACTAATCCATGGTTTATTGGGTTGATTATAGTTGATGTATGTTGAATGAATCGTAATTTTTTTTTCTGTCATTGACCGGGAATCTCCTACAAATATAGCTGTGGGTTTTAACCCTCGGGCCAGGGTGGTGATTAGATAAAGCTCTCCTAAGATTTGTGACTTCAGATTCGAACTCTTGATTTTGCAGGTAAAGTCATTCTGGAGTCACAGTCTATTTTTACGGTGACCAATCACTGTTTGGTGTATCAATCGTAATTTTATATATATTAAATGATAAAATTAATCTATAATTATAATAAATTGAATTACTTAAACTTTTAATTAAGATCAAAAGATTATATTACATGTTCTTTGCCATAAAAAAGTAACAATAATAAGAATTTATTTGATTAATAAATATGAATTGATTAAAAACTATTAATAAAAAACCTATTAAGGGTTAAAAGCAAAAGTGAAGAAATTGAAACGTATACTATATGCTCTGATATTGGGTTTGAAGTACAATTTTCTGTTTCGACAGGTTGCCTCCCGTGGAGGATACCTGTGGTCTTGCACAAAAAAAAATGTACCTTTATCTTAACCTTTGTTTGGATAGAGAAACTTTAAATTATTAAATTTTATGTGTTAGGATTTAGGATATTAAAAGAAAAAGATTCAAATGTCAAATAAAAGATATTTTTATAATAAATAAGAGCAATTTTACGTAAACACGTATTGTGAGAGAATTTCAATATTTTTATTATGTTTAACTTGTTAAATTATTATTTATAATTCCTCTTATAGTCAACTCTCTTTTTAATCATTACTCATAATTAATTTCACAATTTTACAACACCAAAGAAAAAATTCAACACCAAAGCAAAAAAAATCACAATTTTGAGAATTATAAAATTTTCCATTTAAATACACAGTAAAACAATTACATAGTACATTCTTTTTCTTTTTTTATTTAGATGATAGTTCCTTTTACAATCAAGTCAAAACAAATATACACCAAGCCGGCAAATTTACATAAGATTAGTTTTCAATTCAACCAGTAGGTCAAAACTGATTTTAACAAAAAAAAAGAATTAGAAAATTTATGAGTGAGATTTATATATGAAAAACTCATGCTGCCTTTTGTACTCAAAATTGTAGTAATATTTCTATCCAACTAATAAACTTGCTACATAACCAACGGATTAAACTCTCAGAAGCCTCTCTAGTTCATTTTCCTGCATTTTGCCTTGCATTGTTATGAAGCAAGATCTTAGTCACACCATTTTGCATGAGAATATAAGAATCATGAGAATTTTGTTGAACAGAAATTTCAGATATGCACAGTTACTTCAGAAAGTTTACAAGCACTTCGCCACATGGTTGAATGATTTTATTGTCTCTTAATTCCCAAAGTTATCAACTCCTAACATCAAGACAAAAAAAAAAGTTCCTAGCTAACAAAACAACATCAATGCATTCAACATGATAGGATTTTCACTCTTCTGATATGTCATTTTCCTCCATGGCAAAAGCCTCTTAATCAACATGGATGTTGGAGGCTCCAACTTTAGGCCAAACCAACAAGTTTCTCACTAATCTCCCACACCTTGCGAGCCTTCTCTGGATCACTAGCCTCCTGAGACAACTGGTTTTCAAATGAAGCAGAGGTTTTATTCCAGCTCCAATAAACACCAGATTTTGTTAAGCTTGGATCACTTACAACCTGAATTGAAAAACAACCATAAATGAGAAATGAAGATATTTCAACAATTCATGCTCTTTTAACCATTGTATTCCAAGAGTTTTATTGCTATTACCTGAGCAAGTCTCTTTCCTGCTTCATCTTCTGAGACATAGCCTTTGGTTATGTACTTTTGGAATGGAGGGAATAGAGTTCTGAACAAGGGAATGTGCTCTCTAAACAAGCCAGTTGTGGCAATGCAACCCGGATAAAGGGAAGCAAATGTGATTCCAGTTTCCTCATGGAATCGTCTATGGAACTCTTGCATTGTGAGCATATTACAGACTTTGCTGTCTTTGTATGCCTTAGCACCATCAAAGTCTCCACCATCTATCATGGATGAAGTGTTTAGTCCATTCAAGCCACCGGCAAGTCCCCTCAAGTCACCAAGGTTAGCCTTGGGAGGTACATTTCCAGCCAATGTGTTTGTGTTCCCTGTTAAATCCACACAATCAGCACAAAAATGCAACCAAACAATGGATGGAATTCACATAAAAAACACACTAATGAATCAGACCTGTGATTGAGCCAACAATGATCATGCGCTTTGAAGGGTAATCAGATTTGTTCAAGTCCTCAACCAACAGGCGTGCAAGAAGAAAATGGCCTAGATGGTTTGTCCCAACACTAAGTTCAAAGCCTTCAGCAGTGAATCTAGGTTCCTTAGCAGTTGGCAAGTAAACAGCAGCATTGCAAACCAGCACATCAAGTGGCATGCCTGATCTCCTGAAGGTATCTACAAATTGGCGAACACTGTCAAGAGAAGCAAGGTCTAAGTGCATAATGGTGTAGTTTTCCTTAGCCATTCCAGCAGATTTTGCAGCTCTTGCAGCTTTGAGGAAATCCCTGCAGGCCATTATTACATGCCATTTTCCTGTCTCAGCCAAAGCCTTAGCAGTGGCCAGGCCTAATCCAGAGGAAGCTCCTGTGATCACAACACTGCCCTTCCTCAATGTTTTCTTGCCTTCTGGTGTAGACTTGTTAACTGCTGGAGTGGTTGTAGCCACTGTCTCAGCCCTCACAGCACCAACTTTTTGATGGAAATCCCTCTGATAGAGAAGGGGGAAAATAAAAATTAGACAATGGCCCCAAAAACCAAGGGTGGATATGGATTACATAGTACTTTGTATTTTATTGTTAAACTCTGAAATTGATTAAAGAATAAAGATCAATAACTCATTTCCAACTAGTATAATTACATATAAGAGGCTAAGGGATTCTTAATCCTAGTGGTCCAAAAGAAGATATCCTAGTATTTTGATTTTGACCATGTATTAACATTTTATACAAGAAACCTTAAAACATGTGGAGTTCCCAAGAAGGGGAAAAAAAACCTCCAAAAAGAAATCAAGTGAAAATGTTTTGATATACTTAGAGATAAGTAGAAACAACTCGGTGGTGAATTGAGAAGAAGATAGCAAAGCATTTGATGCACTTACCTTGCACCTCAATGCAGAAGAGCTGAAGTCAGCTTTAAGAGATTCTGACAATGAAAGACCAAACAGGGTGGAGTCCTTAAGAGACACACTAGACTTGCCCTGCAAAAAAAGAAAGCATTTTCCAAAACTTCAATTCAATTATGTCTTAGGTAAAGTATATAAGAAGATTCAGAAGCAACAGGAAATTGAAGCAAACCTCTTTGGGAATGGAGAAAGAAGCAGGAACCAAAGAAGCAGCCTGGAGAGCCATTGGAACTTAGTAAAAGGAATTATAAACTGGGTTTTTGATTCTATAATGTACCACTCAGAAAGCAAATCTAGTGAGTTGAAGTGGCGTTACCACAGGTAATGAGAAATGTGGATTAAATGTGAGTACTTGAAAAGGAATTTAAATAGTGAAGTGTTTCTCTAGATATGAGAAGATAAGATAATTAGCAGTATGTGCACATGCCACGTCCTTCCCAACCAACCAATGGGGTGTTGAGTTTTAGATTTCATATAAGAAGGGATATTTTAATCTTTGCCAATAGGAGCCACTCCATGTCCCAGACTCCAGTTATTAGTTATGGCCTATGGGCTGTGAATATCAGTGCTGAAAGGGATTGGGGGAGTGGACATAATTTCGGATCGAAGGTGAATTCAAACCTTTTTTGGCAGCTTCCTGGTGGATGGGGCATGGGGGATTGCTCTTTCTCTTCTCAAATTAGAAGAAACTAGAAAGTTTGGAACACTACATACCTTTGTGCAAGTTGCAGATGTGACAAAGGGCCTCATCATGATTTTTTTGGACCAACCCAAGTAGCTCAAGGTACTCCATTAACTGCTAGATTGGGCCTGCTCATACAGAATGGTTTAGCTGATTGTAGGCTTCATATAGAGCCCAGGTACTGCAGTATTACCAATGCCATACCGGTAACCGAATAGCGTAAAACAGTGGTGCAAATGTTCAAGTATTGTTATTGACCCGAAAAACAAAAAGTTCAAGTATTATTTGAAATATTCATGATCATGATTATTGACAGGGCCGGCCCAAGGGCGCTTTAGGGCCCCAATATTACATGGGCCTCATAATTTTATACTTATATTAATTATATTTATATTTAAAATTTATATAAATATAGGATTTTATGTATATATTGGTAGTGTAAAAACGTTTTATATTGTCCTCCAATGATTTGTTGTCATATCAATTAATGAGCCAATAATACATGAGGTGCCATGCTCATTAAATGATCTGGCAACACATCATTGGATGACAACGTAAAAATTAATATATAGTGATTAAATTCTTAATAAAATTCTCTTTTAATTAAAATAATAGGCATCATCTTTTTATTAGTTGATTTTTCCTATCATGTTAATCCTAGTTAAAATACATATTCTTCTATTATGTAATATAATAAATATTGTAATATATCAAAATCACCAAAATACTAATATTTTTTTTTGGTTACAACCAAAATACTAATATAAATGTTAATTATACATAATAATAATAATAATAATTTAATAAGTAATTTTATATCTAAAAAATTTTAAAAAAATTCAATACAATTATAATAATTTATTTTAGTTAATTAAAAAAGGCTCCATCTCAAAAATGTGCTTTAGGCCTCAACATGTGTTGGGCCGGCCTTGATTATTGATTAGTGTATTGTTCATTAGAATAAAACGACTAATGAAATGGCGAATCCTGAATTATGACACAACGAAGGCCCTAATATTACACCGTAGTTTTAACATAAAAGTATTTGATGAGCCAGCATGTGTTACATCGGTATGTAAGATTGGTTTTTTTTTTTTGTTGATTTTTAAAATGTTGGTATTACAGCAATGTCCAATATTTTGGTTCTTCAGATTTCAAGTATATTGTAATTTTAGGAATTTAAAAGTTCATCACACTTTCAAGTATATTGTAGTAAGAAATTTAACAGTCATTAACCGTAATGAGTTTAGCGGTTGTATCAATGAACTTAACACTCCGATTCTACAGCTAAAATGAAGTTATCATATCAGATAGCATTCTCTTAGTGCCTCACTGCCTTGCCCTATCAGATTCTATTAAGTTTTCATTGAGTGACACTTAAACAGAACACACTATTATCTCCATCAGAATTGTAAACATGCCTGGAATATGTAGCTAACCTAGCTGCTAAGAACCGTGAAGTTTAACACGCTACGGTTCAATCACCACTTGTAATTAAGCTATCCCAAAACGCGTCGTTAAAATAATAAGCGCATAAGCAACTAGGCGCTTCTTCAGCTTGAATAGTTTTAAGAATTTTTCAAATTGCTTTTATCTCATGCTGCTATAGATAAGTTTCTAGAAAGAACAATGCCCCTAGTGCAGCTAAGACTTGCATCCATGCTATTTATTGGAATTGATTTACTTGAACAAGATATTGAATTCAATGAAAAAACTAAAGACAAGTGTAAAAGAATCATAATTTCTAATTTCAATAAACTTTTCCCATGCTCGCATTACTCTACATTTCCCGATTACATCCATCGGTTTCTAAATTCCTGGTGTACTTTTTTTTTCTTTTTTTTTTTGTTTTTGTTTAACAATGTCCCCCCTCCCCCCTTCCCTTCCTCAGTGCCTGAATGGAATGGCAACCTACCTTCATCCTACAAGCACAAGAACAAGGAAAGAACTTGAACCCCGCTAATATTACAAATCTCACCCATTTTTCTGTACAGGTTTTCACCAACTAATGGATCAGGTGAAGTCTACTGCCATCTGAGTTGATACCAACCAACTCATTATCTGCCATGCATAGTCTATCACCTCTTATATTCGAAGTGGAAATCCAAAATTTTGGAAAGTTCTAATTTCGCCTCGAAGGCCGGCAGTGACAATCACCATACCCCAGGCTGACATTTTTTGACTTACCCCATTAGAGAAATCCAGACTGACACGAGGGCTTTGATTTCTTGTAGCAAGAAGTAGTTTTTCCTCTGGCCATGTTGCAGAAATTCTATCAAAAAAGTAACTGTTTGTTGCACTTGCAATGGTTGCATGGCATGGACTATTGTTGTAACCTGAAGCAGATCGTGAACCCTCAGAACCAAAGTTTTCCTCTACAGGAGTAGGAGGATGATTGGCTGATGCAACTTCATCAGCATTGTTTTCAAGCTCAGGTTGTTCTCCAGAAAATGTATCATGCATGTCCCATGCATCACCCATGCCAGGCCAGGGAATAGCCACTGACACATCTTTACAGTGAAAATGTTCATATGAGCTCGTGACAGTGACACCTTTACTTCTGTTAGGCCTGCAATCAGCTTCATTTTTCCAGATATATACATGGGAATCCTCGCTTGCTGCAACAATATGTTTACCATTTGCCGTAAGGGAGGCTGAAATCTGGCTAGTTGCATTTCGAAAGCCTGCACAAAACTTGCATCAGTTTGATCAGCAAGGAAATAAATATACTGAAGACCTGTGTTCCCATTTAAGCAAAGTTGCAGAGATAAGAAGACCACATCTTTTTTCCATCCGTCCAAATAAATTAACAATATATCTTTCTACCTTGGCAAAACATTCCCCCCACTCCAGACAGAACATGAAACAAAGTTTTGCTTTGACTATAGAATTAAACACAATATTTTTTTAAGGCAGATGAAAGCATTTTGCCAAATGGTTTATTCACTTGTAATATTATCTTTTTAATAAATTTCACTTCATATATAACTGATATACCTTTAAACTTATGAACCAGATCAACACCATCAACAACCCTTATTCGTGAATCAGCGGATGTGATAAGTACTTCTGATGTACTTCCTGGGGCAAACTGTTCATAAAATTCAGTTAGGAAGCCGGGCATAAGCATTGTAACTTAGAGAAGGGCTAAAGCAAATCCACTATAGTCGTACACCCTCCTTTTGCTTCATTTAATTATGTCCCTGTTCAACATTATGGATGGGTACACAATAAAAGGAGCATATCAAATATAGTACAGCAGTAAATAATTACATTACCTGGAAACCAGTAATTTTCTTGTGATGCGATTTCTTTTTCTTGTTCTGCAGATTGATCTGACTTTTCTGTTGCAATTTATTTTCTGAATGAAATATAAAAACAATATGACAATCAGTGGCCCCACAATCATCAGCATAGAGTATAGATGGATAGACATAGTTATACAAAAAAAAAAAAGAGCCTCCAACAGTACCGGATGTATTATATAAATGGCAGCTACCCTTGTATGAACCAACAAGTGCACCCTGCACCGGCAAATTTAAACTGAGTTGTAACTTAAAAATTGAATTTCTGTTTGTTCAAATAGATGCATATTAACCTTGAACCAACCTGACCATCAGGTGTATAACAAGCAGCAGTGACCATCTCATGCAGATCAGTCCAGTCAACAACTTGTCGATCAGGAATGCTCCATATGCGAACCTTAGCATCCAAAGATCCACTAATGAAGTATCTATCATCAACAGGATTAAACTGGATGCAAGTTACTGTGCCAGACAGAAAGCAGATTGAAGCAAAAGTATAATTAGCAAAGAACAAAAAAGGTGTTGGGAATGGGGGGGAGGGAGAGAATAGAATTGCTTTCATAGCTAAATTTAGCCACCCTATCACCCTATTGAATATTTTGATAAAACTGTGCCTGTTCCATAATGTGTTTACCCAATCCTAAAAGATGGGGTGCAACTTGAATTAGATTGGATAGGGATAGGATGGAGTTGGAATCTGATTCAATTTTTAGTTGGGAAGAGGCAGAGGAAACTTAGATAGAAACACATGACAGTATATGAGTGCTCTGCCATTTAATCAATATTATGTGCCCATAGAAGTGACCTATATGACTTCTACTCAAATTAAGTGAAAGCATATATGAGAGCATTGCAAGATGTAATAATTGCATTTACTCACCATAGTCACTGTGTGAAAAGATTTTCAGGCAAGACTTGCTAGACAAATGCCACAGCCGCACTGTTTTGTCCATTGAAGATGAGAGCAAATGCTGTGCAAAATAGGGAATAAAAATATTACAGGAATGCTCTAAAAACATATGCACTTTAATTCATATTTCTAAAACACACTGCACTGCTTTATGACAAATATTTAAATTAGAACCCACCCCCCACCCCCCCCCACAAAAAAAATGAAAAAACTAAAAGCTTTTCAACAATATCTGAGCTTGCAATATTATCAATCATAATAATTCATCCTTCAAATTTTAGTCACTCCGAAAGGTGTGCTCATTCAAGTCCCACTACTACTAGTGCTATGTATCTGTCAGGAATGAAGAAATAGGGATGTTACAATGTGTTTAGGAGTCCGTTCACTCCTATATAGACAATAGGGGGAAGTTTGACAAATTAAAATATCAGATCATGAGTTTTGAATATTTTTTTGTTAAATAGCATCAGAACCTTTGAAGCCAAATATGCTTTCATAAAATAATATAAATTAGAACCATTTTCAAATATTTTTAATCAATCTAAACATTGGATCTGAACTAGTTCAACAACAAACATTAATTGATAAATGTAAGCTAAAATTTCAAACAAATTAGAAGGAGAGCAGAGGAGATAAATAAAGATTTCTTTTTAAGGTAAAAAAGATTGGATTAAAGCCAACTTAATTTACAATTTGTTTTGGGTCAGTTTTGACTTAGAAACTGATTAACTATGAAATGATTGTTTAAATTTGAGTCATTACCAAAAGCACAATTTTAAATTCAGCTCTATCGTACCAAGTTAGTAGTTATCCACTTTTTTTTTAGTTTTGCAAACACTGCCTAAAATTTATATTTATATAGGGAATAATGATAAAATGACCTGAGGTTAAGCTTTAAACAAGATGAAATCTCAACCTTTCATCATAAAGACATCAACATACAATCTAATCAGCACTCCTAAGCAAGTTACTGACCTCAACACATCCTTTCTGTCTTTTAAGCATTATATTGCTATTCACTATAGTAATTGCGGGGAAAAATTGGATATACCCATAGAGTATTTCACTATCAAAGTAAACATTAATTACAACAAAAAGGAGAAAAAAATCTCAAAACATATTGCCATCCTATTGTTTAAAAGATACCTCCCTAAATTTATCATTTTTAAATGTCTAAATAACAATGTCTTTTAACCAATATTTGTTTTTCCTTGATGCCTCCTCAGCCATTTGAAAACTTTCCAATTCAACCGATTATAATATGAATACTGAATTTTGTGCTATAGAATATACAGTAGAAAACTCACTCAAACTGTTCAATAAAACCTTATTCATCAGTTAATAAAAACACCAACAATGCCAACCTTAATGTGTATGTGTATTCAACATAAGATCTGCTGATGCCAATATAAGAGTGAACAATAACAATAAACTTTACAAATATATGGAGATATTGAACAGACCACTGGAATTACAGAACAATAAGACCTATCTTGAACACAGAAGCTAACCTGAGACTTGGACCATGACAGATCAAGCACATCATCATGATGGCCTTGAAAGGAGCAAATGGGTTTTTCAGTAAGTGCAAACACAGTCTCTGGAACCACAAACTGGTCCAAGCTCAACGACTTTCTGCTAATGGATGACCTCCCCTTTCTCTTCCTCTCTGGATGGTTGTCCAACAAGGGAGAAAACAATGTGGGTTCTGGCGATCCATTGACAAGAAACAACATATTATTCACATTCCCATCCTCTGGTTTCTCCATCAACAGCAACTCCCCTTTCCTCTCAGATTCCACAACCTGCCAAACATGAATCACACAATCCTCACCAGCACTAGCAAGATACTTCCCATCCAAACTAAACTTAATACTCCAAATAGATCCATTATGAGCCTGAATCTCCTGGCTCTTGTACAATGCAGTAAGCTCTTTACATGACTTCCCATACTGCCTAACCCTCACCCTCTCAGGTCCATGAAATGTAGCATCCTGGCTATCATCAGTGGCAGAACTCGACCGCCTCCCTCCTTTCTCCGACGAAGTATCCCTCTCATCGCTGCTCCGGCGTTCCTTATGACCCGCCATGGAGCTAGCAACACTCCTTATACTCTTCAACCAACCCCCACCTCCACCTTTCTTCTTCACCTTTGATCCATTTCCACTAACACCACCATTACCAATCCCTGCATTCCCATTGGAATCCACATTCGCCTCCTCCACATTCTGCCGCCGCATCAACTCCTGCACGATCGGTGAGTGCCCCACCGTCATCTCAAACTCCTCCATGGTCAACTGTCTCCCTGTCCCTACCTCCTTAAGCTTGTCCCACATCCCATCTTCCCTAATCTCCTTCACCACAAACTCCTTCCCATTATCAAGATCTCTTATAGTGCACACTTCTTCCTTCTCTCTCTCATCCCCTTCCCCTTCACCCTCGGAAACCGCCACAATCGAACCACCGGAACCAAAATCCGCACCGAAGGTCGACGATTGGCTCCTCCGGCAATTCTTCCCGGAAGGAGGCTTGCCAGGGGAACCGTTATTTACAGAGGAGGCAGCAGAAGCAGAATGAAAAGAAGAAGAAGGAGCAGGAGAAGAACAAGAACAAGAAGCGTTGTTGTTGTTGTTACGGTGAGAGGCAGAGGAAGCAGCAGCACCGTCTGATTTGGATCGGAACATGGAATTGAAGAAGTCGTTGGCATTGTGAGGGGGAAGAGGGTTTCCACGAGAGAGAGAAGGGTCGGAGGAGAGTCCCATGTTTTGAAGGAGACGAGAGCGGCGTTCGGAGACGGAGGAGGGTTGGGAGATCCATATGTCGTAGCTGTTAAGGGCGAAATTGTAATTGCCGCAATTGAAGTTAGAGTTAGAGTTGTTGTTGTTGTTATTTTCTTTTTCTTCTTGTTCTTGGTCTGAGTTTGAATTGGAGCAAGAGCAAGAGGAAGAGAGGGAGAGCAAACGGTCGTGGGACTCGTAGAAGCACTCTTGTTGGTCGTCTTCTTCTTCGTCCCCAACGGGTTTGCTCATCGTTGGTGGAGATTGAGGTTGGGATTGGGCATTCCCATTTCAATGAAAATGCCCCCTCCCGTAACGGTAACGGACACGACCCAATCAAATCGATCCGATCACTCCAACACTGAAGGAAGGAAGGGAGGGATTGAGAGTCAGATCCAATTAGGGAACGGCACAGAAACGGAAAAGAGAAGAGAAGAGTGTATGATTGAGGAAGGAAGCCCTACGGTGTTGTTGTTGTTGGGTGCGTTGGATGGAGGAAGTTGGGGTTTGGTCAGGGAGCAATGTGTATCTGTGTGTAGAGAGAGAGAGAAAGGGAGCGAGAAGAGAACTAGAGCGAGAGACTCTTTTCTTCTTCTTCTTCTCTTTTCTTTTTCGTATTTTTTTAAAGATTTTCGGAACTAGTCTGTTTGAGTCGTGACTAATTGTTTAAAGCGACAAAAGTATCGAATTTTGTTTTTAAATTTATTTATTAATTATTAATAATATAATAGAAATAACGTAAAAAAATAATATAATAAAAATATTATTTCTTTAATTTTTTAAAAATTTATATGTTTATTTAAAATGATAAAATATCGTTTGTTTTATTTTATATATAAATAGTTAAAAGTAAAGAATAATAATATAACATCACTTCAAGTGAAAGGAATTTAACTCTCTTGAATATGTGATTTTTAAACTTCATTTCTTAAATGTGTATGAAAATCATATTATTGAATAAATTTTTTTAATGCCTAATTATGTTTCAAAAAAATAATCTCTCATCTATTCAATAATATTTCTATACTATGCTATCATATAATTTTTCTGACAAAAAGTTTATATTTATTTAATTTTCATAAACAATAAATGATATCTTTTTTATCAAAATTAATCAATGTTTATATAAATAATAAACGAATTTAATATATACAGGGTAAAAAATATACAGGTATCAAATGATGTGTTGTCATATTATTTATTAAATTTAATAACACTTGAAATGTTACGTTCATTCAATATTATAGCGGCACACCATTAAACTTATGTGTAAAACTAATGGTATATATCGATTAAATTCATATTAAATACAATTTTTCACGTAATCTATTTTATTATATAAAGATGATATCCAATTTTTCATTTCCACACTTTCCTTTAAAAAATAACCTTAAAATAACTTATTCAAAAACTACCAAAACCAAAATAATAACTATGCTAGATTATTAATAACTCCTTCAAAAACTATCTAAACCAGAATAATAACCTTAAAATAACTCCTTAAAAACAACCATAATTCTCTAGTATTTTAAATTATTAATATATCATTAATGAATCTATAATTAACTATGCTAGATATATAATTAATAATTGTATTAATAAAAAAATACTAAATTTTTGTCAATAAAAAATAAGGTGAACTGCATCTATTTGCACAATGCAACTCTTGTTACTAGTTTTTATTGATAGATCATAGCATTGTAAGTTCTACTTTAAAATAATAAAATGTGATAAATTTCCTTCTTTTTATTTTGGAAAGCAAACTATATTATTGGACTTAAATAATAAACATGCATGTTTCATGTTTTATTGTTGATTCCAAATAATCTCATTTACCATCCAGCATGTGCATGAGCTGGTAAGGGATTGTTATAGCTTAACGAGAATTTTGTCGTTCATAAAGGTCTTACCGGGCTCGAGTATAATTGCTTCCCTTAAATAATACATGTGGTATTGTAAAGAAAAAAAAAATCCCATTTGCATCATCTTTTGCAGATTTCTGTGTCAAATTTTTGTTCTTTAATATTTTTTCTTTATATAAATAATTGAATATTATAACTGCTAGTATTTGTTTCAATTAATGTTTTTGTTTGGTGTCTTGTGAACATATTACCACGGAGTAATTAAAGACATAAACATGACTTTCCACGATTAAGTTCAAAGTAACAACGCTGTAGATCTCCAACCAACAAAAGTTATCGTGTTTCTCAAATTGTCCCTTAAATAGTTTGTGGTTCTCAAAGCGTGTTGCAGCTTAGTGAGGCATTATTATTATGTCTTGGATTAGCACTCAACAACATTTTTGTTTTATTTTTGGCAATTCAAAGCTACCATCACAACAAAGTCATCTAAGATAGGGATTTTAGGGACATTTGATTATGCTAACTGGGGACAAATTAAAAGGTAAAGGTATGTCATTATGCGATTAACACTGTAACTTTGAAAAGTGGTGACTTCTGCCCTCCTTACAAGGCTCACCTGAATCATGTATAGGTAGGGATCACTAACCTTCTTTTTTACAATTAAATAAATGTACAATTTTTTAAAATAAACCTGTGTCTTTCCTTTAACTTTTGCCATATTATTCTGTTGTTGAATATGATTATATAACTCAAACCCATGTGAATTAATTATCATTATTTTTTCTTTGAGCAATTAATAACCCAAATTGTAAATATTGATTGTTTATGACGTTATTTTAGTTGTTTTGAAATAGCTAATGGAAGGGAAATTTTGTTCAAAATAAATAGCTAGTACCTGATCTTTCATTGTTAGGAAAAAATTGTTAAAATCTTTCAATCATTGTACTTAATATTAGAAAAACCAAGGTCGGCATAGCTTTATACTTCCCCTATAGAAAATTTTAACATAATATGACAGCTGCACGATAACAATAGGAAGTAAGAATAATTAGAACCATTAGACGGTTCTATTTCTATTCAATGACTTCAAAGAGAAAAATATGAGGAATTTTTTTAAAAAAAAATGTATATGTAAGCAACATTAATTTATTGATTTTTTATTTTCCTCATAATTAATTTTATCAGTGAGAAGTTTTAAGTGGGAGAAAATTCCCCATTCACATTTCAAGAATAATTAGACCAACTACTAATCATAGCTAAGTGATGCAATTAACATGAGCAAGATATAATCAGCAACTCCCATTGACAACAAATACGGAAATATAACTCAATGGGACTAAATATATTTTATTAATATTAAAATAACAAAATATCATCGTATTTGTATTCTATAAAATTCGATGGCCTTTACACACACATATATAGTGCTTACATGGTGTTCTTAATTATTTGTAATTGATTATTGAGTTAAATATGTTTTTGTCTTTAAAATATAACTGAGATTTGTTTTTAATTTAAATAATTTAAAATTATGGTTTTGGATTTTAAAAAAATAAAAATATATTAATTTAGTCTTTATTATATAGTTCTTCAATAAATTTTCCTATGATTTTTTTTGTAAATTTTTATTTAAAAGGTGAAAATATCTCTTTTAGTCCTTACCAATAAAAAATTATATAAAACTCGTAGAAAATATGCAAGAAAATTATACATTAAGGACTAAATTTGTGTATGACTAAATTTATGCATTGTCAATTTTTTAGAGAATAAAATAGCCAATTTTAAATTACAATGACTAAAAATAAATCTCGACATATTCCACAAATCAAAAACATATTTAACCTTGGTTTATTTACAATAAACTTTGTTCTTATTTCTTTCATTTTCATACTTGATGAAGGCAAGATGCTTGTTATTTGTCTTTTGTAATATTTAATTCATTTTTAACCCCAAATAAAAAATCTTATTAGTATAAGTTAATATAGGCTAAGAGAATATTTATTTTACAGTTGACTTTACTCCAAATCAATGATAAAAGTAACAACGGATTTCTGTTGACCAAATGTACCTTTGGAGCTTTCCAACTATAAAGGACATGTTTGTTTTCTAGTTGGGAACCTTCTAAAATTATATTTGGGGTAAAAGTAACAATCACTTCCATTGATCAGAAGTACGTTTGGAACCTCCCCAACTTAGAATAAACAGACACAAAAGAGACCAGCTTTTAAATATTTAAATATCTATTATTTTTTTTACAGTTATACATATTATATAGTATATATGTTGATTCAATTTTGAAGTTTTAAAATCACATCTTATTTTGTGTCCTCTTCTTGATACACAATAATACACCCAAAAAAAACTTGATCTTCATAAAGATGTCTTAGATTTGTTTTTTTTATAATTATATATAGACAACTAGCACTAATTACTCTAAAATAATAAGAATAAAAAGCACTGAGTACGTGATCACTAGGTAAAAAACTGTTCAAATTTTACAATGGTCTAGTGTTCGAGTTCTGGCAGGGTCGTAGCTAAGGGGTTGAGAATTTTCAATCTTTTTATTAATTATATAGTTCTCACATAAAATATTTTATTAACTATTAATCTGACCCTCAAAATATTTTTGTAAATTTTGTAGTATTATTGTTGGGATCTTGGCAAGCGTACCTATATCGCAACAATATAATAGTTTGAAAAGTAGGGGTTGTCGCACCCACGAGTGACGATATAACTTAAATTCTTAATAGCCAATTTTATTGAGTGAGTAAACAGAATATGCAGAGTGATTGTTGTGAAAATTAAATAAATAGTGCAGTAAAGAAATTAAAGCAAGAATAAATGTTTGGGAAAGATTCAGTTGGAAAAACTAGGATTGAGTTTCGTCTATCGCGCCCTTCTTGTGATTTAGAAATTTGTATTTATCTATACTGAGGCACAAATAAATTTCATCCATATTGATCCCTCAATTATGAAATTCTTAGAACAATTCCCTAAACACCGATCCCCTCGGATGTTTAACAAATTGTCTAGCTTTAAGATCAATTGTTAAAAGCTATTAATAAATTGAACCATATCCCTAGTGATTCAACCTATTGAGTGTTTTTACCCAAATCAGAATTAGAGAACAACTTCCCAGCTAATTCAAGAAATCAAATCATAATTTCGTTACAAGAAGGGAATTAAGCATTAAGAATAGAAATAAAAACACTAGTTTATTGATAAAATAGTGATTTCTAAATATTAAAGATACAAAATCACATTCGGGATTTGAATTGACTACATTCAATCCTAAAGAGAAATTTAGCTACTCATGGTAGTCATTACAAACCACAAGAATTAAGAAGAAAGATTGCAGCGGAGCCTTCCAGCTCTGTTGTTTTCTCTCTGTCTTGCTCCAGAATGGTCTCTCTTCTCCTCCAAACTGTATCTCCTCCAAAAACTCCTTCCAAAACAACAAAAACTCCCTTAAAAACTGTCTGACGGCTCATTAAACGCTAGGTTTACAAGTCCTGTGCTTCACCTGCGCTCAGCTCAGGTGAAGCTCAGGAAACAGAAACAAAAGGGCAATCTTGCGCTTCATCCTGCGTACAGCGCAAGTGAAACGCCGGAAATAGAAGCAATTGAGCAATCATGCGCTTCATCCTGCGCTCAACGCAAGTGAAGCGCAGGAAATAGAACCAATTAAGCAATCCTGAGCTTCACTTGCGCTTAGCTCATGGTGAAGCTTAGGAAAGAGAGCATCCTTTGAAACTTGCTCTGCACTGCTCCTGTCTCTGCTCATTGCTCACTTGATGCTTTAACTTGTACTTTAACTCCTCATCTGTAAAAATAAACAATTTCTTCATTAAAATAGCATCAAGTTCAAATTAAAATTCATTATTTACAGCAATCACAAACTAAGCAAAGATGGGTGATTTTGGAGTATAAATTCATGAAATTGCTACCAACAAGTGCTTTATTTACACAGAAATCTACTAAATCTTAGCACTTATCAGTTACCTCTTTATAATTCTTTCACTACTTATTTAATAATTTTTTTAAAATTTTATTTTTTTCTTATTTCCTTTTTTATATTAATTATTTTTCCTTATTTAGAGATCATAAGGTTCCATTCAAAATTAAAGAATATTGTGATTTATTTGAATGTGATTTTTAGAAATGTATGATAAAAAATCTTACAAAAATAAAATGGAATTTTCTTTGATTTGATTTGAATATTAATTTTATGATTAGATGATAAAATTTAAAAAAGATGTTTTAATATTTTAGTTTTTAAATTATTCATGCAAATTCCACGTTTACCCTTATTGTAAGTTTTTTTTTAGATACCCTTTTTGTAAGTCAAACTTTATTTAATTTCTCACATTAACTAACTTAAAAATTATAAATGTTCAATAATTATGAGGGATAAAGATAAAAAATAATAATAAATGCTTCTAAAATTTTGTAAATTTTTTTAGAAAAAGAATATAATAAAATTATCAAAAGAACCCTATAGAAAGGACTAGATAGAGTAATTTATTCTGGTCCCCCAATGAAAAAAAAATCCTGACTACACCCACGAGTCTTGGGTATGCAAATGTCTAATTACTCGGGTCGAACAAGATTGTTTCTCATGGAAGATACATGTTCTGGTCCCCCAATTAAAAAAATCCTAACTACACCCTTGAGTCTTGGGTATGCAAATGTCTAATTACTCGGGTCGGACAAGATTACCTCTCATAGAGATACATATGATCTTACAAAAAAAAATAACGAATCAACTATTTTTAGTAAATAGGACAATCATTATACAATAATAATTTTTGCACTCAAATTTTATACACTCCCCTTTACACTCACTTTTTCTTTTTTTCACTCTTTATTTTCTATCGCATCAATCATCACATCTTTCACTTTCTCTCTCTTCATTTCCCTTTATTTCTATCTCTCTATTACTTATACTCTATATATACTAAAAAATTTGAGTGTGGAAACATGATTTTCCATCAACATATATAAAGTCATAGTGCCATAGTCCATAGGATACATCATTGTGGCAAGCACAATTTATAGCATTCTGATAGCTAAATGTCAGCAACAATTCTAAGCCTATTATTATGGCTTTTAATGCCAATTAATAAACTGATGTAATTCATAGGCAACGTCTATATACAATTTTGTGATATTAAGTTCAATTATAATTAACACATTTAGAACTTAATTTGTCCATAAGCGAAGACTTAGCTTAGCATAAAAATTGCAAATTGTATTAATTAATTAATTACTTTACAGATCATCATAACATGGAGACACATAATGAGCAATCAAGGCGTAACAAGTGCAGAATACATCTACACATGGGGATATATTCTTAGGGCGAGGATGATTTCTTTCCAATTTGCTGACATTTATTCTCCTTCTTCCCTTTTTCTTCTTTGCTTCGTCATGCTTCTATACTTTTATTTCACCCCCCCTATATAAGAATGATCTCTTTTGTTTCTTATAAGTTTGCAATTAATCGTCAAGAAGAATCTTCCTTTGTTCAAAACCTGCAAAAGAAAAACAGAACAAAATCAAACACATCCAAATACCCGTAAGATGTTCAATTGGATCTCTAGGCACGCATGCATTTTATCATTAATAAATTATTTCATATATTGTAAATATAAGATGTGAATAATCTGAGTTGTTTACAAAAATAAAAATTTAGATCTGTTCATGAGTGAACTCGGTTCTCGTCTGGAGTGCCTAGTGATGAGATGAGTGGTTATCTGTAGAAAACACTCCAACGTTTAAGTCAGCCCGAATTATGGCAGATAAGAAGTAGTTACGGAAAGATTAATGCGTACCTGTCTCATTCCAACAATGATCTTTATAGGCCTGAGGTGACATGTGGGCATGTAGAAAGTGCCCTAGTCCCGTCCATACGATACGGACACCATAGTCACAACCTGGGTCGGGGAGTCTGACTCGTTTTTTGCCGGATCCACTGGTAGTATTGGCCCTTGTTGGAACGACCCAATATCATCACTGGAACAAGATCACAAAAAAAAAGAATAAATGTTCAATTTAAAAATAATTTTATCATTAATTAAGAAAATAAAAATGTGATTAATGATTACTCAAATAGAAGAGTGGTTTTTCACCTAATTAAATGGGACATCCTTTGATTCAACATAATAACACTAATTACAACTCAATAACAGATGGAAACATGTTGAAGAGAGAGAAAAGCCTGTCTTGTTTTTATTTGTTTCCTCTTTGCAAATGAAAGCACTGTCCAAAAAGCATTTTGTCCATGGTTAATGGTTAGAAAGCAAAAATAAAGGTATAGAATATTATTGTCCTAATAGTGACATTCCTTGCATATGTCATGCAATGATTGACTTCATCTTGTAGGTTGGGGTCAAACTAAACCTTGCATAGCTCACACGCTATGTACACATTTGTATCATTTAATTTAGTAATTTACCTCTGTGTTTTTCCCCTTCTTTTTGGCAGGTGGAAGGGGAAGAGAGATTTTTTTTATTAAAAAAAAATTAAGTCTTAACTTTAACGAAATCCAGAGCATAATTAGCTAGAAATAAGGCTTTAAATCCTCAAATCACACTGTCCCTTCCATTTTTCCAAATGGAATTTGACCTCTTGAAGAAATAATATAAAAGACAAACTTTTATGTGTCTGGGAGATTAGACAATGGATTTTACTTCGGTAGTACAATGTTTTCCCAAAACATGTTTGCTTTTCTTGTCTTATAGACACATACATTCTCGCACATAGTTAATTGAAATAAGTTCCAATTAGGCAAGTGCTTTAAAAGCTATATATCACTATGGTGTGATTTAATAGTTATGTTGATGGGTTGGGCATCCTTGTGCTCCCAATAATTTATTTTCTTCATGCTGATAAAAAAATAAGACTAATTAGTTAGTTCATTTTTATACTTAATTGAATTGAAATACAAGTCATGCTCTTTTGCATGAAAATCAATTTTTTAGTGTAAGATGATGGATACCAATCTCGAATTCCTGATCAGTGAATTAAGTTGGAACAACTCCTGTATATGAAAATCAATCTGTTAATTGTTCACAAAGGTTTTTAATTAATTGGACCGTTTTGTTCATTTTTTTAATGTGCATTGCCGTTTTATTTATTTCTACCCATAATTTCCATTTGAAAAAAAAACTTTTTTTTCTGTAATAAAAAGTCATTGAACTAAATAACATAACTCTTCAAATATGGTAAATATACATTTTTTTTTTCAACTTAGGCATGTGAGTAGCTAACATTTTTTTCAACTAAAGTATCTTTGCGACAGACTCTTAGACCAATTGTACCGTACATTGTGTGTGCTGCTGGCATATATATATGATACATACATTAATTGTTTGGATGGAATTAAATTATATCATATATAAAGTAGTTCTTAATCAAAGGGGACCAAAAAGAAAACGAGGTACAAATTAAAATCTGTCATTCCTTCTGGGGAGCAAGGTCAAGGACCAAGGGGTTGAGAGTTAGAGGACAGAAGTTAAGGGTTCAAATCAAATCATCAATCAAATTTGGCCGAAAATAAATAATGCAAAATTTACAAAATATATTAAACCAAAATTATTTAAAATTAAATTCACAGAATTAATTTTAATTATTTCTAATTAGAAATCAAAAGAGTACTAAATATTCAATTTGCCACTTTGGAGTGCCATAAGATTTCTTTTGTTTTGTGTAAGTCTTTTCTTCTAGCAACTGAACTAAGTGCTAAATATTCAATTTGCCACTCTGGAATGCCATAAGATGTCTTTTGTTTTATGTAAGTGCATGTTTGATTTGGCATTGAGAAGGGACCAAACTCAAGTTTGGACCCATCAACGTAACTATTTGTAGCGTTAAAAACGTGAGTTTATCACATTCTAATGCTAACAAAACATTCTAAGAAAAGTAAAATCCTGAACTTGTGAGGAAGAGTACTAAAGCTAATTATGTTTATTTGTTCAGTAAAAAATAAATAAAAAAAATGAAATTGAAGAGGTGTGGGCTTTTTAGTTAATTGTGATAGAGAGAGCCCAGGGAAGGTGTTGGTGGGTGGTGGCAGAAGAGAAGAGATTAAAAACGGTGAGTGCAGAGTGGTGTTGTGTGGGCAACAACACTGAGTTACTGTTCTCCCACTCCCACATGGTGTCCAGCCCATTGTGTGTTACTACTGTTAATTGAAGGCGACAGACACCATTTGCTTGTTTTTCAAAATGCTTATGCTTATGTGTTGTGTGAGACTTTCGGGGACCGTCTTATTAATGTCTCCCACTCCCACCATTCTTCTTTTTTGTTTACCCTTCTCTTTCCTCCTCAAATGGCAGAATTTTCCAATGCATATATTTTTATAGCTAGAGGTTGGTGGACTTGTGGTCCAAATGTATAACAACAAGCATAAATGGCCAACTTCTACTACATACCCTCTTAGACAATATTGCTTATGAACTGGAATCCTAAATTTCTAGCTATATAGATTGAGATCACTATATATAAAATAAAAAATAATTAGAAACTATTGTTTCAGTTGTTTTTTTATTTATTTAAACCACATGAATCCTCCAATAAAAACCATTCACATTATTGTGGTATTAATTCTTTTAGCAGGTTTTTTTTTATACATAAAACATGGGATATTACTTAAGAAAATTAAACATGTACGTACCGCTTGAACTAACTACTTGTTAGTTATTGATTAAGGTGTAAGAAAAGGATATAATACTTCTCTCACACTTCCGTTTGGTTTACAGTTGAGTACAATTGATTCTAGAAATGAATGGTTGAGATGAATATGCACGCTTTATGAAGTACGCTGGACGAAAGTGATTTAAAATCAATTCTGCAGAATTGATTCTGAATGGTTGAAAATTTAAACCAAACGGGCACAAGTGTGAGAGATCGTAGGAATAAAAAAGTTGAAAGAAAAAGAAAAATGAAAAATATAATCGATGGGAAGAAAAGGAAATAGGAACTTATTTTTAAGAAAAGAATTTTAAATATAAATCATTTCATTTCAAATTAATAATTTTTAATCAAAATTAATATTTTAAAATCAAGTTCGCCTAAAATTAATTTTATAGACACTTATTTAAACATCCACTAAATTACATGTTATCCCTCCCCACAATATTGTACATGTTTGATATTTTGTAATGATTTTACTTTTTAACTTTCACTTATTTATATTCTCATTTTTTTATATGTAAAACTAATGCCAATAAATTGGACTGGTTAAATTTTGAAACATTCTATCTGCTGTGGTTTTGTTCCTCTCAAAGAAAACAGAGCATTCCATTAACAATGAGTTCAATTAAATATGAGGATGTGAAACTTAAAATTTGGGTTAGCAGTTCATTCCTAAAAGCTAGCTAGTTCAAATAATTATAGTATAAATATTACTTTAATTATATCTTTAGTCGATATGAAATCTCAATGGATAGCTAGATCCTATTTTAATTCAAATAAATATCTAAAAGGCATTGGATTCGGGGTCTATTCCAACCCTTATATCTTTCTTTAAAGTTCTCACTAACAATATACTACATAATAAATTATGTTTAAAATTCTCAATTAATAAGTTTCAATTTACATGAGCTATATATAGCTATGCTAAAGGTGCAAATTAATTAAAGCAATAGACTTATAGTATCAGATATGTATTACTTTCCTTACCAAAAAAAAAAAGATATGTATTACTTTAATTTTTTTTTTTGTGTATTTTGAAATTTGAAATGACATTATTAGTAATTCTGATTTGTTGTGATCACCATTTTGATGCATTTAGCGGTCAATAAATCTAGGTCGTCCAATTAAGAAGAGATGATTCATAAGCTGAAATTTTTTAAACATGATTTAATCATCCTGACATCTAAACCGTCGGACGGTCCAAATATACTGACTATGTGATGCACCAAAATAGTGACTGCAACAAATTTGAGTCCCATTATCAACATGTTTAATTTTCAATTATAAACTTTTATAAATGGAAAAACACTTTCCCCAATGTATATTTTTTTCAAAGCAATGGTGTTGTTCCTCTTAAAAAATGTATGTTTGGAAAGTATCAAAGGCAAAAATAAACATACACAATATGTTTCTACTCACAAGATTAGAGATGAACAAAATGCTATGCTGAACTAAAACTTATGTTTTTTTGTGATATTGGCAAGGTCTTGGGGCAGGGAGTCAAAATTTTGGGTGAAAGTTACTCAAGTCCAAGCCTAATGACTAGGTAGTAGCTAAAATTTGTCAACTTGCATTTAAAGGGAAGAAAGTCAAACAGATGCACAGCTCCCATTTTTCAGTTATTTCTTATTTGTAATTACCACTCACTCCTCAAGGAGTAACCTTCAATCACGTGTTGTATGCCAGTGCTAGTGCCTTACCCTACCCACATGAAAAAATAGCTTGTTTATGTTAATTTAGAAAATTCAGAGCTTTTTGTATGTTTAAGGAAAATTTCAGCAACAACCCAATGGTGTGGAAAACACCAAAAGAAAAATATATTAGTCAAATAAAAGTCTCAGCCAAAAGGGTGTTATCTAATATCTATCCTACCTCAACATACCTTGAAGGGTGAGCCCTATATCCAAACATGCCAATTATCTATATGTTCTTTTTTTTTTCTTATCCTTTTGGTCATAAACAACTGTGTAAAAGTGACTCAATCAATAGTTATATGTATTGTCCAGCTCAAAATTACATTTTTGACCTAAAAGAGCATTACAGCTCATTCTTGTGGTTGAAGTATTGGCAACATTATTTTAATTTCTTTGTGAAGAGGAAGAAGCAAAGAAAGAAGAGGGACGGTGATGACGGTGATATATAGCATGAAGGGGAAAAAGATGCACCAATTCACATTAGAATCAAAAGGGCAAAAAAGTGTTTTGTGGAAATTTATATATATATTAGAGAGGCTAAGATAGGCATAATTAACTTAACATTATGAAAATTAAAGTCTCTATTAAGCAATTATGAGATGCTTGGCAGTTTTGGTCAGATTGTCAGGTGAGTTAATCATGTTCTTTGGCCTGGTCATTTATTTAGACATCATTTGGTTAAAGCACATGGCACAGGTATTGAACTATAACAGAGTTGCTCATGTGCAGAGCAATTGGCAAAATGTTGTGTGTTGAGTAGAGTGTAATATGCATTTGGAAAATTTGGACTAGTTTGTAGCAGGTCCTAGGTGCCAATGTAGATGGCCTAAGGAAGGAAAAAAAATAATTATTGTCGTACGCGTAGTTGGTTGAAGAATTACACAAGATATTTATCACACAAATTGAAAGCAGAGTGTGTTAGGTCTTCTTTTATCGTGGAATTGTGGGGAGAGGCTCCAATTTTTTCCATTGGTCAATATATTCTAGATAAAAAGGCCATTTGGTAAGTTGAGAAATTTGTTATGAACAATGAGATATACTACCTTCTGGTCATTGTTATTATTAGCTAATAATGACCTCTTTTTTTGTTGCAAGTGCTTGATCTCTCACCTAAAATTTTGGGAGAGATGAATGCATATCTTGAAAAACCCCAACCAAAAAGGATCCAAACCTTGTATGTGTTTAGGTGGACAATATAATTAATAACGCAATACCCCGTTCCTATTTAATTGTAAATTTTGAGAAAAAAAAATATTGTTGTTATTTAACTGTTCATTTACAAATTTAATGCAATAATAATTAAATCAGATCAATTGACACCCAATGTCAAATTTTAATATTTATACCAATTAATAATCTTTTGTAAAATGTGAAATTAATTAATCCAATCATTGGATTCAAAGATATTATGGAATAGATCAAGTCTATAAAATTTCATGCAAATCAGAAACTAATTAATACTCCATCACACCACTTTATTTTAACGCGTGATATATTTTTAAAATATAAGTAAAATTGTGCTATTAGATAACATACCTACAAATATCTAAATGCTTTGAAATTTAATATACATGACCATGATGATAATATAATATGATTCAACGGTTGGATTAATCAATTTCACATTCTACAAATAGTTATTAATCGATATAAGTCCTAAAGTTTGACACTTGGTGTCAATTGATCCTGACTCATAATAATTACATCTTTCTCCATTTTATTCATATGTTAATAGATGATCCACTATTGAAAATTAATGAGACCCAATAATACTAAGAGATATAAAGGGTAACATAGAAAATTTTAAATTTATTTCCATGGAAATAAGAGTAATAATTACATTCCTAAATATGTGTGTTTTTGTCCAAATGGATAGTTAAATAGGAACGAAAGTAGTATATATGTCATGATCCAGAATTTTTATTTAAAATTTTGAATATTTTATGAAAAATGTTTTTTGTGTAAATTGTTTTGAATCTGTAATTAGGTAAGCATAAATTCAGTTTTCCTTCTGGATTTCAAAGAAGAACTCAATTTGATGTGTCCTATTTTTGTTTGTTTCTTTTTTTTTTCTAATTTCTCTAAATTCAAATTTACTTACTTATTCTTCTATCATTAAATATATATGTCACAACCCAAATAAAAATTCAAAAGGGTAACATATGTTTCGCATCCTGGTATTTTTTGTTAACTTTGGTTTTCATCCCTGACTTTTACAACCTTTGTTTTATATCCTATACTTTTAAAACACCATAATAGGGACTGATCACCCCTATATTGTGTGCGTTGTACACCAGATTATGGTTAGTGGCGTGAATAGGATACCCCTAGGGGTGACCAACGCACACAACTAACTTAGCCACAGTCCAATTGGGTTCAACTGCTCTATTACCATAATGTAGCGTCCTAATTTCTAGATTCAAGAATAATGCCCGTCGGAGGCATAATTCCCAAATTCCTGAAATTATTTGGCGCCATTATCGATATCTGTACATACACAATCATAAAATGCTTAAATAATTCCAACGATTACATAAACAAGGACATAGTCAGTTCATACATCACGAATTTTCTAATCCATATGCCACTAGTGGCCCATAAGACAATCATCCATAAAGTACATACACTCCATTCTAACTTTGCAGGGTACAATATATGTATATACGTCAATTTTCCCACACGGGGCTCATAATAAATAACAAGAGTAGAATGATCCAGTGAGGAGCTCTAAGCTCTCCTTTCAAGCTCTTGGCTGGGCAATCCTGCACATCTAAGATGAACCCCACAACACGGGGTGGGACTAATGTCCCAACGAGTATAACTATGCAAGCAAGTAGTGTGGGGAAGGCAAGCAAGTGAGATGCAATATATAGCTAAGCAAATCATATATAAACTACTTTAATCACATTACATCATAATGCCACATATATCTCCACTCAATCTAAATAGGATATAAATGTCATCTCAAATTTTGATATGCTATGCATGACCTGCATTGCCCGGCAGAATGAGGTCTTTTCACTGATTCTAAGGCTAAACCTGAGCTTAGACTACAAGAAATGTCATCAACTGCTCTATTACCATAATGTAGCGTCCTAATTTCTAGATTCAAGAATAATGCCCGTCGGAGGCATAATTCCCAAATTCCTGAAATTATTTGGCGCCATTATCGATATCTGTACATACACAATCATAAAATGCTTAAATAATTCCAACGATTACATAAACAAGGACATAGTCAATTCATACATCACGAATTTTCTAATCCATATGCCACTAGTGGCCCATAAGACAATCATCCATAAAGTACATACACTCCATTCTAACTTTGCAGGGTACAATATATGTATATACATCAATTTTCCCACACGGGGCTCATAATAAATAACAAGAGTGGAATGATCCAGTGAGGAGCTCTAAGCTCTCCTTTCAAGCTCTTGGCTGGGCAATCCTGCACATCTAAGATGAACCCCACAACACGGGGTGGGACTAATGTCCCAACGAGTATAACTATGCAAGCAAGTAGTGTGGGGAAGGCAAGCAAGTGAGATGCAATATATAGCTAAGCAAATCATATATAAACTACTTTAATCACATTACATCATAACGCCACATATATCTCCACTCAATCTAAATAGGATATAAATGTCATCTCAAATTTTGATATGCTATGCATGACCTGCATTGCCCGACAGAATGAGGTATTTTCACTGATTCTAAGGCTAAACCTGAGCTTAGACTACAAGGAACGTCTCCCTTGGGGAGTAATACCCGCCACTTATTCTAGACCGAAGTCAAGTTTTAATGCATGAATGTCTAGGCCGAAGCCAACTGATTCTAGGTCGAAGCCAAAGTTCATAATGTAGGCCGAAGCCAAACTCATTTTAGTCTTATTCTAGACCGAAGTCAAGCTTGATTAGATTAAGGTTTAGTGGCCATAGGCCAAATTTATTTTCAACTTTAAAGGTACAGGGAGTAATGCTAACAATGTACAAGTGCACCATGAATAATCAACCTTAGGTAATATAAAGTCAAACCCTAACATATAAGCCCTAATCTATGCCATAATTCACAATATGTAAATCAAACAAAATGAAGAACAACCAACAAGAAAACAATAACAAACAAAGCTAAAGAAAGGGATGAGAAGGAATTAGGGCTCATCCAAGAGATTTAACCAATATGGAGGTGGGTGTGTGAGTTATACTCACCTCAAGAGAGCTCAAGGAGAAGAGGGAAATAGGTTGAAGAAGGTTGGAGGGTGAGACCCTTGACTTCCCAAGCTTCCTCCTAGCTCCAAGCATCGTTTCTCTCTCTAAAATCACTCTCTTTAGAACCATGGATGGGGGAAATAAAATGAGGGATTAGGGTTTCTGCATCCTTTTTTAAAAACTGAAAACACGCTCGCTCGCTCAAACGATCATTAGCTCCCTTGCTCAAGTGAGCATTAGCTCCCTTGAGCGAGCAAAGACCCAGTTCTATGAGTTGGGGCTCGCTCAAGTGAACACTTGCTCGCTTGAGCGAGAAACACCTAGTAAAAGATCCTTGCTTTCTGACTTGGGGCTTGCTCCAGCGAGCATTGGCTTGCTTGAGCAAGGGATGCCTAGTTAAACATCCTTGCTTTCTGACTTTGCACTTGCTCGAGCGAGCCCTGGCTTGCTAGAGCGAGTGCAAAGTCAGAAAGTACCCCTACACCTAAAATCCTTGCTCGCTTGAGCGAGCATATCAGTAACCAGAAAAACCATATCAGTAAACCAGAAAAACCAGCTCTCTATTCATATGCTCGCTTGAGCGAGCATACCAGAATGAAGTTTTCTGGTTTGATGCATAACCCCATCCTTCCCACCTCAACTTTACCAAAACCATTCCTTTCTTCGTAAAACCCACTCCATTACTATTTTAAGTTATAAAATGATTAAAACTTGGGATGTTACACTTCTCCCTAACCCTTTCTGATAACATACCTTTCCATCTTAGTTCATCTTCATCTAATTCTTCTTTTCTCATCTTTATACCATTATTATTCTCTCTATCTCAGGGTGTGATTTCTTTTAAGTTCGGTATGTAGTTGTTTGACTTGACACTTGGTTATTCTTCCAAAATCTCTTAAAACTCGAGACTCTTAGCTTATTTACCTAATTCTTGTCTAAATTCACATTCTAACCCCCAATTCTCCTCTTACTTCTAACATTCCTCTCTTGGCCGGATTCACAGCCTAAGGCTTTCACTATATTTTCTAGGCCCTAATTTTCGGGATGTTACAGAGTCTCATATTCACAACAGCTTCCATAGTGTCTAACACTATTCTAGTAAAGATTTTCTTGTAGGCTTTAGAACTGACCACTATATCAGTGCATTTGTTGACCTTATCAGACTCTTCATCCTCTTTTCTTCTTTTTCTTCAAATACTTCCTCTTCTTCTTCTCCTTCCTTTACTTCTTCTATTTCAACATCAGTGAAAGAAACAATATCTGTCTCTTTCGACTCTATAGGGACTGTTTGAGGTTATTGCTGAGACACCTCTTCATAGATAACATGCTCATGGTCTTCTCTTTCGGGTACATGCTCTTGAGATGAAAGGACACTCTCAACAAACTTCTCAGCTTCAGCTCTGCCTTTAACTTGAAATTTTTACTTTTGAGCTTCTTCTTCTTCTTCTTGAGCAAGGACTTTAGCAAGGAGCCTGTCAGATTCATTTTCAGCAACAGTTTAAATTTTAGGCTTCTAGGATTTTCTCTTCTTTGAAGGTTGAGAGGGAGGATGAGGAGGAGGCATGTCTGAGTCATATGACTCATATGAATCAATATCAGACCTAGGATAGGTAGGAGGAGTTGTCACCTCCATTGGGTTTCCGCCAATGTCTTTTACCACCTGTTGTAACATGCACTTCTCCAATTACTTCTTTCTAGAGTTAGTCCACCCACTAACTTGTTTGGCTCAGGCTCTAGAGCAACCTTCATTCTTTTGATGTTTTCCAACCTAAGTTTTTAGGTAGAACCACTTTCTCATTCTTCTTCTCTAGAATGTGAGCAGTAAAAGTGCTAATTGTGCAAATATCCTTTATGAGGAATTCATAGGGCATGGATCCAGAAGCATCAGAAAGGGACTTCCTATAGAATTACATTATTAGATTTGTTAGGTTAATATGATTCCCCTAATCAGGTGATACAAGTAGAAAATATCCATTAGGGATATATTGTCTTTGCTTCTCTTTCTTGGCAGCACCACATGTTTCACAATGGCATGAAACACCTAGGCCAAGCCCTTCACCTAAGATGCAACAGTTCTGTTGGGTTCCCTGGTATCGTAGAGAACTTCATAGTTGTCCTCTTTAATCAACCCCTCCTCTGAAATCCATTTTTGAATACCTTCCCTCAGACTTAAACTAGATAGCCTTTGCAACCAGTTCTTCAGTTATTGCAAATTGTTTCCCTCTGACAGTTCCCAAAAGATAAATGGAACTGTCAATTTTATCTTCGGGTAAGTGTGCTCTTCAATTAAAGTAAAATGGAGTATTTAAAACCTCAAGTATCGTCCCACAAAGATTAATTAACAATATTAAATTAAATTAAATCCTAAATATTGAGATAAGAAAGTAAAAATATGATTTGATTTATTGGTTGAGATTAATAATAATTAAATGGGAAAAGAAAGAATAGAAAGTTAATTAGCAAGCAAATACACAATTAGTATTGAGTTACGGAAGTGCCTAGGGCATTTGGTTTCACTTAAGCGCTTACTAGATTTTCTGCAAATTTCCCTTATAAATTATGCCAAGCTAATTGCCAATCACTTATTATCAATACCCAATGATCATGCAATATTCATAGTCTTTCCCTCAAAACACTATCCCCATTGATCATGCAAGATAATGAATTAAGAAAAGCATAAAGAACCAATAAGTTTGTTATTCTATTAACTGATTGGAAACCTAGGATTAAGATTGATTCTACAAAACCCTAGATCCATTTTGCCTTATAGATTCGTTAATTGAGAATTGTAAGATCGCCTATTACCCAACTAACTGTTAAGACAAATTCACTCCTTAAGTGTTTTAATGATAACAAACTTGCAAAAGTATGAAAGCTTGATGGTGTATCTAAGAGATTATTGTTATACTGATTGTGTGTTAAGTGTTTGAAGATTTTAAAATTCTTAGTTGCAGGTTAAGCTTGGAAAGGAGTAAGTTGAGCTCAGACGCTAAAATAACAATTGAGATTCAAAGTAAATGAAGCCCAGTGTCAGTAAGAAGATAAGACTGAGAGCAGCAAAGACATAAAGTTGAAAGCTCAAAAGACGTGTTAAGGCATATAAAGACCTAAGATCGGGATAGCTTAGACTTATAGGAAAGACTGAGACTAGCAAGGAAGACTGAGATTAATCAGACGCATAGGAAAGACTGAGATTCAGATGAGCAAGTAAGACTGAGCCTAGCAAGTAAAACTGATACTAAGATTCAGACTCAGACAGAGACCCAACAATAAAGCAAGTCAATGCAAGTACACTGTCACAGCAAAGTCCGTGCCAGAATAGTACTGAGCCCGTTCCAGAAAAGTACTAAGTTCTCTCTCTCCCTCTCTTCCAACGAATAGCTAACAACTAGTTTCCTTAGCATATAAAAGGTGAATCTCAAGTCTGCACAAGACGAGAGACAACACTGAAAATTCCTGATCATCAGTCTCAAGTCAAGCTCAACTTTCTTTTATCAATCTCGAGTTTGTGTCAAATCATCTCTCATATTCATCAATCTATTTTGTAATTATAGAGAGTGATACCTAGCTGAGCTCACTGTGTATTCGTACTTTGTACGTAGCCTAAGCTAGACAAACTTCATCTCAATCTCACCAAATCATTGTAATAGTATCAACTGAGTTAGGAAGAGCCTAGACTCAGTGTGAGCAGGGATAGAGCCTGAAGAGGCAAGGAAAATAATACTTGTATCTCAATCAAGTTAGAAGGTGCCTAAGCTTGGTGTGAGTAAATGTGGGCCTAAAGAGACAAGAAAGAATACTTGTATTTGACAAGGTTGTCATAGTGAAAATCTCACAAGGTTGTGAGGACTGTGTGGCAGCCTTTTACCCCAAACTCTTATACAGTAATAAATCAAAATATTTGAAGATAAAATGCCACACTGGGTAAAAAGGTTCACAATCCTCATCGTATAAAACGTCCTTTATTTCACGGTAAACTAATTTAAAGTAGAAACAGTTTTCAAAATACTTAGGCAGCGGAATCTCTAAAATATAAATAACAAAACATCCTACTTGCCGTGCAAGGCATTTAAAGAAAGGTTTGTAAAATCCTTCATAACTAAAAACATAAAGAGAGACCCCCAATGATATGCCATGATGTCACATGTACCAGGGCAACACTCCCTTTACTCAGGACTCGACACCAGTTGTGTCTCCATCGTCACCTGTAAAATAGCCACAGTGTAACGGTGAGGAAAAGAATACTACAAATACATACACATAGAAGGCTACCCTATCCTCACCCTCATGTAAAAAACATCATCATTTATCATACCACATACTCAATCATCAAATAATATATCAGACAATATCACCTATAATTCATCATATAACAATCATCAATATCATCATATCATTCTCCTACCTCATTCACCAAATGATTCGCCTATTCTATTCTCAGCACCTATTACTCGTTTCATCACTACAAAATCATAGCATCATCATATAACTTATTTTTTTATATCATCATATATAAGAAATATTCATCCATCATCATATACACCAACAACATCATTAATATCACCATAAGTCCATAACCATCATAATCAGCAATATCACCATAATCATCATTTGTCTCCCTGAGTTGTACTTCACCCACTCTGGGCATGTACACCTCAAGTACCATATTCAATATCATCATAATCATCGTTCACCTCCCTGAGTTGTACTTCACCCACTCTGGGCCTATACACCTCAAGTACCATATTCAATATCATCATAATCATCGTTCACCTCCCTGAGTTACACTCAGGTACCATAATCCATATTATTATAATCACCACTCGCCTCCCTGAGTTATACCTAGGTACCATAATCACCTCCCTGGGTTAGACCCAGGTACAATACTCACCTCCCCGAGTTAAACTCAGGTACAACACTCACCTCCCTGAGCTACACTCCACCCCTCACTGGGCTTGTGCATCCCAACTACAACATCATATATGCTCAAGACATCATAAACATCATAAGATTAGTCATATCATCATCATCATCATTATTATCATCATAACATCATCATAAACATCCTCATCATAATTCATCCTAAACATCATTATTCATCATCATCATAAAATATCATAAGCATCATCAAGCATCATCATCATACATCGCAATTGTATAAACATCTATCATCAAGGTACTCATGCCACAATCAATACCCTTTAAACTTTCCACTTTATATCATCAATTCTACAAAATAACATTTGTATTAAATACATATCAATCTCAATTCCATATGTTAAGGAAAAACCATCGTCACTCCGAAAAGAACTCATCAAAATCACATCAAAAACAGAAATCTGCGAGTTGCGCTTCAACCTGCGCTGCAACACAGATTCCAGAGGGCTGCGCTTCAACCTGCGCTGCAGCGCAACCTGCAGCGCAACCTGCAGCGCAAGTGTCGCAGAACGCGACTGTTCAACGTTTTTGCCCCTTTTTGCTCCCTTCTTCGATCCCTACCCAATCCTCATTGTTTATACTTCGATCCAACACGTTTTTATCAAACAAATTCAATGAAATAATCAATCTTTAACACGATTATACAGTTAATCCATCAAAGTCCCAATTCACCAAACTCTTATTTACCCCTTTCGCTATTTTCGTTATTCTCTTCAATCTCATTCAAGAACTCATCAAGATTCTTAAAACAATTCAACAATCAACATATTTTCATCATCCATACTCAATATAAACATATATCAATTCGAATTCAAGGTCTTAGATCACTACCCAAGCACCCCCACATGCATATACAAGCAGCACCCTCTCCCCCACCGTACCTTGAAGTGAAGATCGAATCGTAACAATTCTTGATTCTCAATGATTACTCCTCAGCAACCTCCTCTTGAGACTTGGTTTCTCCCCTCCTTGGCGTTTCGCTCTTTGACGATTATACGAATAAGGATTAGGGTGAACTGAGAACCCCTCCTTAAATAAATACTTAATTGGGCCAGGCCCACACTCAACCCACTTATCCTCTTATTAATTTAAAATAACTTTATGGATAAAACTACTCATAATATTAATCCTATTATTTATTTATTTATTTATTTCTTCTACTTTATTAATTTTATTTTATTTTATTTTACTTAATAAAGTTCAGGATGTTACAGACTGGACGTAGCCCAAGGTGTGGGTGAATCAGGATAAATCTCTATGCATCTCTTCTCTCCATCTTACTTACTTATAATTGCGCTTGCAACTATTTGAAGCTCAACTTGACTCATATAACACAAGTAACAAATCTTAAGAGTAACCTTAACTAAACTATCAAGCTTATCGTCACGATTCTTTATTTAACATAAACTGAGCTTTCCTAACCTGTGTTCTTTATTATTTAATCAGCCCATTATTAATAACCCAATAATCAGTCCATGTGTGTATCTGGAACATATGAATTGGGCTATCCAAGTGTTTCCTTCATGTTGAATGAATAATAAGCGCCTCAAATTTATTTAATGTTCATGCACCCTCTTATATCTGCATCAAATGGTCCTTGTTGACTTTTGACACTTGATTTGAGTATTAATGACCTTTGGCCCAAAGTTGACTTAGCTGACTTTAGGTATAAAGTCTCTTATTTAGGACACTTGTCATAATAACCCTCACCCTTGAAAAGGATTTGTCTTCAAATCCAAAATATGAGGCACTACACAAGTAAACCAAAAGATTAGGGTTAGTATTTGTGAAGCCAAATATGGAATGGGTGACAAGTAGGGAAGTAAAAGATGTGGACTTCCCTTCAAATCAACTCTATATAGCACATGGTGTTCGTCTTTAGCTCTTAAGTAGAGGTCTACAAAATCATGTAAGGACCTCAAATAAGCAACCCAAACATTTGGAAGTATAAAATCATAGAAAAGTACTTGGGAATCATAAAGACTGATAGTATTAAGACATAGGACATGAATAATTGGTGATTGAAATAGGGGTTAAAAAACTCCCTCTTTGAAGCTTGAGAAATCACGTCCATGTACTCCCTAGAGGCTAAGAGGTTAGGTCTTGGGTCAAATACTAGCCTTCTGAAGCCTAGCCATGCAAGTAAAGCAATAAGTTGCACATAATGAAGACTTAAGTAATTGGCTTCATACAAGTTCCAAGTACCTTTTAAATCATCTATTATGTTTCCAAACAAACGCAGAGTTAAAGCTATACGGCATAATTGTCCTAATCTTTTTAAATAAAAGTCCACCATGTTCATAGATTATAGGGTAAAATATGTTTTTAGTCCCTGTAAATAGTTCGAGGTTTGCTTTTAGTCCTTGTAAATGTTTTTTTTTTCTTTTACGTCCTCACAAATGCAATTTTTTTAAAATTAGTCCTTGATGTTAAACCTCCAGTTAAATTTAACGATTCTTCCTCTTCTTCTCATCTACACTTCTCCTCACCTCCTCCTCCTCCTCCTCCTCCTCCCCCCATACTTTTATATCATCTTTTCTCTTCTTCTGCACCATGCTTTTTTTGAAAAAATTGCTCTTAACCAAGAGTTTCCTATATAGACACAAGTTTGAAAATGAGCTCAAATTAAATCGCTCCTAAAATAGGAGAATGAGAAGAAGGACCAAAATGAGGAAGAAGGAGGAGATGAAATGGCAAAATGATGAGCAAAAGGAGAATGAGCAACACCTGTTACGACAAAGATATATTTGTAAGGATGTAAAAGAAGAAAAAATTCATTTATGAGGACTAAAAACAAAACTCAAATTGTTAGTTATTAACAGATTTTTAACGGCAGGGATGTACTTAAAAATAATTGCATTTGTAAGGACTAAAAGCAAAACGCGGACCATTTACAGGGACTAAAAACTTATTTTACCCTAGATTATATCACAAGCAACATGTTTATAATTTTCGACATTAGTGACATAATCAAGAGGAGGAGTATGGTTATGCCACAAATTCAGAATGGATGTATGAAACATACCAAAATGTTTCCCATAAGGATGTACTTACTCAAGTCGGTAGATGTTGCTATCTCACCTATATAAAAAAACCCACAATTTTGCATGCTAGGTGAAAGAATTAAGGAATAACAATGAGTAAGCATATCACGTAACTTAACATAGGGCATAACAACATCAAACTTCATACATGCATTGGAACCATTACTAACATACCAAGCATTCAATCTAAAGTATACATGAGTAATGCAAGTTATGTTAGGAATACATGTTTTAGATCCAATAATTTTGGCATCATACAAAACATGAATTTAATATACCAAGCATACTTAAACTTTGTTAGCTCTCCTAAACATTCAATGCTTTGTGGCATACAATCATGCATAAAGAAAGACAATTCAAATTGACTCAAGGTATTTAAAGGGTTAACATAAGTTTCAATTGACTCCTTTTTAAATGCTTGAGTTGTCCTCTTTGTCCCAATAAGCTTGTTTGCCATCAACATACACAAATTTCCACATAAAGGTTTAGCATCTAAATGTTTACAAAATAAAGTAGGTTGCTTTCCCTAACTTTCTTTCCTTTCCTTGTTTTTCTTTCTCTCTTACTCATTCTCTTTTTGTACCATTTCTTCATTTCTCTCTTCTTTTGCTTCCTCTCTCACGAGTTTCTGCTTCTCATATTCCTGATTCCTCTTTAACTATTATTTTTTTAATTTCGTTTTCAACTCCTACTTGTTCACTTTCTTCCCTTACGTCTTTCTTTTCCCTTTCTTTTAATTGCTCCTCTTATTTTCGCTTGGTTTTCTCTTCCCTTTATCTCTCTCTATTATCTTTCTTAGACTTTCTTGGTCCTGTTCTACTTCCTTAGGGGACATAGGCATTAGAACTTGTTTCTTTCCATTGTATGGGAACTTAAGGATATTGGTATACCCATCATGTTTCACCCTTATCTCATATTTTCATGGTCTTCCTAAAAATATATGTGAGGTTTCAAGGGGTGCTACATCAAAGGTTAACTCATTTATGTATTTCCCAATGGTAATTTGTATTCTCACTTGCCTATCCACCACTATCCCTCCCTCTTCACTCATCCATTGAAGTGTATAATCCTTTGGGTGTTAAGTAGTGGGTGTTGAGATCTTGGAAAATGTACCAATATCACACCAGTATAATAGTAAGTAAGAGAGTTGTCGTATCCATGGGGAACGATACAAAATAAATTCTAGTGATCACACTTATCAAGTAAAAGCAGATTTGAATGTTTGTTTGTGAAGATTGCAATAGTAAATAAAAGATAAGATAAGAGAGCGAGAAAATAAGGATAGGATTGAGCAAATTATGGAAACTATGATTGAACTTCATCTATCGCACCCCTCTTGTATTTGGAAACCAATGAAATCTAGGAATTTATAATTATAAATATTGAAGCCCAAATAAAATTCATTCATAAAGATACCTCAAATATGAAATTCTTAGAATCAACTCCCTAAACACCAATTCCTTGGCTGCTTAACAAATTGTTCTAGCTTTAAGATCAGTTGTTAATAGCTATCCGTAAATTGAACCATATTCCTAGACATTCAACCCATCGAGTATTTTTATCGAAATCAGAATTCAAGAGCCCTATTCATAGGCACTTAGGAACTCGCTCCTGATTTCACAAAACCACTTCTCAGTGCACCCCATAGAATCATATCATACGTCTGGTACAAATACAGAAGCTAAGCATTAAGAACATAATAAAAATACCAATATTATAAAAATAGTGATTCCTAGATAACAAAGAGGATCCAAAATACAATTGGGGATTGAATCGACTACATTCAATCATATCAGAGAGTTTAGCTACTCATGGTAGCCATTACAAACCAACAGAGAGACTATCACACTTTTCTCTAGCTCCAGATCTGCTCAACGGCTCCGTACGTCTCTGTCTATCATCTCAATCCCTAAAAGTGCCTTTATAAAATGTTTTGATGGGCTTTTGAGACTCTGATTGTAGCCCAATAAAAATTAGGTTACGTTTCCTGCTCTCTACCTGCGCTCAACGCAAGTGGAGCGCATGAAACAGAACTGGAACGTCATTTCTGCGCTCCACTTACGCTCAACGCAGGTGGAACACAAGAAACAACTTCTAAATTTCCTGAATTGTCCTCTTTTGAAGCTTGTTCTATGTTGTTCATGTCCTTGTTGGCTGCTCTCTTGATGCTTTATTTATAACTTTGCTTTTTACATGCAAAAATCAGTAGATTTTCTATCAAAATAGCATCAAATCCAAATTTGACTTAAATAAATGCAAGAATTGCATTTTAAGCCAAAAAGGGATAAATGAGGTATAAATTCAACTTTTTACTCTCAATAAGTGTTGTAATTATATAGGAAATTTACGTAAATTTAACATTTATCAAATTCCCCCAACTTAGCTTCTTGCTTGTCCTCAAGCAAGAGAATCTCCTACAGACAGTTGACTTCAATCCCCAGTTATGGTCCTGACTAATAAGGAAACAAATTCAGTATCTCTTGCTAGACAACTTTCACCTTCTAAATTTTAGATTAGTAATCAGAACCAAGTGGTGACTTGATGGGTTTCTGGCAAGCGAACCACAAATCCAGCAGTATAATAGTAAGAAAGAGTATCGTATCCACAGGGAACAGTTATTTATGTAGACCGAAATCGTATTTATCAAGAGAAAGCACAATTTAGAGAGTATGATTGCAGATTGGTAAAAAGAGTAGATAATTAATTGGAATTAGAAAGGTAGAGTTAGAGACACTTTACTTGGATCAGGATTGGATTTCATCTCATCACACCCATTGTGCATATAAAGACTACTTATTATTTTGGTATACTCTATAAAATATGTAGACAAACTTTATTGCTAAAGCCCTACCCAGCGACATTAACACTCAAGGATAAATTGTGCGGGCTCTCCCAGGCGACAGATTTATCTCGGATTATTTTGCTCTCTTCTGTTCAGTTTGTAAGAGTTAGACGATAAACGAGGCCTATTGGTAGACACATCCTTCGCTCCAGTACTGTCACTACCTTATGCTCATTAGAATACGCCCATGTTCGAACTCCTGGAATTACAACCCGCTAACTCTTTGCTATCGGCCATCAAGTCCTATTTGGCAACTGCTCCATCACTTAGAGTACTCACACTACCCCTCACTCATTAGAAACAGTCCCTTTCAGCCGTCAGTAATAACCGAGTAATCTTATTCAATCAGAGGTTGAGTTTCCTATGTCTAGGCTCCCCCAAACTCAATCCTAGCCGTAACGTTAATTACAAACTAGCCTATAACTCCAGACATAAGCGTGGGAATTAGGAATAAGCACATAATAAGACTACCACCATTATAGATAGGGACCTTATTGAAATAATAATATAGCACTTATATACACTCAAGGATAGAATCGATTACATCCAATCCTACTGGAGAGTTAAGTACATGAAGTAGCCATACAAACCATTGAAGACGTTGTCACCATCTTCAATCCTCGTGAAGCGCTCATCCTCTCCTACTCTAAACTTAGCTCTGGTACATAATCAATGAATTACAATGACTATCTACTCGCTAACCAACTAACTAACTAACTCCTTTGGACTGACGCAAGAGGTTCCTATTTATAGATTAGGAAAGACAAAGCAAATTTGGGAAGAGATCCTCTTAAAAACGGCAACAGGGACGTGATCTGCGTGTTCTGCGCTTCAAGCTGCGCTACAGCGCAGGCTGTAGCGCAGGTTCCAGACAGTTGCGCTTCACCTGCGCTATAGCGCGGGGTGAAGCGCAGCTAACGTATGCAGCTTCAACTTTCCTCTTTTAACTAGTTGATCTCTCCCCGAGACTGGTTTTTGCTCGTTTGGCCTTCCTTGTTTCCCTTTATTTTCTGATATCTTTGTATTCATTGTGAAATCCTTGTTTATTTGGGAAGCTTGTCTGCAATATCTTTGATTGATTGGCTTTATCTCCTCATTAATGATTCAAATCTTCTTCAAATCTTTAATTAATTATCCTCAATCAATCTCCAATCTTGCATGAATCCTCCACATTTAATGCCATTTAATCTCTAAATTGAATCTTTGCAAGAATCCTGCAAAATTCAGCAATAAATCTATTAAAATAGCATCAAATCACAACTAGGATTAATAAATACAAATTATCAAATATTAAATAAAAAGGGATAAAAATGGGGCAAAATTACCATTTTGTCCTTGATAAGTGAAATAAAATATATACTAATTTATCAACTATTTTTTACTTATCAAATTCCCCCCAACTTGAATTCTTGCTTGTCCTCAAGCAAGAGACCTCTTTGCATTCACAATCAATTCTAACCCCTAGTGTATTTTACAAAAACTAATTCTAATTCAAGGTAATCATCCCTTAACTCCTTCCTAAGCAGAAGTCACTTCCCAAACATAAGAAAAAACCAGAATCAAGAGATATTACCAATCAGCAGTTCGGATAGAAATACAAACAACAATTAAACTTTCTCAATAATAGAAATTAAAGCAGTAAGTGATAAACCAAGGAAATCTCTCATTCTCACGGGTAAGTGTTTCCCTCAATCATTTTCACCCACTGTTGAACAACGAGAATTGATAGTCGTTTCCAAGGTCTGAACCTGCAAGCAGTTAGTATAGATCAAAAGGTCTTTCTTAGGTTGTAATGAGGCTGGGCTATCAAGAAATCATGGTTTTTCTGGATATTCAAAGAACACTTTGAATAGAGAGCATCTTGTGGTTGTGCTTTTGGGACTTCTCTCAATTCACCTGATGATTCTTGAATGGTCACCCTTTTTCAGCTTTGGCCTCTTCTTCTGAAGAATTTTCCCCCCAACTTATTTATTTTCCACACTTTGTGCAGATTTTTTTTTGGTGGGGGAGAATCTTTTCTTTGTGATTCCTTGTGCCTTCTCTTGGATTCCTTGTGACCAACCTCTTTGTCAATTGCTTGTCCCATTTTGTTGTGGTGCACCTTGCTCTCTATCCCAAGTGTTAAGGGACGTGGTATGATCATTGATCATTGATAATGATAATGGCTGGGGTGCATCAAAAGAAACATTAAAGGCTCAAATGGGCAATCAATAAATGGAAATATTAATGCATGGTTGGCTATTTGGCACTAAGCAGAATATTAAAATCACAAAATTGTGCCTTTGTCACTTCCATACCTTCTACAAGCAAGACAAATTTCAGAAACTCAAGCAATAACAGTTGACAAGCAGTGGTGAAAAGCTCTCAAAATAAGTGCTTAAGTGTTTAGGGCTCTCAGCTCACCGGTTGGGCTAAATTTTCCTTGCTAAAGCACTTACTGGATTTAATAAACTACCATGATAGATTCTCTTGAGAAGTACCCTACTCCTAACTGATTATGGAATTAATCACAAGACCCTATCATCTTTCCTAGATTGGTTAGTTAAACTACTTATTTACAGAGAATTAGAATAAATTACCTTGATTCCTAAGCCTCTAAAATCCTAAAAATTTTAAAAAATCTAAAAATTTAAGAAAAATTAGAAATACGAAACAAAAATCCTAATTAACTAGAAAATATCTATAAAATAATAGAAAATAAAAGAAAAACTAAAAGAGAGAAAACACCAGTATCAATCTTCATCCTCTGTATCCTGTAAGTCCTTGTTCTGCTGCTGCTCCATCCCCCTTTGGGAAAATAGGCCTGTCCTCAGGCCACTGCAAGAATATCCGGAATCTTCAAGCAGCAAGCCCAAGTATGGGTCTAGTACTCCTGATTCGTGTGGGGTCAACTAGTCTTTATACTTTGCAGCAGTCTGTGCAATTCATGAATAACATGGAAGCCTGCCAATAACATGCATAAATAATTATTCTCTTCACAACAAAACTTCACTGCAGTTGGTAATGCTTTCCTAAAAAGAGAACATACTCAATTGTTTTGCAAGCATTCAATCAAGCCATGGAAAGTGAAAGTTTAAAATTTTTTGAAAGAAACAGGACATAACACTTTCAAATTTAATAACTCACAAAACAAAGAGCATTCCAATCAAGAAAATTGTTCTTCATGTTCCACACAGCCAAAATCACATTTAAGATAGCAATAATCAATAATATTCACAATCCTAAGGTTGCTACCCTAAAGTGTAAATCATAGAGATAGAGTAAGTGAAGATTTCAATTGGTAAAAATAAAATAAAAAATATAACTGAAAGTTTCAAAATTGATGGAAGTTTGTGAGTGGAAAGAGTGAAAAGAAAAGCTTAGGAAGTAGTTCATGAGAAAATAAAAGGTTTTTTAAAATTTTGTATTCTGCGCTTCACCCTGCGCTACAGCGCACGTGAAGCGTAGAATACAGTGACTAAAATTGCATTTCTGCGCTTTACCTGCGCTATAGCGCAGGTTGAAGCGCAGAAAACAGAATGTAATTTTGCAATTTTCAGTCACGTTTTCTGCTACTTCCTATAAAAAAAATTTAATTTTCCACAAACTTATTCCAATCAATTTTGAAAATTTCCTAAATCCAAAAAAAATCAAAAATCCTAATTAAGAAAATAAAACAAAACTAAAATTAATTAAAACTTTAAAAATCTTTGGGTTGCCTCCCAGGAAGCGCTTGTTTAACGTCTGATAGCTCGACGCCTGTCCTGTCAAGGTGGCTGAAACTGAAATATTTTGATGAGCTCGTGAGCTGCACCCTTCCTTTCTTTGGCCCTTAAACCTCCCCATGATCTTGCCTTGGAGCAACCTATAGTGTGAACTGCCTTTGACCATTGTAGCTTCTTTCTGGAATTAGACCATGTCTCTGACTCCCTTGGCTTGATCCTTCTTTTCTTTATTATCTTGCTCTCGTGTGCATGAGTCTTCTTCTCCTCAAGTTTGAATGAGTCACAACTGATTTCTCTCAATTTATTTGCTTCGGGGGGTTCTTTGATATGGAACACACCTGACCACTTGATCTTCAGTCTGGCTCTAGGCTCTGAATTTAATTCTAGCTTGACTTTTCTTCTCTTTGCCTTGTCCTGGTCAGTGTGATTGCAGGCCTTTCTTTTGTGAGGTCTGGAAGGTTTATCACTTGCACCATGCCTTTCTTGATCTTCCTTTAGAGGAATGGTTGGATAAGGCAAGGTCTCTGTTCTTGAAATCATTTCCCTTCCTTCCTCGGGCTTTGATTCACCATCTCTCTGTTCACTCTCACATGTTGTATTCTTTTCCTCCCTTTCACAGTCAATCTCTTCTTTAAGCACCATCTTTGTTGTTTCATCCTCTCCTTGTTCTTCTTCTTCGTCTGCTGCACCTTCTTCTTCCTTTTCTTCTTCAACTTCTCTTTCTTCTGTTTCTTCAGATTCATCTTCTTTTCCTTCTTCTTCTTCTTCAGCTAGATTGTCATTGATTTCCTTCCCTATCAGCTGAACAATGTCATTGCACTGCTCTTCGGGGTTAGGTAATGTATTTGCTGAAGATTGCTTGTCCCAACAATTGATCATATTGTGTATCTCCTCTAGTGCAAGGCTAACAGTTACTCCTTCTTTTTCGCAATACTGCTGAAATTGTATAAATTCATCCCACTTTTCTTCCATATCATCATCACTATCTGAATGCCCTTCTGAGATCTGTGCTGACTGTTGGTTAGCTCCTGTTTCTTCTAATTGCTCCATCAAGGTGTCAGTGTTTCTTCTTGCTTCTTCTTTTTTCCTTTTGAAGTCTTGATTCCCTTTGTTCTGCCATCTGTTTTAACAAAGCGTCAGTGCTTCGTCTTCGCTCCTCGCTCTCTTTCTGGAATTGTGTAGTGCTTTGATGGAATTCTTCCAAAAGCTCATAAAATTGCGAGTCCCTTTGTTGATAGGAAGAGTAACTCTGCTGCTGTTGAAAAGAAGGTTGCATACGGAGTGAAACATCATCTTGGTGCCTCCCAAAATTCTGGTTCTGGTAACTTCCCCAATCCTGTGAAAATTTGTTAGAATAATTGTTGTAATTAGAGAAGTTACCTTGAATTGGTGCATGAGAGGAGTAACTTGGTTCTTGCCACCTAACATGATCTCCAAGGGTTCTCCTTGGTTGATTTTGCCACTCATAAGCCATGTGACATTTACTTCACTTGAGGTGGTTGAACAGAGAGTGATGAGATTGGCTCTTTGAAATTTGTCCCCTTTTTCTCTCTCTCTATTTAGACACTTCTCTCAATTAATTTTGAGACACCTCTCTTCCATAAGAACACTATTCAGGAAGCTCAAACAAATGTTAGCTCAGGAGAGTGAAACAAAAATTATTATCTTTTTTTTTCAAATAATTTAAAATAATTTTTTTTTATAAAAAGAAAATAATTAAAATAAAATAATAATAAATAAAATATTTTTATTTTCTTCTAGACTTCTCCCTTGCCTCCTTTCCTGGTTTCTACTTTTGTTCTTCCTTGATGTCCTTCCTATTTCTGCTTCAAGTTGTAATTGATTTGGGGACACCTGGATTCTCAAAAACAAAAACAAGAAACTTGAAAAAGGTAAGTGTGGAAGAAAAATTAATAATAATAGAAAAAATTATACATTTCCTAAAATAATGAAAATTTCCTAAAATATTAAGAATAATAAATAAAATAAATCCTAAGATAGATATCCTTGATAAATAGACCTCAGGTTCTACACAAATTAGAATCGTTCCCCGGCAACAGCGCCAAAAATACTTGATGGGTTTCTGGCAAGCGAACCACAAATCCAGCAGTATAATAGTAAGAAAGAGTATCGTATCCACATGGAACGGTTATTTATGTAGACCGAAATCGTATTTATCAAAAGAAAGCACAATTTAGAGAGTATGATTGCAGAATGGTAAAAAGAGTAGATAATTAATTGGAATTAGAAAGGTAGAGTTAGAGACACTTTACTTGGATCAGGATTGGATTTCATCTCATCACACCCATTGTGCATATAAAGACTACTTATTATTTGGTATACTCTATAAAATATGTAGACAGACTTTATTGCTAAAGCCCCTACCCAGCGACCTTAACACTTAAGGATAAATTGTGCGGGCTCTCCCAGGCAACAGATTTATCTCGGCTTATTTTGCTCTCTTTTGTTCAGTTTGTAAGAGTTAGACAATAAATGAGGCCTATTGGTAGACGCATCCTTCGCTCCAGTACTGTCACTACCTTATGCTCATTAGAATACGCCCATGTTCGAACTCCTGGAATTACAACCCCCTGACTCTTTGCTATCGGCTATCAAGTCCTATTTGGCAACTGCTCCTTCACTTAGAGTACTCACACTACCCCTCACTCATTAGAAACAGTCCCTTTCAGCCGTCAGTAATAACCGAGTAATCTTATTCAATCAGAGGTTGAGTTTCCTATGTCTAGGCTCCCCCAAACTCAATCCTAGCCGTAACGTTAATTACAAACTAGCCTATAACTCCAGACGCAAGCGTGGGAATTAGGAATAAGCACAGAATAAGACTACCACCATTATAGATAGGGACCTTATTGAAATAATAATATAGCATTTATGTACACTCAAGGATAAAATCGATTACATCCAATCCTACTGGAGAGTTAACTACATGAAGTATCCATACAAACCATTGAAGGCACTGTCACCATCTTCAATCCTCGTGAAGCGCTCCTCCTCTCCTACTTTAAACTTAGCTCTGGTACATAATCAATGAGTTACAATGACTATCTACTCTCTAACCAACTAACTAACTAACTCCTTTGGACTGACGCAAGAGGTTCCTATTTATAGATTAGGAAAGACAAAGCAAATTTGGGAAGAGATCCTCTTAAAAACGGCAACAGGGACGTGATCTGCGTGTTCTGCGCTTCAAGCTGCGCTACAGCGCAGGCTGTAGCGCAGGTTCCAGAGAGTTGCGCTTCACCTGCGCTATAGCGCGGGGTGAAGCGCAACTAACGTATGCAGCTTCAACTTTCTTCTTTTAACTAGTTGATCTCTCCCCGAGACTGGTTTTTGCTCGTTTGTCCTTCCTTGTTTCCCTTTATTTTCTGATATCTTTGTATTCATTGTGCAATCCTTGTTTATTTGGGAAGCTTATCTGCAATATCTTTGATTGATTGGCTCTATCTCCTCATTAATGATTCAAATCTTTTTCAAATCTTTAATTAATTGTCCTCAATCAATCTCCAATCTTGCATGAATCCTCCACATTTAATGCCATTTAATCTCTAAATTGAATCTTTGCAAGAATCCTGCAAAATTCAGCAATAAATCTATTTAAATAGCATCAAATTCACAACTAGGATTAATAAATACAAATTATTAAATATTAAATAAAAAGGGATAAAAATGGGGCAAAATTACCATTTTATCCTTGATAAGTGAAATAAAATATATACTAATTTATCAACTATTTTTCACTTATCATGACTCCAATCCTCAATCAGAACAAGATAAAGATGCATTCAAATTTTTCAGAAGCAATAATCAAAACAAGAAGTGATAAATCAAGGAATTTCTCTCACTCTCACGGGTAAGTGTTTCCCTAAAAAATTTCACTGCAGTTGAACAACTAAAATTGATAGTCGTTTCCAGTTGATAATCATGCACATGGTCTACATGGATCAAAAGGTCTTTCTCAGGTTGTAATGAGGCTGTGCTATCAAGAAATCATGGTTTTTCTGGATAATTCAAAATACACATTTTTCAGAAAAGAGAGCATATCTACAATTTAAACCAGTGTTCTGGGCCACTCTTAATTCACCAGATCAATCTTTGTTGAGTCTCAAAAATATCATAAGGAAAACTATGATGTTTTAGATAACTCACTTCCCAAGTTTTAATGCTTAACAAGTTTGGGTTAAAATATTTATCATAGATACATATATGTTTAATGATTTATCTATGATTTCAGCAAGCCACTATGAACTTATATAAACACTATTTGAAGTGCTTTCAACCTATCTGAGGTATTAAGCCTTCTGAAGGTTCAACCTGTCTAAAGTGTTGAAGCCGTCTGAAGTACACAACCCGTCTGAAGTGTTGAAGCCGTCTGAAGTCTTTTTGATGACGTGGCACCCTTTGCTGAAGTTTGTGAAGACTTTTCTGAAAATTCTTCTGAGTCAAGCGTTCTCTGCTGCACGTACCTTTTCAACAACATTTATGGAAAGGAACACAGAGACCTTTCCTGGTATATTTGAATTTCATACACCACTGAGGAAATCTCTGCAACGCAGCCTCTGCAGCAACAATAGCTGCAGCTTTATGGCAGCACCAACCTTGTACCGTGTCAGAGATATCAGTGCTCTCAGAAGCATGTCTCACAACAGATTAAATAGCATTTAATGCTATCTCTAAACGGTGGTTTTTCAACGGATTGAAGTTTCAACGGATTGAAGTTTCAACAGATTGAAGATTGGTTATAAATACCCCTTCATGAAGACTATCAAAAGTGAGTGATTCAATATACAAGAAAGTCCAAGAGAACATCACGTTGCAAGTTTTTACTCTGTAAAAACACTCTGAAATTATTCTCATTGTACATCATTTGTATATCCTGAGCGTACCTCAGTTATATTGTACATTGTCTCTGTTTAAGCTTCAAACTGGTGTAGTTTAAAAGCTTAGACATATTTCTTTGTAAAAATTGTCTTTGAGCCTGGAGAGGCTTGACTGTAAAAGAATACTTGGTTGTAGAGACTGTAAAAGAATACTTGGTTGTAGAGCCTGAAGAGGCTTGACTGGAAAAGAATACTTGTAATCTTGGTGAAGATTAAGAGAAAATCCAAGTGCTAGTTGGCATTGGGACTGAACGTAGCTCACAGTGGTAGTGAGTGAACCAGGATAATTTTCGTGGCTAAGTTTTCCTTCCCTTATCTCTTGTCAATTTATTTATACTAATCAAAGGGTGTTGAAAAACTGTTCTGATATTTTAAAAGCAAGAAACCTTTTAAAAGAAATTTTCAGAAGCCGTCTTAAGAAACTTCAGACAACCCCTTAAACCTGTCTGAAACTGTTTTAAAACTCACTGTTTGCGAAAAGCTTCCATAAAATATTAAGAAACACTATTCAACCCCCTTCTAGTGTTTCCCTGTGTTTCTACAGTTGGTATCAGAGCTCAACTCAGGGTTGAGCACCTAACAAGTGTTGAGGACTAAAGATCCATATGGAAGCTTCCAACAACAGGCAATACATCACTGAAGGAGCCTCTATCACAAGACCCCCAACATTCAATGGAGTGGACTACCACTATTGGAGGGATCGTATGGAGTTGTTCATTGAGAGCAACAACATTGATGTTTGGGATGTGGTCACTGATGGAGACTATATGCCTATGCATAATGGAGTGCCAATACCTAAGGCTGAATGGACCTTAGAGCAGAAGGCTAGAGTTCAAATGAATGCTAAAGCCAAACTCTATCTGATATGTTCTTTGAATAAATCAGAGTATGAGAAGGTTCATGGATGTTCATCTGCCAAGGAGATTTGGGATACTCTTGCAGCTGCCCATGAACGGACTGAGACTGTCAAGCAATCCAAAATCAGCATGCTTATACATCAATATGAGATGTTCAAGATGGAAGAATCTGAAACCATAGATCAAATGTTTGGGAGGTTTCAGACTATAACTAATGGACTCAGGTCTTTAGGTAGAACTTATGAATCTGGAGACAATAATAGAAAGATTCTAAGAAGTTTGCCAAAGTCCTGGAGACCCAAAGTTACAGCCATTCAAGAGGCAAGAGACTTAAACTCTCTTAGAATGGAAGAACTGTTGGGATCTCTCAAAGTTCATGAGCTTGAGCTTGGGGAAGATGACATCAAGAAGAAATCTCTGGCATTAAACGCCAAAGCCAAACAACCTAGGCACAACAACATGAAAGCTATGCAAGCTGAGGAAACTTCAGAAGTAGATGAAGATTCTGAAGATAGCTCAGAAGATGATGATCTTGCTCTTCTCAGCAGGAAAATCAAGAGGATGCTGTAGAACAGAGGAAAGTTCAGAAAGAACCAACCCTCAACCTCTAAAGTAGGTAAGTCAGCTAAGGATTTTCATGATGACAAAATTATATGTTATGAGTGTAAACAACCAGGTCATATGAATGCTGAATGTCCAAGACTTAAGAAGAACAACTTCAAAAAGAAGAAATTCTTCAAGAAGAAGAAGGGTCTGATGGCAACATGGGAGGATCTTGACGAGTCTACCTCAGAAGAAGAGGAAGACACTTCAGAAGAGGCCAACCTGTGTCTCATGGCCAGCCTGCCCTCATCAGATAGCTCAGAGTCTGAGGTATTTCCCTTAACTCTTCAAGAGATGTATGATGACCTGATGGAAAGTTCCAAGGAACTCTTCCATGAGTATAAGAATCTGTCCAAGGCCCACACAGAAATGTGCAGTAAATATGAGGCTCTTGAGATAGAGAATATTATGCTCAAGGAGAAAATTCTTGGGACTGAAAGCAGCAGTTCACAAACTGTCTCTGAAGAAAACAAAAAACTTCAGAAATAAGTTGAGGAACTGACAAAAGACTTAGCCAAATTTGTCAAAGGAACAGAAAACCTTAACAGATTGCTTGGCAATCAAAGACATTCTCTTGACAAAAGTGGATTAGGCTTTTGTGATCATGATACTTCTAACCTCATATTTTCAAAAATTTTACTAAAGGCAAAAAGAAAGCTATTGGGTGTTCTCACTGTGGAAATCCTGGACACAATGTGGCTCAGTGCAAACACAAAGGGAAAGCAAAACCCAAATCTAACAAGAAAGGACCCAAAAGAATATGGGTACCTAAGAACTTGATCATTCCTATTGCAGATGTGTTTAACAGGACAAAGGAAACCCCACAAATGGTACCTGGACAGTGGGTGCTCGCGACACATGACAGGAGAAAGGTCTTTGTTCCAAAACCTTAGGCCCAGAGCAGGAGGTGTGGTCACCTTTGGTGGAAACCTGCAAGGGAAGATCACAGGAATAGGGACTGTAGGTATATCTCCTCTATCTCTTATTAAGAATGTTCTTCTAGTAGAGGGACTTCAGCACAATCTACTGAGCATAAGTCAATTGTGTGACAGTGGATACGTGGTCTCCTTTACTAAAGAAGGATGTATAGTCAAAGACTCTCATGATCAAATCCTTTTTACTGCTAAGAGACACAGCAATGTGTACAAAATTGATCTAGAGGAGTTGGCAAGTCAAAATGTAAAATGTTTTATCTCTGTTGAAGATGAAAAACATATTTGGCACCAAAGACTTGGGCATGCCAGCTTGAGATTAATCTCAAAGTTAGCAAAACACAACCTTGTTAAAGGACTGCCCAAGCTTTCTTACAAATCTGACATTTTATGTGAAAGCTGTCTGAAAGGGAAACAAACAAGACACTCTTTTAAGAGTAAGGATGTTGTTTCCACTAGCAGACCTTTAGAACTGTTACATATTGACTTGTTTGGTCCTATTAGAACAGAAAGCATTAGTGGTAAAAAATATGGTTTGGTCATTGTTGATGACTATTCTAGATTCACATGGGTGAGACTTTCAGAAATTTCACAATATTTTGCAAGAAGGTACAAAATGAAAAAGGATTCTGTATATCTGTTATCAGAAGTGATCATGGTGGAGAGTTTGAGAATGCAAACTTTCAAGTGTTCTGTGATGAGAATGGGATCTCACACAATTTCTCTGTGGCAAGAACACCTCAGCAAAATGGGGTTGTTGAGAGAAAGAACAGAAGTTTGCAAGAAATGGGGAGAACCATGCTCAACTCATGCAATCTACCAAGATCTTTCTGGGCAGAAGCTATTAACACAACTTGCTACCTTCAAAATGAATATTGGTAAGACCAATTCTGAAAAAGACTCCTTATGAATTGTGGAAAGGAAGAAAACCCAACATATCATATTTCTATCCCTTTGGATGTGAGTGTTTTATACTCAACACCAAGGATGATCTTGGAAAATTTGATACAAAATCTGACAAAGGATTTTTCATAGGATATTCTGAAACATCTAAAGCCTATAGAGTGTATAACTCTAGAACTTTAATTGTAGAGGAATCAATTCATGTTAAATTCAATGACAAGAAAGAGACTGATAGGGAACTATCAGATCTAGAAGATAATTTTGCAGGAATGGAGCTGAATACTCATGACAACAGGAAGGATAAACAGGTGTCTGAAGCATCATCTGAACCTCTTCAGACAAATGTTGAGTCTCAGACTGACTTGATTTCTCCTCAGAAACCTGACTGGAGATACAAATCACATCATCCAAAAGAGCAAATCATTGGCAGCACTTCAGAAGGAGTTAAGACAAGATCAAAATTCAAGAATCTGAATTCTCTTGCTCTCCTGTCTGAAATTGAACCAAAGAACATTGATGAAGCTCTGCATGATGAAGGGTGGATCCTAGCCATGCAAGAGGAGCTAAACCAATTTGCTAGGAGTGATGTCTGGACACTTGTTCCTAAACCCCATGGGAAGACAATTATTGGAACCAAATGGGTGTTCAGAAAAAAGCTGTCTGGAGAAGGAAAAGTGGTTAGAAACAAAGCAAGATTGGTGGCTCAAGGGTACAATCAACAAGAAGGTATTGACTTCACTGAAACCTTTGCCCTTGTTGCTAGGTTAGAAGCAATTAGAATTCTTCTCTCTTATGCTGTAAATAATGGCATCAAACTATATCAAATGGATGTCAAAAGTGCTTTTCCCAATGGATTCATTGAAGAAGAAGTTTTTGTTAGACAACCCCCTGGTTTTGAAGACATTGCTTTTCCTGATCATGTTTTCAAATTGAAAAAGGCTCTTTATGGTCTGAAACAAGCTCCAAGACTTGGTATGACAGATTGAGCAGTTTTCTTATCAAAAATAGTTTTGAAAGAGGAAAAGTGGATACCACTCTCTTTAGAAAACAGTCTAACAAAGATCTTATACTTGTCCAGATATATGTTGATGACATTATTTTTGGTTCAACTAATTCTTTTTTGTGCAATGAGTTTTCTGAGTTGATGCAATCGGAGTTTGAAACGAGTTTAATGGGAGAACTAAAATTTTTCTTAGGACTTCAAATTAAGTAAGATTCTGATTGTATATGGATCCATCAAGAAAAATATACAAAAGAAATGCTTAAGAAGTTCAACTTGAGTGATTGCAGACCCATGTCAACTCCTATGCATCCATTTGCATCTTTGAGCAAGGATGAAAAAGAAGAACCAGTGAATCAAACTTTGTATAGAGGAATGATTGGCTCTTTATTGTATCTAACAACAAGCAGACATGACATAATGTTCAGTGTATGTCTGTGTGCTAGATTTCAATCAGATCCAAGAACTACTCATTACAAAGCTGTTAAGAGAATTTTTAGATATCTAAAAGGTACTACTAATCTTGGTCTATGCTATAAGAGGAGCAAAGATTGCAGGTTAATAGGATACTGTGATGCTGACTTTGCTGGAGATAGAATAGAAAGAAAAAGCACCAGTGGAGGATGTCATTTCTTTGGAAATAACATGATCAGCTGATCAAGCAAAAGGCAAAGCACCATTGCTTTATCAACAGCAGAAGCAGAATATATTTCAGCAGCCAGTTGTTGTTCACAACTACTATGGGTGAAGTATCAGCTTGAGGATTTTAATATTCCTATCTCTGCTATACCTGTTCTTTGTGACAATACCAGTGCTATTAATTTGTCTAAAAATCCTATTCAACATTCTAGGGCAAAACATATAGAAATCAAACATCATTTCATTAGAGACTATGTTCAGAAAGGTGTTTTTGATATTCAGTTCATTGACACAGAGCATCAGTGGGCAGATATATTCACAAAACCCCTGGCTGAAGATAGATTTAAGTTCATACGCAATAATTTGAACATACATGTATTCTCTAAAAATTGATTGTGTATGATATCATGCTATCTGAAATTTTGGTGTGTCTGAAATTCCAGTATGTCTGAAACAAGTGACATGTATGAAATTTTAGGTTATCTGAAATTTATGTGTGTGTCTGAAATTTCTCACTTGTCTGAAGTGACTGGCTGACGTGGCTATCTGAGACGATTGAATTCCATTTATTTTGTCTCTTCCACTTTGCACGTTACCCAAAGTCTGCGCAGCCAGTACAGGCCATCATTGCATCATGGGTCTATAAATGCAGGAGTAAGTGTGTCGAGGAAGCCTTACACTCTCTTTTCTCAAACATACTGGAAGATCACAGAGGATGTTGGATCCCCTTCTGGATCTGCTGGACTAGATGCTGACTCCCTCATAGACTATGGTAGATCCATGAATGTGCAGTATATGTATATCAGAGGCCATTTCCCCCCTCTGACTGCACCTTTCCATGAAGATTGGGAGATGATCAACCCCATTGGAACCTTCTTTTGCCCCGTGTATCGTCCATAAGACTATGGGTTGCATCCAGGATTTGATGTGCTCAGATTTGTTTGTAGGCATATTCAACTTATTCTTTATGAAGCAGAACCAGATCCTGAAGAAGAAAATAGAAGTCTGAGGCTGAAGATTAGAAAATTAGAGAAAAAGAATGCTGATCTTATTGCTAAACAAGATCAAATTCTTCAAGAACAACAACAGATCAAGAGTGGGCAAGAAGATATGAAGACTGCTCTCATCTCTCAGATTGACAAGGCCAAGGATGAGTTGATCTCCTTTATGAAAGAAGCATTGCTGAAGAAAGATGGATAGTCTATGATGTCTAGCCATGTCTAATGTTAACTTCTTTCTAAGTGATTAATTTCTGTTTGTCTTGAACCACTTCTATTTTTTATTAATATATATTCAATTTTCTCTCATGAATGTTGTAATTGTTCTGTGAATGCTTTTATCTTCATGATTTTACTGAGATTGTTTTAAGGTTATGCTCTGAAGTTCCCTTTTGATTGATGACAAAAGGGGGAGTATTAAAACTAACAAAATCTAAAGCAATTACAGGTCTCAGGGGGAGTAGTATTTGATCAGAATTGAGATCATTATCTGAGTGGGAGTTATCTCTTTTTATATTTAAAACTCTTTTCAGATTTATGTATTTTAAACAAATTTGTCATCATTAAAAAGGGGGAGAATGTTGAGTCTCAAAAATATCATAAGGAAAATTATGATGTTTTAGATAACTCACTTCCTAAGTTTTAATGCTTAACAAATTTGGGTTAAAATATTTATCATAGATACATATATGTTTAATGATTTATCTATGATTTCAGCAAGCCACTATGAACTGATATAAAGACTATTTGAAGTGCTTTCAACCTATCTGAGGTATTAAGCCTTCTGAAGGTTCAACCTGTCTGAAGTGTTGAAGCCGTCTGAGGTACACAACCCGTTTGAAGTGTTGAAGTCGTCTGAAGTCTTTTTGATGACGTGGCACCCCTTGCTGAAGTTTGTGAAGACTTTTCTGAGTCAAGCGTTCTGTGCTGCACGTACCTTTTCAACAACATTTATGAAAAGGAACACAGAGACCTTTCCTGTTATATTTGAATTTCATACACCACTGAGGAAATCTCTGCAACGCAGCCTCTGCAGCAACAATAGCAGCAGCTTTATGGCAGCACCAACCTTGTATCGTGTCAGAGATATCAATGCTCTCAGAAGCATGTCTCACAACAGATTAAATATCATTTATTGCTATCTCTAAACGGTGGTTTTTCAACGGATTGAAGTTTCAACGAATTGAAGTTTCAACAGATTGAAGATTGGTTATAAATACCCCTTCATGAAGACCATCAAAAGTGAGTGATTCAATATACAAGAAAGTCTAAGAGAACATCATGCTGCAAGTTTTAACTCTGTAAAAACACTCTGAAATTGTTCTCATTGTACATCATTTGTATATCCTGAGCGTACCTCAGTTATATTGTACATTGTCTCTGTTTAAGCTTCAAACTGGTGTAGTTTAAAAGCTTAGACATATTTCTTTGTAAAAATTTCTTTGAGCCTGGAGAGGCTTGACTATAAAAGAATACTTGGTTGTAGAGCCTGAAGAGGCTTGACTGTAAAAGAATACTTGGTTGTAGAGCCTGAAGAGGCTTGACTGGAAAAGAATACTTGTAATCTTGGTGAAGGTTAAGAGAAAATCCAAGTGCTAGTTGGCATTGGGACTGGACGTAGCTCACAGTGGTAGTGAGTGAACCAGGATAATTTCCGTGGCTAAGTTTTCCTTCCCTTATGTCTTGTCAATTTATTTATACTAATCAAAGGGTGTTGAAAAACTGTTCTGATATTTTAAAAGCAAGAAACCTTTTAAAAGAAATTTTCAGAAGCCGTCTTAAGAAACTTCAGACAGCCCCTTAAACCTGTCTGAAACTGTTTTAAAACTCACTGTTTGCGAAAAGCTTCCATAAAATATTAAGAAACACTATTCAACCCCCCTTCTAGTGTTTCCCTGTGTTTCTACAATCTTGACTCTGAACGTTCATATCCTTCTTAATTTTGATCATTTATACATAATCGGCCTCTTTTTGGTAATTCACTCCCTTTTATTTGAACTTTAAATGTAAGCATACACTTTTTTTTAATAAGGGAGTGAATTCCAGTACTCAGTATGCCTGCTTGTTGCAATTTCTATCTGCCAACTCATACCCATTCTTATTGAATAAATTGTACCTATGCTCTCTATTTCTAAGTGTGTACGGACAGGATATAATAATTTATAAGGCTGGGGTGCATTAAGAAAATAAAATTCATGCTCAAATGGGCTATCAAAAATAGGAAAAATTTATTCACAGGTTGGCTATTTGGCACTGAGCAATTTATATATATTTACAAGATGCCCTAATCACTTCCATGCTTTCCATGTGCAGAATAAAATCCAGAAACTCAAGCAATAGCAGTTGACAAGCAACGATGAAAACTCTCAAAGTGTTTAGTCTCACAAACTCACCGACTTATGGCTATTTTCCTTCATAAAATCACCATTAAATTCAATTAACTACCTTGATACATTCTCCTGCACAATATCCTAATCCTAACTGATTATGGATTCAATCACTAAATTCCTTTTTCTCTCTTAGTTCAGTTTGTTAGGCTTCCTAGTTTTGAGATTTTGAAATTGAATTTCTTAAATCTTAAAAGAAATGAAAAACAAAAATCCTAATTACTAAAATAACAAGAAAAATGATCCTAAAAATCCATACTGCATAGCAATGATGTGTCACTAATGTATCATATATAGTACAGATCAAATGAAAATGAAAGAAAAAGAAATAAAAGAAAAATAAGAAATGAGAAAATAAAATGAAAAAGAAAAACACCGAGATCAATCCTCATCCTCCTTGTCCTGGATGTCCTCGTCTTGTCCATCTCCATCACCAACTGCTACCCCTTCTCCTCCCGGAATAATAGGCCTGTCCCGAGGCCACTGCAAATAAGTCTGAAATTGGTCTGGTAGCATGCCTGGGTATGGGTCCGATCTAGTCCGGTACAAGTAATCCTGTAGGTGAACTAACCCTATGTGGATGGTGGAGTTTTGACGAAACAGATGCTCCACACAAAAGGGATAAGGTAAGTCGGCTGGTGGTGGCTGCTGCTGCTGTGGTGGCCGCTCTGGCTCTGGAGGTGGGTGTTAGTATATGCACTAGAGACTTATATGTTTTATTTTGAACAAACATCCATCACTTGTATCATATTATTTTATAAAGGCAATTCACTTTATTAATTCTTTTAGAATGTAATTAATGTCCTTAGAATAGTAAGCTTAAACTTCATAAGAAATCAAGTAGATGACTTGATCGTGAGATCTTATGAAGAACTATTCTTAAAATAGTCCCTGGTCAAGTATCATCTTAGGATAAAAGATGCATTTAGACTAGTATGTGAGTTCGTTGATGATCACATCTCACGGATCATGGATATGAGATATCATGTGCTTACATAAGTACACACTAAGAGTAATGGTGTTCTGGACTGACCCACCTTAAGAACGTTGCATAGTTTGTTACATAAGTGTCATGAACATTTCTTAAATTGATAAATATTATGTGAAGTCCTTTGACATGAAATCACTATGTTTCCTACATAAGGAATTATATGTTTTAAGTATCATCAAACGTTGCCTGTAAGAAGGTAATCATAAAGTTGGTTTTTGGACATATAATAAATTATGTGGTGGAATGTGAGTGACCTAGATGGGGTTTGTCCCTCCTATGTAACAAGACTTATATCTGTAGGCCTCTTGATAAAGTTAGACTACAAAATGCATGGACATGCTCAGGAGGATAAACATGAGATGTTTATTTCCTGTATAGTCTACTTGGGCATCAAGAAAAACATAAATTGAACTATACAAGGATGACACATTCCATGCTCTTTTGTTCAATTAGATATTTGGACAAAGGGACAGATCATATAAATTATTGTCATAAAATAGGATTCGTCAAAGTTGTTGATAATATCAATATTTGGGCAGTAGTGATGTATTGCTAGATACCGCTCACTATTTATGATATTAAATATAAAAGGGTTTTATTTTAAATATCATAACCAGATATTAAAAGCCTATTGGGTCACACACATACAACAAGCCACTAGGAAAAGATAATAATTCTAATTTTATTAGAATTATAACATAATGGGCCAGACCCATATGTGTTAGGGATAATTGAGTGATGGTAAAACCCTAACCACTACTCTATAAATATAGCATGAGATGCATTGCCCTTCACACACGAGTAGTCACTCTTACTCTCTAAACACTACTAGTAGAGTTGAAGAGGGTTTCCTAGTTCGGCTGTTGGCATGGACATCTCTAGAGACGTGGCTGCTTTTGCCTCGTTCTCAATCCGCAAAAGGTATGTCATTATGTTTCATGCCTTTTATGCCTTAATTCATGTTTTCACATTAACGATCATAACAAGGGAGGGAATCCATTTATTCCGTTGCACCCTGACCACATGCTTGATTCCCTTCAGTGGGTCCAACTCCTCCTGTGGTATGCAGTTGGCCTCAATGTACCCCTTTATCATAGGGGTCTTGATAGGAGCGGATGAGTGTACAACAACCACCTGAGTTCGGCACATTGTTAATAGCTATCCGTAGATTGAACCCTACTCCTAGACATTCAACCCACCGAGTATTTTTACCCAAATCAGAATTCAAGAGCCCTATTCATAGGCACTCAGGAACTCGCTCCTATTTCACAAAACCACTTCCCAGTGCGCCCGATAAAATCATATCATAACTCCGGTACAAAGACGGAAGCTAAGCATTAAGAACAGACTAAAAATACCAACATTAAAAAAATAGATATTCCTAGATAACAAAGAGGATCCAAAATACGATTGGGGATTGAATCGACTACATTCAATCCTATCGGAGAATTTAGCTACTCATGGTAGCCATTACAAACCAACAAAGAGACCGTCACATTTTTCTCTAGCTCCAGATCTGCTCAACGGCTCCGTACGTCTTTGTCTATCGTCTCAATTCCTAAAAGTGCCTTTATAAACTGTTTTGATGGGCTTTTGAGACTCTGATTGCGGACAAATAAAAGTTAGGTTACATTTCCTGCGCTCTGCCTTCGCGCAACGCAAGTGGAGCGCAGGAAACAGAACTGGAACGTCATTTCTGCGCTCCACTTGCGCTCAACGCAGGTGGAGCGCAAGAAACAGCTTCTAAATTTCCTGAATTGTCCTCTTTTGAAGCTTGTTCTATGTTGTTCTTGTCCTTGTTGGCTGCTCTCTTGATGCTTTATTTATAACTTTGCTTTTTACCTGCAAAAATTAGTAGATTTTCTATCAAAATAACATCAAATCCAAATTTGACTTAAATAAATACAGGAATTGCATTTTAAGCCAAAAAGGGATAAATTTGGGTATAAATTCAACTTTTTACTCTCAATAAGTGTTGTAATTATATAGGAATTTTACGTTAATTTAACACTTATCAGTGGGTAGGTTCAGTTTTTTAACTAGTCTTTGGCTTGCTAAATTACTACTACTACCTCCATCTAAAATTACTATACAAACCTTACCCTCAACTAGGCATCTAGTGAGATAGAAGTTGTCTCTTTGGGTATCTTCCTCACCACGTTGATTATCTTTAGCTTTCCTCAACATGAACAATTCCCTTTCTGCTATCCTCTACTCCTCTATTACACCTAAGTTATTTCTTAAGTTGTCAAAACTTATGGACCTTTCAACTCTAGCTAAGTGTATCAGTTAAGTTGGTCATTCGTGTTTGTCACTCATTTTTGGGCATTTTCTTTAGCGTTCGCTCTTGCATTTTACCACTAAGTTTGAGTTGGATTAGGGATTGCAAAGACCAAATAAATCTCAATCAAGCAATCAAAAGCTAGCTACGCCATTCAACAAAACATACCTAAGAATGCCAAGAAAGAAAATTACAAAGACAAAATGATACGAACCAGAAGCGTAAAGATAGGAACGTCTTGAAGATCAATTAACGGTAAATAACGGTAAATAACTGTAAGGAGCTTGACACAATCCAAGACCTGCTAGGAGCAACAAAGCTATCAAAGATAGGAACTTGACACAATCCGTGACCTGCCGGAAGCACCAAAGTTACCAAGATATAAGCAACTAGACCCTAACCAAGACCTGCTTGTAGAACCTAAGTTATCAAGTAGTTCTGTAATCCAAGAACAAAGGATAAGCTCTCACAATGAGAAAACTCATATTTTAATGATAAAAATAACTGTCTACAAACTGATTCTCAATGCTATTATATAGCAAAGGAATTTCCTAAAATAAACTATCTAAAAGATACAATCCTAAAGTAAATAGATTTAATTCTAGATAAGATAAAATATAATCCTATAAGATTTTATCCTAAATAAGATAAAATATAATCCTAAAAGATTTAAATATAATCCTAAGATATCATGATATTGATTCCTAACAGATCTCATCCTTAATAAATCAGTTATGATCTGATTAGATACACTTTCCCGAAATAGGCTCTCCTAAGATTCGGATAACAGACATAACTGGTTGTTAGATCGGATAACACTCTTGTACTTCAATCCGAGCTAAGTTAAACCACTTCTTTGGTTCTTCTTCTGGTCGATGGTCTACTTTCCTTTGGATGTCAGTGATCAAGAGTTGCAAAGCTCTCTTTAACCGCTCCGATCTAGCCCTGGTCATTGGACCTTCAATCCCTTGTAATGCATCTGAGGCATCCTGGTTGAGGCCAGACCGGATCGTGTCATTCCCCCTTATTTGAAAGGATTCGTCCTCGAATCTGATTCATCACATACATCAAATAAGGATAAATAAGTTTCATTGAATGTTGCACTAACATTACCATATTCACTTGGAAGATCTATCTTGTAGGCATTGTCATTGATTCTCTCTAGAACATGGAATGGACCGTCTCCTCTTGGTTTAAGCTTGTTCTTCCTATGAGTTGGAAACCTCTCTTTACTCATGTGAATCCAAACCCAGTCGTTTGGTTCAAAAATTACCTTACTCCGCCCTTTATTAGCTTGTTTTGCATACTGCTCACTTTTCCTTTCAATATTAGCTCGAACCTTTGCATGTAACTCCTTTACATAACCTGCTTTTCTTTTACCATCTAAGTTGGAAAATTCGGAATTAGGTAATGGTAAAATATCCAAAGGAGTTAGTGGATTAAAACCATATACAACCTCAAAGGGTAAGAAAGAAGTAGTATAGTGTACCGTCCGGTTATATGCAAACACAACCTATGGCAAACATTTTTCCCTTAATACCTTAAAAACAACATGTAAGATTTCAACATGTGCATTATAAGATTTGTTGTAAATCAAAATGTCATCAAAGTAAATTACCACAAATTTTCCTATGAAAAAGCGCAAGACATGGTTAATTAACCTCATAAGGGTATTGAGTGCATTAGTTAAGCCAAAGGGCATCACTAACCACTCATACAAACCATACTTTGTTTTAAAAGCAATTTTCCCCTCATCACCCTCTTTCATTCGAATTTGATAGTAACCACTTTTCAAATCAATTTTAGAGAACAAACAAGCACCATGCAACTCATCAAGTATGTCGTCCAACCTAGGAATTGGATAACGATACTTTACATTAATCTTGTTAATGGCTCGACAATCAGTGCACATACGCCAAGAACCATCTTTCTTTGGTACTAATATTACCGGTACAACACATGGACTAAGGCTCTCCCTTACATACCCTTTTTTATTAGCTCACTGACTTGTTTTTGGTTCTCCTTGGTCTCATCCAGGTTGGTTCTGTATGTTGGATGATTTGGTAGAGCACAACCGGGTACAAAGTCAATCTGGTGTTCTATACCTCTTGAAGGCAGTAATCCTTGAGGTAGCTCATCCGGAAAGACTTCTCTAAACTCCTGCAACAAATTTTGAATTTCAGAAGGTAAAGAATTGTTAGAATCATCATAAAAGTATAGGTCTTTAAAAACAAGAATCAATAATTGCCCTTTATCTAACAATACACTTTCAACTTCCCTTTTTCTTGCAAAAGTGTTCACTTTGCTTCTACCCTGGCTCGGTTGTATCGTCGAATAGACATCCAATCTTGAAGTTGGATTCGATCTCATGCCCACTTCTCTCTTCTTCTCTTTTCTTTCTTTTTCTTGAACAAAAAAACCGTTCTTCCAACTCCTTGCTCTCCCTTGCAATTCTTATTTGATCTCCATATGCTTCAGATGGCTGAAGAGGGGTTAGCACAAAGGTTTTATTATTTAATTTAAAACTATACCTGTTGTGATACCTGTTAAGACAAACTCAATCCTAAAGTTTTTAATGTAGTCAAACCATCAAGTTAAATGATTACAAAAGCAAAGACTGAGTTGCATCTTTTTATCACTGACTGTTTGCTTAAGTGTTGGAAGAATTCTAGACTTTAAAATTTGTAGGATTGATTCCTCATGATAAGATGAAGCCAAAAACACAAGAAAGCTTAAAGTCATTTTTTGAGGCATGAAGCATAAATAGTTAGAATCAAGTCTTTCCAAAAGAAAGACTAAGACAAGAGCTGCTGAGCAAAGAAGAGATCCAAGGTCAGACTCAGACTCAGACTCAGATGCACAAATCAGATGCAGACTTGAGACTCAGACACAAGCTTACACAGAAGAACTAAGACTCAGATGAGAGCCTAAGACTAAGAGCAGGACTCAGATGCAAGAACTGCCAAAGAATGAGACTCAGACTCAGCTTGAGAACGTAAGGCACAAAGAGTCAGCAGAAGTCAAGACAAGGACACTGCACATGCTGACACAAGGCAGTACGCACAGTGCTTTTGGCAGGAGACATTTTCTCTCTTCTCAACAGCTATATAACTACTAGTTTTATTTTAATTAAAAGCCAGAGATCAACAGTGAAGAAGAGAGAGACTACGCTGCACATAGAATAATTTCTGCATCCCAAATCACATCTCAAGTCCATCTTATCTTAGATCTAGTCTTAACTTGAGGATATCTTGTAGTCTCACTTATTCTCTTTCAAGCTCTTAATTTTCTATCCCTATAAAAGAGAATACACCTAGCTGCACTTACTATTTATCCATACGTTGTATGATGTAAGCTAGATTATCATCATTCTTTCAACCCTTGTAACCATTCTCAGCTGAGATAAGAGAGAGCTTAGTCTCAGTGTGAGTGTGAGAAGCCTGAAGAGGCTAGTGAAGAATACTTGTTCCATAGCCAAGGTAGGAAAGCCTAAGCTTGGTGTGAAGGTGAGCCTGAAGAGGCGGTAAGAATACTTGTATTTGACAAGGTTGTCAATTGTGGAAATCTCACAAGTTGTGAGGACTGGATGTAGCCCAAGGTGTGGGTGAACCAGGATAAATCAGTGTGCATATCTTTCCCTTATCTCATTATTTACATTGCACAATTTATACCTTAGACGTGCAAGCTCAAAATAATTTAAATCTGGATAAAAAAGAACTAAGTCATAACTACCGAGATTCACTTGTACAAAGTTAAATAATCATACTAAGTTGAGACTGCATCTTATCTAACATATCTGAGCTTCCAAGTTATTAAGCTTGAGAACACGTCTCAGCTTGTGCTTGAGTGTTTTTCAGGAACAAAATTTTTATAGTCTCTATTCAACCCCCCTTCTAGAGACAACCAGCCAGCTTCAATACCCATCACGAGTTACTCGCCTATCAAATTGACATCGTTGGCCAAGTAGAATGTGTCCAGCATGCATAGGTGCAACATCACACTAGACTTTGTCTTTATATTTTCCAATGGAAAATGAAAGAAAAACTTGTTTTGTTACCCTTATGTCTCCACAATCATTTAGCCATTGCAGTCTATAAGGATTAGGATGTTTTATGGTAGGTAATTTTAATTTCTCAACCATTAAAATACTAGCAACATTGATACAACTACCACTATAAATTAAAAGACTGCAAACCTTATCACTTACGCGACACCTTGTATGGAATATGTGCTCATGTTGCTCCTCAACTCCCCCCATATTTGGTTGTGCATTCAACACCCACCTGGCGGCTAATGCATTACCGTGGTCTGGAACGGTGTATTCCACATCACTGCAATCCTCCAGTTCGAGTATTTCATCATCTTCTTCTTCACTTGCACTTTCCACTTCACCATTGTCACGCATGGGTATGACCCTCTTGTTCGAACAATTAGAAGCAATATGTCCAAGACCTTGACACCTGAAACATTTAATTTCATGTGCTTTAGAAGATGAATTGAATTCAGACTTACCTTTACTGGCTGAGGTCGGTTGTCCCATCTTTGCCTCTTCTTTTGGCCGAGTTGTTGGTTTGTTGGTAGCCCAGGATTTCCAAGAGGTACTAGGAGTTCCTGGAAATCTTACAACTCCGTATTTGAGTTGTCTCTTCACTTGCATTGCTTTGTGTAATAAAACCTCCATCTCCACATAATGATGGAGTTCAACTACATTTGAAATTTCTTTCTTTAACCCTCCAATGAATCTAGCCATTGTTGCTTCTCGGTCTTCTTGCACATGGGCTCTCATCATGCTATTTCCATCTCCTTGTAGTAATCAACAACACTCATAGAGCCTTGACGTAGGTCCTGTAATTTTCTGTATAAGTCTCTGTGGTAATGACTGTTGAGACAAGCTCACCTCCAAGAAGTTTTTAATATGACAAACTGATTAAGATTAAATATGCATAAGAGATGCATCCTGTGTTACTAACTATGTGCTTAAGTATGACAGAGATTTTCTATATCTAAACCACTGCAGGAAAACATGAAGTTCACTTAGATCAGCAAATAACATAAGTAACAGATGCAAGTTCAGCTTGAGAAGCAAGCTAAGAACAGATGCAAGTGCAGCTTAAGATACAAGCCAAGGTCAGACGCAAGATCAGCATTAAGATGCTAACACAGCATGAGATGCAAGCCTCTATGTTCAGATGATGTTCTAAGAAAAGAAGAGGTCTCAGCACAAAGCCAAAAGAGACTCAAGCACTGTTTGAGATGCAAGCCATGAACAAATGCTAGTTCAGCTTGAGACGCAAGAACGGCTTGAGACGTCGTCTCAAGGACAGACGAAGCAAGATGGGATCTCATCAGAGATGCAAGAAAATTGTAAAAGAATCTGGACAGAAGTAAGACTGCATGCTCAATGACAGGAGACAGCAAGTGGGGTCAGCATAAAGTCAAACAAGGACACAAGGACACTAACACAGTGACTTAGCCTAAAAAGCTGCTGTACACCTACTGAAAAAGACTGTACCTGCTGCTGTGTGTTCCAACGGATTGCAACGGCCACATAACGGCTAGTTCCTCATCTGTTGATATAAAAGAGACAAGATCAAATGCTGAGGTGTGAGAGAGACTGCCCACACTACTGTACAATCATTCAACATCTTATCACATCTCATTTAGCATCTCAAGTGCACTCATCAGCTGTCTGTCAACAGATCTAATACATCTTGAGATCTACATCTGTCTCTTTCATCTCTCTTCTGTGCATAATTTCTATACTGTAATTTAAGAAGAGAGTTTTTTCTAGCTTATCAATTTCCATATCCATACTTTGTATGCTGTAAGCTAGATTCATCATATTCATCCACTGTAACTTGTCTCATCTAAGATAGGAGGGTTCCTAGTCTTAGAGTGAGGTGTTTGTGTCCTGGAGAGGCTGTAAGAATACTTGTGGCTCAGCTAAGATAGGAGTGCCTAGGCTTAGTGTGAGTGAGACGTCCTGGAGAGGCTGTAAGAATACTTGTATTGGCTGGTTTGTCAATAGTGGAAAATCTCACGTGTTGTGAGGACTGGACATAGCCCAAGGTGTGGGTGAACCAGGATAAGATCTCTGCCCCCTGTCTCTTGCTTTGTCTCTATATTGCTTATATTGATTTGATTATAATAACGCAATAACAACCAGAATAACTCAATCAACAATCAATATAAGATTCTGAGTTAAAATCTAGATATAAGAATCACTACTAAAATTGGATTAGATATACCCTGTCTTAATAGAGACTCCAAGTTGGCAAACTTGTGAGAACATCTCAACAATAAATTTTAGTGTGAATTTGCAGGAACAGATTTGAAAAGTCTCTATTCAACTCCCCCTTCTAGAGACCTTCAGCCAACTTCAGTTGGTATTAGAGCTCGGCCTCTTGGGGTTGAGCACACCTCTGTGTGAAGAGGAAAAAGATCCATGGCTGGTCCTAACACAAGTCTATTCATTCCTGAAGGAGCTTCAACAAACAGACCTCCTGCCTTTGATGGAACTGATTATTACTACTGGAAAGACAGGATGAGACTGTTCATTGAATCTCAGCATGCTGATCTCTGAGAGATCATTGAGGCAGGCCCTTATATGCCATACATAACAGAAGAGCTTGGACTCAGGGAAGCCAAACTCAGAGAACAATGGACAGATGCTGAGAAAGCAAGATATGTACTCAACTCAAGAGCTAAGTACCTGCTCACTTGTTCCTTAAGCAGAAGTGAATATGACAAGGTAGCTGGATGTGTCTCAGCAAAGGAAATATGGGATGCTCTTGAGATTGAACATGAGGGAACAAACCAAGTTAAAGAAGCCAAGATCAATATACTGGTAAGACAGTATGAGCTGTTTAAGATGAATGAAGATGAAGGCATTGAAGACATGGTGAGAAGATTCACTGTCATAACAAATGACCTAAAATCTTTAGGAAGAACATACTCAAATCAAGATATGGTAAGAAAGATCCTGAGAAGCCTACCCAAACCTTGGAGACCCAAGGTTACAACTATTCAGGAAGCTAAAGATTTGAGCGTCCTCAGATTGGATGAACTCCTTGGATCTCTGAAAGTACATGAACAAGAGCTGATGGAAGAGGATCTCATCAGACGACCCAAGACTATAGCTCTAAAAGCCTCTTCAAGTAGCTCAAAAGGTAAGAAGACAAGCTCATCTCAACAAACCTTTCTCAACTCATCTCATGATTCAGAAACAGAAGATGATAGTGAAATGGATGATGAGCTAGCCTACATCTCAAGGAAGATCAGACGCATGTGGAGAGCCAGAGGGACTGGAAGGAAGAACTTTCCCTCAAGAAGAGGAGAAATAAAATCTGACAAGAAGGGACAATTCATTTGCTTTGAGTGCAAAAAACCTGGACATATTAGATCTGAGTGCCCTCAGCTCAGAAGAGAAACAAAGAAAGGTCCTAGGAAGAAAGCAATGATGGCCACCTGGGATGACACATATGAAGAAGAAAGTCAAGATGGACAGTCAGCCAACCTATGTCTCATGGCTGATGGAGATTCATCAGATGAAGAGGTAACTGAATCTTACTCTGAATACTCTATTGATGAGCTTAAGTCTGCTTTTGAAAATCTTCTGTATGATTCAAATCTTCTTACTTAAATCAGATTTAAATACAACTCTTGAGAAAATCAAATTTCTTGAAAAAGAAAATGAAGATTTAAATCATAAGAACAGTAGCCTCATGCTGTCTCACATGAGATTGTCTGAACAAGTAAAAGCTAAGACTCAAGCTCTCAATGGGCAGGAACTAAAGAATCTATCAGATAAAAATCAGCAGCTCAAACTACAAAATAGAACTCTCATAAATGACCTGGCTAAGTTTGTAAATGGAACAAAAAACCTTGAGAGACTCATTGGATCTCAAAAGGGCATTTTTGATAAAGCTGGACTTGGTTATAAGAGATCTTCAAATGAAGTTTGGTACAAAGATTTTTTCATTCCTGCAAGAAAATAGAAAAAGGAAAGATGCTCTTGTTGTAATAAATATGGCCATAAAGCCACAAATTGTTACCTGAGACAAGTAACATCTAAGAGAAAGGCAACTAACCATGAAGGACCCAGATATAAATGGGTACCTAAAGCTAAACTCCTTGTTTTGACAGATGTTCCTGGCAGCAGCAAATTCCAAGAAAGAATGGGTGCTGGACAACGGATGCTCAAGGCACATGACTGGGGACAAAAGCAAATTCCTGTCACTTGAAGAAAAGGCCGCTGGAGTTGTCTCTTTTAGAGACAACAGTAAAGCCCAGATCAAGGGCATAGGTAAAATTGGTAAGACCAACTCAGCTCAAATTGAGAATGTATATTTTGTTGAAGGTTTGAAACATAACTTGTTGAGCATCAGTCAGTTATGTGATAATGGTTATCATGTTAATTTCCAACCTACCTTCTGTGAAATCATAGACTCCAAAACTGGAAAAATTATTTTCTCTGGAACAAGAAAGAAAAATCTTTACTCAGTCTCACTGGAGAGTCTATCAGATCTCACCTGTCTCATGTCTCATGATCATGAGAGATGGCTCTGGCACAAAAGAGTTGGACATATTAACATGAGAACCATGAATCAGCTTGCTAGTCAGTCTCTTGTCAAAGGGTTACCTAAGGTAAAATTTGATAAAGACATGAAGTGTGATTCCTGCATCAAAAGCAAGCACAATAAATCAAGTTTCAAACCTAAGGACTGTGTCTCAACTACTAGGCCACTTGAGATCCTCCACATTGACATATTTGGACCAACTAAGACAGTAAGTCTCAGTGGTAAAAAGTATGGCTTTGTCATTGTGGATGATTTCTCAAGATTCACCTGGGTTCTGTTCCTATCTCAGAAAGATGAATCATATGACTCCTTCAAAACCTTTTGTAAAAAGATTCAATCTGAGAAAGGATATGGAATTGGGTCTGTTAGGAGTGACCATGGAGGAGAATTTGAAAATGCTAAGTTTAAGAAATTCTTTGATAAAAATGGTATCTCTCATAACTTCTGTCCAAGGACTCCTCAACAAAATGGTGTAGTTGAAAGGAAGAATAGAACACTTCAAGAAATGGCTAGAACTTTACTATGTGACTCTGGAATTGAAATGTACTTCTGGGCAGAAGCTGTTAATACATCCTGCTACATTTTAAACAGAGTTACTATAAGAAAGATCTTAAATAAGACTCCATATGAGCTATGGAAAGGTAGGAAGCCTTCAATTTCATATTTTCATGTCTTTGGATGTGAATGCTATATTCTAAATACTAAAGATCAGTTGGGAAAATTTGACACCAAATCTGATAAAGGAATTTTCCTAGGATATTCATTAACATCAAAAGCTTATAGAGTATATAATTTAAGAACCAAAACTACTGAAGAATTTGTGCATGTAGTTTTTAATGAAGTTCAGGGAAATACTCAGAAAGAAGTTGATGATGGAATAGAAGAGCTAATGAAAGACCTAAAGATCTCAACTCAAGAAGTTGAAGAGAGACTCTCACCTGAGCAGAAGATGGTAAGATCATCCCAGTCTGAACGCAGAAGAGAAGCTCAGTCAAAAGGAATATCTTACAGAAGCAACCAGTCTGGAACATCTCATATCTTCCAAGAAGAAGATAAATCAAATGATCAAGCCAGATCTCAAGAGACAAGACCAGAAAATGTTGAAATACAAAATGAGTATGCATCTCAACTACCCAGAAGCTGGAGACTAGTGAGGTCTCATCCAAGAGATCAGATAATTGGAGAGACTTCAGACAGAGTCAGAACCAGATCTTCTTTCAGAGACATAGAAAATCTGATGGCCCTTCTATCTGAAGTAGAGCCAAAGGATATACATTTGGCCTTAAATGATGAATCCTGGACTAAGGCCATGGAAGAAGAACTAAATCAGTTTGAGAAAAGCAAAGTCTGGAACCTGGTTCCTCCACCATCTCATCAAACCATAATTGGAACCAGATGGGTCTTCAGAAATAAGCTAAATGAAAAGGGTCAAGTCATGAGGAACAAAGCTAGACTGGTGGCACAAGGGTTTAATCAACAAGAAGGAATAGATTATGATGAGACCTTTGCACATGTAGCAAGACTTGAAGCTATCAGGATCTTGTTAGCATTTGCTGCATTCAAGGACTTCAAATTATACCAGATTGATGTAAAACGTGCCTTCCTAAATGGGATCATAGAAGAAGAAGTCTATGTAAGACAGCCTCCTGGATTTGAAGATCCTAATCATCCAGAATATGTGCTCAGACTATCCAAAGCTCTATATGGCCTAAAGCAAGCTCCAAGAGCTTGGTATGATAGGTTAAGTTCATTTTTAATTAAAAATGGTTTATCAGGGGTAAGATTGGCACTACTCTCTTTAAGAAAGAAATTAGCAAAGACCTGTTAATTGTTCAAATTTATGTTGATGACATTATCTTTGGTTCAACTAATGAATCTTTATGTCAAGAGTTCTCAAGTCACATGCAGGGAGAATTTGAGATGAGTATGATGGGTGAACTGAGATTCTTCTTGGGGCTTCAAATCAAACAATTGACTGATGGAATATTCATTAGTCAAGAAAAATATACAAAAGATCTGCTCAGCAAATTCAAAATGAGTGAGGCTAGACCAATGAAAACCCCTTTGCACCCCTCAACTCAGATTGATCAAGATGAAGCTGGAAAAGCTATCTCAGACAAGCTTTACAGAGGTATGATTGGTTCCCTTATGTACCTAACTGCCAGCAGACCAGATATTCAGTTTGCTGTAGGAATATGTGCAAGGTACCAATCTAATCCAAAAGAATCTCATCTCACTGCTGTAAAAAGAATATTTAGGTATTTAATTGGAACCACTAATCTTGGCCTATGGTATGAGAAAGGAAAGAGTTTTGATCTCATAGGATACAGTGATGCTGATTTTGCTGGTGACAAGATGGATAGAAAGAGCACCAGTGGATCTTATCAATTCCTAGGAAAATGTCTTATCTCTTGGTCATGCAAGATGCAAACACCATTGCATTATCCACTACAGAAGCTGAGTATGTCTCAGCTGCTGCATGCTGTATTCAAGTTCTATGGATCAAATCTCAATTGCAAGACTATGCAGTCAGGTACTCTAAGATTCCTATTTACTGTGATAATACTAGTGCCATAAACCTTGCAAAGAATCCTGTTCATCATTCTAGGTCCAAACACATTGACATCAAACATCACTTTATAAGAGATCATGTGCAAAAAGGAAGCATTGAGTTAATTTTTGTAGATACCAAGAGTCAGTTGGCTGACATCTTTACAAATCCTTGGTGGAAGAAAGATTCATTGAAAATTTAAATTTGTTAAATGTGTGTTGTCTTGATTAAAAACAATGAATTTAACTCAGCCCAGCACTGGATTATATGCTGAGAGTCTCACTAGAGATGAGACTCAATTGTCATCTGTGAAGAGACAAGGTCTCAGACGAGTCTGCTATCAGACGCGTCTCATGACTCATCTCAACTGACGTCTCATGAATTTACAGAGACGTTACAGTGTGCTGTTAAAAAATTCAGAGCCGTTACTCAACGGTTAGTAACTGCCCTCTACCTGGCAAACTAGCCGTTAAACTATAAAAAGGAGTGCCAACCACTCTCAACTGCCATAATAACTCCCCACTACGCGCAGTTACTACGTCTCTCTCCCTTTCTCTGTCTCTAGACTATTTAAGTCTTTTCTCACATTCCATTCTCACTTTCTCTTCTCTCTCAAATGCGTATCAAGTTCACTGCGCTAAAACTCCCTTACTCTGATAAATCATCATCTTCCTCCTCTCCTGACAAGATGTCTTCTGAAGAAGGATCTAAATCTCAAAGCATTCACTCTAGCCAAGAAACCCTAACCCGTTCTCCATCTCCACAACCAAGCACTGAAACAGAGCCTTCTCAATCCACTCAACCTACTCAACCTTCTCCATCTTCAAAATCCACATCGTCCAAAAAGAGCACCCCTGTACCTCCTAGAATGAAATCCCAGAGAATTGCCTCGTAAGTCACCCAGACTTCAGCTCCTAGATCCCCTGTTCATATAGACCTCACACAACCGGGATCTTGAAAGAAAGGGAAAGACAAGGCTGTAGAAGGAAAGAAGATCTCTTTCCAATCTGATCTCTTCTCCAATGCTGAGGTAGAAGATAAGTTCACCAAAAGGTTCGTAGATAAGAGGATCATCATAGGAAGAGTAATCTCATTCCAAGAACTAAGAGATGAAGAATGGGATATTGGTCCCTATTTGGAGAAACAAGGATGGAAAGAATACTTGGGCATGACTGAGTCAGTCTTTCCAAAGATGACTAGTGCATTCTATGCAGCATGCTACAAGGCTAAGGGATCATCTCGAGGTCAGCCACACATCATCTCGGACATCAAAGGAGTCCACATAGAGCTGACAGAGGAAACACTTGGTGCCATCATCCAAGCACCTGTGGCTGGCAACAGACTGTACAATGAGGAACAATGGTGGAGCAACATTGGAATACCTTCAGCCAATGTAGGCACCTCCCTCTTCAAAGGAGGTCTCATCACAGATGCCTTTTCATCCCTGAACCTTTTTGGCAAGTTTCTGTTTCATCTTGTTGACAAATGCATCATGCCAAGGGCTGGCACATTCAACAAGGTCTATCACCAAGACTTGATGGTAATGTATCACCTCAAGCATGGCATTCCCCTGAATCTTCCATTCCTAATACTTAGGCATATGGAACATGCTTTCCACAACTCCAAAATCAACGCATCTCTTCCCTTTGGAATGCTCACCACCAGGATCATGAAGCATTTCAAAGTTGAATTCAGTGGTTGTGATAAATCTGACGAGAGACAAAGCTAAGTCTCTCGGGCTAAATGGTAAGAACATCCCTTCTCTTACTTTTCCTTTAAATGACCCTCCTCCTCCTGTTCCCACAACTACACAGGCTTCTCCCTCATCCAAGATGTCAGAAGCCAAGAAGAAAAAGAAGAAGAAAGACTCAAAGGAAGCCGCTGAGGGATCTCAAGAAGGTTCAGAGATCCCTGTTAAAGAAAAGAAAAGCACAGCCATCTGCATCCACAGAAACTGAGAAAAAGAAAAAGAAGAAAAAGAAGTCAAGACCTGAGTCTACCAACCAATCTGAGCCTACCCTTGGAGAAGATGAGCCACATCTTGAGAAAGATGCAGAAGAGGAAATGGCCAAAAATGAAGAGGAAGTGGTCAGAACTGAAAAAGAAGTGGTTAGAAATGAAGAAGCAATGGCCATACCTGAAGAAGAGGAACCATTAATTAAACAAGTGCACCAGTCACCTCCTAAATCTCCACCACCTGAGTTATTTCAACAGGAAGTCTCTCCTTGTAGTAAGATTATTGCTGAGACCTTGGTGAGCTTAGAAAAGGATAATACAAACTCAAGCTTTAAAACTCACCCAGAGCCACAAGTAGAGGTTATCACCACCAAACAAACAACCCCTGTGAGGTATGAACCTGCATATTCCCTTCCTACTTCCTTTCCCACTCCTGGAAAGTTCTTTGTAGAGACCATTCTGAATGATTCCCCTCAGCCTAAATATGATCAATCTGCACCTCCAACTACCAGACCTGAGCCAGCTGAGGCACCCTCATCTAAACCATCCATTCCTACACACCTATCCAACTCTATCAATACCTTTCTGAACCAACTACATGAAGAACATCAACAACACCAGCAAGATCTCAACACAAGACTTGAGCAGAATCAAAAGAAGATCTTGAAGAAGCTGAAACACCACAAAAAGAGGCAAGCTGCTTTGTTTGCTGCTTTTGACACTGTCCTACAGGAAATGCATGCAACCAATGAATTTCACAAGAAGATGAACCTTCATCTTTCAAATTTACCTCATCTACCTGAGTTCCCACAGACTGTGCTGCACCCATCTAGACCTAGCTCAGACTCATCCTCTTCCCACTCATCCTAGCTTTGCTAGTTATCTTGTTTTGATAATGTAAAAAGGGGGAGAGTAGGTTAGATATATATCTAATGAGAGTCTTAGTTAGGATATAATTCAGTTTAATGTTTGTGAGGATTTGATCAGCTTAATAGCTAGAGATGTGTAGTTAGCATCTTTTCACAGCTTTTTGATAAGATGCAGTGGCATATTTTGTTTTGTAATCCTCTTTTCCTTTGATTAAATGAAAATGACTCTCTCAATGCTTGCAGTATATTTCTGAGTGACTTACTTAACTTTGATTAACAATTCATATCAATATTAAGTCTTAAAATAGAAAAACTGATCTATAAGTCAGGAGGAGCTCTTCTCCTTAATTATTTTTGTTTTAAAAGAGATTGCACATCTCAGGGGGAGCTAATTATATACATGCATCATTTCTATATTAATCTCATCAGATATTTAACTTACAGTTTGCCATAATAAAAAAAGGGGGAGATTGTTGAGACAAGCTCACCTCCAAGAAGTTTTTAATATGACAAACTGATTAAGATTAAATATGCATATGAGATGCATCCTGTGTTACTAACTATGTGCTTGAGTATGGCAGAGATTTTATGTATCTAAACCACTGCAGGAAAACATGAAGTTCACTTAGATTAGCAAATAACATAAGTAACAGATGCAAGTTCAGCTTGAGAAGCAAGCTAAGAACAGATGCAAGTGCAGCTTAAGATACAAGCCAAGGTCAGACACAAGATCAGCATTAAGATGCTAACACAGCATGAGATGCAAGCCTCTATGTTCAGATGATGTTCTAAGAAAAGAAGAGATCTCAGCACAAAGGCAAAAGAGACTCAAGCACCGCTTGAGATGCAAGCCATGAACAGATGCTAGTTCAGCTTGAGACGCAAGAACGGCTTGAGGCGTCGTCTCAAGGACAGACGAAGCAAGATGGGATCTCATCAGAGATGCAAGAAAATTGTAACAGAATCTGGACAGAAGTAAGACTGCATGCTCAATGACAGGAGACAACAAGTGGGGTCAGCATAAAGTCAAACAAGGACACAAGGACACTGACACAGTGACTTAGCCTGAAAAGCTGCTGTACACCTATTGAAAAAGACTGTACCTGCTGCTGTGTGTTCCAACGGATTGAAAAAAACCATATAACGGCTAGTTCCTCATCTGTTGATATAAAAGAGACAAGATCAAATGCTGAGGTGTGAGAGAGACTGCCCACACTACTATACAATCATTCAACATCTTATCACATCTCATTTAGCATCTCAAGTGCACTCATCAGCTGTCTGTCAACAGATCTAATACATATTGAGATCTACATTTGTCTCTTTCATCTCTCTTCTGTGCATAATTTCTATACTGTAATTTAAGAGGAGAGTTTTTCTAGCTTATCAATTTCCATATCCATACTTTGTATGCTGTAAGCTAGATTCATCATATTCATCCACTGTAACTTGTCTCATCTAAGATAGGAGGGTTCCTAGTCTTAGAGTGAGGTGTTTGTGTCCTGGAGAGGCTGTAAGAATACTTGTGGCTCAGCTAAGATAGGAGTTCCTAGGCTTAGTGTGAGTGAGACGTCCTGGAGAGGCTGTAAGAATACTTGTATTGGCTGGTTTGTCAATAGTGGAAAATCTCACGTGTTGTGAGGACTGGACGTAGCCCAAGGTGTGGGTGAACCAGGATAAGATCTCTGCCCCCTGTCTCTTGCTCTGTCTCTATATTGCTTATATTGATTTGATTATAATAAGCAATAACAACCAGAATAACTCAATCAACAATCAATATAAGATTCTGAGTTAAAATCTAGATATAAGAATCATTACTAAAATTGGATTTGATATACCCTGTCTTAACAGAGACTCCAAGTTGGAAAACTTGAGAGAACATCTCAAAAATCAATTTTAGTGTGAATTTGCAGGAACAGATTTGAAAAGTCTCTATTCAACCCCCCCTTCTAGAGACCTTCAGCCAACTTCAATGACTTGGTACAAATCTCCTTCTCATCACAACCTTCATCTCCTCCCAAGATTGAATCGGTCTTTCTCCACACCTTCGCCTGCTCAACACATATTGATCCCACCACATACTTGCATAATCAGTGAATTCTACCATAGCTAATTTTACCTTTTTCTCCTCGGAATAATTGTGGAAATAAAAAACATGCTCCATCTTTCTTTCCCACTGCAAATATAACTCAGGATCATTCTTCCCCTGTAAAGAAAGAATGTTCATCTTGATGTTTGCAAGATGATTATCCCTGTTGCTTTCTCTTCTAGAACTACTACCTTGTCCTCTTCTTCCTATTCCTATTCTTTAGTTCGGTTAGGAGATGTTCCACTCCTTCTCCTTGGAAATCGATCTTCCATCTCATCCATTCTTGCACTCATTCTCATAAATTCACTTTGTAGTTTCTTGAGGAACAATTTGAGGTCTACTTCTCCAACATCCTCCTCACGTTGGTTTACTGTACTCATGATTAATGAAAATAAATTTGGCTGCAAATCAATTAATGTTAGTGATAAAAAAAAAAGAATCCTCACAACACTCCCTTACGTGTTTTCACTCAAAAATTTTGATTCTCTCGTGTATCACTGTTGAGATCTTGGTAAGCGTACCAATATCGCAATAGTATAATAGTTTTAAAAGTAGGAGTTGTCGTACCCACGAGGAATGGTTCAAAATAAATCCTTAGGAATCAAACTTACTAAGTAAATATGGTTGCAAAAGATTGAATTTATTTTATGAAAAGTAAATTTAAAAGGTGCAGTCAAAAAATCTAAAACAAAGAGAAATTTGGATGAAATAAAGGAGTTGAGAAACTAGGATTGAACTTTATCTATCGCACCCCTCTTGTATTTTGGGAACTCAATAACATATAGGAGTTTGAAATTAACAATACTGAAGCACAAATAATTTTCATTAACATTGATTCCTCAAATATGAAATTCTTAGAACAATCTCTTAAACACCGATCTCTCGGATATTTAACAAATTGCCTAGCATTAAGAAAAGTTTTTTTAAAGCTATCAATATATTGAACCCTATTCCTAGTGATTCAATCTATTGAGTATTTTTATCCAAATCAGATTTAAAGAAATGCTTCCCATCCAAATCAAGAAATCGTAATCAAAACTCCATTGAATAAATAGAATTTAGCATTAAGTACTGAATAAAAATACCAGTATTGATAAAACAAGAATTCCTAAATATCAAAGATCCAAAATACAATTGGGGTTTGAATCGACTACATTCAATCCCACAGAGAAGTTTAGCTACTCTTGGTAGCAATTACAACCCACAAGAATTAAAAGAAAGATTGCAGCGAAGCCTTCCAGCTTTGTTGTCTTCTTTCTCTTGCTCCAGAATGATCTCTGTTCTTCCCCAAAAACTTCGTGTATTAGAAAAACTGTCTGACGGCTCATTAAAACATTAGGTTTATGAGTCCTACGCTCAGCGCAGGTGAAGTGCAGGAAACAGTAACCAATAGGCAAACTTACGCTCAACCTACGCCTAGCACAAGTGAAGCGTAGGAGACAACAACTAATTCCTCTGATTAGTTATCCTTTGACACTTTCTCTACACTGCTCCTGTCTCTGCTCACTGTTCTCTTGATACTTCAACTTTTACTTTAACTCCTCATCTTTAAAGTCAACAATTTCTTATTAAAATAGCATCAAGTTCAAATTAGAATTCATTATTTACAGCAGCCACACACTAAGCAAAGAAGGGTGATTTTGGACTATAAATTCAAGAAATTAGTACTCACAAGTGCTTTATTTATACAAAAATCTACTAAATCTTAGCACTTATCAACTCCCCCCAACTTAGCTTCTTGCTTACCCTCAAGCAAGATAATTAAGTACAGACATTTATTTATAATTCCTAGCTATGAATTTGATTGACTGGAATTCATTCTCAACGTATCTTGCTGGACAACGTTAACTTTCCAAACTTCAGATTTAAAATCAGAGTTAACCGGTGTCTCCAACATCAAATAAAACAGGATCAAAGTACATTCAATCTTTCAAGAGAAGCAATTGTGACAGCAAATGATTAAAATCAAGGAAAATTCTCTCAATCCTCACAGGTGAGTGTTTCCCTCAACTTTTCCACTGAAATTGAACAATTAAAATTGCCAGTCGTTTTCAATTAACATACAAACACACAACGATCATGGATCTTAAGGTCTTTCCTAGGTTGTAATGAGGCCTGGTTTCCAAGAATCATGGTTTTTCAGGATATAACAAGAAACATAACTTTTGGGAAAAGAGAGCATAACTACATTATAAATAATTTGCTCAAGTCACTTTCAATTCACCACCTCAATCTTGGTTTCTAATACTTCAATACAAACTTTTGCCTCTTTTTTCTTGACAATTCACTCCCTTATATATGCAGTTTTTTTTTACTAGGGAGTGAATTACATTACTAATTCAATGCTTCCTTTTTCACAAACATTCAACAAACCAATACCCAATCTTATTGGATGAAATGCACCTATGCTCTCTATCCCTAAGTGTGTAAAGGGAAAGGATCATGATTAACAATAAGGTTAAGGTGCAAAATTCAAGAAAAAATTCAAGCTCAAATGGGTTATCAAAAACAGGTATAATTATATACAGGTTGGCTATTTGGCACTGAGTAATTTCAATTTTTAACAAGTTGTCTTAATCTTCTCCATGCTTTTCATTTGCAGTAATAAAACCAAAAACGCAGGCAATATCAACGGGCAATAACAGTAAAAACTCTCAAAGTGTTTATGGACTCACAAACTCACTGGCTTTATTGCTGTTTTCCTTGAGTAAACCACCTATTGCACAATTAACTAAATTAATTTCTTGCACAAAATCCCAATCCTAATTGATTATGAATTCAACCACTTATTTCCTTTTTCTCCTCCTAGATCAGTCCGCTTGGTTGTACTAGACTTGAGACATTGATTTGATTTCCTTTCACTTAATTCCTTATTTCCTAATTCCTATGTCCTAACTTAACTGAAATAAAGAAAATAATCCTAACGAGAATTTAAAAAAGAAAAGAAATCCTAACTTAACTAAAATAAAGAATATAATCCTAACATACATACTGCATATAACTGATATCACCGACGTGTTAAACACGGTACAAAATTATCAAATAAAAGAAAAGAAAAGAAAAGATAGAAATCCAAAAAAAAGAAAGAAAAACACCGTTAAAACAAATCAATCATCCTCCACATCATGTTTCTCCTCATCATGTGCTGATCTAGCTCCAGTTGTTGCTACTGCTGCTCCACTCCCCCTCGAAAAGATAGGACTGTCCCCAGGCCACTGAAAATATGTCCGAATCTGCTCCGGTGGCATGCCTGGGTGTGGTCCTCTTACATTATGGTATAAAAAGTCCTGGAGGTGAAGCATTTCTCTATGAATAGCTATGTTCTGTTGACACAGGGGTGCCATGAAGATGTGGTGTGGCCCGTCAGCTGGTGGTGGAGAGTGGTGGTTGTCTTGGGGTTCTTGAGGCTGCCTTAGCACCTCAGGTGGGATACAATAAATCTCAATATACCTCTTGTTGATAGGTGCCTTGATAGGAGTTGTAGGGTTGACCTCAACCCCTAGTACTGGCATAAGGCTGTGATGAGGGCTGGGAATCCCAAACTGAATTTGGAGCGTTAACTACGACGCTCCACTACAGTCCTAACAGGAAGATGAAGCTTCTCAGAAATTACTCTGGATATGTCAATGTCTAGAGCTGAGAGGATGCAGTAGATGAGGTGTGTCATCTCAATGGTGACATCAGAAACATGGTTGGTTGGCCTAACATTGGCCAACAACAGGACTGTCCACATCTGAGAGATTGTTTGCAAGTTCTTCCTCAAAATCCGGGCAGCCTCCCCATACTGGTTAACTTCATACGCGAGCCCAGGAAAACAGAGGTACTGAGCAGTCCTCGTATCCAACTCTTAATGCCCATAGCTCCCAATCTCTCTCATCAGTTGATGGTACTGGCATGACAGGTTATCCTCATAATTGGGAAATGGGCTGCCCAAAAAGTCATTGATCGTATCACGATCGTAGGCTACCCATCTTCCCCTCACATAGGACCTTTTATCAACTACACCTGGCTCACCCGCAGCATTGGAGTAAAACTACCGGACAAGCTCTGGATCATAAAATCGATCTGGTTCAGCTACTCTCCTCCATCTCCTCCTGGTAATCTCCCGATTAAACTCTTCGAACTCCTCGGCCTTGAGTTCTACTCTCCTTTCCACAATGAAGTTACAGTTTTTGATATAACTGTATTTATCCTGAGCCTGTGCATGAGCATAAGTCAATTTTGTGGCAGTGGTTATGTAGTATCCTTCACCTGGATGGATGTATAGTCAAGGACTCTAATGATTAAATCCTCTTTACTGCTAAGAGACACAACAATTTGTATAAGATTGATCTAGAGGAACTTGAAAATCAAAATGTGAAATGTTTTCTCTCAGTTGATGATGAAAAACAGATTTAGCATCAAGGACTTGGGCATTCCAGCTTGAGATTAATCTCAAAGCTAACAAAACATAATCTTGTTAAAGGATTACCCAAGCTTTCATACAAATCTGATATTTTATGTGAGAGTTATCTGAAAAGAAAACAAGCAAGAAGCTCATTTCGTAGCAAGAATGTTGTATCCACTAACAGACCTATTGAACTGCTTCACATTGATTTGTTTGGTCCAACTAGAACTAAAAGTTTTAGTGGAAAGAAATATGGTTTGGTCATAGTTCATGACTATTTAAGATACACATGGGTGATATTCCTCAGAAGCAAGTATTCCTCAGAAGCAACCTGAGGCTATGTCCAGTCCCTACCTTCTGTAGGATTTTTCTCACTAACAAATAAGTTACAACCTTTGGGGTACACACTACCACTAGTATTCTTTTTCCACAGCCTCTTCAGGCTTTCTACAGAATCACCAAACTCACAGAAATAGACCCTGACTTACTGCAGGACTTTCTGCAGAAGCCCTAGGTCCAGAAATCTGCAGAACTTCCTTCTGCAGACTCCAAACACTCACAGGCTCACACCAGAGCCTTTACAACCTCTCCAAATACTTCACCTAATGTGTCACAAGAAATTTTACAACTAACCAATCTCTTTGACCTTACAGAAGCACAGAAACAACAAGGTAAAGTACAAACAGCTCACTATTTTACAATCAGAGAGCAGCAACAGAATTTCCTTGTGAGCAAAACTCCCCCTCAACAGCTTGTATAAGCAGATTAGAAACAATTTGAGGAGAGAGAAAAGGTTCCAGAAGCTGGCAGTGAAAGAGCAGATATTATTTTATGCTTCTGGAGTGAGAGTTGTGTTCCATGGTGAAGAGAACACCTCCTTTTATAGTTGAGGAGCCTTGTAGCCGTTGGAATGCAGTCAAAATGATCCGGCTGTGATGCTTTGACACGTCCCTTTCAGGTACAGCTACAAAAGCTGACAGGTACAACTGTCTTGTTGACTGATCTTCATGCTTCTGCAGAACTTGCTTCTGCAGACAGCAAAACTGGCTCATTTCTTCACCAATGCTTCTGTGAATGTGCTGAGGATGATTTCTGGATTATTTCAAGTGTATTTCAACTTGTGTTACTCAGCTAAATCAACAGGAGATTCATTTTAGACTTTCTGGTTTAATTTGCTGCTTTTGCAGAGTCTATACTTGCACATTCCTTCTGCAGAATTGCTTCTGATCAACTGCAAATGGTTCTAATGCTTCTGTGACGTGTTTCATGTTCTGCAGTTGATATATCTTAAGAATGAAATTCTATTTTTGCTTTCTGCTTAGAATTTCCTCCTAAAATGAATCTTCCTTCTAAAACAATTTCATTTGGAGTTCTTGAGATGCTTCTTCTTGTTTCTGGAAACTGTGAGAAGTGCTTGATAGCTTCTGAATGCTTGAATGAGTTACTTTACTCATCTTTATTTCAAATTTTCCTTCACATATTTGTCTTTCTTTCAACTTATTGCTTCTTTTATCCATTAAAATGAAGCTTCTCATATTTGTCCTTCTGCAAGATGAAACCTGTTGCTTCTGGACACATTCTCAAATGAAATGGTCAGTTCTTTTGGAATAAGAATTATGCTAAGTTGCATTTGATTTGGTTGTCATGATTAAAACCACTTTGAGGGGATTCTTGGACCTTACAATCTCCCCCTTTTTGATGATGACAACCCAATCAAGTATCACTTAGATAATTCTGTTTTTTAATACCAAACTCCCCCTGCATTTTAGCTTTTATCTGGAAAATAATAATTGCTGCAGATTACATAATTTCAAGACTGATTCTTAATTTGAATTATTAAGTTACAGAAGCCATTTTGATAATTCATTTCCAATGCAGCAGTATGATCATTGAGTAACTTATGCAAAATTCATTTTTTACCAACAGATGTAGCAACATATTTAACAATTGTGTAGCAAGGGAACTTATACAGAAAGCATTTATCATTTTCATTCATCATTGATCATAGTCAAAAGTCATCAAAAAATCATTACAATGTGCAGCCCACCTAAAAATCAACCTAAACTACCTACTACTTACTACTTCTCCCTCTTTGTCATCAATCAAAAAGCTCAAAGGAATTGTATGGAAAGAAGCAGAATCATCATCTATCACTTGGATGGAGAGGAGTGGTCAGATGATGAGGAGGTAGAAGGCTGGAGCAAGTTCTGGGGTGGCTGGAATTGTGTGAATGGCATAGCTGGGGCCTGAGGTACAATCACTGGAAGCACAAAATTATTAAACCAAAACTGATGCTGTGTGAACCTCTCAATCATTTCATTTACTGTGTTTTGGAGAGTGTTCACATTGGAAAACAGTTTCTTCATGTCAGACTTGAGCTTCTGGATATTCTTCTCCATGGATTTGGAAGGAGAAGCATTCTTTTGTGGTTCTTCAGAAGCAGCAGCATCAGGTTTTGGAGCAGGCTCCTCAGCTGGTTTCTCATTGCTCAATTGCTGTATAAAGGTGTTCATGGAAGAGAGATTAGAAGAAATTGTGGGAATGCTATCTCTGATAGGTGCAGCAGCAGGTAGAATTGAATCTAGCATAGGAGAAGCAAGGAACTGATTCACCAAATCAGTTCCAAAAGTGTTTGCTAAGGGAGCTGATGGAGTAGCTTCCTTCTACACCTTCTCTTCTTCTTTCTCTTCAGCTTCTGGTACAGCAACCACTGGGATTGATGGTATAGGAGATTGAACAGGTAATGGAGAATCAACATTTGGGAGATTAGGAGTGTCAGGAATAGCTTGAGACATGTTTGCCAGGGTATCAGCTGCCAGACCCTCTGTAGAAGCACAAATAGTTTCTTGAGAGTCTTAAGGTAATGGTGCTTCTGCAAGAGGAGACTTTGGCTGTGAGACAGCTTCTTCTCCTGACATGGAATCACTGGACATGGAGGAGGTTGAGATGGAATTTGCAGACACAGGCAGCTCCACAGAAGGAGAGGAGGCTCTCAGATTCTTGCTGGATGGTTCTTCAGAAGCACCAGCTGGCTGACTTTTCCTCTTTCTGGAAAATGTCAGGAACTCCTTTTCCTTCTTCCTTTTGGTTCTTGGTGTCGTATTCTCCTCCTCTTCCTCACTGGGGCTTGAGTAATTATGTGTTGGCTCAGGCTTCCCAATCAACATTCTTTGCAAATTTATTTTGCCAAATGTGCTACAAGAGTCACTTGAACTTTCTTCTTCTAAAGGAATGTTATTTAATCTGAAGATTCTGGTTAGAAGCATCCCATAGGGCAAGCTGGCATATGACCTTTGGGGATTTGTAGAATAAATCATGCTTCTAAGGATTAAATAAGAAAGGGAAAAAAGTTTACCAATAAGGAGATGATAAATGACCATAAGGTCAATTTCAGAAACTCTTTCAAGAGTGCCAGCCCTTGGGAGAATTGAGAAGATGCACAACTTGTGAAACAGCTTGCAGATGGTGTTGAGCTTGCTTGACAGAAGCTGGGAGGAGGAATGATGAAGGACTTTCTTTTTAACTTCTTCCTTGGTTACACCAGCAACAGTGAACTAGTCATCATATAATTGATTCTGAACAGAACTACATCCAAGTACTTCATCTATGGTCTCAACAATGACCACAATTATTGATCCTTTAATGTCTACCACCAAGGAGTTGCCATCACTCCTGTACTGACTAGCAGAAGCATACAAAGCTTTCACTAGTCTCTCATATACTGGCTCCTTCACAAGAAGGAAGTCTCCCTAGTTCTGCTTCTGGACGAAATGTCCTACATCCCATCCACACTTCTTTATCTCTTTCAGCAGAAAGATCTTCCCTGGGATGACTGTCTTCCACTCCCACTTCTCATTGTAGATTTTCAACACCTCTTTATCCTGGAAGAGGTCCCCATTGGAGTCTTGTGACCCCTTAGAAGGGCCACTCTCTTCTGTACTTCTGCTAGGACTTTCTTTCTTCTGTCCAGCAGATTGTACTTCTTTTTGGCTATGGGAGAATGAAACTATATGGGATGTTGACGGAGAGTCCACTCCTATAGGTTGATTTGGGTCACTACCTATTGTTTTAAATGCATACCCAGCTCGTATTCTCTCTGACTTTCTTCTGTAATCTGCAGAGGCAATTGGAGTTTTAGATTGAGTTTCTGTTGGAAGAATAAAGGAGGTAGAGGGTTGAGAAGGTTGAGGTTGAGTTTGAGCAGGTGCAGTAGGTGCATTTTCTTGCTCTGTTTCTCTTCTGAAAACTGGGGGTTCTGTGGTAAGAGGTTGAGCATAGATTGGCTTAACATAAGGAACTATTTCATCTCCCAAGACAATGAATTCTTCAGAGTCAGTGGAGGAGGAAGCTTGTTTCTTCACAGCTACGTGATTAATTTTCATTTTGAGAGAGGAATGCGAAGCAGAGACAAAGAAAGGTGAGATGATGAAAAAAAAAGAGTATGGCTGGAATGTGAAAGGTTTAGAGTTCTGGATTATTTCAAGTGTATTCCAACTTGTGTTACTCAGCTAAATCAGCAGGAGATTCATTTTAGACTTTCTGGTATAATTTGCTGCTTCTGCAGAGTCTATACTTGCACATTCCTTCTACAGAATTGCTTCTGATCAACTGCAGATGATTCTTATGCTTCTGTGACGTGTTTCATGTTCTGCAGTTGATATATCTTAAGAATGAAATTCTATTTTTGCTTTCTACTTAGAATTTCCTCCTAAAATGAATCTTCCTTCTAAAACAATTTCATTTGGAGTTCTTGAGATGCTTCTTCTTGTTTCTGGAAACTTTGAGAAGTGCTTGATAGCTTCTGAATGCTTGAATGAGTTACTTTCAATTTACTCATCTTTATTTCAAATTTTCCTTCACAGATTTGTCTTTCTTTCAACTTATTGCTTCTGTTATCCATTAAAATGAAGCTTCTCATATTTTTCCTTCTGCAAGATGAAACCTGTTGCTTCTGGACACATTCTCAAATGAAATGGTCAGTTCTTTTGGAATCAGAATTATGCTAAGTTGCATTTGATTTGGCTGTCATGATTAAAACCACTTTGAGAGGATTCTTGGACCTTACAAGAAGCTGTTCACACAACATGTTACCTTCAAAATAGAATATTGCTGAGGCCAATTCTCAAAAATACTCCCTATGAATTGTGGAGAGGAAGGAAGCCTTGAAGGGAATCAAGCATGTGGTCAGGGTGCAGCGGAAATAAATGGATTCCCTCCCTTGTTATGATCGTTATGCGAAAACACGAATCAAGGCATAAAAGGGTATAAAAAAAGGTCGTACCTTATTAGGATTATGAACGAGGCAATGGCAGCCATGTCTCCAGTGGTGTCCACGCCAACAACCGAACTAGGAAACCCTCCTCAACTCTACTAGTAGCCTTAGAGAGTAAAAAGCAATTGTTCATATGTGTAGGGTAATGCATCTCATGCTCTATTTATAGAGTGGTGGCTAGGGTTTCACCCCTTTCACTCACTTAACCCTCACACTTATGGGCCTGGCCCATTATGTTATAATTCTAATTAAATTAAATTAGAATTATTATCCTTTCCTAGTGGCATGTTGTATGCGTGTGACCCAATAGGCTTTTAATATTTGGTTATGATAAAAATTCCTTTTTATATTTAATATCATAAATAGTGAGCGGTATCTAGCAATACATCACTATCCAAATATTGAGATTATCAATAACTTTGATAAATCCTATTTTATGATAATAATTTATATGATCTGTCCCTTTGTCCAAATATCTAATTGAGCACAAGGGAATGGATTGTGTCAACCTTGTAGAGTTCAATTTATGTTTTCTTGATCCCCAAGTAGACTGTACAGAAAATAAACATCTCATGTTTACCCTCTTGAGCATGGCCATGCATTTTGCAGTCTCACTTTATCAAGAGGCTTACAGATATAACTCATGTTACATAGGAGGGACAAATCCCATCTAGGTCACTCACATCCCTCCACATAATTTATTATATGTCCAAATACCAACTTTATGATCACCCTGTTATAGGCAATGTTTGATGATGTTCAAAACATATAATTCCTTATGTAGGAATCGTAGTGATTTCAGGTCGAAGGACTTCATATAACATTAATCAATTTAAGAAACGTTCATGACACTTATGTAACAATCCATGCAACGTTCTTAAGGTGGGTCTGTCCAGTACACCATTACTCTTAATGTGTACCTATGTGAGCACATGATACCTCATATCCATGATCCGTGAGATGTGATCATCAACGAACTCACATACTAGTCTAAATGCATCTTTGTCCTAAGATGATATCTGACTAGGGACTATTTTAAGAATAGTTCTTCATAAGATCTCACAAGCAAGTCATCTACTTGATTTCTTATGAAGTTTAAGATTACTATTCTAAGGACATAAATTATATTCTAAAAGAATTAATAAATGAATTGCCTTTATAAAATAATAATATGATACAAGTGATGGATGTTCAAAATAAAACATATAGGTCTCTAGTGCATACACTAACAAGCCCAACATATCACATTTTCATTTCTTTGGATGTGAGTGTTTTATACTCAATACTTTTATGATATTGGTAAATTTGATGCTAAGTCTGATAAAGGATTTTTCTTCGGATATTCTGAAACTTCCTAGGCATATAGAGTTTATAACTCTAGAAACTCAGTTGTTAAAGAATCAATTCATGTAAGATTCAATGATAAGAAAAAGATTGATAGTGACCTATCAGATCTAGAGGATGACTTTACAGGTACGGATCTGAACCAAAAATTTGATCAGATCAAGGATGAAGATCTGACTGAAGGACCATCTGAAACCCAACCACTTCAGACAACTAATGTTGAGTCTCAGACTAAAGGCACATCTTTATTCAGAAATGCTTGGAGATACGAACGTTATCATCCTAAAGAGAAAATCATAGATGATGCTTCAGAAGAAGTGAGAACAAGATCAAGACTTAGAGAAGTCAACAATCTTGCACTACTGTCTGAAATTGAGCTTAAGAACATTGATGTAGCTCCGCATGATGAAGGGTAGATCCTAGCCATGCAAGAAGAGCTACATCAATTTCCTAGGAGTGATGTCTGGACTTTAGTTACTAAACCCCATGGGAAAACTATTATTGGAACCAAATGAGTGTTTAGAAACAAGTTGGATAAAGATGGTAAGGTTGTCAGAAACAAATCTGAACTTGTTGCTCAAGGCTACAATCAGCAAGAAGGTATTGATTTTACTGAAACCCTTGCTCCTGTAGCTAGGCTTGAAGCGATTAGGATTTTGCTCTCCTATGCAGCAATTAATGACATCAAACTATATAAGATGGATGCCAACAATGCTTTCCTTAATGGCATCATTGAGGAAGAAGTATTTGTTAGGCAGCCCCCTGGTTTTGAAGATGTTGCCTTTCAAAATCATGTTTTTAAACTGAAAAAATGATCTCTATGGTCTGAAACAAGCTCCAAGAGCTTGGTATGACAGATTGAGTAGCTTTCTCATAAAAAATGGTTTTGAAAGAGGAAAGGTTGACACAACTCTTTTTAGAAAATCTGCCAATAAAGACCTCATCCTAGTGCAGATATACGTTGATGACATTATATTTGGTTCAACAAGTTCTTCTTTATACAAAGGGTTTTCTAAGCATATGCAATCTGAGTTTGAAATGAGCATGATGGGAGAATTAAAACTCTTCCTAGGACTTAAGAAGTTCAACATGAATGATTTCAAGCCTGTGTCAACTCCAATGCATTCTTCTGCAATCTTAAGTAAAGATGAAGGGGAAAAACCTGTTGACCAAACTATGTATAGAGGAATGATTGGTTCATTACTATTGAGTGGAAAATCCTTTACTTGTATTTGTTCATTAATCTTGACTATAAAAGAATACTTGTATCTGTTCAGATAGTGGAAAATCCTTTACTGGTTTGGCATTGGGACTGGACGTAGCTCACAGTGGAAGTGGGTGAACCAGTCTAAATTTTGTGGCTAAGTTTTCTCTTACCCTTATCTCTTTAAATTTGATTTAATCTAACTTAGAGGGTTCTGAGTAAACTGTTTTATAAGTTGAAACTGAAACAAATTCAAAAGCAATAAAAAACAAAGTTTCCAAAACTGTTTTTCTTGGACCTGTTGAAGCAACTTCAACAAGTACCTAAACACCCAGTTTCAGAAGGATACCTATTTCGTTGTGAAAGTTTTACTTGTTTAAAGGTTTTCATAAAATAATTTTGAAATTATAAAACACTATTCAACCCCCCTTCTAGTGTTTCCTGTGGTGTCTACAGTTGGTATCAGAGCCCAACCTCAGGTTGAGCATCTAACAAGTGCTGAGGAAGAAGATCCAGATGGAAACCTCAACAAGCAATCTTCACTACATTGCAGAAGGAGCCTCTGTCTCAAGGCCCCCAGCTTTTAATGGTACTGATTACCATTATTGGAATGATTGTATGAAGCTGTTTAATGAAAGCAACAACATAGCTCTCTTGGATGTAGTCACTGATGGTGATTACACTCCTCCAAATGGTGGTGTGCCTATACCCAAAGCAAACTGGACTAGTGAGCAGAAGGCACGTGTACAACTTAATGCAAAAGCAAAGCTCTATTTAGTTTGCTCTTTGAGTAAATCTAAATATGAGAAGGTGCATGGATGGTCTTCAGCCAAGGAGATCTGGGATACCTTGGCATCACCCCATGAAGGGACCGAGAAGGTCAAGCAATCCAAGATCAACATGCTTGTTCATCAATATGAAATGTTCAAAATGCAAGAGTTTGAAACCATTGATCAAATGTTTGGGAGGTTTCAAACGATAACTAATGAACTTAAGTCTTTAGGCAGAACCTTTGATTCTGGTGATAATAATCGCAAGATTCTTAGGAGTTTACCAAAGGCTTGGAGGCCCAAGGTTACTGCCATTCAAGAGGCTAAATACCTCAATTCTTTAAGAATGGAGGAACTCTTGGGATCCCTCAAAGTCCATGAGTTAGAGCTTGGTGAAGATGCTCCAAAGAAGAAGAGAACTTGGTGAAGATGCTCCAAAGAAGAAGCCACTGGCCCTGAATGCTAAGTCCGAGCTACTGAAGCATAGGCCACATAAAGCCATGAAAGCTGAGGAAACTTTAGAAGGTAGTGAGGACTCTGAAGGCAGCTCTGATGATGATGATGATGATCTAGCTCTTCTGAGCAGGAAGATCAAGAGGATGCTTCAGAAAAAGGGAAAATTCAGAAGAAGCTCATCCTCTAAAACTAAAATGGGTAAGTCAGGTAAAGAATCTTTTTCTACTGACAAGATAATTTTTTATGAATGCAAACAGCCAGGGCATATGAAGGCTGATTGTACAAAGTTGAAGAAACCCTCTTTTAAGAAGAAGAAGTTCTTTAAAAAGAAAAAGGGTTTGATGGCAACCTGGGAGGACCTAGATGATTCAATCTCAGAAGAGGAAGATGAGTCTGCTAAAGAAGCCAACCTCTGTTTGATGGCAAGTCTTCATTCATCAGACAACTCTGAATCTGAGATAATCCCTCAAACTCTTCAAGACATGTATGATGACTTGCTGGAAAGTTCTAAAGAGCTTTTTCAAGAGTATAAAGATTTGTCTAGAGCATACACTGAAGTTGCAACAAAAAATGAAGCTCTTGAGACTGAAATTCTTTTACTTAAGGAAAGACTCTTGAAGAACTCTGAGGCTAGTAGTTTAGAAAGTTTAATCAAAGAAAATGAAATTCTTAAGAAGCAAGTTGCTGAAATTGCTAGATACCTTGCCAACTTTGTTAATGGAACTAAGAACCTCAACAGAATGTTGGGTGTTCAAGAGAACTCCAAGAACAAAGGGGGTCTAGGATACTCAGACAGTGAATCATCACATGATTCAAATTTTAAACCCGCTGAAAAAGCTAAGAAAGGTAGGGAATGCTCTCATTGTAGGAAGCCTGGGCACAATGTGTCTCAGTGCAAGCACAAGAAAAGGGGCAAACCTGCTGCTAACAGAATAGGACCCAAAAGGATGTGGATACCTAAGTCTCTGATTATTCTTATTGCAGATGTGTTTAATAGGACAAAGGAGACACCACAAATGGTACCTGGACAGTGGTTGCTCGCGACACATGACAGGAGAAAGGTCTTTGTTCCAAAAACTTAGACCAAAGGATAGGGGTGGTCACCTTTGGAGGAAACCAGAAAGGTAGAATCACTGGAATTGGTTCAGTAGGTATATCCCCTCTCTCTGTTATTCAAAATGTTCTCCTTGTTGAAGGTCTTTAACACAACCTGCTGAGCATAAGTCAATTATGTGATAGTGGATATGTTGTATCCTTCACCAGGGATGGATGTGTGGTCAAGGATGCTTCTGACCAAGTCATTTTTACTGCCAAGAGACACAGTAATGTGTATAAAATATATCTTGAGGAACTTGCATATCAACATGTGACTTGTCTTCTTTCTGTTAAAGATGAAAAATAGATTTGGCATCAAAAACTTGGGCATGCCAGCTTGAGACTAATCTCAAAGTTAACAAAACACAACCTTGTAAAAGGACTGCCCAAGCTCTCTTTCAAATCTGACATTTTATGTGAAAACTGTCTTAAAGGTAAACAAACAAGGAGCTCTTTTAAGAGTAAAAATGTTGTGTCTACCTCAAAACCTTTAGAACTGCTTCACATTGATTTGTTTGGTCCTACAAGAACTGAAAGCATGGCTGGTAAAAAGTATGGCTTAGTCATTGTTGATGACTACTCTAGATTCACATGGGTTATATTCCTCAAAAGAAAGGATGAGACTTTTGAGAATTTCACAAAATTTTGTAAGAAGGTGCAACATGAACAAGGTTTTTGCATATCTACAATCCGAAGTTACCATGATGGTGAGTTTGAAAACTCAAGCTTCAGCATGTTCTGTGATGCGAATGGGATATCACACAATTTCTCTGTGGCTAGAACACCTCAACAAAATGGTGTTGTTGAGAGAAAGAACAGAAGCTTGCAGAAGATGGGTAGAACCAGGCTCATTTCAAGCAATCTACCAAGATCATTCTGGGCAGAGGCTGTTCACACAACTTGCTACATTCAAAACAGAATTTTGGTAAGACCAATTCTCAAGAGAACTCCCTATGAATTGTGGAGAGGAAGAAAATCCAACATTTCTTATTTTCACATTATTGGCTGAGTGTTTCATACTTAACACCAAAGATGATTTGGGTAAATTTGACTCTAAATCTGATAAAGGATTCTTCATTGGTTATTCAGAAACATCCAAGGCTTATAGAGTTTATAACTCTAGAACCTTGACAATAAAAGAATCTATTCATGTCAGATTTAATGATGCTAAAGAGATTGATAGGGAGCTATCAGATCTAGAAGATGATTTTGCAGGAATGGAGTTGAATCCTACTTCAGAGACTACAAAGGTAAAAAATGAAGTACCTACTGAAGGACCCTCTGAATTACCTGTTGAACAGACTCCAAGTCAACCTGTTGAAACTGATCATCTTCACAGAGTTAATGTTGAGTCTCAGAATGAGCATGTATTCCCTCGTAGGCATGAGTGGAGATACATGACTCATCATCCTCGAGAACAAATCATTGGTGATACTTCAGAAGGAGTAAGAACAAGATCAAGACTTAGAGAAGTCAATAATCTTGCTTTCCTCTATGAAATTGAGCCAAAGAATATTGATGAAGCTCTGCATGATGAAGTGTGGATCCTAGCCATGCAGGAATAGCTAAATCAATTTTCCAGGAGTGATGTCTGGACTCTTGTTCCTAAACCCCATGGGAAAACTATTATTGGAAATGGGTGTCTAGAAAAAAAACTCTCTGAAGATGGTCAAGTTGTCAGAAACAAGGCCAGATTGGTTGCACAAGGCTACAATCAACAAGAAGGTATTGACTTTACTGAAACTTTTGCACCAGTAGCAAGGTTTGAAGCCATTATGATTTTACTTTCCTATGCAGCCAATGATGGCATCAAACTATATCAGATGGATGTAAAGAGTGCCTTCCTAAATGGATCCATTGAGGAAGAGGTGTTTGTTAGACAATCCCCAAGTTTTGAAAACTAAGGGCCTGTTTGGTTTGCATTTTCATTTCCTGTTTCCATTTTCTGTTTCCTGTTTTCTGAAATTTTACAAAGGAAAAACTGGAAATGCTGGAAACAAAAATTTGCTGTTTTCAGCATTTCTAGTTTTTCCTTTGTAAAATTTCAGAAAACAGGAAACAGAATGAAAACAGAAAATGAAAACAGAAAACGTTTCCTCAAACCAAACAGGCCCTTAACCTTTTCAGATCATGTTTTTAAACTGAAAAAGGCTCTATATGGTCTTAAACAAGCTCCCAGAGCTTGGTATGACAGATTGGGCAATTTTTTTTTATAGAAAAATGGTTTTGAAAGAGGAAAGGTTGACACTAATCTTTTTAGAAAAATTTCTAACAAGGACCTAATTCTAGTTCAAATATATGTTGATGACATTATTTTTGGATCAACAAATTCTTCACTATGCACTTAGTTTTCAAGGCTTATGCAATCTGAGTTTGAAATGAGTTTAATGGGTGAACTCAAATTTTTCTTAGGACTTCAAATTAAGCAAGATTCTAAATGTATATGGATCTATCAGGAGAAATATACACAAGAAATGCTTAAGAAGTTCAACATGCATGATTGCAAACCTATGTCAACTCCTATGCACCGTTCAACAATCTTAAGTAAAGATGAAGGAGAAGAATGTGTTGACCCAACCATATATAGAGGCATGATTGGATCTTTGTTGTATCTTACAGCAAATAGACCTGACATTATGTTCAGTGTGTGCCTGTGTGCAAGATTTCAATTAGACCCAAGAATAACTCATTACAAGGCTGTTAAAAGAATTTTCAGATATCTAAATGGTACTACTAATCTTGGTCTATGTTATAAGAAGAGTAAGGAATGCAGATTATTAGGATATTTTGATGCTGACTTTGCTAGAGATAGAGTTGAAAGAAAATCAACGAGTGGAGGATGCTACTTCATTGGAGAGAATATGATAAGTTGGGTCAGCAAAAGGCAAAGCACCATAGCTCTGTCAACTGCTGAAGCTGAATACATTACTGTTGCATGCCGTTGTTCATAGCTGCTATGGGTAAAATATCAACTTGAAGATTTTAACATTCCTTTTAAATCTATTCCTGTATTTTGTGATAATACAAGTGCCATAAATTTGTCTAAAAATCCAATTCAGCATTCTAGAGGTAAGCATATAGAAATCAAACATCATTTCATTAGAGACTATGTTTAGAAAGGTGTTTTTGATATAAAGTTCATTGACACATAGCATCAATGGGCTGACATATTCACAAAACCTCTTGCTAAAGATAGGTTTAAGTTCATTAGAGATAATCTGCACATTCTTGCATTATCTGAATATTAAACCTGCTGTCATATGCTTACTTGATGAACTTATCTGGTTTTTGCTGCATTATTATTGATATATATTCTTTCAGCAAACTCCTTCACCCTGAATTTCTTGCTTCAGCATGCTCTGACAACCCTTTTGATTGATGACAAAAGGGGGAGTAATATAAACTAACATAATCCGAAAGTTTAAGTGCTTTTCAGAGAAGATATCTCTTATTTAGGGGGAGCAACGCAAAATTTGCTGCTTATGCTCTTGAAAAAGGAAGAGCAATTCATTTTGCTCAAGTATCTGAGAAAGGGGGAGAATTCCTTAAACTCTAATTCAATTTATTTTCCTTCAGATATTTGATAGTTTAAGCAAATTTGTCATCATTAAAAAGGGGGAGAATGTTGAGTCTCAAAATATTATTAATTGGTTAATAATGTTTTAGTTATTAACAAATTTGGTTAAGATTCCTAAAAGAAGGAACAAGTTTCTGCTCAAAGGTTCTTTCTATTTTTCAGCAACTTTCTGAAGGAGCAACTCTCTGAAGAAGTGCAACCTGCTGATGTGGTGCTACTTTCTGATGTAGAGAGACCTGCTGAAGGATCAAGACTTGCTGAAGCCAGTAGACTCTCTAAAGACAAGAAAGTAGTGTAACATCCTGCCAATTAAGACCTTAATTCGTAGGAATATCATAACTTAAAGTAGAATGAAGAAAAGAATAGGTACAAGAAAGCTTAAGAGGCAAAAACTAAGGTTGTTGCTTGATGTTGGTTCTAAGCCTAATGACCTTGGTGCACTAAATTGCAAATATCTAGAGTTGTAGATGTCCGATTGAGGTGATTCCACTCTCATTAGAAAGCTTATTTCCGGGGCTTCAGTTTGATAGGTTATATGATAGGGTTTGGATGAAAACTGCACCTTCGCAAGAAGGGAAAATTTCAATCTGGGTTTCTCGCTCGAGCTGAGCTCAAGCGCAGCCTGAGCGAGGCTATCAGCAAGAAGGGAAAATTGCAATCTGGTTCTCTCGCTCGAGCTGAGCTCGAGCGCAGCCTGAGCGCAGAAAAACAGAGAGCAATTTGAGAAATTCAGCTCGAGCTGAGCTCAAGCGCAGCCTGAGCGAGAACTTGCGCTTGAGCTGCGCTCAAGCGAGGCTTGAGCGTAGGCCCGATTTCTGCACTTTAAAACACGTTCTTGGACGGTTTCAGTCAGTTCTTCCTTCCGTTTTTTCATATTTTTAGAGAGAGAGAGTGGTTCTAGTGAGAGAAAGTCCCAGCAAAGGCCAAGAACGATTTCTACTCATCAAGAACGAGTCTTGCATCAATCTTTTCCCCATCAAGGCCCTCCATTCTTCGTTCTTTCTCCGTTTTCTCGACTCACAAGTGGGGTGTAACTCTCACTTGATTGTTCTGGATGTTGCCACTGCATGTTCCCCATTCTTTTTCCCCTTTCCTTCTATGAATTAATGATATATATGTAGTATGAACATACGAATTATGAATGTATTGATAATTGTATGTATTGAATTCCCAAAACCTTAGGATAGGTGATTGGATGATTCTGTATGATGGATTTGATTATGTTATTCTGGAATTCATGGGCCTTTGGCCATCATAGTCATGGAATTATGAATTTAAGAAATCATAGAGCTTTCGGGCGATCACAGGGTCTTTGACCATCACAGGCCTTCGGGAAAATTATTTAAGAACAACGGGGTAACCACATCGAACTCATGGCCAAGAGGGAGATGGGGTCCCCAATCACAAATTATATTTAAATGCTATTTAAAAATTTAATCATAGGTAACCTTGGACGACGGTCCTTGGTTACATGGTCGAGCGCTCATCACAGTCACGTTACAGAGAAAAGACCCCGGGTGTCGGGAACAACACCTCACAGCCATGCATTGCATCTTGATGATTGATTTTCTTTATGTTGAATTATGTATCATTATCTCTATTATGTCTCTTAAAATTATATGTATGCCATGATGGTTCTTGGTTGCTTTCCCCCACACTGCACACACTGTTACACTCACTGGGACGTTGGTCTCACCCCATTCCATGGGAACAATATTTTTAGTGGTGCAGGATACTGATCCGAGCTATGACGAGTAATAGATGGCATGTGAAGACCAGTAGTCTTATTGTTTATTTTACTTTGATGTTTCCCATGTTGTTTAGAACCACTGGTGTTATTTGTTAAAGCTACTTTAGGAATCATTATGTTAGTTTAATATTTTGTATTGGAGCCTTGATGGCAACAGTATGTTATTATTTCCTTGAGTTATATATGTATTGTTGGAGCTTTAGTAATTGTTGGGTTACTCAAGCGATGGTATTGTATGTCAATACGCGAAATGAATGAAATAATTTCACGAATTTGGAAATAGTGCTTCCAACAGGCATTATTTCTGAATTTAGAAATTAGGACGTTACATTTTGGTATCAAAGCAGTTCAATCCAGTTGGACTGTGGTTATGTGTTTCTCCTTAAGTTAGTCATAATTTTATATGCATTATTAGGGAATTGATAGACTGATCACCTGGATATTTCTTAATAATGTGTATAGGGTCATGGCTGACGGTAGGAGGGGACGTCTTCATGCCAATTCACCTTCACCCTCACCGGATCAACCTCAGGATCCCGTGGCGGTGGCCCTTCAAATGCTCACACAAATCATGGGGGAGCAACCCGCCTCTAATGTCACAGTACTTCAGGCCTTGCACAGGCAGTCCACCGGTACTCCTCCACCGGGGACAGTAGTAGATCCTTTTCTTCAGGGATTAACAGAATTCAGGAAACACCACCCTCCAGCCTTTAATGGGGCTTATGACCCAGCAGCAGCAGACTCCTGGCTTAATGCCATGAACAAGATCTTTGAGGTGATGGCTTGTGCGGACGACTTGAAGGTGATATTTGCTACCTACATGTTACAAGGAGAAGTAGAGAATTGGTGGAAGAATGCGAAGATCAGTTTGAACACTCCTGAAACCTTACTCTCTTGGGATGCATTCCAGAATGTATTCCTGGAGAAGTATTTCCCTGAACCAGTCAGGAAACAGAAAGAGCTAGAATTTCTCAATTTGAAGCAAGGCAACATGACCGTGGACCAGTTTGTGGCCAAATTTGAAGAACTCTCCAAGTATCACTCCCTGCTGCAAGCCAATCCTAATGAGGGTTGGAAATGTTCTCACTTGGAGGCGGGCCTCAAGCCCGAGATCAGGAAAATTGTGTCAGCCTTCCAGCTCAAGGATTTCCCAGCCTTGGTGACCAAGTGTCTGGTCATCGAGCAAAGTTTGGTGGATGAGGCGCCCAAGCTGGCAGCTAGTGTTGAAACAAACTCAATCACATAAAGTTTTTAATATGCCAAACCTTTAAACAAAGTCATGAGCTAAGTAAAGAAAAAATAAATACTACATCTTGTTATTTGCTAATCAAGCTGTTCAAGTTTTTGGCAGATTCCTTAGTAATTCTTGCAGGATCCTTCAAGGAATAATGATCAGAATAAAAGAAAGTCAAGCCAAGAATCTTAGACCTCATTGATCATCAAGAGAAGAGCTTCTTGAACAGCTTCTGGAACAGCTTGAGACGACAGCTCAATAGAGAGATGCAAGCTCAAGCCACGTAAACTTATCTGATCAAAGATACAAAAGAACATCATCATGTATCAAAAAGGAGATTCTAAAAAAAAAAACTGTGAAGATGGTGCAGACTCTTAAAAGAGATCCTAGATCAGCTTGAGACGCAAGCTCACTAAACAGATGAAAGCTCACTGAACAGATGTAAGCTCATCAGAAGAGACACAAGGAACAAGAAGAGATACAAGCTCTAATCATCTGAACAAATGATGAGCCCCACGTAAAGTCAATCTACGAAAAAAGCAATAAGAGCTTACGTCTCATCTCAAGAGCCTAAAGAACTAAACAGATCTCAACAGAGAGCTCTTGAAGTCTTATTGCCTTTCTTCTCTTATCTTTACCAATCTGTAAATCATTGTAAGAAGGAGGTTCCTCTAGCCAAGAATCATTGCCTAACCACACTTTATGTGTTAAAGCTAGAACACACTCAAAACATCAATTATTGTACCTGTACCTCATCTGAGATAGGAGAGAGCCTAGTCTTAGATTGAGAGCGTGCATCCTGAAGAGGCTGTAAGAATACTTGTATTGACAGGTTGTCAATAGTGAAAATCTCACAGGTGGTGGGGACTGGACGTAGCTCAAGGTTGTGGGTGAACTAGTATAAATCTGAAAAATATTCTAAGTCTCTATTCAACCCCCCCTTCTAGAGATGTTTAGCCAACTTCAGTTGGTATCAGAGCTCGACCTCTCAAGGGGTTGAGCACACCTACGTGTGAAGAGGAACAGATCCATGGCTGGACCTAGTGCTAGTTTGTTTATTCCTGAAGGAGCATCCACTAACAGACCACCTGCCTTTGATGGAACTGACTACTACTACTGGAAGGACAGGATGAGATTATTCATTGAATCTCAACATGTTGATTTATGGGAAATCATAGAAGAAGGTCCCTACATACCATACACTACTGATGAGCTTGATTAAAGAATAGTCAAGCCCAGAACCAGATGGACTGATGCTGAAAAAGCAAGGTACGTTCTAAACTCAAGAGCTAAATATTTGTTGACCTGTGTTCTTAGCCGCAGTGAATATGATAAGGTAGCAGGGTGCACAACAGCAAAAGAAATTTGGGATGCACTTGAGATAGAACATGAAGGAACTAACCAAGTCAAGGAAGCAAAAATCAACATTCTGGTAAGACAATATGAGCTCTTCAAAATGAATGAGGATGAAGGCATTGAGGACATGGTGAGACGTTTCACCATCATCACAAATGATTTAAAATCCTTAGGGAGAACTTACTCAAATCAAGACATGGTCAGAAAAATCTTGAGGAGTTTACCCAAGCCTTGGAGACCTAAAGTCACTGTTATCCAGGAAGCAAAAGATCTGAGCATTCTCAGGTTGGATGAACTTCTTGGATCATTAAAGGTGCATGAACAAGAGCTGATGGAAGAAGATCACATCAGAAAACCCAAAACAATTGCACTAAAGGCATCATCAAGTAACACTAAGGGTAAGAAGGTAAGCTCATCTCATCAAAACTCTCTCACCTCATCTCATGAAACAGAATCAGAAAATGAAGATGATGATGAAAGTGAAGTAGATGATGAGCTGGCCTACATCTCAAGGAAAATTAGACACATGTGGAGAGCTAGAAGAAGTGGAAGAAGGAGCTTCCCTTCAAGAAGAAAAGAAATCAAGTCTGATAGAAAAGGACAGTTCATCTGCTTTGAATGCAACAAACCTGGACACATGAGATCTGAATGTCCACAACTCAGAAAGGATATAAAGAAAAGTCCAAAGAAAAAGGCAATGATGGCTACTTGGGATGATACTGATGAAGAAGAAAGTCAAGATGATCAATCAGCAAATATCTGTCTCATGGCAAATGGTGATTCATCTGATGAAGAGGTATATGAATCTGACTCTGAATATTCAATTGATGAACTTAAGTCTGCTTTTGAAAACCTCTTGTATGATTCAAACCTTCTAACCTCTAAGAGCTCACTGCTAAAGTCAGAATTAAATACAGCTCTTGAGAAAATAAAATTTCTGGAAAAAGAAAATGAAAGTTTGAATCATAAAAATAACAGTCTCATGTTGTCTCACATGAAACTATCTGAAATGGTTAAAGCTAAGACTCAAGTTCAAAATGAGCAAAAACTAAAAGAAAAATCTGAGGAAAACCAGAAACTCAAAAGACAAAATAGAATTCTCATAGATGATCTGGCAAAATTTGTAAATGGAACAAAAAACCTTGAGAGACTCATTGGATCTCAAAAAGGAATCTTTGACAAAGCTCGATTAGGCTATGAAAAATCATCTAGTGAGGTCTGGTATAAAGATTTCTTTATTCCTGCTAGAAAAAGAAAGAGAGAAAGGTGCTCTTGCTGTAGTAAGTATGGCCATAAGACCACAGAATGCTACATGAGACGAGTAGCATCTGACAGAAAGGCAACTAACCATGAAGGACCCAAATATAAGTGGGTACCTAAAACTAAATCTCTTGATGAACTAGGTGTGCCTAGCTGCAGCAAAATCAAAAAGGATATAGGTGCTGGACAGTGGATGTTCAAGACACATGACTGGGGACAAAAGCAAGTTCCTATCACTTGAAGAAGGAGCTGCTGGAGTTGTCTCCTTTGGAGACAACAACAAAGCCCAAATTAAGGGCATAGGTAAGATTGGTAAGGCAAACTCAGCTCAAATTGAAAATGTCTATTTTGTTGAAGGACTGAAACATAACTTGCTAAGTATTAGCCAATTATGTGACAATGGCTTCTATGTTAATTTTCAACCTACTTTTTGTGAGATTATAGACTCAAAGACTGGAAAGGCTGTCTTCTCTGGTGAAAGAAATAAGAATCTTTACTCAGTTACACTTGAGAGCCTATCTGATCTCACCTGTCTCATTTCTCATGATCAAGAAAAATGGTTATGGCACAAAAGGGTTGGACACATTAACATGAGAACTATTAGTCAACTTGAAAATCAATCTCTTGTCAAAGGATTACCAAAGGTAAAATTCGACAAAGACATGATTTGTGAGTCTTGTGTAAAGAGCAAACACAGCAAGTCAAGTTTCAAACCAAAATCTCATATATCCACTACCAGACCTCTTGAGATTCTCCATATTGATCTCTTTGGCCCAACTAAGACTCCAAGTCTTAGTGGCAAAAAATATGGTTTTGTAATTGTGGATGACTTCTCAAGATTCACCTGGGTACTGTTTCTATCCCAAAAGGATGAATCTTATGAATCTTATGAATCCTTTAAAACCTTTTGTAAAAAGATTCAATCTGAAAAGGGATATGGAATTGGTGCTGTGAGAAGTGACCATGGGGGAGAATTTGAGAATGCCAAATTTAAAAAATTCTTTGATAAAAATGGCATTACTCATAATTTCTCCTGTCCAAGGACTCCTCAGCAAAATGGAGTAATGGAAAGGAAAAACAGAACTCTACAAGAAATGGCAAGAACTCTGTTATGTGACTCTGGTATTGAAAAGTATTTCTGGGCAGAGGCTGTGAACACCTCTTGCTATATAATAAACAGAGTCTCTATAAGGAAGATCTTGAATAAAACTCCTTATGAGCTATGGAAAGGAAGAAAACCTTCAATATCTTACTTTCATGTCTTTGGATGTGACTGTTTCATCCTTAACACTAAAGATCAACTTGGCAAGTTTGATACAAAATCTGACAAAGGAATCTTTCTTGGGTATTCTCTTACTTCTAAGGCATATAGAGTATTTAACTTGAAAACTAAAACCACTGAAGAATCCATGCATGTAGTTTTCAATGAGATGCAAGACAGCTCTGAGAAAAATCTGGATGAGGAAATTGATGAAATGATGAGGGATTTAAAAATCTCTACACTAGAAGCTGATGAGAAACTTGCTTATGAACAAAAAACAATGAAATCATCTCAAGCTGAAGACTCACATCAAAAGACACTCCTAGAGAGCCCAGACGTACCTCAAAATGAAAACAAGGCTGAGGAACTGAATGAGAGCACAAGAGCTGTACATGGAACCTCTGAAATTCATAATGAGCATGCGTCTCAACTACCCAGGAGCTGGAGACTGGTGAGATCTCATCCTCAAGACCAAATAATTGGAGAAACCTCAGAAAGAGTAAGGACAAGATCATTATTTAGAGATGCTGAGAATCTCATGGCTCTACTATCTGAAATAGAGCCTAAAGACATCCATGAAGCTCTTAATGATGACTACTGGATCAAAGCAATGAAGGAAGAGCTTAACCAATTCGACAAAAGTCAAGTCTGGGATCTAGTTCCCCCTCCATCTCATCAATCAGTAATTGGTACTAGATGGGTATTCAGAAACAAACTAAATGAGAAAGGAAAAGTCATGAGAAATAAGGCAAGATTGGTAGCACAAGGATATAATCAACAAGAGGGAATAGACTATGATGAGACCTTTGCACCAGTGGCCAGACTTGAAGCCATCAGAATCCTTCTAGCATTTGCTGCTCACAAGAACTTCAAACTCTATCAAATGGACGTAAAGAGTGCATTCCTTAATGGGATTATTGAAGAAGAAGTTTATGTGAGACAACCTCCTGGCTTTGAAGACCCTCATCATCCAGAACATGTGCTCAGACTCAAGAAAGCTCTATATGGTCTCAAGCAGGCTCCAAGGGCCTGGTACGATAGGCTAAGCTCCTTTCTAACAGAAAATGGATTCATCCGAGGAAAGATTGACAGTACACTATTCAAAAGGGAACTTAACAATGACTTATTAATTGTTCAAATTTATGTAGATGACATAATTTTTGGATCTACTAATCAATCTCTCTGTCAAGACTTTTCAAATCTCATGCAGGGAGAGTTTGAGATGAGTATGATGGGTGAACTAAGGTTCTTCCTTGGTTTACAAATAAAACAACTGCCAGATGGAATTTCTATCAACCAAGAAAAGTACGCAAAAGATCTGCTGACCAAGTTCAACATGAGTGAGGCAAAGCCAATGAAGACTCCTATGCATCCATCATCTCAACTTGACAAGGATGAGACTAGGAAAGCTGTGTCAGAAAAACTGTACAGAAGAATGATTGGGTCTCTCATGTACTTAACTGCAAGCAGGCCTGATATTCAGTATGTCGTAGGCATTTGTGCAAGGTATCAATCTGATCCTAAAGAATCTCATCTAACAGCTGTCAAAAGAATCTTCAGGTATTTAATTGGAACTACTAATCTTGGCCTATGGTATGAGAAAGGCTCCAGTTTTGATTTAATAGGGTATAGTGATGCTGATTTTGCTGGAGACAAGATGGACAGAAAAAGCACAGGTGGAAATTGTCAGTTCTTAGGAAAGTGCCTTGTCTCTTGGTCTTGCAAAAAGCAAAACACCATTGCTCTATCCACAACAGAAGCTGAATATGTCTCAGCTGCAGCCTGTTGTACACAAGTCTTATGGATTAAATCTCAAATGGTAGATTATGCACTAAGGTACTCCAAAATCCCTATTTTTTGTGATAACACTAGTGCAGTAAATTTGGCTAAAAATCCCATTCATCATTCTAGATCAAAACACATTGATATAAAGCACCACTTCATTAGAGATCATGTGCAAAAAGGAAATATTGAGATTATCTTTGTTGATACTAAGAAACAAATAGCTGACATCTTTACCAAACCATTGGTAGAAGATAGATTCTGTGAAAATTTGAAAATGCTAAATATGTGTGCTCTTAGCTAAAAGCATCAGTAAAAAATACTCTGCTGAGTAACAAAGATGAGATCAGCTCTTTAACTGATCATGAGACGGGTCTCTTGAGAAGAGATAACGTCTCATTAAAAGAGGCATGAGATCCAGTCTCATGTGTCTGTACATATGTCTCACACAGAATGAGTGGGAAAGAAGCTGCCGTTAAATAACGGTCAGTAACTCCCCATAAATTAGCATACTAGTCGTTACACTATAAAAGAATGTGCTAACCACTTTCTTCAGTTACAATAACTGCCCACTCACCAACACTCCACGTTCCATTTTCTCTCTCTCTCTCTCTCTGATACATATCTCACTATTTATTCTCTATTTATACCTAAGAACAAAACCCTTGCTCATCTCTTCTCTCATCACTCATGCGTATTAAGGTTATCGGGTTGAAACTCCCATATTCTGACAAATCATCCTCGTCCTCCTCACCTGAAGCCATCATGTCTTCCAACTCTGAGAAATCAAACTCCATGGAAGTGACTTCAAGCCAAGAGCATCTCAGTTGCTCTCCTTCCCCTCAACCCAGCACAGAGTCAGAACCTTCTGAAACTCAATCCTTGCCATCTCAACCCTCAAAACCATCACCCTCATCAAAAGATACCTCCTCCAAAATAGATACCCCACTCCTCAGAAGACCAAAATCCCAAAGAATAGCCTCAAATGTCGTCCAAACCTCTGCTCCTAAATCCCCCATTCACATCGACCTCACCAAACCTGCTCCCCAAAACAAAGGAAAGAAACCTGCTACAGAAGAAGTGAAAGGAAAGAAGCTTTCCTTCATGGCTGACCTCTTTGAAAACAAACTTGTTGAGGACAAATTTGTATCAAAATTTATTGATAAAAAGGTTGTTCTAGGGAGGTTGATAGATTTTAGGAGTCTGAAGGAAGAGAACTGGGATATCTCTCCATATGTCAAGAAACAGGGCTGGGAGAAATATCTGTCTCTCAAAGAGCCCGTCTTTCCAAGAATGACAAGAGCATTCTATGCTGCATGCTCAAAAGCTAAAGGAGCATCTCAGGGATTGCCTCATGTGATAGAAAATCTCAAGGGAGTTCACATGGAGCTCACTGAAGAGGTTCTGGGTTCCATCATTCAAGCCCCTGTCTCTGGCAACAGGCTTTACAATCAAGAAGATTGGTGGAAACAGATTGGGATCACCAAGGAGAGTGTAGGATCCTCTCTATTCAAGGATGCCAAGGTAGCCGACTCCTCCTCTTCTCTGAACTATTTTGGCAAGTTCCTTTTTCATCTGGTGGCAAAATGCATCATGCCTAGAGCAGGCACCTTCAACAAAATATACACTCAGGACTTGATGGTGATGTATCACCTCAAGCATGGTATCCCACTAAACCTATACTTTTTATTTCTGAAGCACATGGAACATGCATTTCACAACCCTAAGATCACCTCATCCCTACCCTTTGCCATGCTTACCACAAAAATCATGAAACACTTTAAAGTTGATCTGAGTGGCTGTGAGCAAACTCCTGAGAGACCTGGGACTATTGGAAGGTCAAACCTCAAGTCACTAGGACTAGATGACAAAGTCATTCCCTCACCCACCTTCCCTCTTGATAATCCTGCACCTATCCCTGCCACCACTCAAGCCTCTCCATCATCAAATCTCTCTGAGACTCACCAGAAAAGGAAAAAGAAGAAGGCTGCTGAAAAACAAGCAGAAGGATCTCAAGAAGGGCATGAGATCAATGTTGAACAAAAGAAGAGAAAAGATCAGCCTTAAGACGTTGCTGGACATGAGCACAAAAAGAAAAGAAAGAAGCAGACAAGGTCTGAGCAAGCTCTCTCAGAAGAGACCCAAGCTGATCAACAAGAGATCAATACTGAAACTCCTGCACCAGAAGCACCAGCATCAGCTGTGGTGCCACTTACTGAGCAGCCTCAAGAGCCCTCTCCCTACATTGAACCTGAAAAAGAACCCTCATCTCCACCACCTCCTCAGCAGCAAGAAGCTCCATCAGCTGACGTCTCTCCTATCACTAAGATAGTCATTGAGACCCTTAAGGATCTCTCCACCTCTACTCCAGATATTGCTCAAGAGACATCTCCTGAGAACATTGAGACTGAGCCTGCTGCTAAAGAAACTGAGGAGATTCATCACTCACTGTCTCTATCACCATCGAGGAATACTGCCTCCCACTCTTTTCCAACTCCATTCCCCACTCCTGGCAAGTCGTTTGTGGACAACATTTTACTCAACTCACCTCAGCCCAAGTATGATCAATCTGTCCCACCAATAGAACGTCCTCAAGCTCCATCTTCTGATCCGTCTATTCCAACCCATCTCTCTGACTCCATCAACACTTTCATTAATCAACTTCATGAAGAACAACAACAATCCCAGCAGTCTCAATTCAACAGAATCGAGAAGACTCAGCAGAAGATTCTGAAGAAGATTAACCATCACAAGAAGAGACAGGAAGCCTTATTTGATGGCTTTGACACTGTACTACAGGCCTTGCATTCTTCCAATGACTTTCATAGAAAGATGAACCTTCATCTCTCTAATCTTCCTCCAATGCCTGAAATACCTCAATCTGTCAGACGTCCACTTGCCTCAGACTCAGACTCATCCTCTTCTCCTTCTCCAAAGCGCGCTTGAATTCCATTTTGATAATGGCAAAAGGGGGAGAGTTGGTTAGATGTTGCCTAGCTCATATGATAAGAGTCTTAGTCTAGGATATCTTTAGCTGACATTTTGCTAGGACCTTTTGTTTTGTGAAGATGTAATAGATGCAATAGCATCTTTTCTGATGAATGACGAGATGCAGTGGCATCTTTTGCTGTTTACTTAATTTGTAATTGCATCTTACCCTTTGAATGAAGAAGTTCAGCTTTTCATCTTACAATATTTACTCTTAATTCATAAAAGAGATCATCTGTTCTAATTAACTCAGGGGTAGTTCTTTAAAAATTATATATGTGTGAGTATCTTTTTTTTCTTTATGAAGTTATTCTCTTACATGGTTTGCCATCATCAAAAAAGGGGGAGATTGTTGAAACAAACTCAATCACATAAAGTTTTTAATATTCCAAACCTTTAAAGAAAGTCATGAGCTAAGTAAAGAAAAAATAAATACTACATCTTGTTATTTGCTAATCAAGCTGTTCAAGTTTTTTGGCAGATTCCTTAGTAATTCTTGCAGGATCCTTCAAGGAATAATGATCAGAATAAAAGAAAGTCAAGCCAAGAATCTTAGACCTCATTGATCATCAAGAGAAGAGCTTCTTGAACAGCTTCTGGAACAGCTTGAGACGACAGCTCAATAGAGAGATGCAAGCTCAAGCCACGTAAACTTATCTGATCAAAGATACAAAAGAACATCATCATGTATCAAAAAGGAGATTCTAAAAAAAAAACTACGAAGATGGTGCAGACTCTTAAAAGAGATCCTAGATCAGCTTGAGACACAAGCTCACTAAACAGATGAAAGCTCACTGAACAGATGTAAGCTCATCAGAAGAGACACGAGGAACAAGAAGAGATACAAGCTCTAATCATCTAAACAAATGATGAGCCCCATGTAAAGTCAATCTACGAAAAAGCAAAAAGCCAAGTCAGCACAAGGACAAGGAAGTACATTGCAAGCTATCAACAGATCACATCATCCAAAAGTTGTCCCTTGTCCAGAAAAGAGCCCTGTCTCTAACAGCTACATCCCAACGGCTGCAAGGAAGTCTCATCAACAAATAACGACTACTTTGCACTCATATAAATAGCTGAAAGCTACTATAACACTATGAGAGACGTGCTTGAAAAATCATCAGTTATCACATCTCATCTCATCTCAGATAAGAGCTCACGTCTCATCTCAAGAGCCTAAAGAACTAAACAGATCTCAACATAGAGCTCTTGAAGTCTGATTGCCTTTCTTCTCTTATCTTTACCAATCTGTAAATCATTGTAAGAAGGAGGTTCCTCTAGCCAAGAATCATTGCCTAACCACACTTTATGTGCTAAAGCTAGAACACACTCAAAACATCAATTATTGTACCTGTACCTCATCTGAGATAAAAGAGAGCCTAGTCTTAAATTGAGAGCGTGCATCCTGAAGAGGCTGTAAGAATACTTGTATTGACGGGTTGTCAATAGTGAAAATCTCACAGGTGGTGGGGACTGGACGTAGCCCAAGGTTGTGGGTGAACCAGTATAAATCTGAAAAATATTCTAAGTCTCTATTCAACCCCCCCTTCTAGAGACGTTTAGCCAACTTCAGCTAGGACTTGGGTTGAGAGTAAGAGGAAGAGAGATGATGCACCTGTCAGTAAGAATTTTCGACCTCAGTTCCAGGGAGGAAAGGGCAAGCAGGTCGCCCTTCCCTCCACTACAGCTTTTCCTACTTGTCCCAAGTGTGGCAAGCACCATCGAGGCGAGTGCCTGGCAGGACAACGAGTCTGTTTCTACTGTCGGGAACCAAATCACATGATTGGGGACTGCCCAAAGAAGAAGAAGGACCAACCCAAACCCCAAGCTACCGGAAGGGTCTTTACCCTCAACGTGAGATGGCAACTCAGGCCGATGATCTGATGCAAGGTACTTGTAATCTAAATGACACTCCTTTGATTGTACTGTATGATTCTGGAGCAACTCATTCCTTCATTTCTTGTGACTGTGTGGAAATGATGAAATTGCATGCCACTCCTTTACCTTTTCATTTGAATGTCCATACCCCTGCTAAGGAAGCCATTCCCACTTCCTTAGTGTGTCTTGCATGTCCCTTAGAAATTCAAGGTAGGATCTTTGAAGTTGATTTGATTTGTCTGCCATTGAAAAAACTTGATGTTATTTTCGGTATGAACTGGTTATCCCGTAACCAGGTCATGCTTGATTGTTGCAATAAAGAAATCGTGCTCCCTACTCTTCTTCCTTCCCCGAGGGAGAGGCCATCATATTTGTTATCTTGCTCCACTCAGATTTCTGAATGCCTGACTGATGGTAGTTATTGTTTTATATTACTGCTTTCCTTAACTGTAGAGTCGAAACTCGACCTAGACAGCATAGCCATTGTTAGGGAGTTCCAGGATGTTTTCCCTAGTGAGGTGACCACCTTACCTCCGGACCGAGAGACTGAGTTTTCCATAGACCTTGTGCCGGGCACAGGGCCTATTTCTAAGGCTCCCTATAGAATGTCACCCTTGGAGATGAGTGAACTTAAGAAGCAACTAGAGGAATTAATAGAGAAGCAGTTCATTAGGCCTAGTGTATCCCCTTGGGGAGCTCCAGTGCTCCTTGTCAAGAAGAAGAATGGTATCATGAGGTTGTGTGTTGACTATAGGCAGTTGAACAAGGTAACAATTAAGAACAAATACCCCTTGCCTAGGATAGATGACCTGTTAGACCAGCTTAGAGGAGCAGTAGTATTTTCTAAGATAGACTTACGGTCAGGTTACCACCAGATAAGGATTAGGAGTGAGGATATTTCCAAAACTGCTTTTAGAACTAAATATGGGCATTATGAGTACTTGGTGATGCCTTTTGGTTTGACCAATGCTCCAGCAGTATTCATGGACTACATGAATCGGATCTTTAGGCCCTACTTGGATAAGTTTGTGGTTGTGTTCATCGACGAAATTCTCATCTATTCTAAAACCTTAGAAGAACATGAGCAACATCTTAGAGTGGTATTGGAAGTGTTGAGAGAGAAGAAACTCTTTGCTAACCCTGAGAAATGTGAGTTTTGGTTGGATAAAGTTCACTTCCTAGGACATGTGATATCTAGTGAAGGTGTGTCAGTGGACCCCAGTAAGATAAAGGCAGTGATTGGTTGGGAGAGGCCCAAATCGGTCACTGAGGTTAGGAGTTTCTTGGGATTAGCTGGGTATTATCGCAGATTTATTAGAGGTTTCTCCCAGTTGGCCTTACCTCTCACCCGACTGACTCGTAAGGGTCATGCTTTTGTTTGGGATGAGAAATGTGAGAAGAGTTTCACGGAATTCAAGGAGAGGTTGACCACCACCCCGGTGTTGGTATTGCCGGACTTGTCCAAATCCTTTGAAGTGTATAGTGACGCTTCAGGAAAGGGATTAGGTTGTGTTTTGATGCAGGATAAGAAGGTAGTGGCTTATGGTTCTAGACAGCTTAGACCCCATGAGGAAAATTACCCAACCCATGACTTAGAGTTGGCTGCAGTAGTGTTTGCTCTTAAGGTGTGGAGGCATTACCTATATGGGGTGCAGTTTGAGGTTTTTAGTGATCACAAGAGCTTAAAGTACCTGTTTGACCAGAAATAACTTAACATGAGACAGAGAAGGTGGATGGAATTTTTAAAGGACTATGATTTTGAACTTAATTACCACCCAGGCAAGGCCAATGTAGTGGCCGACGCCCTAAGTAGGAAATCCCTACATGCGTCATTCATGATGGTACATGAGCTAGAATTGTTAGAGAAGTTTAGGGATTTGAAACTTGAGGGGAACTATGAGGGAGATAGTATGAGACTCCATAGGCTAGAAGTAGTTAATGAGTTAAGGACAAGGATTAGAGAGGCTCAGATCTTAGACTTAGAACTCCAGTCCCGAAAGGGACAAACAGGATTTTATGTATCAGGAGATGGGATGATTCTCTTCCAAGGGAGAGTCTGTATCCCTAAGGGGGGTAGTCTTAGAGAGGAGATTTTAGAGGAGGCTCATAAGAGCAAGTTCACGGTACATCCGGGTATTACCAAGATGTACCAAGACTTGAGGACCATGTTTTGGTGGGATGGGATGAAGAGAGAGGTAGTTGAGTTTGTTTCTAGGTGTCTCGTATGCCAACAGGTTAAGATAGAACACCAAAAGCCCTCGGGTATGCTCAAACCATTAGAAATCCCCGAGTGGAAATGGGAAGCCATATCCATGGACTTTGTGATGGGATTTCCCAGAGTCCCAGCAGGCTTTGATGCCATTTGGGTGATTGTAGACCGGCTGACCAAGTCAGCTCATTTCTTACCAATCAAGGCAACCTACCCTTTGACCAAATTAGCAGAATTGTATATCAAGGAGATTGTGAAGCTTCATGGTGTACCTTCCAGCATAGTGTCAGATAGAGATCCCATATTTACCTCTAGGTTTTGGAATGCCCTACACCAAGCCTTCGGTACTAAACTGAAGTTTAGCACCGCTTACCACCCTCGGACTGATGGGCAGTCTGAGAGAACAATCCAAACCTTAGAGGACATGCTTAGATCCTGTGTTTTGGAAGAGAAGGGTAGTTGGGATAAGTACCTACCTCTTATAGAGTTTGCCTATAACAACAGTTTCCATAGTAGTATAGGTATGGCACCCTATGAGGCGTTGTATGGTAGGAAGTGTAACTCACCTTTATGTTGGTGTGAGGTGGGAGAGAAAAGCTTTTTAGGACCAGAGTTGGTACAGATAACTACGGAAAAGATTAAGAGGATTAGGGAAAAGTTGGTAACTGCCCAGAACCGCCAGAAGTGTTATGCTGATAGGAGGCGGAAGAACCTAGAGTTTGAGGAAGGTGACCATGTGTTTTTGAAAGTTACTCCCATCACTGGCATTGGAAGATCCATTAAAGCCAAAAAGTTAAATCCTCGTTTTGTCGGTCCTTTTCAAATATTGCAAAGGGTTGGTTCCCTTGCATACAAGATAGCCCTTCCACCCCATTTAGCCAACATCCATGATGTATTCCATGTCTCTCAGCTCAGAAAATACCTTCATGATCCTTCTCACGTCAAACGTTCAGAATCGGTACAATTGAGGGAGAATTTGACTATTCCCTCGAGGCCTGCACAAATTATTGACCGAAGTGTCAAAACCTTGAGGAATAAAATCATTCCGTTAGTGAAGGTGTTTTGGGAGGGTCAGACGCCAGAAGATGCAACTTTGGAGAAAGAGGAAGACCTCCGCTCCCAAGTTCCAGAGTTATTCGTTTAAGGTAAGAAGTTATTTTCTCCATTTTCTTCCTTGCTCAACATTCTTTAGCCAATTTTGAGGACAAAATTGTTTTAAGGGGGGTAGAATTGTAACATCCTGCCAATTAAGACCTTAATTCATAGGAATATCATAACTTAAAGTAGAATGAAGAAAAGAATAGGTACAGGAAAGCTTAAGAGGCAAAAACTAAGCTTGTTGCTTGATATTGGTTCTAAGCCTAATGACCTTGGTGCACTAAATTGCAAATATCTAGAGTTGTAGATGTCCGATTGAGGTGATTCCACTCTCATTAGAAAGCTTATTTCCGGGGCTTCAGTTTGATAGGTTATATGACAGGGTTTGGATGAAAACTTCACCTTCGCAAGAAGGGAAAACTCAGGAAGACCTTCCCATTCTGAAGCAGTCATGGCTTCAGACAGGGGTGCTGATATAGAATAGACCTTAGGACCCTTCAATTTTTCATCTTGACCTTCTTTGAGGGGATACCTAGGAACAACCCTATCAGGTTTCACCAAGATTTTGGTTGAAGGCCTGATTGAACTGGTTCTAGGAGGCCTGTAGCCTATCATTCCAACTCCTCTAGCCAAGTCTCTTTGGAACAACTCAGCTTTTGTGTTCAGCATTCTTACCATTAACCATTCTTCATTGTTCAGCTTCCATGAGTCTTCAGAGAATGGATTGATAAGATCCCATGTATGATTAGGAGGGACAACACCCTTCCTTATCTTCTCCAAACCATCAGCATTGTTGGAGTACAAAGCCCTTTCATCAGACACAGTCTTCTTAGTGAGACCATGATGAAGTGAGACAGCAGAGGCTGTTCTAAAGTGATGCAGCTCTTCAGACAGATGCTGGAATTTTGGCAAAGGACAAGAGCCAAAGGAGGTTCTTGTCAGTCTCTTGCATAAGGCTGCAATCTCAGCTGAAAGGTTAAATTGATGAACAGATGAAGGTGGTGAGGGAGGTAAAGGTGTGAGAGGTGGAGATGATGATGGTGAGGAAGGTGATGAAGGTGAAGGTAATGAGCTATCAGATAGCTGTATGTACAGAGGTGAGGGGGGTTTGGATGGCAAAGATGTGGGTTCAAATACATGGTTTTCTTGAGATGCAGGGGGTTCAGACAACAGGTTGTCTGATGGTATGATAGGTGTAGGTGATGAGGGTTCAGATGGTATGAAAGGTTCAGAGGGTAATGTAATTAGCTGTAAGGTTGGTAAAGATTGGAAAGTAGGTGGAGAAGGTTGTTTTTCTGGTGAGGTGGGTTTAGATAAGGGTTGAGGTTGCTTGTCTGGTGATGAAGGGGGTGAGGGAGTTACATTATCAAATCTCACCTTGATCCTTTTGTAAGGTTTGGGAGCAGCAACATCTTGAGCTTTAGCAGCTCTTTCTTTTTCTTCCTTATCCTTGGCTTCCTTATCCTCCCTTTCTCTTTCTTCAGTGGAAAGAGCCCTTCTTCTCTTGAAGTATTGATTAGCCTTTACAAACTTTTGATACCTTCCAGCAATGTCTGCTTCTTCTAGGTGAGAAGCAGTACTTCTGGTAATCCTAACTTCAGACACTGTCTGAAGTAGTTTACCCTTCTTCCTTTTCCTTTGAGGTGCACTTGACCTCTTTCTTTTCTTTGAAGCTTCAGCAATGGCTGCTTGCTTTTCATCCTCAGCATAAGCAAGTTGTGAGGCTATTGCAAGAGCTCTGTCAGTTCTCTCTTGCTCTTCTTTCAGTTCTAACTCTTCTTGTTCAATGGCAGTAGCCAAAGCAGCAACCTGAATCAGTTCAGGGTCAGAGGAGCATGCAGCAAGAGGTTGAGCAGCAACTGCATCAATATCCACAGCTTCTTCAGCCTGTCCTTCCATTATAGAAGTAGGCTTTGAAGATTGTGTTGGTTCAGACACCTGACCCACAATTTCAGACAACCTTTGAGAGGGTTTCTGAACAGGTTCAGATGCTTGAATCTGTACAGATGCAGAAGCTATCTTAGCTGAGCTTCTCACGGGTAGCTTCTTCAGCTTAGGTTGAGGAGACGCCTTTGAGGGCTTGAACTCATGTCTTCTGATATCTCCTTTTAGTTCATTTTCCAGAATCTGCACAATGGAACTTCTCCTCTGAGCTTTCTCCATCAGCAAACTTTCTTTCATGGTTGGAGAGGGAGGCCTTGGAGTCAGCTTGATCTTCATGCTCTTCAGATTTGATTCACCAAACATAGGGATTGAGTGGTGATCAAAGAGTTGGTGAACTGGAACTTTAAAATGCAACAACACCTTGGTGATGATGGTGTTGTGAGGAAAACTTCCAGCAGAGTCTCTCAGCCTCTTCTGAAGGTGGTACATGATGATATTTGGAAGATTTATCTTCTGCTTCTTCAGAAGGTGAATGAGGCAGAATCTCTCCAGTTCAGACACATGGTTTCTGCTGCCACTTTTAGGGATTACAGAGTTCCCTAAGATAGCATGCAGAACCCTAGCCTTGTCTGACATATTCTTAGCATCCAGACTAGCAGGAGAGGGAGTTCCATACAAAAACTCAGTAAAATGCTTCTGACCTCCATTTCTTGATTCCCAGCCAGGAGAGAAGACAACACCTTCAGTCTTGACACCACAGACAATGGCCAAGATGTCTTCATCAATAAAGATGGACGTACCAAGCACAGTAGCCCTGATCGTGGTGTAGATGCCTTGAGGGTTAGGGATTCCTCTGGCTGTGGCCCAGAAATCAAGTATGCTCTGCTCATGCCAATGTGAACGATTTTTGTTGAAGTATTCAAGCCACCCAGCTGCTTGAAATTCTGCATGAAGATCCATTCCTAGTGCTTCAAGCTCTTCCAGAAAGACACCCTTGGTCTTCACAATATTATCAGCTCCAAACTTCTTTGGTGCCATTGTTGAAGGTTGGAAAGAACTTGAGAGAGAAAATGCTTTCTTGAAGATGAAGAATATCAAAGGTTCTGAGAGGGTAGAGAGTTGTAACGCACCAAAGTCTCACTGCCTTACAGTACTTATAGACCTCTGAGGCAATGATGGCAGAAACTGGCTGCGCAGACATAGGGTAACGTGCAAAGTGGATTTAAACCGTCCCTTTATTGCCACGTCATTTGTTCATTTCAGACAAGTGAAAGATTTCAGACATCCAGTTAATTTCAGACGACCAAAACTTCAGACAGGTCACATGTTTCAGACAGGCTGAAGTTTCAGACACATCATTTTTCATACACACTCACAATGCATGAATGTTCAATTTATCTCTGATGAACTTAAATCTATCTTCAGTTAGAGGTTTTGTGAATATATCAGCCCATTGATGCTCTGTATCAATGAACTAAATATCAAAAACACCTTTCTGAACATAGTCTCTAATGAAATGATGTTTGATTTCTATATGTTTAGCCCTAGAATGTTGAATGGGATTTTTAGATAGATTAATGGCACTGGTATTATCACATAACACAGGTATAACATATATTGCAATATTAAAATCTTCAAGTTGATACTTCACCCATAATAGTTGTGAGCAACAGCTGGCTGCTGAGATGTATTCTGCTTCAGCTGTTGATAATGCAATTGTGCTTTGCCTTTTGCTTGACCAGCTGATCATATTTTCTCCAAAGAAGTGACATCCACCACTGGTGCTTTTTCTTTCAACTCTGTCTCCAGCAAAATCAGCATTACAGTATCCTACTAACCTGCAATCCTTACTTTTCTTATAGCACAGACCAAGATTAGTAGTACCTTTAAGATATCTGAAAATTCTTTTTACAGCTTTGTAGTGAGTGATTCTTGGATCAGATTGAAATCTAGCACACAAGCATACACTGAACATGATGTCAGGCCTGCTTGCTGTTAGATACAATAATGAACCAATCATTCCTCTATACAGAGTTTGATTCACTGGTTCTTCATTCTCATCTTTATTTAGAGATGCAAAAGGGTACATTGGAGTTGTCATGGGTTTGCAATCACTTAGGTTGAACTTTTTAAGCATTTCCTTTGTATATTTCTCTTGATGGATCCATATACAATCAGAATCTTGCTTAATCTGAAGTCCAAGGAAAAACTTTAGTTCACCCATTAGGCTCATTTCAAATTCAGATTGCATTAACTCAGAAAACTCTTTGCACAATGAAGAATTAGTTGAACCAAAAATAATGTCATCAACATATATTTGGAAAAGTATAAGATCCTTGTTAGATTGTTTTCTAAAAGAGTTGTGTCAACTTTTCCTCTTTCAAAACCATTAGTTGCAAGAAAACTGCTCAGTCTTTCATACCAAGCTCTTGGGGCTTGTTTCAGACCATAGAGAGCTTTCTTGAGTTTAAAAATATGTTCAGGAAAAGTTACATCTTCAAAACCAGGGGGTTGTATAACAAAAACCTCTTCTTCAATGAAACCATTGAGGAAGGCACTTTTGACATCCATTTGATATAGTTTGATGCCATTATTTACAGCATAAGATAAAAGAATTCTAATTACTTCTAACCTGGCCACTGGGGCAAAGGTTTCAGTGAAGTCAATACCTTTTTGATGGTTATAACCTTGAGCTACTAGCCTTGCCTTATTTCTGATAACTTTGCCTTCTTCAGACAACTTGTTTCTGAACACCCATTTGGTTCCAATAATTGTTTTCCCATGGGGTTTAGGAACAAGGGTCCATACATCACTCCTAGCAAATTGATTTAGCTCCTCTTGCATGGCTAGGATCCACCCTTCATCATGCAGAGCTTCATCAATGCTCTTTGGCTCAATTTCAGACAGGAGAGCAAGAGAATTCAAATGTCTGAATTTTGATCTTGTCTTAACTCCTTCTGAAGTGTTGCCAATGATTTGCTCTTTAGGATGATGTGACTTGTATCTCCAATCAGATTTATGAGGAGGTATCACATCTGTCTGAGACTCAACATTTGTCTGAAGAGGTTCAGAAACAACAGGAACTTCAGACAGGTGCTCATCCTTCAAGTTGCTGTGATCATTCAGCTCCATTCCTGCAAAATCATCCTCTAGATCTGATAGTTCCCTATCAGTCTCTTTGTTATCATTGAATTTTACATGAATGGTTTCTTCAACAGTTAAAGTTCTAGAGTTATACACTCTATATGCTTTAGATGTTTCAGAATATCCAATGAAAAATCCATTATCAGACTTTGCATCAAATTTTCCAAGATCATCTTTGGTGTTCAGTATAAACATTCACATCCAAAGATGTGGAAATATGATATGTTGGGTTTTCTTCCTTTCCACAACTCATATGGAGTCTTTTCAGAACTGGTCTTATCAATATTCTGTTTTGAAGGTAACAAGCTGTGTTAACAGCTTCTGCCCAGAAGGTTCTAGGTAAGTTGCTTGAGTTGAGCATGGTCCTTGCCATCTCTTGCAAACTTCTGTTCTTTCTCTCAACAACCCCATTCTGTTGAGGTGTTCTTGCCACAGAGAAATTGTGTGAGATCCCATTCTCATCACAGAAAAATTTGAAATTTGCATTCTCAAACTCCCCACCATGATCACTTCTTATGACAGAAATACAGAATCCCTTTTCATTCTGTACCTTCTTACAAAATATTGTGAAATTCTTAAAAGTCTAATCCTTGTTTCTAAGGAATATCACCCATGTGAATCTAGAATAGTCATCAACAATAACCAAACCATATTTCTTTCCACTAAGACTTTCTGTTCTAATAGGACCAAACAAGTCAATGTGTAAAAGTTCTAGTGGTCTGCTAGTTGAAACAACATCTTTACTCTTGAAAGAGTGTCTTGTTTGTTTCCCTTTCAGACAGCTATCACATAAAATGTCAGATTTGTATGAAAGCTTGGGCAATCCTTTAACAAGGTTGTGTTTTGCTAATCTTGAGATTAATCTCAAGCTGGCATGCCCAAGTCTTTGATGCCAAATCTGTTTTTCATCTTCAACAGAAATGAAGCATTTTACATTTTGACTTGCTAGATCCTCTAGATCAATTTTATACACATTGCTGTGTCTCTTAGCAGTAAAGAGTGTTTGATCAGAGGAGTCTTTGACTATGCATCCTTCCTTGGTAAAGGATACTACATAACCACTGTCACATAATTGACTTATGCTCAGTAAATTATGTTGTAGTCCTTCCACAAGAAGAACATTTTTAATGAGGGATGAAGGAATTATACCTATAGTCCCTATGCCAGTGATCTTCCCTTGCTGATTTCCACCAAAGGTGACCACTCCTCCTTCCTTAGGTCTAAGGTTTTGGAACAAAGACCTTTCTCCTGTCATGTGTCGCGAGCACCCACTGTCCAGGTACCATTTGTGGGGTCTCCTTTGTCCTGTTAAACACATCTGCAACAGGAATGATCAAGTTTTTAGGTACCCAAGTTCTTTTGGGTCCTGTTTTGTTAGCTTTGGGTCTTGCTTTTCTCTTGTGCTTGCACTGAATCACATTGTGTCCAGGCTTACCACAGTGAGAACACCCAGTGACCTTCTTTTTGCTTTTAGAAAAATTTAAGACAGTAGGAGGTTCAGACATGTTGTGATCAAAAAAACCTAGTCCACTTTTGTCAGAGGAATGTCTTTGATTTCCAAGCATTATGTTTAAATTTTTTGTTCCTTTGACAAACTTAGCTAGATCATTTGTCAGTTCTACAATTTGTTTTTGAAGTTTTTTATTTTCTTCAGACACAACTTGTGAACTATGGTTTTCAGTCTCAAAGACCTTTTCCTTGAGCATAATATGTTCTATTTCCAGAGACTCATATTTGTTACACATTTCTGTGTGAGCCTTGGATAGATTCTTATACTCTAGGAACAGTTCCTTGGAACTTTCTACCAAATCATCATACATTTCTTGCAAGGTAGGAGGGAATACCTCAGCTTCAGAGCTGTCTGAAGATGGTAGGCTTGCCATGAGGCACAGATTTGCCTCTTCTGAGGTGTCTTCTTCCTCTTCTGAAGTTGATTCATCCAGGTCCTCCCATGTTGCCATGAGACCTTTCTTTTTCTTGAAAAACTTCTTCTTCTTAAAGTTGTTTTTCTTTAGCTTTGGACACTCAGCCTTCATGTGCCCTGGTTGCTTACACTCAAAACAAATAATTTTGTCAGTTTGTATGTCTTTACCTGACTTACCTCCTTTTGAGGTTGAGGGTTGATTCTTTCTGAATCTTCCTCTATTCTGCAGCATTCTCTTGATCTTCCTACTTAGAAGAGCAAGATCATCATCATCTTCTGAGCTATCTTCAGAGTCTTCATCTCCCTCTGAAGCTGCCTCAGCTTGCATAGCCTTGATGTTGCCATGCCTAGACTGTTTGGTCTTGGAGTTTAGGGCTAGATATTTTCTCTTGTTGTCATCTTCTCCAAGCTCAAGCTCATGGACCTTAAGAGATCCCAACAGTTCTTCCACTCTAAGAGAGTTCAAATCTCTTGCCTCTTGAATGGCAGTAACTTTGGGTCTCCAGGACTTAGGCAAACTCCTTAGGATTTTTCTGTTATTATCTCCAGAGTTGTATGTTCTGCCTAAGGACCTGAGTCCATTTGTTATGGTCTGAAACCTTCCAAACATTTGGTCAATGGTTTCAGACTCCTCCATCTTGAACATCTCATACTGATGTATGAGCATGCTTATCTTGGATTGCTTGACAGTCTCAGTTCCTTCATGGGCTGCTACAAGAGTATCCCAAATCTCCTTGGCAGAGGTGCATCCATGAACCTTCTCATATTCTGATTTGTTCAAGGAACATATCAGATAGAGTTTGGCCTTAGCATTCATCTGGACTCTAGCCTTTTGCTCCAAAGTTCATTCAGTCTTAGGTATAGGCACATCATTTAGCATAGGCGCATAGTCTCCATCAGTGACCACATCCCAAACATCAATGTTTGTGCTTTCAATGAACAACTTCATTCTATCTCTCCAGTAGTGATAATCTTCTCCATTGAAAGCTGGAGGTCTTGTGATAGAGGCTCCTTTTGTGATGTATTGCCTATTACTGTTTGAAGCTTCCATGTGGATCTTTCAGTCCTCAGACACTTGTTAGGTGTATCAACCCTGAGTAGAGCTCTGGTACCAACTGTAGGAACATAGGGAAACACTAGAAGGGGGGTTGAATAGTGTTTCTAAATATTTTAAGAAGCTTTTCGAAAACAGATTTACAAAACAAACTTTCAGACAGGTTGCTAGTGGGTTGTCTGAAGTTTTTAGATAGTTGTCTGAAGTTGATTTCAGACTGCTTTAAAATGGTTCTAAAAGAAGTTTCTTCTTTTTAAAATATTAGATTAAATATCCAGTCCCCTTAATTAGTTTAAAACTGAAATGACAAAGATAAGGGAAAGAGAAACTTAGGCACATAATTTATCCTGGTTCACTCACTACCACTTGTGAGCTACGTCCAGTCCCAATGCCAACTAGCACTTGGATTTTCTCTTAATCTTGCAAGATTACAAGTATTCTTTTCTAACAAGCCTCTTCAGGCTCTACAACCAAGTATTCTTTTTCAGACAAGCCTCTTCAGGCTCAACAACACAAGTATTCTTTTTCAGACAAGCCTCTCCAGGCTCAAAAGCAAATACAAATGAGAGAAATGCTTAAGCTCACAAACTATATCAGTTTTGAGACTTAAACAGCTACAGATTGTACAGAAATTACTGAGGTATGCTCAGAATAAAAATTTGTGTGTACAAAGATGATAAAATCTATCAGAGTGTTGCAGCGAAAAACTTGCAGAGTTTCTGTTCTTTTTCTATGCTTCTCTCTATCTTCAGGTCTTCAAATGAGGGGGTATTTATAACCAAATGATTGAATCATTGAAGACTCTCAGGTTTGTGAAATCCATGCTAGCCGTTGTGAGACAGCTGCTGCAGTACAGAATATTCTCTGACATATTCTGATATTCCCTGACAATTTCTGACATTTTTACAAGGTTTGCTCCTGCCAAAAAGGTGCTCTTTGTTGCTACTGCAATTACTGCGTAGCAGAGGACACGTTGTGACAGAGCGCGTGCTTGAATTGCATTGCACAGGTGCCAGCTGTTTGTAACAGAGAACATGCGTGAAAAACGTGCATAGGTACATGGATTGTCACAGCTTCAGACAAGAGATGCCATGTCATCAAAAGCTTTCAGACGACTTTGATGCTTCAGACGGGTTGATCATCTTCAGACAGCATCAGCTTCTTCAGACGGGTACAACACTTAGTCTTATAAAGTAGGCTTCTTGCTGAAAATCATAGATAAACATTTAGACAATTGTATCTTATGAGAAACATCTTAAGTTGAATTTGTTGATCATTAAAACTTAGAGAAATTTCAGTCTTTAAAACATCATAAACCTCTTTATGATATTTTTGAGACTCAACACATTGTTGCTGCAAGTTGTTCTTCACAGCAGCTATGGGTAAAATATCAGTTAGAAGATTTTAATATAACTGAGCATTGCATTCCTGGGATGTGTGATAATACCGGTGTTATAAACTTGTCTAAGAATCCCATTCAGCATTCTAGCACAAAGCACATAGAAATCAAACATCATTTCATTAGAGATTATGTTCGGAAAAGTTTTTTTTTATATTAAGTTCATTAACACAGAGCATCAGTGAGATGACATATTCACAAAACCCTTAACGTAATATAGGTTTAAGTTCATCAGAAGCCATTTGAACAATCATACATTGTCTGAAAAATGATTGTCTAAACTTGCATGACTGTCTGAACTTGCATGACTATTTGAAGTTGCATGATTGTCTGAATGTGTGCGTCTGAACTCTTAATGGTGATATGAAATCTCATTTAAGTGACGTGGCTGTCTGAAATGGTTAACATTGACCTTTTTCAAAAAGTGGACCTTTGCACTTTGCACGTTCTCCAAGGTCTGCACAATCTTGTTGTAACTGTCAGAGGGTATGTACCCTATATATTTGGAAAGAGAAGTTAGCTAGGGCACTATTCTCACTTGCTCTTTGTGTATTGTATTCCTCAAAGTTTTCTCTACAAGACTAAGTTTCTCTACTCTCTGCAAACCTTTCACCTTCCCAATGGCAACCAAGAAAGCTCAAAAGAATCAAAACCAAGTCGGTGGAACCATTGTACCAAGCAAAGCTGTTAATGTTTACTCCTTGAGGGATAAGGGAGTTGATTTGGTGGCTGAGTTTGAAGCTGCTAGATGGATTCCGTATTTCAACAAGGTTGATGGAGTATGGTCAGAAGCTGAAGTGGTGGAGTTTCAGAAGAATGCCAAAGCTCATCACAGCAAGGAGAATCCTATCTACCGTTCAGTGATTAGCGAGGTAATGGGAGTTGCTATTTTTGTTGATGACTCCATTATCTCTAAAATAACCGGGGTGGAGTTTACCAGAACCATCTTATTCACTGGGTGGAAGAAAAGCTATGGTGGATACGAGAAGTTTAACCATATGTTGTACGAGGAAGCTTCACCTGCTAGCATTAAGTTTAAGGCTATGCTTTCCAAGTTTAGGATTCTTCATGCAATCCTTGGGTGTCTGATATTACCCAAGTGTGGAAGCAAGGACCATGTTTCTGAGATGGAGAGGTTGAATAGTGTTTTATAATTCTTTACATATTTTATGAAAACCTTTTGAAACAAGCAAAGAGTTTATTAAATGATTTGAGCAACCTCCCGAAACTGAAGATTTCAGCAACTTGCTGATATGATTCAGCAGGTTGAGTAAACTGATTTTGAAATATTTTTTGAGTGATAAACAAGGTTGTTTTGCTGCGTAGATTTATAATACCACTTTTCAGAACCCTTCTTTGTTAGTTAAACAGCAAGTAAAGAGATAAGGGTTGAGAAAACTTAGCCAAACAATTTATCCTGGTTCACCCACTAACACAGTGAGCTACGTCCAGTCCCAGTGCAAACACACCACTGGATTTTCCACTATCTGATCAGATACAAGTATTGTTTGCACACCTAGCCTCTTCAGGCTCTAAACACCCAAGTATTTTTTGAACACACAGCCTCTCCAAGCTAAAAACCCAAGTATTGTTTGAACACAGCTTCTCCATGCTAAACCAGAGAACTGTTTGAAAGATAAAGCTTAAACTCTTAAACTACACAAGTTTAGATCTTAAACAAGGTAGAATGTACAGATAACTGAGTAGAACTCAGGATATGAATTTGTTGTACAAAGGGAATCAATGAAACAGATGAAAGTAAATTTGAGCAGCGTTTCAGCAAGTTCGTTTTCTCTGTGTTCTCTCTTTGTTTCTGCATGGAGACTTGTATTTATAGAGGGAGAAACTTCAGTCCGTTGAGCTCCAAAATATTTCCCGTTGTGAGATAGCATTTAATGCAAATGCTCCCGTTGTGACACATAGCCTGGAACCTCTGCAGTAGCAGGTAGTAGAGTCAACAGCACAAACTTCACTTTTCTGAGCAGATTGTACTTCACAACAGACTTTGCCTTTTTGGTGAGAGAAATTTGAAATAAGCCAAAAAGCAAGTGTTCTGACTTTCTAGAAGAATGAGAAGAACAAGCAAATGTGACAACTGCTGTTGACTTGAGTCTTCAAGGAGAATAAGCAGAGAAATCCTTTTTCAAGACGTACAGGCTTCAGTACAATGTCTCACAACTTCAGGAGGTTCTCTTTACTTCAGAAGGTCGTGATCTCTCAGCAGGTTCCTCTTCTTCAGTAGGTTGCACCACTTCAGAGAGTTGAACCATATCATAGGATTGCTTCAATAGATACCTTCTGAAACATGGAAAACCACTTTCAGCAGAAAGTGTTCTTTCTCATAAGGATGTTAACCAAAGTTGTTATTCATTAAAACTTAGGGTTATAAGATATAAAACATTATTAACTTCTTAATAACATTCTGAGACTGAACATTCTCCCCTTTTTAATGATGACAAATTTGTTTAAGAACTAAATCAAATATCTGAAGGAAAAATAAGTAATGGAAAAAATTTAGAGAATTTCTCCCCCTATATTAGATATTGAGGCAGGGCTTCTTGCTACATACTACTTGCTTAAGATTAGCTCCCCCTGAATCAAGGAATCCTTGTAAAACACTTAACTTCAGATTTTGTTAGTTTCTTAATACTCCCCCTCTTGTCATCAATCAAAAAGGTAAACAGAGCTTATAAAGTCTTCTACTTCTCTTCTTTATTTCCCCACTAATCATTTCCTTTCCCTCCCTTTTAAACTTACAAACACACATCTAAAAGAATAAGAAATGGTTTGTGTGGTTGTACGATGTGAAACTATTATACATTTGTTAGCTACTATACCAATAGTTAGGCAGTACTCGTATTCATTTTCAATATATATAGTTTCAATCAGAATAGCAGTTATTTTGGAAAGTTATTTTGGCATGTTCTTAATTCTTTAATGTTTTAACATTTGTCAATTAATAATATTTGTTTTTATCATATTTTTAAAACATCTCGTGGTTAAAAGTTCTTCAATTAATTTCTGGAGTAAACTCCTCTTATATGTTATTTAGTTTTATTTTATTTCTTTGTTTGCTTTTAAAGTTTTAGGTAATTGAAATAGAACTTTTTGTTTATTATAAAACCTCTGGTCCTATTTATAAGAAACAAAAAGACATTTTTGCTTTGTCCTAAATATAAGAACCATAGTACTATTTTGAGTTGTATTAATTATGAAGTTCCTTTTATACCCTTAATTTACTGTCCACTATAACATCCTGATTCCGAAAACCAATGAATAATGCCTGTTGGAAGCACATTCCCAAATTTATGATATTTTTTGTGACATTACGGATGTCGTAATATACAACATGTAAATGCTTAGATAATCCAATGTTTACATAAGCACCGAGTATAAAATTACAATATAAATACATATCTATGCCAAGAAGTGGCTCAAAAATACACAACCAATTAATTCAATTAAATGTATACAAATCCATCAAAATAACTAACTTTTGTATGCAGATAAAAGAGGTAAGGGAAGAGGTCCACTCCCAGACATCCGAGTTATCTAAATCATTCCACAAAACATGTGGTGAGACGTATGTCCTAGTGAGTGCAATCATGCAAGCAGTGTAAGTTATCATACAGATGGAATGCATCAATGAACATGTATATTTTCATTCACAATATGAACATATAAAAATCAAGCACACAACTACATTTGGTGTTTAACCCAACACTCAGGGTCTTTTTACTGTGCCTCTTAAGATCTGAGCGCTTAGAACCTGAAACAAGGAACATCTTCCTTGCGGCCATATAGACCTTCCTCTATTTTATTAGAAATTAAGGATGCATTGTTTTTATCTTCCCTTTTCCTTTCCTTTCCTTTTTCCTCTTTGGTCCAAAGATCCATGAAATTCCTCTTCCATATGTACATTAAATTCGTAATATGTGTGATATCATAATGCATATGAGAAAATTAGATAAACATGCTAAATTCTTCATGAAGATTAAAGAATGATTATACACTTGTTACAAATTCCCACCTACCAAAACCCTAGAGTCTAGGCTTTCCAAGACAATCCAAAACATGACATTCACATAATCACTACGGCAAGTATCACACATCATCAAATAGTAAATAACAAGAATAATAAGAATGGGAATATAGAGTATGGGTCATTAAGGGTTCAATACAATAAATGAGAGTGAGTGGGTGGATCATACTCACCTCTAACCAAGCAATCCGACCCAACGAAGGCAAATGGACACTTGAGGGGGCGTGTGGGAGCTTCCTTCTTCTCCTCCTTCTCCTTCAAGATCAACCTCTTGAGTCCTTTTACATCTCTTTCTCTCTCTAAGGCACAAGAAGGCTGGAGAGAGAATTAGAAAAAAGTGCCCTAATGGCTCTAAAATCTGTTTTAAAAATTGAATTCATGAATTTTCGCTCAAGCGAAATATTTTTGCTTGAGCGAAAATCAGACAGTGAGCTTCTGTCTGATTCTTGCTTGAGCACCCTATATTTGCTTGAGCGAGCTTCTTTCGCTCAAGCGAAAACAAAGCAGAAACAACACCTTGATCTCTGTTTTATTTTTGCTTGAGCGAAAATCCCTCACTCAAGCGAAAATATCAGAAAGCTTCTACCTAGTTTTTTATGATATTTTTGTCGAAGCGAAGGTATTCTCACTTGAGCGAAAATCTCACAGAACTGAATTTCCACTTGCTAAAGTGAGCCATTTCTCAATTGAGCGAAAAAGGGAAAGTGTTATGCCCTTTTAGCAGTTTTTAACCCCCTTTAACCTAATTCCTTTTATAAAACCTCTTCTTATAACAATTTCACTTATGAAGATGGTATTTAAACTTTTCCCTATTTCCTCACTTCTGAAAGCTTTATTCTCACATCCTAGCTTGATTTCTTCTAGGTTCTTTTATGATTTAAAGTTGAGACATAATACTTGATTTTACCCTTAAAACTCACTCTAAAACTCTGAACTTTTATTTAATTCCCAACCTTATATCTTAACAGAGTCCTTAACTTATGATTTTGTTATACTTCCTAAAGTTGTAATTTTTGGGATGTTACATCCACTACTCACCAATTTTCTATGATAATAGATGCACTACGTTATTTTCAATGACCACCTATTGGAGCATGAGTTACTACTCTAATAATGGTTTTAATTATGAGTAATTTTACCAATATTTTAATTATTTAATATTGAGGGTATTGGTGGAATAAAATGTAAAATTATATCATGTTTTTTATAATTAACGGGTTTCAAGGCTTTTCCTTGGTCTTGATGATTTAGTCATATGTTTCTTATAAATAGAATAGGAGGTAATAACGTTTAATTAAGGTAAGGTTTGATTAAAGGTGAAAGATGAAAATAGCAATTAGTGATGATGAGAGGATAAAGTAACTCACATTGGAAGAGATTTAAAAAAAAGGTCAAGAAAGTAACTACTTAGCATGTTTGTGAATTTATTCACATGACACTAATGTATATTTAGCCAAACTTCATGACACTAATGAACTTTATCTCAAACTCATCCTTAGACTATTCAACTTCAATCCAATTTAATTTACTTAGCTCTCGTTATTTTTCTTTAATTATCAGTACGTCTTTACTTTCAAGGTAAATTTAAATCTCTATTCATATTTGGACAAAAAAAAATCTCTATTCAATCCTATTAATTAGTCCAAACAAAGTTAAGATAATGAATTAGTGTCCGTTTGGTTAAAATTCTCAACCATTCAGAATCAATTCTGCAGAATTGATTTTAAATCACTTCCGTCCAACGTACTTCGTAAAACGTGCATCATCTATCCTTGTTTTGAATGATTCTCTACTTTCATTATTTTATTATTTGAATATTTGGTACACTTACCAAAGAGGTCAACAAATATTAATTTATTATAATTTGGTAACTTACATTTGAATAATGGACTTTAATTGACGTGAGGAGTGGTTAAGTTGTAAAATTAAGGTCCAATATATGGTGGTCATAATTTTTTTTCCTTTTGAAATTTAAACAATTCTTCTCTTTAAATGTGCAATTTTGAAAAATTTATGAAATTAAGGGACCGTTCAGGGTGGAAGCAAGTTTTCAGTTTTTTATTTTTAAAAATTTTCAATAAAGTTTTTACAACTCAAAACCAAAAATTGAAAACCACTTTTTGTGGTTTTCAAAATGTTTGTTTTGAAAACCACAAAAACAACTTTTCAGTTTTTGGTTTTGAGTTGTAAAAACTTGATTGAAAATTTTTAAAAACCAAAAACTGAAAACTCGCAACCAACCCGAACGACCCCTAAGTTATACAAGTTAACTCTCATCTTTATATTTTATTAACATTAATTTTATTACGGGCCAAATATTGAGTAAACCACCTTTAGTCCTTGAAAGTGTGGTCAACTGTCAATTTAGTCACTGAATTGAAAAAACTGTCAATTTAGTTCCTGAAAGTGTTAAATGTCGGTCAATTTAGTCCTTTTATTTCACATTTTGTTAACTAACGCACAGTAACAAAAGGACTAATCTAACGTTTAACACTTTCAGGGAGTAAATTGACAGTTTTTTTAATTCAGGGACTAAATTGACAATTGTCCACACTTTCAGGGACTAAAGTGGTGATTTACTCGCCAAATATTCATAAGACAAGTAACGGTTTCTTACCTAAAATGGTCCTAGCATCTCCCCTTGATTCCTTGAAGTTGCCCTAAAAAAAGTTTGTCGCTCGTAAGGGGATTGTTTAGAGTTGTGTAGTAGTTTAAAGTTTGGACTCCTTAAACTTAAATTTTACATTTCCTAATACACTCTAAATTCAATTTTTTTTAAGCAACATTAATTGGTCAAAAACTTCTGACCAATTTTCAACTATGAAACAAACCTAGGTAAGGTGATTTGATTTTGGAAGGTGGGCAGTACTGATGGTCTCATACCTCGTCAACATGGTCATACCGTTGACCCATCTTTATATAATGCGAAAATGCAATCTGTATTCTTAATAACAAAGCAATATGATGGTGCTGTCTATTTATTCCGCTTGGTAATGAAATGACTTAAAATCCAATCTTGTTTTTTTAAGTGTCATTTTTAATTAGCTAATCTATCTTTTACCCATCGTTAGGAGTAGTTACTCTAGTAAGCTATATATTTTTTTCCTCTAGACTCTCTTCTTTTGTAAAATTAAAATAACTCAATTTTTTTATTGTAAAATAGTTTTACAAGTTTAAGCAACCATACTATATCTCTGTTATGTAACCTAAACGTGATTAATATTAAGAAGTATTTGATTTTTATGAAATTTTATAAACTTGATCTATTTTATAAGAACTTTCAATTCAATGGTTGAATAATCAATTTCATATTCTACAAAAAATTATTGATTGGTATAAGTCTTGAAATTTGACACCTGGTGTCAACGGATCCTGACTCATATATATATACTTTAAAGTGGCCATAAGGCCATTGTTTTGGGATAAAAATCTCCTTTCGTCTCCCCCATTCCCCAATCATAATTTAATTATTATTCACTAACTAATATTATTATTTTAAAAGAAAATAAAATTCATAAAGTTAGTAATTAGACTCTTATGATATTACCCTATTATTAAGTAATTTTATGTCTTGAAAAGATCAAAAACTAATTTTTTAAAAAATTATAATAATTTTAATAAATTATTTTTGTTAATCTCTCATTTTAGAATTTATTTTTAATTAAATCTAAATATACATTATTCTTTGATACATAGAGCATGGATCAAGTTACACAAATGAAATTAAGTTACACAAAATCTTACATCATTGAATAACTTTTTAACCAATAATTTTATTTTAAAATTTCCTTTGCATTGAAAGTTGTTAGTATATGGATCATATTTATAAAATTTTACGTTGATCCAAAATTATTTAATAAATCATTAAGATTTATCAAAATTAACATTATATATACTTTTGAAATATATGAAAAATAGAACTATTTATTTATTGTTAAAATATAATTTTACAAGATTTGTCACAAAATAATCAAGATATATAATGAATAATTAATGATATAAGAATTGGTATAATTTATATTAGTGTAAGTTGAAGTGTTGAAAATAGATTTTTCTATAAATTAAAAAAGGTAGTTTCTAAAAAAAATATACAAATACTATTATAATTTTATTTAAAAAAACATCGAAAGACGCCTTTAAATGAATGAATGGACATTAATTAGTTTTGAAAAATGTAAAATCAATTAAGTAAAGTAGACGAGAAAATGAGAGGGAGGGAATGTATTTATGTGGCTACGGTGCATGGCATGAGGAAACACAAGAGCATGAAATGCTATTACTCCTGTTTTGGATCGGTAGGTTGGTTGGGGTGTAGCATGCATGAAGATATATATATCGATCATAGATTATAATTTATTAAGAGGAGAAAAGGAAGAATGATTTTGATGGACAAGTCATTTGCCGCCCCACCTGAATTTCAACGTTCACTAGAAAGCTTTGGGGCCATCTTCCATATCCGTTTCAGAGACATCATTTTCGAAGCATATGGACAAGAGATCAGCATCAAAACTATAGCATATATATAAGCAAATCCATAGATAGCCCGGAGGTCAATTCCCTTCAGTGTGCCTTCTTTCATTTTCTCTTTTTCAATTCTTTTGGCTGAAAATTCAATGAGTTCAGCTGAGAAGGTACATAATAATGCATCTTGCAATATCTCATGTAGTTGACTTAACTTAATTTAGTGGCTAGATTTCAATGTCTGAATTTATTTCACTACAAGTAACGCGTTTTTATAGCGGGCGTTGTTTGAATCCCATTAAATAAACAGATTAGCGGCGATTAGGTGGCGTTTGGGTGATTGTCAGTTTTCGGTTTTTGGTTTTGAAATCCAAATTTAAAAACAAAATGTGTTTGGATAAAATGGGGTTCAAATGTTTTTTACACAAGTTTCAAAACCAATTCCCCTTACTTTTCAAAACAAAAAAAAGTTTAGTTAACTGACATGAAGGTTAAAATTTAAACAGCGGTTACAACTATTTACAAAGTTTTTTTTTTTGAAATTCTACGGTACCCTCTAACGAGAAAGGGTTTTGGTACCTTGTTTGACTATCCAATAAATTTCTCTTAACTTTGTTAAACGGTATTAGTATTTTTAACGTTGTGGAACAATATTTTAACTATTAGAATTTGTATTTTTAATTTTTGAAAAAACTTGTTGACCCTCTATAACCATTATTATGTATTTTTTATTGTATTCCCTCATTGTTCACTTTCTCATTTGCAATACATGTGTGTCTCATTCAAAATTCACTTTATGTCTTCGAAAAGATTTAATATGGAGTACACGACTTGTTCCTATATAACTTTGGCCTTTATGTCTCCTTTCAATAAAAAAACAACAAATCCCTCTCTCACCCCGGATTGTGACCCTTTTTTTTTACTCTTTCCAATATTTTTTTTAGGCTTAAATACGTTTCAGGTCCCTATAAATATGGGGTGTTTTGCGTTTAGTCCCTGTAAAATTTTTTTGTGTTTTTTAGTCCCTATAAAATTTTCTATTAGTCCAGTTAGTCCCTGCCGTTAAGTTTCTGTTAACTGCAAAAAACCTGGTTGCTAACTGCAAAAACTGCACTTGCCCTGTTACCAAACAACCATTACCAAGAACTTACAATTATCTTGGCCATCATGGTGACAAATTAGTCAAATGGAAATGTAATATATTTTCTTTCACTCTATGTTGTTCCAATACAATTTGTGTCTGTTAGTGAATTAATTTAGTCTGATACCATTTTTCTTTGCCATTCGACACTTATACAGTTTCTTATATCTGATCATCCACTCAGTGGTCACATTCGAGCAACTTTGTGGAGGAAAGGTGATCTTTGTCGATCAGTTCCTATTTCTGTTATTGTTGTCTATGATGCAAAGATTTTTAGCTTGTGTAAATGTATTGATCCTGAGGTGGAGTCAAATCCGTTTTTGGTTATTTCGTACATAATGAGGGCCGCTACAAAGTTATATGGGTTTCTTACTATCTGTGAACAACATCTCTAGATTAGAAAGCAAAGTCCATATCCACAAGATATTATAGAGTTATTAATGAAAGAAGATGGTTCACAAGAATGCATTCAGGTTGCTGCCATACGCATTCCTAGTTCAATGGAAAAACCTGTTGAAGCAGTGACTCTTCACATTTCTTTGAGAGAGTACTACCTTGATGTCGTTGCAAATGAACTTGGTTTAGAAGATGCCGCCAATGTTCTAATTTCAAGGTATGAGGAAATTAGAGAGAAGTTTCTTATTTTAGGTTATTTCTCTCTAACATATTATTGACCTTTGAGGCTCCAACAGGAATTTAGGTAAAGCTTCTTCTGAGATAAGACTATTCTTTGATGCTCCAATATCATATCTACTGGATCCATCTTCTAAATTTGCAAATGGAAAAGAAACACTTCATTTTGAGGGACCTCTAAATGTAAGGGCAAGATACTTGTCCGGGCAAGATATATTTGGTGATGCAATATTAGCATGCATTGGATATACACGGAAATCTAGAGATCTTTTCTATGAGGATGTACGGTTCAGTTATATTACAGGTCTTTCTAAATTCAAATGATTTATTGAGATATTTATTGTATAATGGTCAACCTTATAATACCTTCTTGGCTAGACTTACTAGTAATACTTGATGAAAAGAAAGGTGTTGTCATGCCATGCATTTTTGCTGTATCACAGTGGCCAAGGATTCTCATTGTTTCTACACCAAATTTTGAGTACAATGTAGTGCTCCAGGGGTTGAATCCTCCTTCCCAGGAACAAGAGGATTCGGATGAGAAAACCCTCCTACAATCATGTGAGGAATTTTATGGAGGATGGATAGTAAAAAGGTTAGCGTCTTGCCCTCGGGGATATGGAAGAAGAGGTCCATTTTCTTTGATCTCCCATACTGGTGCAAGTTACATGTTAGACACTGTATAGATGTCATGCACGTGGAGAAAAATGTCTGTGATAGCTTGATTGGAACGCTTTTGAATATTAAAGGGAAGACAAAGGATGGAGTCAATGCTCGTTTAGACATGGTTGAAATGAATATACGAGACAAGTTGGCCCCGGAGAAGAGAGGTAACCGCACATATCTGCCCCCAGCATGCCACACCTTGTCCAAAAAGGAGAAGATTAGTTTCTGTGAATGTTTAAAAGGTGTGAAGGTACCACAAGGATACTCTTCAAATATCAAGAGCCTTGTAGTAGTGAAGGAAACGAAACTAGTTGGGCTAAAATCTCATGATTGTCATGTCCTTATGCAACAATTACTGCCTGTGGCCATTCGTGGTATCTTGCCAAAAAATGTTAGGCATACTATTACTCGATTGTGTTTCTTTTTCAATTCTATTTGTAGTAAAGTCATTGATCCTTTGAAGTTGGACCGACTTGAAGAAGAAATTGTCGTTATCTTGTGTCAGTTGGAGATGTTTTTTCCTCCATCCTTTTTTGACATCATGGTGCATTTGCTAGTTCATGTAGTTAGAGAAGTTAGATTGTGCGGACCGGTTTATCTTAGATGGATGTATCCAGTTGAGCGGTACATGAAGATTTTGAAAGGATATGTGAAGAATCAGTATCGTCCCGAGGCTTCTATTGTAGAGAGGTACATTGCAGAATAAGCTATTGAGTTTTGTACGGGGTACTTGTTCAAAGCAAAACCTATAGGACTTCCTTCCAAATGTTGGAACAACCAACCAACCGCAAGTAGGTGCTCACGTGGTGTACATATGGTGACCAAATCTCGTGAAGAAATCCTTGCAGCACATTTGTACATATTAAATAACATAGATGAGGTTTTACCTTACATAACTGCTCACAAAGCAATAGTGAAAGACAAGAACCCAAGACACCCGGAGAAGTGGGTGTTGAACGAGCATAACAGGTCTTTTATGGCTTGGTTTAAAAATGAAATCATGAAAGATCCTACCGCATCTGAAACATTGACTTGGTTGGCACATGGATCGAAGTTTGATGTATTAGCTTGCGCTGGATATGAAATCAACAATTGTATGTTCTCCACGAAGTCTATGGATGACAAAAGTACAGTGCAAAATAGTGGGGTCACTTTAGAGGCAGAGTCCATGCAATTCTCTTCATCAAAGGACGGAAGCCCAGTTGTAGGAACAATGCCATACTACGGTGTAATAGAAGAGATTTGGGAGGTGGGTTACACTAAGTTTACAGTTCCTGTTTTCAAGTGTAAATGGGTTGACAATAAGAGTGGTGTGAAAATCGACGAATCAGGAATGACCTTGGTCTACTTTCGGAAGATTGGATATAAGGACGAGCCATTTATCATGGCACATCAAGCTTCACAGGTGTTTTTTGTGAAGGACCCTGTGTCGGAAAATTGGTCTATCGTTCTCCATGGGAAGAAACAAGAAATTCTTCCGGAGTATGACCAGTTGAACCTTGATGTCGGTGAAACTCGATCATTTTCTTCACTAATGGTTAACAATGTCGAGGATGATGTTGTCGATGATGTGCATGCCACTCGGACAGACCATAATGAGGGAATATGGGAACAAGTTTAAAGGTAGATTCATTTAATTATGCACATAATGTAACCCCCCACATTCTGTCTCGTGGGGGTTATAAATTGCTTGAAGAAAAAATGATAAAGAAGAAGTTGAAAGACAGAGCTGCAGATGGTGATGATCCTATTGCAGACCCTCCATCACCGCCTACACGTCATGATAAATGGAAGCAGGCCCGTGTTAAACCCTCAGGGGTATATACCTCTGAAGAATCACGCGTTATCTCTGAGAAGATTGTAAGTTTTAATTTGGTAATTGATTTTTTATTTACTACACAAATTCTTGATTCCATACTCACGCTCTCTGTCACTATATTTGTTAACTGCAGGATTCTTTGGTTGAGCAATCTACTCAGGGGACCTTTACACCAGAAGGTCGTGATGATATACTTGCTACTGCTATTGGACGACCAGAGCACCCTGGTCGTGTTCGTGCTGCTGGAGCAGGGGTTGGTATTCGGTCATTTTTTGGATCAAAGTCCAAGAATTCCTCATCAAGTGAGCCTAGCAGTGAGCACATCGAAAAGCTAACACAACGACTCACAGTTGAAATCACAAATAAGGTGAAAGATGAAATGAGGATCGAGTTGGAGTTGTACAAGCAGGAATTGTTAAATGCATCGCAGACAGGTGCTCCTAGTCAAGACTTTGTGACTAATGCTAATAAAATCAGCACAAAGGGTAGTTGTTCACCAGATGGGGGTCAGGTGGATGAAATCCCATGTCAGCTGTATGTGGAGTGCACACCATCCCCTAAGTTGGTGGCTTTGGGGAAGGTTTTCATAGGGGCCACCACGGTACATAATATTCCTCTTTCACCTGACACAGTCAAGGTATCAGTGGAAAAGGTTTTCGATGAGAGGTTGCTATTGTACAACAAGCATATCAGGCCTTTATTGCCTGGCCCCGGCATCTAGTTAGGCAAACTCCAACCCCTATGGTATAGTTGACACTTATATATATTACTACTTTTCACAATTAAATGTTTCTTTTTTATATCCTCAACAATGTATCTATATATATTACTACTTTTCACAATACATTGTTCTTTATGTGCAGCAAAAAGTACAAAAGAAACGACAAAAAGAAAATACCAAGAAGGGACCTTTTCCAACCGATGATCCCCTTGCTAGCTTGTTAGAGGTTGCATCCGCCATTAAATACAGCTCTATCGAGTTGCCATGGGATGAGGAAGTTTTTGGTACGAAATAGATGTCCATACCCCTGTATTTAACCGTCTCAGATATAGGAGAGGTTGTGGCGGGCGATGAATATCTTAACATCACTGTCATTCATGTGTGGGAGTTGTAAGTACTTTGCCAACTAAACTTGTAGTTTTATTATTAAGTAACTTTAGAAGGAAATTTCCTTACAACGAAATATTTCTTATTTCAGGTTTTTGGCTTCGTTATCCTCACATGAGGATGTGTATGGATTCATTGACCCTCATCTAACCTGTGAGGGTGTAAATGAAAGAACAGCTATTCAGGTGTACATCGCCAATGCCTTGCAAGATGAGGGCAAGAAGATTTATTTAGCACCTTACTTTCATGAGTAAGTTGAAATACTTGTAGGTTTTTTAATATTTTTATCATTATCAAAATAAATATCTTGCAGTATTAACTAATTTTCAATGCAGACGCCACTGGCAACTACTGGTTATATCTGTCGACGAAGACAATGCTCTGTGGTTTTGTTCATTGCATAAGAGGCCCCCAAAGAGATTTTTTGACATAGTCAATAGGTAATGACAATGAATTTATTAACTTTAGAAGTCTTTTATTGAATTATTAAACTCTAAATCGTGTGATATTTTTTATATTAGTGCATATTCAACATATCAAAGGTTGATGGGTAGACCTGGACATAGAGCTCATAAGCTAACCTGGAAATACGTCAAGGTATTTACATGGATTCAATAAGATATTTTAATAAAGTGTTGTCTACGGTTTTAATTATTTGACTAATATTCATTTGAATTGTAGTCCAACAAACAAGTTGGAGGGTATGAGTGTGGCTATTACGTCATGCAATGGATGTCTTGCATTGTGCAAGGGGGAATTCAAGTCGCATTGGACAAGGTAATCCAAAAACAAGTTAACACCAATCGTCATGCAATTGATCTATCCACTAATTACAAGTTATTTTATTTTGCAGTATTTCATGGATAGTAGCCCACTCAACTCTGCTTCAATTGATTACATCAGAAAGACATGGGCTGCATATGTTATTGACTTGTATAACAAAACTTTAGAGTAGTTGATCAGTATTTGATTACTTGTAGTAGTTTTTTTATATAGTTTCATTACTTATAGTAGCTTTTATATTAGATTTTACGTGTAATGTGATTATGTAAATTGATTAGTGCACCGAGTATGTGAAGTGTCATTACTATGTTGGTATTGCTGGGATTGTCTGGACTGTATTTTCTGTTTGCAGGTTTGGGAAAATTGTAAAACACAGAACGAACTAAAAAAAAATTAGACTTTCCACGACGGTTGTGGTCACAACTGTCGTGGAAGAGTTACTCAAGAAGGGTGGGTTGAAGTAGTTTTCCACGACGGTTGTGACCATAACCGTCGTGGAAAGTCTTACTTTTCACGACGGTTCCCTTACTAACCGTCGTGGAAAGTAAGTCTTTTCACGACGGTTACCAGTCCTAACCGTCGTGGAAAGTAAGACTTTTCACGATGGTTACCAGTCCTAACCGTCGTGAAAAGTCAGTTTACAACGACGGTTAACACGCGTCGTGACAAATTCCACTTAACAACGGCGCCTGGATCTACGACGGTTGCACAACCGTCGTAGAAAGCCTTTTCTGCAGTAGTGGTAGCTTAAGCTAATAGACCATTGCCTAAGGTCTACTACGAGTAGCCTTAAAAATCGTACTCAAAAGATGCTTTAAGCAACGTTTAAGCTTACCGTGGCTGGAAAACTTCTAAAATCGTTGCCTAAGGGAATCACTACTACAAAAACGGCCTTCTACGACGGCCATTCCACGACGGTTGTGGAGCAACCGTCGTGGAAAGTGACGCGGTGGCATTTTTGCAATTATGTGGGTAACATACAACGACGGTTGTCTCTGAACCGTCGTGGAAAGTCCTGGAAAGGGAGTTTCTACGACGGTTGTATTACAACCGTCGTGGATACAGTGCAGATTTTCAAAAAGGAAGGGGGTGTCAATAGCAAGAAGGGGGAGGTGCAAGAGTAAAAATGGGCTACCACGACGGGCCCAATTTATAACCGTCGTGGTAGAGTTAAAGGGGTGTGATGAGGAAAATGGGGTGGTGCAGGAGCAATAACGTTTTCAAAAAGGAAGGTTGTGTCAATAGCATGAATGGGGAGGTGCAGGAGTAAAAATGGGCAACCACGACGGGCCCAATTTATAACCGTCGTGGTAGAGTAAAGGGGTGTGATGAGGAAAATGGGGTGGTGCAGGAGAAAAAGGGGAATACCACGACGGGCCTGTTAACAACCGTCGTGGTAGTGTTAGAATAACTGGAGCCCTAATTCTCCTTCTCCTTTCATCGCGTGAGTGGGGTTTAAAGCTGCTCCTTCTCCTTCCATTTATTCTCTCAAACGTAAAACCTCATTCTCCTTCCATTTTTGATCACCGTCCCTTCCCCTTCCCCACCGTCCCTTTCCCTTCCTCTCAACCCTAAACCTCTAAGTCCAAGGACACCGCGCCCAGTTTGGATTTCAAGGTGGTTGCACACAGCCACGCACGGTGGAGCGATGATGCGATAGAAGACGCGCGGCGATGAGGCACCGTTTAGCGGCTGTGACAGGGCGCTTCTCCGGTGGAAGGAAGCTTACGCGCGCTCGCCGTCTTCTTCGTCGTCGTTTATCCACCTCGTTTGTCTTCCACCACGTTTTCTTCTCTGAACACCATGAACCCTAAATCCCCAAATCAATGTTTCCAAATCCATCCAGCTTGTTTCTCAAAACATTCACAGTGGCCGCCTAAGAGCTTTCCGCCTTGACCTCTGCACCAAACAGCAAGGATTTTTCGACAGCTAAGTTCAACGTGTACAGAGGTGTGAGGATGCGGAATTGGGGGAAATGGGTTTTTGAAATCCGTGAGCCAAGGAAGAAATCGAGAATATGGCTAGGGACATTCCCCACACCAGAAATGGCAGCAAGAGCACATGACGTGGCAGCTTTGAGCATCAAAGGAACCTCTGCCATTCTCAACTTCCCTCACCTCGCCACGTGTTTCCCTCGTCCTGCTTCTTTAGCCCCTCGTGATGTTCAAGCAGCTGCTGCAAAAGCTGCTCAAATGGATAACTTCGAATTGCCTTCTTCAACGATGGATGTTTCAAACATATACATTAATTGGATGTTGTATCTTGGTCATTACTGTATATTGTTGAGGTTAGTTGTGTATAACATATTTATAAGTAGAAGAAAGGTTCATAGTTTTCTCAATTATTGTTTACTATTTGTATAAATATATTAGGACATGTGAATTATGTGCCTTGGATAGATAATGAATAATTTATTAAAGACTTAACTGAAAGGACCTTTTGGTCTCTTGTTAACATTCTTCTGCTAAAGCTGATTTTGTTTTGCATCATATGAGGGCAGCACATTTCACGCCAGGAAAGGGTCCCAGCAGAAGCTACTTGGTATATATTTTGTTTGTTCAATACAATTTGTTTTAGTTTACTAAATAGTAATTGTGATTTTGAATGATGTATGCTCTTGAGCATGTTTTCAGAATTTCAAGCAATTTCTATGAATGGATTTGGAATATGGATAAATAGCCTGTACAATTTACCACTCAATGATCACTATGAGGAACCAAACATTTAGCATACTAATGTTGATGTACCTTTTGGCAGGCATGTGAAAGGATTGGATGATGAATAGGGAATAGCAGAGCAGGAAAGAGGAGATGAGAAAGGAGTCAATAAGACTGATTATTGGGGTATCCATAGGTGTTGTTATTGGGCTATTACCAATCATCACCAAAAGGTTTCCTTACAGAGGTTGGACTTTTCTCCTAATTATTGATGTAAATTTTCTGCATTTTGATTTTTTTCTTGCATATAATGCAATATGTGGCATCCTGATATTTGTTTGGCATTCTTTCAAAGGGAAACTTCCTATGACTCATTAGTTGGTGCCTTCTGTTATAAACCTTTTGATGACAAGGTAGATTGGAGCATGGTTGCCAAAGCTTCTCCATGTTACATGACTGTATGTTGTTTCTTCATTTTGTCCCTTTTCCCTTTGTTTAAGGTTTTATTTGTTTGGTTTACTTGTTTACTAATTTGTCTTTGGAGTTTGGACAGTATAACATTGATTTTTAATTTTTTTATTTGGGATTGTCATGATTGATTTCATCTGCACCAAACTTGGTTTTAAGTGAAGTAAGGTTTTATCAGCATTTAATTTGTGTGGAAACTCTTATACCAAAGGGATATATCATCATTTTAATTCTCATTTTAATGGTTGATATATCAATATATGTCAATTCAATCTGATTGCTCATTTTTTGAATTGATATCTTCCTTCTTGAATTAAGATTTTTAGATAGACACTATTGTATCTAACTTGATTTAACAATGAATTCTTCATGACTCTGTGCAGCAAAATCTGGAAACCTTGATTATAAGAAAGGTGATTTAGTTTGGGGTATTACTAAATGGGAAGATTATAGCTTTGGTTGATTGGAAATTTATTTGTTGGTTAGTTACCACATATTCAAAACTGTGCACATATCTGTATATATTAAAAACAAAATCTGTTTACATCATTCATCATGGTGAGTTAGTGGGACCTATGTTGTTTTGGTCCAAAAACTAGTGCTTGTAGAATGTAGAGTTCATATTGTCTCAGGCCTGCAGGGACTTTACCACTAATCACTATCAGTAGGAATAGAATTCTTGCAGAAGAATCACTTATATAGAATCTTTATTATGATGTTTTTCATTTATTAACTTGTCTTATATACCTTATATATATCTTATTAGTTGAAAATTACGTTAATATATAACATATAATATATTAGTTACGTAAGTATATAATATATAATTATAGGTTCAGATGTCTTACGTTAATATATAACATATAATATATAATTAAAAGAATGGGAATACTGTTTTCCCCTATTAGCTACGGATTAACTACAAAAAATGTCGTAGCTAGCTAAAAATGTCCTATGGGGTGGAGGGTTTTCCACGACGGTTAATCTGGTAACCGTCGTGGAAAATACGACATTTCACGACGGTTGAAAGGAAAACCGTCGTGGAAAGTAGGGCATTTTACGACGGTTGCCATCTTAACCGTCGTGGTTTCTCTACTTTCCACGATGGTTTTCCTTTCAACCGTCGTGAAATGCCATACTTTCCACGACGGTTACCAGCTTAACCGTCGTGGTTTCTCTTTTTCTACGACGGTCCTCACGCGTCGTCAAAATTCAAATTTTCAACGACGCCTGGTTCTACGACGGTTGTACAACCGTCGTAAAAGGCCATTTTCAACCGTCGTAGAAGGCCCTTTTTGCACTAGTGAATAGGCAATGGTGGATAATTCCACTCCTGAAAAACCGTTCCCTAAACTTTCAGTAACGGTTTTTTTGCTTCAAGGAACGATTTTTTAATGTTGCCAGAGAGGAAAAATGTTGTAGTGCACGTTGCGCGTTCTTACATCTTCTACTTGATCTTGTTTCTAGCGCTGCTCCCATCACCTTCACCGCTCTCACTGTTTTTGGTCGTCGTCGTCGCTCTCCTTGTTCCCAGTTATGGGTGGGCCTATTTCTTTTGTTTTTATAGATTAGTACGTTATTGGTACCTTATTGCCATCAGGATGTTCCCATCTTTCCCTAGATAACAATTGATCCTGAAAACTAAAGTCTTGTAATGTTGTTTTAGATCTACTATCTACTATTCAATTTTTTATTACTTACTGTTGGTGGACAACTGTTTCGCTGTGAAGATTGAATGGAACTATAACTTGACTTCCTCTCTTGTTGTGGGTTAGGGTTATTTGTAACTGGAAATTTTTATGACAACTTAACTAGCTTCTTATCATATGATTGTCTATAATCAATTCATTCTTAAAATAAATCTAATTTTATAAGCCACTGGGAAGGTTTCATGTTGCATGGATTTCAATTTACATACCTTAAATAGAACTCAAAATTAATTAGATCATGTTCCTAAAATGAATCCCTTACCCGAAGTGTGTGTGTGTGTGTGCGCGCGCGCGTCTATATATGCTTCATATTAATATGAATACATTGAATAATAACATAGACTAACACATTCATGGACAAATAGATAAGAAGAAGAAATAGACTAACATAATGATAACATATTAATTAAACTTACAAAATTAATTAAACTCCCATTGTTAATATTGAATTGTGATAGCAGTTTGGAAGCTGTCATCTGATCTGCTCCCAGGGAAGGATTTTTCAGTGACAATGGGGTTAATGAACCTTGCAAGTGGCTTGTTTGGGACTATATGCCAAGTTGCCATGGGCTGGTGGATTAACAAGACAATATAAGTTTGGTGGGGGGAGTGGAGGGTGTGTGGCACTGTTTGGTGCAGCTAAATTGGTGTTAGGTTTTGTGTTAGCAAGTTCTTTGGCTCTTTTTTTCAATCAGTTTCTAGTGGGAATCTTAGGGGTGTTGCTTTTGTTTGCTGGAATTCAGCTAGTTATGTGGCTTCTAGGGACATGAATACCAAAGAGGATTGTAACATCCTAAATTCTATTAGGATAAATATTAATTAAATTAAATAGATTAATTAAGGAGAAAAGAAATTAATGGGAAATAAATAATAGGGTTATTATTATTATTATTAGTTTTATTTCGTAAAAGATAGTTTTATTTGAAAATAAAATAAAGGGAGTGAGAATGGGCCCAAGCCCAATTAGTTATTCTGTAAGGAGGGGTAACAGAGCACCCTAATCCTTATTCGTATCATTCGTCAGTAAGCGAAGGGCTAAGGAGGGGAGAACCAGAGTCTCAAGAGAGAGCTGCTGAGGAGTGAAAGTCAAGATCCAAGAAAGGACTTCTTTGCTGTGATCAAAGCTTCGCTTAAGGTACGGTGGGGGAGAGGGTATTGCTTGTATATGCATGTAGGGATGTGTGGGTAGTGAGGGCAACCATAAGACCCTCTAAAGGATCTAAATTCGTATGGATGTATGTTGTAACTAAGAATAAATGATATAATCTGTTGATTGATGATTGATTGGGTGTATATTGATGATTGATTGGGTGAAATTGAAGATGATATTCAGAATAATGAAAAAGGGGTGATTAGGGATTTAAAGATTGGGGGTTGATGAATTGGTTGTATAATCTGTAAAAGATTGTTGATTTATTGAGCTTTGGATGATATTAATGATTACGAATGATGTTTAGACGAAAAAGATTGATTAGAGATTGATGGGATGAGTTTAGAAAGGTTAGAAATCGTGAAATCTGCGATCTGCGTCGCGGGTAATCGATTACCAGGTGTGGTAATTGATTACCAGGGCTTTCTGGGCAGCGTTGAGTAAGTTTGGGTTGCTGGTAATCGATTACAAGGGGTCTGTAATCGATTACCAGAGAGTTGAGTTGCTGGTAATCGATTACCAAGTTTTGACAGCTTTCTCGCCTGAGAAATAATGCGTCTGTTAAGGGTGCAAATGAACTCGGAATACTATCATATAATATATCAAACTGAAGCCCTGGATCTTAAATTTCTAATAGAAGTGGAATCACTTTAATTGGACACCTAGAACTCTAGATATTTACAAATTAGTGAACCAAGGTCATTAAGCTTAAAGCTTGAGGACTCCAAAATTGAGTAACGGTCTCTGGTAATCGATTACAGCTGTGTGGTAATCGATTACCAGGTTATATTGCGTATGAGAATGTTGTTTATATGATGGTTGATGATGATTATGATGATAATGATGTCGATGTATATCACCTTATTATGACGATGTTTAATGATGAGTGTTTTGATGCATGATAATGATGTCGGTGTACATCACCTTATTATGATGTTGTTTAATGATGAGTGTTTTGATGCATGATGATGATGTCGGTGTATATCACCTTATTATGATGATGTTTGATGATGAGTGTATTGATACATGAGGATGATGTTAATGATGATAAGTGTATATCACTTTACTTTAATGATGTTTGATGATGAGCATGATGATGCATGCTGATGATGTTAATGATGATAAGTGTATATCACTTTACTTTAATGATGTTTGATGATGAGTATGATGATAGATGAATGATGTTATAATGATAACGAGTATGATGATAGATGAATAATGTTATGATGTTAATGAGTATGATGATAGATGAATGATGTTATAATGATAACGAGTATGATGATAGATGAATGATGTTATGATGTTAATGAGTATGATGATAGATGAATGATGTTATAATGATAACGAGTATGATGATAGATGAATGATACTATGATGATAATGAGTATATGAATGATGTTATGATAAATATGAATATGATAATAGATGAATGATATTATGATGATAATGAGTATGATGATAGATGAATGATGTTATGATGATAATGAGTATGATGATATATGAATGATGCTATGATGATGTTGAGCTTGGTGAATGTATAATGGATATATTTATGTGTTATAAATAAGAATGATGGTAGAGCATGTATATGTTGATATAGATGATGAAATATATGTTGAGTTTAGATGAATGTTACTATTGATGATTAATGTATTGATGACATGATGTGATGATGTTGTGGGTGAGGATGGGCATTCTCTGTGTATGTATAAGTAGTATTCCTTTTCCTCACCATATTCTGTGGATATATTTTTACAGGTGTTGATGAGGACACGATTGGTGTCGACTATGATTAAAGGGTTGTGCTCTAGTAGATGTGACATCAGGGTGTATTTTGGGAGTTTTATTATGTTTCTAGATTAGGAGTATTTATATGAACCTTTGGATGCCTTGTATGGAAGTAGGTTATTAGTTGTCTTTATATTTTGAGGATTCCACTGCACTTATGTTTGAGTTTTCTTCGGAGTTTAATTCCTTTTAATAAAGTCGTTTTCGAACCATGAGATTTAATAAGAGTGTTGTGAACCTTTTTACCCATCGTGGGACTTTACCGTTTTCCAAACTACAATTTATTAAACATATAAGAGTATGGGGTAGAAGGGTGTCACAAGGATTCCTTTGTGATGCTTATTGTAACACCCCACAAATTATAGCTCTTTTTGTAAATAAAACTAATAAAGGAAGAGATTTTATAAAAGGAATTAGGGGGAAAAGGAACTAAGAATCAAAAGTGGGAAAAACAGGATTCTGGTATCCTAGCTCAAGCGAGCATATCAGAAAAAGGGGAAAATTTTGGTTGGTGATATTCTCGCTCAAGCGAGAGAGGCTCTCTTGAGCGAGCATATCAATAAAAGTTGGGGAAACATGTTTTTGGCTTGGTCTTGAGCGCAATTCTTGGGAAAATCCAGGGTTGCTCTCTGGAACCCCCTCGCTCAAGCGCAATTCTCTTGAGCGGAATTCCAGGAGTTGCTCTATGGAATGTTCTCGTTCAAGCGAGAATTCTCTCGCTTGAGCGAGGACGCGTTTGCTCCAGGATTTCCTTCTTTTCTCGCTCAAGTGAGAAGGCCTCGCTTTAGCGAGAGTTCGCGTGTCTGTTTTTTTTAAAACTCAGATTTAGGGCTTGGCCCTCATTTATTTCCCTTCAACCACCATTTTAGAGAGAGAAGCTTCTAGAGAGAGAAGGAGCATTGAAGCCAAGAGAGAGAAGAAGAAGGCAAGGGTTACTCATCCCCGACCTCCCAACTCCATCCCCCCTTCACATTGAGCTCTTATGAGGTGAGTATAACTCACACACCTTCACTCATTTTGTGTGAATCTCTTTCCATGAACCCTATTCTCCTATTTCCTTCCTTTTTACTTGTGGTTGAATGGTTTGGTTGTGGATTCCTTATATATTGATGTTTTGTAGAGTTGTGTGGAACTAGAGATATATATAAGGGTTTCTTCCCAAGCTAGGGCTTCTCTCATATTTATCTTTATTAGTATATATTGCTTGATTCATTAAATATGTTTGTGGGTGAGTTGTGCATCATGGCTTCGGCCCCCGTTTTGGCTCTAGCCCTAGTTCACCTTAATTAATCCAGATTGGACTTCGGTCCCTAGTTAAAACACAAGTTTTGGCCCCAAGGTAATTGGCGATGTTATGTCCAAGGAAGACGTTCCTTGTAGTTTGAGCTCAGGTCTAGCCCTAGTCTAGTGATAAGACCCCATCTGTCGGGCAATGCAGGTCATGCATATTCATGTTCATGTTTAATTAAGATGAGATATCATGATTATGGGCTATTTTACTTATCCTGTTGCATTTCATTTTCCTGCCTTACCCACACTGCATGTTGCATGGTTATATTCACCGAGACACCCGTCTCACCACACGTTTTGTGGACTACGTTTTAGATGCACAGGTTCCTCCCGACACCGGTCCATGAGCAGGGAGCTTGGGAGAAGTTCTTGATGTATTTTGATTGTGGGCTTAAGATTCATTTATTTTGATTTGTTAAGCCCTTTTTATGCTCAGATTATGATGTACCGTATATTTTATTCTTTTGTGGGATATGACCGTACATATGTAGCCTTCGGGTCCTCTCTTTTGCTAGGGGACATGTATGGGGGTATCCCAAATGATTACTGTATACTGGATGAACACGTAGCCTTGTTGGCAACTATTTATATATTTTCAGTTGATGTTTTCAAATACTTTTTAAGTCATCGTTGGAAACTTAAGCGATATATGATGTATGTATTTGCAATATCTAAGTGGCGTGGAATAATTTCAGAAATTCGGATATTTGGCTCCAAATGGCTTAATTCTCGGATTTAGAGATTAGGACGTTACACTTATTTGTACTGCAGTTTCACTGGTGGGTTCAAGTGTTGCTCTTGGATTTTTGTGAGGAATAGTTATTTTTGGCCTTCTTAGGCTAAGGAATTGGACAAACGGTAAGACATTTTTTAGTACTATTTGGAAGCGTGAGGTAAGACGATACACTTATCTAGTGTTCTTCTATGGTGTAATTACTAGTTAGTATAGTAACTCAATACGATATGACTTACAAGAATGGTGTCCCAAGTTTAATTAAACTTACAAGATTAATTAAACTTCACTGCATCTTTCTATTTAATTATCAATTATTCTGAAGTTTAATTTTTAGCTTTGACACATATGCATAAGTTAATTTTCTGTTTAATTAAACTTCATTGCATATTTTTTCACACACATTAATGACTTGATTGTATTTTTTTCAGCTTAAGTTTATAACTTTTAGTAGGCTTTTATGAAAAGATCATACTTAGATATTGTACGGTGATATTAGGGAATTCCCTTAATTACTCTTCCCGCAAACACATATAAAAATATTGTCAAAGGTTTTAAATGTAATAAGTAAACTAATTACAAAATTAAGTTCTTACTATACTTTGTAGAGGCTTAAAAAAATTGGTCACTCTCTGTACTCCTCAGATGTTAGGCCGATTACTATAAGACCTACGCAGTATCCTCCGGATACGCTCAGGCTTGGAGGGCTGTGTACTCCTTAGATATTGGGCTGAGTTCGGGGTCAGTTTATCGGCCCATACCTGTTCTCTACCCCCATTAAGAGAACTTCGGAAATATGGAATAATAGTGGGGGAAGTGGGGGTAAGGAGGACTTAGGTAGTGGGACACCGGTAGTTACTAAGGGGGCCTATAAAAGGTAGGAGAGATTGAAGAAGCGGGGAGGTTCACAATTTTGGTAGGAAAGCCGAGTTAACTACCTTAGAGGTTAGCCCGGAATTTCTTGCTGAGAACATTTGGCGTCCACCGTGGGGCGACGGTAAAACGTCTCCCCGATCACAAGAATGATTACATTCATTTCCTCCTACAGGGGGGTTTCGAGCTATAGAACCAGAAGCAACGATGCCTCATTTCTCAATCTTAGTCCCGCCCCTCTAAACTCAAATCCAAGCGTAGTTTTCACGGTGGGATTGTGTTGGCCATGGCTGCACCGGGGTCGCTCAACAAATCAGAGGAAGAATGGCAAGTAAATCCCTCTCCTCAACTGTTTCGGATTCTCGGATACAAGGGCACCGAGTGCCTACGTACGTTTCAAAGCCTTGGCGCAAGAAGCAGTCCAATGTGGTGAGATTCTTACGGCGGAAGGTGCTGATAATTTCGTCAACAACCTTCTATTTTTTGTGTGATAAGGCCTACTCTCCCAAACAAGGCTCGCCGCTTGGTTTATAAGGACATGAAACGACTGCACTCTTACTTGGACAACTATGTTGCTGGCCAACAGTCCATGTTGGCAAAACAAAGTCAGAGCACAAGCCAAAGAGGTCTTCAATGGGGGAATTCCTTCCGTGGATCAACTCTCTAAGCTCACTCTGGTTAGTAACAAATTTTAAATTACTCTGTTTCACTTCAAGACTAAATTAAATTAAATTAGACACCAAAGTCATTCAAGATCGAACCTTCTCTGGCTATTTTTTTCTACGTCCTTAATTAATTGGTCGAGATGAAATACCTGCTTGGTTGGTTGGATCCCATCTCGCTTGCGACGTTCACTCATACATAAATTTGATTGTGTGCATTTAGCATTGCTTAACTCATGGTACATTTACATGAGCTTTTTTTTTAAGATGATATACAGATGGAAGAATAAACTTGAATCATCTTTTTCAATGAGAATTAATGTTATTAATTAATTTGTTTAAAAACTGATAATAAACAGAATGATTGTTTATCTTGCTTGCTAGATTTTCCGATCTCTATTCACTGCAGTAGCATAATTATAGTAGGAGGCTGTTTTTATTTAGTAGGCTGAGACAAAAAATGAGAAAAGTTTACGACACAATGAAGGTATAACTATTAATACAAAGTAGGTAAGATGAATGTTAGTGGTTGCTGAGAAAGGAAGTCACTTCGGAGCTGTCCCAAAAAAAAAGGGTTACTTTGGCCTTCATAGTTTGTACATGATTGATAATTGATATACTGCACATTGGTAGTTTAAAATTTAAATGTTTGTACATGATTGATAATTGATATACTGCACATTGGTTGTTTAAAATTTTAATCATTCTTATTGTATGATGATAGCATTAATTTAGCTATTTATTTGATATGCATGTTTAGCCAATGGAATTAAAGTTTTACTCCCAATGGTAACTTTAATTATCAAAATTAATTGATTTTAATAAAATGTTTTGAATGCCCATTACACACACTTGGTTAGCCTCAATTACACTACTGCAGAAAAGGCTTTCTACGACGGTTAAGAAGAGGCTTCTACGACGGTTGCACAACCATCGTAGATCCAGGCGTCGTTGTTAAGTGGAATTTTTCACGACGCGTGCTAACCGTCGTTGTAAATTGACATTCTACGACGGTTAGGGCTGGGAATCGTCGTGAAAAGCCCTACTTTCCACGACTTCCACGACGGTTAATAAAGGAACCGTCGTGGAAAGTAAGGCTTTTCACGACGGTTTCCACGACGGTTAATAAAGGAACCGTCGTGAAAAGCCTTACTTTCCACGACGGTTGTGACCATAACCGTCGTGGTAACTACTTCAACCCACCCTTCTTGAGCAACTCTTCCACGACGGTTGTGACCACAACCGTCGTGAAAAGCCTACTTTCCACGACGGTTGTGTCCACAACCGTCGTGGAAAGCCTAATTTTTTTTTAGTTCATTCTGTTTTTTACAATTTTCCCAAACCTGCAAACAGAAAATACAGTCTAGACAATCCCAGCAATGAAAAATCAGCAATACCAACATAGTAATGACACTTCACATACTCGGTGCACTAATCAATTTACATAATCACATTACACGTAAAATCTAATATAAAAGCTACTTGTAAGTAATGAAACTATATAAAAAAACTACTACAAGTAATCAAATACTGATCAACTACTCTAAAGTTTTGTTATACAAGTCAATAACATATGCAGCCCATGTCTTTCTGATGTAATCAATTGAAGCTGAGTTGAGTGGGCTACTATCCATGAAATACTGCAAAATAAAATAACTTGTAATTAGTGGATAGATCAATTGCATGACGATTGATGTTAACTTGTTTGTTGGATTACCTGGTCCAATGCGGCTTGAATTCCCCCTTGCACAATGCAAGACATCCATTGCATGACGTAATAGCCACACTCATACCCTCCAACTTGTTTGTTGGACTACAATTCAAAATGAATATTAGTCAAATAATTAAAACCGTAGACAACACTTTATTAAAATATCTTATTGAATCCATGTAAATACCTTGACGTATTTCCAGGTTAGCTTATGAGCTCTATGTCCAGCTCTACCCATCAACATTTGATATGTTGAATATGCACTAATATAAAAAATATCACACGATTTAGAGTTTAATAATTCAATAAAAGACTTCTAAAGTTAATAAATTCATTGTCATTACCTATTGACTATGTCAAAAAATCTCTTTGGGGGCCTCTTATGCAATGAACAAAACCACAGAGCGATGTCTTCGTCGACAGATATAACCAGTAGTTGCCAGTGGCGTCTGCATTGAAAATTAGTTAATACTGCAAGATATTTATATTGATAATGATAAAAATATTAAAAAACCTACAAGTATTTCCACTTACTCATGAAAGTAAGGTGCTAAATAAATCTTCTTGCCCTCATCTTGCAAGGCATTGGCGATGTACACCTGAATAGCTGTTCTTTCATTTACACCCTCGCAGGTTAGATGAGGGTCAATGAAGTCCATACACATCCTCATGTGAGGATAACGAAGCCAAAAACCTGAAATAAGAAATATTTCGTTGTGAGGAAATTTCCTTCTAAAGTTACTTAATAATAAAACTACAAGTTTAGTTGGCAAAGTACTTACAACTCCCACACATGAATGACAGTGATGTTAAGATATTCATCGCCCGCCACAACCTCTCCTATATCTGAGACGGTTAAATACAGGGGTATGGACATCTGTATCGTACCAAAAACTTCCTCATCCCATGGCAACTCGATAGAGCTGTATTTAATGGCGGATGCAACCTCTAACAAGCTAACAAGGGGATCATCGGTTGGAAAAGGTCCCTTCTTGGTATTTTCTTTTTGTCGTTTCTTTTGTACTTTTTGCTGCACATAAAGAACAATGTATTGTGAAAAGTAGTAATATATATAGATACATTGTTGAGGATATAAAAAAGAAACATTTAATTGTGAAAAGTAGTAATATATATAAGTGTCAACTATACCATAGGGGTTGGAGTTTGCCTAACTAGATGCCGGGGCCAGGCAATAAAGGTCTGATATGCTTGTTGTACAATAGCAACCTCCAATGTCTGGATAGGCACAGGAGCATTACCATCGAAAACCTTTTCCACTGATACCTTGACTGTGTCAGGTGAAAGAGGAATATTATGTACCGTGGTGGCCCCTATGAAAACCTTCCCCAAAGCCACCAACTTAGGGGATGGTGTGCACTCCACATACAGCTGACATGGGATTTCATCCACCGGACCCCCATCTGGTGAACAACTACCCTTTGTGCTGATTTTATTAGCATTAGTCACAAAGTCTTGACTAGGAGCACCTGTCTGCTGATGCATTCAACAATTCCTGCTTGTACAACTCCAATTCGATCCTCATTTCATCTTTCACCTTATTTGTGATTTCAACTGTGAGCTTTTGTGTTAGCTTTTCGATGTGCTCACTGCTAGGCTCACTTGATGAGGAGTTCTTTGACTTTGATCCAAAAAATGACCGAATACCAACCCCTGCTCCAGCAGCACGAACACGACCAGGGTGCTCAGGTCGTCCAATAGCAGTAGCAAGTATATCATCACGACCTTCTGGTGTAAAGGTCCCCTGAGTAGATTGCTCAACCAAAGAATCCTGCAGTTAACAAATATAGTGACAGAGAGCGTGAGTATGGAATCAAGAATTTGTATAGTAAATAAAAAATCAATTACAAAATTAAAACTTACAATCTTCTCAGAGATAACGCGTGATTCTTCAGAGGTATATACCCCTGAGGGTTTAACACGGGCCTGCTTCCATTTTTCATGACGTGTAGGCGGTGATGGAGGGTCTGCAATAGGATCATCACCATCTGCAGCTCTGTCTTTCAACTTCTTCTTTATCATTTTTTCTTCAAGCAATTTATAACCCCCACGAGACAGAATGTGGGGGGTTACATTATGTGCTTGAATATCCTTAGCCTTCCTCCTTACATCCTGTAGTGAATGAATAATAAATTACTACAAATCTATACAAAACTGAATGAGTAAAACAAACTGAATTGCACTAACCTGCCAATGTTCTTGTTCACGGAGTTCCACAAATTGTTCCCAAGTCTCCTCATCAATGCCCTGATATTTGGTACAAGGATTCTGACCCTTCTTTGGGCCAAAAATATATGTGGTCGTTAGCAGGGACTTAAACTGACGCCACTTCACCGCAATCGAAGACAATAACTTCGATTCCAATGACGGTACATTTGGTATATCAAAATGAGCCTATATGAAAAACAAAGATAGAATCAGTCATACATTAGAGTTAACATCAAATTCGTAAAAAACTTGACAAAAAATCATATAAGTGTTTTACCAAAACATCCTTCCACAGCACGGTCTTCTCAGCCTCAGTCACATGCTCCCAAGTCGGTGTTAAAATTGAAATTTTGTCTCGGGCCAATACACCGAGATAACTGCTAAGGAGATCGGAGTTTGGCCCAGTAGCCACCCCGCTATCAACATTAATGGTCAGTGTTACCTTCTCCCCATTGGCGCATTTCTGTGCAAGCCATCTCAGCCTAGTAGGTCCTCTAACAGATCTTCTGGAGGATGACTCTGAATGATCCCCTGAAGGATCCCCTGAACATGGAGGCGGACCATGATCATCGGCCATATCTCTGTTGAAAAATGAAAAAAAAAACAAATATGAGTGACAATTATACACAAAGTAACCTTCAAAAGTAAAACTTATAAAAATAAGACATAAAATTAACACAATAAAATATAATGCATAATTAAATGAATCTACCTTTAAACTTGTTCCCATATTCCCTCATTATGGTCTGTTCGAGTGGCATGCACATCATCGACAACATCATCCTCGACATTGTTAACCATCAGTGAAGAAAATGATCGAGTTTCACCGACATCAAGGTTCAACTGGTCATACTCCGGAAGAATTTCTTGTTTCTTCCCATGGAGAACGATAGACCAAATTTCCGACACAGGGTCCTTCACATAAAACACCTGTGAAGCTTGATGTGCCATGATAAATGGCTCGTCCTTATATCCAATCTTCCGAAAGTCGACCAAGGTCATTCCTGATTCGTCGATTTTCACACCACTCTTATTGTCAACCCATTTACACTTGAAAACAGGAACTGTAAACTTAGTGTAACCCACCTCCCAAATCTCTTCTATTACACCGTAGTACGGCATTGTTCCTACAACTGGGCTTCCGTCCTTTGATGAAGAGAATTGCATGGACTCTGCCTCTAAAGTGACCCCACTATTTTGCACTGTACTTTTGTCATCCATAGACTTCGTGGAGAACATACAATTGTTGATTTCATATCCAGCGCAAGCTAATACATCAAACTTCGGTCCATGTGCCAGCCATGTCAATGTTTCAGATGCAGTAGGATCTTTCATGATTTCATTTTAACCAAGCCATAAAAGACCTGTTATGCTCGTTCAACACCCACTTCTCCGGGTGTCTTGGGTTCTTGTCCTTCACTATTGCTTTGTGAGCAGTTATGTAAGGTAAAACCTCATCTGTGTTATTTAATATGTACAAATGTGCTGCAAGGATTTCTTCACGAGATTTGGTCACCATATGTACACCACGTGAGCACCTACTTGCGGTTGGTTGGTTGTTCCAACATTTGGCAGGAAGTCCTATAGGTTTTGCTTTGGACAAGTACCCCGTACAAAACTCAATAGCTTCTTCTGCAATGTACCTCTCTACAATAGAAGCCTCGGGACGATACTGATTCTTCACATATCCTTTCAAAATCTTCATGTACCGCTCAACTGGATACATCCATCTAAGATAAACCGGTCCGCACAATCTAACTTCTCTAACTACATGAACTAGCAAATGCACCATGATGTCAAAAAAGGATGGAGGAAAAAACATCTCCAACTGACACAAGATAACGACAATTTCTTCTTCAAGTTGGTCCAACTTCAAAGGATCAATGACTTTACTACAAATAGAATTGAAAAAGAAACACAATCGAGTTATAGTATGCCTAACATTTTTTGGCAAGATGCCACGAATGGCCACAGGCAGTAATTGTTGCATAAGGACATGACAATCATGAGATTTTAACCCAACTAGTTTCGTTTCCTTCACTATTACAAGGCTCTTGATATTTGAAGAGTATCCTTGTGGTACCTTCACACCTTTTAAACATTCACAGAAACTAATCTTCTCCTTTTTGGACAAGGTGTGGCATGCTGGGGGCAGATATGTGCGGTTACCTCTCTTCTCCGGGGCCAACTTGTCTCGTATATTCATTTCAAGCATGTCTAAATGAGCATTGACTCTGTCCTTTGTCTTCCCTTTAATATTCAAAAGCGTTCCAATCAAGCTATCACAGACATTTTTCTCCACGTGCATGACATCTATACAGTGTCTAACATGTAACTTGCACCAGTATGGGAGATCAAAGAAAATGGACCTCTTCTTCCATATCCCCGAGGCAACTGACTTGTCTTTCCGCTTACCAAATACGACATTAATGTCTCTCACCTTGTCGTAAATCTCCACACCTGTTAACGGAGTCGGTTCTATCCCATCCTCCGGATATCCATTAAAAGCCTTCCTCAATCTTCTATATGGGTGATGCCTTTTCAAGAATCTCCGATGACCAACATATACTGTCTTCCTTCCATATTTCAATTGCTGATGGAATGTGCCCTCTTCACACACAGGACAAGCTTTATGACCCTTAACACTATAACCCGACAAGTTCCCATATGCAGGAAAGTCATTGATGGTACAAAAGAGCATTGCATGCATCTTGAAAGATTCTTTGGCAAACCCATCATAGACTTCTACCCCCTCATCCCATAGCAATCTCAGATCTTCTATCAATGGACTGAGATAAACATCAATGTCATTTCCAGGCTGACGTGGACCAGAGATCATCATAGACAACATCATATATTTGCGCTTCATGCACAACCCGGGAGGTAAATTGTAAACAACTAGCAAAACAGGCCACGAACTATGATTAGTACTTAAATTTCCAAATGGATTCATTCCATCTGACGCTAATCCAAGCCTAAGATTCCTCGGCTCGTTTCCAAATTCTGGAAACTCTACATCAAAGTCCTTCCACTGTAAAGAATCAGCGGGATGGCGAAGCATTCCATCACATATCCTCCCATCCGCATGCCATCTAAGGTTCTCAGCGTCATTTGGATTGGCAAACAGACGCTTAAACCTTGGAATAATTGCAAGATACCATACAACCTTTGTCGGGGGACCCTGCTTTGTGACCTCATCAATACTATCTTGATCATCGTCTTTCACCTTGTATCGGGATAACCCACACTTCGGACATTTCTTCAACCCTTCATAGTCTTTTCTGTATAAAATGCAATCATTAGGGCATGCATGGATCTTTTTATACTCCATACCCATCGGACACAATATCTTCTTCGCCTCATAATTACGATTAGGTAGTGTATTCCCTTCAGGAAGCATGTCAGTTAGCAACTGAAGCAACTCCGTGAAGCTTTTATCAGACCACCCATTCAATGCCTTCAAATTCATCAATCTTAACACCGCTGACAATCGTGTGAAGTTTGTTGACCCCGGAAACAACGGAGTCTCAGCATCACTACACATATCTTCATACAGATGTGCTTCTGCAAATCTGTCCACACCGACATCGCGAATCATGTCTTCCACTCGATCCTCCATGCAGTCCTCCATGGTTGAATGAGAATACTCTGGCATTGGGACCTCATCATCATATGGCATATGTGTCACTTCACCATGCCATATCCATTTTGTATAACCCTTCATAATACCATCACACAGAAGATGCTCCCTGATGTCTTTCTCAGCCAGTCTTCTTCCATTGAAACAATTTACGCATGGACACCTGAACCTTCCTTGTGCGTCGGCACTACTAGCAACATTACATCGCGCAAATTGTAGAAATTCTTCCACTCCTCTCTCATACTCATCAGTAATGCGCCGAGCATTCATCCAACTTCGATCCATATCTAATTTCTGTACGTTCGTGAACGACACTCCATTTATTCAACATTATGCATGTAGATCTCACTTTTTTTATTCAAAGGTGTGGCCCTATCCCATTCAGGAAGATTCACTTTTCCTTAGTTCATTATTGTGTAAATTTTAATTCTCATTCCATAAAATCCACAAAATTTCGGCAGCATTTCGCATTGGTCTTCAGGTGGCACGAAATGAAAGTGGTGAACCACTATCAAATATGCCCCCGAAGAACAACACAAATGCAACGAATCGAAATTTCATGAATTGTATGGAATGCTTATTAAAATTTACTTATTAATGAACTATAAAAAAGTGATATATCTTCCCAAACTGTCCATCCGGACAATTCAAGATTCAATAAGTTCACTATAGTACTCCCTCTTTTAGTTAATATAACAAAGATGTATTTTGTAAACATTCTTTGGAGGGAGTACTACAATCTCCATATTGAATCTCAAACGGGAAACTAAGGTTCACTCAAGTAATGAATCAAGCAATCATTAAAAATGAACAATAAAACAAGGCAAACTATAAAATGAAATTAACTAAAGTTTAACAATCACTAAAGTTTGACAATTCCTATTTTAAGATACCATTCCTTATTCTCCAAATTTGAGCTTGCATATATACAATCGGGTTGAAAAAGAACAAATTAAAAACAAATTGTCAATATACATATATATACATACACAAATTGTCAATATACATATATATACATACACACATAAAAAAAGGTGCAAATAGTAAAAAAAAGGGTGCAGCCAATAAAAACTTGCAGAAAAAACCCTAACACACAACACATAACTAAGCTTGAGGAGGAGGAGCACCTACCTCACCTTGAGGATTACGGAGGAGGACGGAGGACGACGACGGAGGAGGGCTTCTGGGTCGCGCGCGGCTGGGAACGGTGGACGAAGGCTGCTGCTCACGGCTGGGAACGGAGGAATGGAGGTGTCGCGACTGGAAACAGACGGTGAGAGAGAGAGGAAGCTTGAGAGAGAGAGAGGGAGCTTGAGAGAGAAAGGGAGCTTGAGAGAGAAAGGGAGCTTGAGAGACGGTGGCTGTGTGAGAGAGAGAGGGAGAGGCACAGTGGTGAGAGAGAGAGGGAACTTGAGAGAGAGAGATGGAGGTTGAGAGAGAGAGGGAGTACGTTACGGCGCAAATGAAACAGGGAGCATTAGGGTGGTGATATCAGGACTCTTCCACGATGGTTGTTCAAGGGGACGGTCGTGGAAACCCACTAATGCTCCCTGCACCACCTCACTTTACTTGTCACACCCCCCTTAGGTCTACCATGGCGGGTGTCCACTGGGCCCGTCGTGGTAGCCCACTATTACTCCTGCACCACCCACGGTTTGCTATTGCCACCCCTTCCTTTGTGAAAGCACTAATGCTCCATGCACCACCCAACTTTACTTGTCACACCCCCCTTAGGTCTACCACGACGGGTGTCCACTGGGCCCGTCGTGGTAGCCCACTATTACTCCTACGCCACCCACGTTTTGCTATTCCCACCTCTTCCTTTGTGAACGCACTAATGCTTCCTGCACCACCCCACTTTACTTATCACACCCCCCTTAGGTCTACCACGACGGGTGTCCACTAGGCCCGTCGTGGTAGCCCACTATTACTCCTGCACCACCCACGATTTGCTATTCCCACCCCCTTCCTTTGTGAAAGCACTAATGCTCCATGCACCACCCCACTTTACTTGTCACACCCCCCTTAGGTCTACCACAACGTGTGTCCTTTGGGCCCGTCGTGGTATTCCACTATTACTCCTGCACCACCCACGTTTTGTTATTCCCACCCCCTTCCTTTGTGAAAGCACTAATGCTCCATGCACCACCCCACTTTACTTGTCACACCCCCCTTAGGTCTACCACGACGGGTGTTCACTGGGCCCGTCGTGGTAGCCCACTATTACTCCTGCACCACCCTTTTTTGCTATTCTCACCCCCTTCATTTTTGTAAATATTTTTTCTGAGGTAGTGTTTCTACGACGGTTAATTTTCAACCGTCGTAGAAACCTACTTTCAATGACTTTCCACGACGGGTATTTTTCAACCGTCGTTGTAAGTTACCCACATAATTGCAAAAATGCCACCGCGTCAGTTTCAACGACGGTTGCTCCTCAACCGTCGTGGAATGCCCGTCATACTCAGTCATTAAGTATAATCAATTTAAATAAATCATATCTATAAACTCAACTTATTGATCTTGCATAATTCAACAATATATATACTATATATGCAAGAAATATTCTATTTTAAGTACTATAAAATTTAATATTTCTATTAAATCAAATACGCAATAAATTTCAATCAAATTAAATACGTTTCCTATTCTTGTTATCCTTATTTGATCAAATAATATTACTTTATATGATTGTTAATTACCATATTGGGGAGCATGATTATTAATTTAATTGAATTAATTATAATTGTTGTCTTAATTACTAATATAGATTCTTTTTTGTAAATTGTGCTCTCATAATTAATATGCTGGCATGATGGAGCACTGACCAAGTATGAAGTCTTGCCTTTTGTCAAGTTCCGTTTGAATCGTCCAAGTTTCTATTGAAAAATGAAAGAAAACAACGCCGATGACGAACTATGAAGCCTCCAATTAAATTGGTGGATACCGAGAAAACTCTACAATATTATTATGAACCCGGAAATTAAATGGGTGGAGACCGAGATAGTAATCTGGTTATGTCGACCTCCAAAAGGCATCGACTCAAATCAGGCCAACCTCTGAAAGGCATCGGTAAAAACTACGCCGACCTTTGAAAGGCATCGGCAAAGACTATGTCGACCTCCAAAAGGCATCGACTCAAATTACGCCGACCTCTGAAAAGCATCGGCAAAGACTATGTCGACCTCCAAAAGGCATCGACTCAAATCACACCGACCTCTAAAAGGAATCGACTTTATCTTCGTCGACCTTTGAAAGGCATCGACTTTATCTCCGTCGACCTCTGAAAGGCATCGACTTTAACTTTGTTGACCTCTGAAAGGCATCGACTTTCTCTCTGTCGACCTCTGGAAGGCATCGACTTTAACTCCTTCGACCTCTGGAAGGCATCGACTTTACCTCGTTACGTCGACCTCTAGGAGTAACAACCACACACAAACGAATATTCTCTTTAACTTAGTAATTTCAAGAAGGCTTTAAACATATCGAAGTGAACACATTGGACTTCAACAAAGCATAAAAATTCATTACAAAAAAGATAAGACTAATAGTTTTTACTACAAGCCCTACGCAGTATCCTACAGATACGCTCAGGCTTGGAGGGCTGTGTACTCCTCAGATATTAGGCTGATTACTATAAGCCCTACGCAGTATCCTCTAGATACGCTCAGGCTTGGAGGGCTGTGTACTCCTCAGATATTAGGCCGATTACTATAAGACCTACGCAGTATCGTTCGGATACGCTCAGGCTTGGAGGGCTGTGTACTCCTCAGATATTGGGCCGAGTTCGGGGTCAGTTTATCGGCCCATACCTGTTCTCTACCCCATTAAGAGCACTTAGGAAATATGGAAAAGTGGGGGAAGTGGGGGTAAGGAGGACTTAGGTAGTGGGACATCGGTAGTTACCAAGGGGGCCTATAAAAGGTAGGAGAGATTGAAGAAACGGGGAGGTTCACAATTTTGGTAGGAAAGATGAGTTAACTACCTTAGAGGTTAGCCCGAAATTTCTTGCTGAGAACACTCTCCATATGGATTGTCACAACTTTGAATGCCATTAAGAAAAAAAAACCTGTTTATAAATTTATTTCATTGCAGAAAATTAAATCTGTTTATAAATCTGTTTCCCTTTCACTTGATTTTAGTTACCTTAATTATTTATAAATTAGTTTCATTGTAGAGAATTACATTTATTTATAAATTTGTTTCTATGTTTCTACATAGATGACAGGCAAAGGTAGAGGTAGAGCTCTAAAACATCTCAACCACACCTACACTAGTTACAAACCCGCCATTAGGGACTGCACCTACATATACCCCATCTCCTTCTCACACTCGACCTGCACCAGTCATATCCCCTCCTTTAGGGACTACATTTATGTCACCTATGTCTACTACATCTCCCCAGATCCATATTGGTCAACATATACTCCATCTCTAAACTCACAAACTGTTCCACCAGTAGATGTTGACCATCCAATTGTTTCACATATAGCTCCAAACTCTGAGACATCTGATAAGTGAAAATTAGTTGATAAATTAGAACACTTTTTATTTCACTTATCAAGGATAAAATGATAATTTTACCCCAATTTAATTCCTTTTTATTAAATATTAGATAAATTGTATTTATTAATATGAGATTTGAATTTGATGCTATTTTGATAGAAATATTGCTTATTTTTTAAGGATATTGCAAAGATTTAATTTGAAGGATAGATAGCATCAAATGAGGAAGATATCTGCAAGATTGGAGATTGATTGAAGATATTTAATGAAGATTTAAAGAAGATTTGAGATCATTAATGAGGAGATCATTGCCAATCAATCAAGGATTCTGCAGACAAGCTTCCCAAATAAATCAAGGATTGCTCAATAAATGCAAGGATATCATCAAATAAAGGGAAACAAGGAAAGACAAATATGCCAAAACCAGTCTCGGGGAGAGATCAAGATTAAAAAGAGAAAGTTGGAGCTGCAGGACGCTACCTGCGCTTCACCTGCGCTACAACGCAGGGTGAAGCGCAGACTCTCTGGAAGTTGCGCTCAATCCTGCGCTATAGCGCAGCCTGGAGCGCAGCTCACGCTGATTTGTTCTCTGTTGCCGTTTTTAGATAGATTTCTCCCCAATTTGCGTTGTCTTTCCTTAGTCTATAAATAGGAGCCTCTTGCACCAATTCAGGAGGACGATCATTGTAATCCAGTCTATATTTCAGTGATAATGTACCAAAGCTAAGTTTAGAGTAGGAGAGGAGGAGCGCTTCACAAGGATTGAAGATGGTGACAGCATCTTCGGTGGTTTGTATGGCTACCTCGTCTAGTTAACTCTCCATTAGGATTGAATGTAATCGATTCCATTCCCCAGTGTATGTTGAACTCTATCTATTTTATTTATGCAGTTCCCTAATTATAGTGCTGGTAATATCGTTCTGTGCTTATTCCTAACTTTCGCGCTTGCGCTGGAGTTATAGGCTAGTTTGTAATTTACGTTACGACTAGGATTGAGTTTGGGGGAGCCTAGACATAGGAAACTCAACCTCTGAGTGAATGAGAATACTCGATTAACCATTGACTAAAACAGGGGTGTTTACTGATGATTGATGGGTAGTGTGAGTACCATAATGAAGGGCATCCGACCATTAAGCTTGGTATTGATAAACTGATAGCAAAGAGTTAGTTAATTGTGAATCCAGGATCCGAACATAGATGTATCCTGATGAGTGAGGGTAGTGATAGTACTTGAGCGAAGGTGCATCTACAGCATTAGGCCACGTTTATCAATTAGTTCTTTAACAAACAGAATAAAAGAAAGCAAAATAAGCCGAGGGTAAGTCTGTCGCTTGGGAGAGCCCGCATGGATTACCTTTGAGTGTGAGGGGAGCCTGGTAACTCGGGGTCATTAGCAATATAGTTTGTCTACAACGTCATAATTCAAAGCCTATAAGTAGTAGGTAGTCTCGACATACATGAGGGGTGCGATGAGATGAAGTTCAATCCTAATCCAAGTAAAGTGTCTCTAACTCTTCCTTTCTAATTCCAATTATATTTACTTCTTATTTATAATTCCGCAACTATACTCTCTAAACCGTGCTTTCTCTTGATAAAAAGATCACAGTCTACATAGATTAACCGTTCCCTGTGGATACGATACTCTTCTTACTATTATACTGCTGGATTTGTGGTTCGCTTGCCAGAAACCCATCAAGTATTTTTGGCGCCGTTGTCGGGGAACAGGTTCCAATTCGTGTAGAACTTGGAGGTCTAATTATCAAGAATATCTATCTTAGGATTTCTTTTATTTATTCTTCTTATTATTTTTAGGAAATTTATAATCTTTCTTCCACACTTACCTTTTTTTTAGTTTCTTGTTTATGTTTTCGAAGGTCAGGTGTCCCCCAATACATTACCACTTGAAGCAGAAATAGGAAGGACATCAAGGAAGAACAAAAGTAGAAACAAGGAAAGGAGACAAGGGAGAAGTCGAGAAGAAAACAAAAATATTTTATTGTTTTATTTTAATTATTTTCTTTAAAAAATATTATTATTTATTATTATTTTATAAAAAAAATTATTATTATTATTATTTTTTAAATAAAAAAATTATTATAGATTATTTTTTGTTATTTTGTTTTTCTCTTTGTTTGAGAATCTTGATTATTTCTCTTGAGAAAACAGGTAACAGAAAAAGGGGCAGAGCTCAAGGAGACAATCTCAACACTCTCTGTTCTACCACCCCAAGTGAAGTAAATGCTAAATGGATTATGAATGGAAAAATCAACCAAGGAGAACCCTTGGAGATTATGTTAGGTGGCAAGAACCAAGTTACTCCTCTCATGCACCGATTCAAGGTAACTTCTCTAATTACAACAATTATTCTAACAATTTTTCACAGGATTGGGGAAGTTACCAGAACCAGAATTTTGGGAGGCACCAAGATGATGTTTCACTTCATATGCAACCTTCTTTTCAACAACAGCAAAGTTACTCTTCCTATCAACAAAGAGACTCACAATTTTATGAGTTTTTGGAAGAATTCAATCAAAGCAATACACAATTTCAGAAAGAGAGCGAAGAGCGAAGACGAAGCACTGACGCTTTGTTAAAACAAATGGCAGAACAAAGGGAGTTAAGACTTTGCAAGAGTATCGAAGAAATTCATCAAGGCAATATACAATTTCAGAAGGAAAGAGAAGAAGCAAGAAGAAAAAATGATGCTTTGATAGCACGACTAGCAGAACAAAGGGAGTCAAGAATTCAGAAGGAAAGAGAAGAAGCAAGAAGGAACACTGACACCTTGTTGGTGCAATTAAAAGAAACAAGAGTCAAACAACAGTCAGAACAGAGCTCAGCAAACGCTAAACCCAACCCCGTAGAATTTTGTCCCACCATAATTGTTAAATTAACAGGGGAGAAAATCAATGACAGTCTGGCTGATGAAAAAGAAGAAGAAGATGAAGATGAATCTGAAAAAACACAAGAAAGAGAAGCTGAAGAAGAAAAGAAAGGAGAAGAAGGTGCAACAGAAGAAGAAGAAGAAGAAGAAGAAGAAAAAGGAGAGGATGAAACAGAAAAGATGGTTCTTGAAGAAGAGATCGGCTGTGAAAGGGAGGTAGAGAATACAACATATGAGGGTGTACATGATCAAGAAAATGAGAAAAAACGTGAACAGGGAGATGCTGAATCAAAGCCCGAGGAAGGAAGGGAAATGATTTCAAGAACAGAGACCTTGCCTTATCCAACCAGTCCTCTAACAAAAGATCAAGAAAGGCATGGTGCAAGGGATGAACCTTCCAGACCCCACAAAAGAAAGGCCTGCAATCACACTGACCAAGACAAGGCAAAGAGAAGAAAAATCAAGCTAGAATTAAATTCAGAGCCTAGAGCCAGATTGAAGATCAAGTGGTCAGGTGTGTTTCATATCAAAGAACCCCTCGAAGCAAAGAAATTGAGAGAAATCATTTGTGAATCATTCAAGCTTCAGGAAAAGAAGACTCATGCACATGAGAGCAAGAAAATAAAGAGAAAGACAGATTGCTCTAAGTCAAGATTATGGGGAGGTTTACAGGCCAAAAAAAGGAAGGGTGCAGCTCACAGGCTCATAAAAATATTTCAGTTTCAGCCACCTTGAGGGAACAAGCGTCGAGCTATCAGACGTTAAACAAGCGCTTTCTGGGAGGCAACCCAGAGATTTTAAAAGTTTTTAGTTTTGTTTTATTTTCTTAATTTGGATTTTTATTTTTTTAGGATTTAGGAAATTTTCAAAATTGATTGGAATAAGTTTGTGGAAAATAATTTTTTTTAAAAAATAGGAAGTAGCAGAAAACGTGACTCAAAATTGTAAAATTGCATTCTGTTTTCTGCGCTTCAACTTGCGCTGTAGCGCAGGTAAAGTGCAGATATGCAATTTTAGTCAATGTATTCTGCGCTTCACTTGCGTTGTAGCACAGGGTGAAGCGTAGGATACGAAATTTAAAAAAAAAATATCTTCTATTTCTCATGTGCTATTTCTTTACTTCCTAAGCTCTTCTTTTCAATCTTTCCACTCACAAACCTCCATCAATTTTGAAACTTTCAGTTATGTTTTCTTTAATTGTTACCAATTGAAATCTTCATTTACTCTATTTGCACTTTAGGGTAGCAACTTTAGGATTGTGAATATTATTGACTATTGCTATCTTGAATGTGATTTTGGCTGTGTGGAACATGAAGGACAATTTGCTTGATTGAAATGCTCTTTGTTTCGTGAGTTATTAAATTTGAAAGTGTTATACTCTGTTTCTTTCAAAAATCTTGAACTTTCACTTTCCATGGATTGATTGAATGCTTGCAAAACACAAGAGTATGATTTGTTTTTAGGAAGTCATTACCAAAGTGCACTGAACTTTTGTTGTGAAAATATTAATTCTTTGAATTATGCATGTAAATTGGTTAGTGATAAGCTTCTATGTTCTTCATGAATTGCACAGACTGCTGCAAAGTATAAAGACTAGTTGACCCCAAACCAATCAGGAGTACTAGACCCATACCAAAGCAGGCTGCTTGAAGAGTTCCGGATATTCTTGCAGTGGCCTGGGGACAGGCCTATTTTCCCAGGGGGGAATGGAGCAGCAACAGGACAAGAACTCATAGGATACAGAGGATGAAGATTGATACTGGTGTTTTATTTCTTTTAGTTTTTCTTTTATTTTTAGTTTTTCTTTTGTCTTCTATTATTTTATATAATTTTTTCTAGTTAACTAGGATTTTTGTTCTGTATTTCATATTTTTTTAAATTTTTAGAATTTTTTAAAATTTTTAGGACCTTAGGAAATTAGGAATCAAGGTAATTTTTTCCAAATCTCTGTAAATGAGTAGTTTAACTAACCAGATTAGGAAAGATGATAGGGTCTTGTGATTAATTCCATAATCAGTTAGGATTAGGATACTTCTCAAGAAAACCTATCAAGATAGTTAATTAAAACCATTAAGTGCTTTATCAAGGAATTTTAGCCAATAACCGGTAAGCTGAGAGCCCAAACACTGAAATTGAGAGCTTTTCACCGCTGCTTGTCAACTGTTATTGCTTGAGTTTCTAAATTTTGTCTTACTAGTGAAAGATATGGAAGTGATAAAGGCATATTTTGTGATTATAATATTTTGCTCAGTGCCAAATAGCCAACCTTGATTAAATGTTTCCGTTTATTGCTTGCCCATTTGAGCCTTTAATATTTCTTTTGATGGACCCTAGCCATATTCAGTGATTATATCATGTCCCTTAACACTTGGGATAAAGAGCAAGGTGCACCACAACAAGATGGGACAAGAGGTTGGTAAATTGAAAGGTCAAAGATATTCAAAGAGCAGGCACAAGGAATCGAAGAGAAGAGTATTCCTCCATAAATTAGTTCTCTATGTCATTGTTTATTATATAAAAAAAAGAGAAAAAGAAAAAAAAATCTGCACAAAAGTGTGGAAGTTGAACAAGTTTGGGGGAGTATTTCTTCAAACAATGAGGCCAAGCTGAAAAATGGTGACCATTCAAGAATGACCTAGTGAATTGAGAGAAGGCCCAAACACAATCACAAGATGCTCTCTATTCAAAGTGTTCCTTGAATATCCAGAAAAACCATGATTTCTTGATAGCCCAGCCTCATTACAACCTAAGAAAGACCTTTTGATCCATATAAACTGCTTGCGGGTTCAGATTTTGGAAACGACTATCAATTCTATTTGTTCAACAGTGGTGAAGAAGATTGAGGGAAACACTTACCCGTGAGAATGAGAGATTTTCTTGGTTTATCACTTACTGTTTTAATTGCTGTTTTTGAGAAAAGTTTGATTGATGTTTGTATTTCTATTCTGATTGAGTATTGTTAACATCCCTTGGTCCTGAGTTTTTCTTATATCTGGAAAGTGACTGCTACTCAAGAAGGAGTTGAGGAATAGTTCCTTGAATTTGTTTTTTTTTATTATTAGGAATACACTGGGAATAGAATTGATTTTTGATTGCAAAGAGGTCTCTTGCTTGAGGACAAGCAAGAAGTTAAGTTGGGGGGATTTTGATAAGTGAAAATTAGTTGATAAATTAGAGCACTTTTTATTTCACTTACCAAGGATAAAATGATAATTTTACCCCAATTTAATTCCTTTTTATTAAATATTAGATAAATTGTATTTATTAATCTGAGATTTGAATTTGATGCTATTTTGATAGAAATATTGCTGATTTTTGAAGGATATTGCAAAGATTTAATTTGAAGGATAGATAGCATCAAATGAGGAAGATATCTGCAAGATTTGAGATTGATTGAAGATATTTAATAAAGATTTAAAGAAGATTTGAGATCATTAATGAGGAGATCATTGTCAATCAATCAAGGATTCTGCAGACAAGCTTCCCAAATAAATCAAGGATTGCTCAATAAATGGAAGGATATCATCAAATAAAGGGAAAAACAAGGAAAGACAAATATGCCAAAACCAGTCTCGGGGAGAGATCAAGATTAAAAAGAGAAAGTTGGAGCTGCAGGACGCTACCTGCGCTTCACCTGCGCTACAGCGCAGGGTGAAGCGCAGACTCTCTGGAAGTTGCGCTCAATCCTGCGCTATAGCGCAGCCTGGAGCGCAACTCACGCTGATTTGTTCCCTGTTGCCATTTTTAGATAGATTTCTCCTCAATTTGTGTTGTCTTTCCTTAGTCTATAAATAGAAGCCTCTTGCACCAATTCAGGAGGACGATCATTGTAATCCAGTCTATATTTCAGTGATAATGTACCAAAGCTAAGTTTAGAGTAGGAGAGGAGGAGCGCTTCACAAGGATTGAAGATGGTGACATCATCTTCGGTGGTTTGTATGGCTACCTCGTGTAGTTAACTCTCCATTAGGATTGAATGTAATCGATTCCATTCCCAAGTGTATGTTGAACTCTATCTATTTTCTTTATGCAGTTCCCTAATTATAGTGTTGGTAATCTCGTTTTGTGCTTATTCCTAACTTCCGCGCTTGCGCCGAAGTTATAGGCTAGTTTGTAGTTTACGTTACGACTAGGATTGAGTTTGGGGGAGCCTAGACATTAGGAAACTCAACCTCTAAGTGAATGAGAATACTCGGTTAGCCATTGACTGAAACAAGGGTGTTTACTGATGATTGATGGGTAGTGTGAGTACCATAATGAAGGGCATCCGACCATTAAGCTTGGTATTGATAAACCGATAGCAAAGAGTTAGTTGATTGTGAATCCAGGATCCGAACATAGATGTATCCTGATGAGTGAGGGTAGTGACAGTACTTGAGCGAAGGTGCATCTACAGCATTAGGCCTCGTTTATCAATTAGTTCTTTAACAAACGGAATAAAAGAGAGCAAAATAAGCCGAGGGTAAGTCTGTCGCTTGGGAGAGCCCGCATGGATTACCTTTGAGTGTGAGAGGCGCCTGGTAACTCGGTGTCATTAGCAATATAGTTTGTCTACAGCGTTATAATTCAAAGCCTATAAGTAGTAGGTAGTCTCGACATACATGAAGGGTGCGATGAAATGAAGTTCAATCCTAATCCAAGTAAAGTGTCTGTAACTCTTCCTTTCTAATTCCAATTGATATTTACTTCCTATTTATAATTTCGCAACTATACTCTCTAAATTGTGCTTTCTCTTGATAAATAGATCACAGTCTACATAGATTAACTGTTCCCTGTGGATACAATACTCTTCTTACTATTATACTGCTGGATTTTTAGGTTCGCTTTCCAGAAACCCATCAACATCATCTGTAACGCCAGAGAACATTACGTGGGGGACAAAGGATGTAGACTGATGAATTTGTAATAAACCAACACTAAGAAATAAGTAATCTATATTTTCTAATGTTATTCATATGATACTACGGTATATATTTAATACAAACATACATATACTTTTCCCTTTCAGCTTTCACCCAGACGCCGCACTAAGGGTATCACAAAAGTTTTCAAGAAAACTTTTGAAGAGCATAGGACAAGTTGGACTGATGTAGATGGTGACACTAGAGATATTTGGTCCGAGTCCTTTAAGGTAATATGTCACATTATTTGGAATATTTATTTGCAACTTTTTATAAATGTATGTCATGTTATGTTCTTCCAAATTGTTGAATTCATAATTATCCTTTATTGTAGGCATTGTTCAAGTGGCTTGAACAGGATGAGGACAAAATTAAAAAGTCATTTAACAGTAAATGATCTTTAGCATTTAAAAATGCAATGTTCAAGGTGCATAAGAGTGAGGATAAGGGTAAATGGATTGGCCAAACTTTGTTAGACCAATTGAAAGCTAAATGGGAAGAGGAATGGCAACAAAAGTCCATTAAAACAAGGAAAATAGGTTGTCTCAAATGAACATAATATACATAATGGAGGATCAATATCTGCAAGAGAGCATGTTAAGAGAATGGTAAGTGATTCCTTCTTTAAATGTGATATTTTTATTACCATTGTACTTGTGAATTTCTTATTTTAATTAAATTCTCTTTGCAACAAAAAAAACACTTAACATTTGCTTCTTATTTTTTCAAAGGATGGAGATGGACAATGAACCAATGTGTTTTGAGCTTTATGAGCGACTTCATAGGCCTAAGTGGAAGCCGAATGAGTGGTGTAACATCCCAAATTTTATTAAGTAAAATAAAATTAATAAAATAAGAGAAATAAATAACTAATAATATTAGTAAGATTAGTATCTTTTATGAATAAGGTTATTTAATAAATAATAAGAATAATAAATAAAATGAGTGGGTTGAGAGTGGGCCTAGCCCAATTAAGTATTTATTTAAGGAGGGGTTCTCAGTTCACCCTAATCCTTATTCGTAAAATCGTCAGAGAGCGAAACGCTAAGGAGGGGAGAAATGACGTCTCAAGAAGGGGTTGCTGTGGAATAATCATTGAGAATCAAGAACTGTTGCGGTTCGATCTTCACTTCAAGGTACGGTGGGGGAGGGGGTGCTGCTTGTATGTGCATGTAGGGGTGCTTGGGTAGTGGTTTAAGACTTTAAATTCATATTGATATATGTTTATATTGAGTATGGATGATGAAAATTGTTGATTGATGAATGATTTGATGAATCTTGATGAGTTCTTGAATGAAATTGATGAGGATAGCGAAAATAGCGAAAAGGGTAAATAAGGGTATGATGATTTGGGGTTTTGATACTGTATAATCGTGTTTAAGATTGATTATTTCATTGAATTTGTTTGATAAAAACGTGTTGGATCGAAGTATAAACGATGAGGATTGAGTAGGGATTGAAGAAAGGGAGCAAATAGGGGGCAAAAACGTAGAACTGACGCGTTCTACGTAACTTGCGCTGTAGGTTGCGCTGCAGCGCATGTTGGGGCGCAGATCGCAGATCCTGTTTTGACAGCTTTCATATAGCATATCAAACTGAAGCCTCAGATCTTAACTTTCTAATAGAAGTGGAATCATATTAATTGGACACCTATAACTTTAGATAATTCCAAATTAGTGCACTAAGGTCATTAAGCTTAAAACTTGAAGACTCCAAAATTGAGGAAACGCCTCGAGTAATCGATTACAGCTGTGTGGTAATCGATTACCAAGTCAAATTGGGTATGAGAGTGTTGTTTATGTGATGATCATGACCTTTTTTTTTATTGATGTTGTTTATACAAATTATTTGTGAAATTAAGAGATTTAAGTGGATGTTTATAGAGCATTGATTGTGGTGTGAGTATGATGATATGAATATCTCCTTGATGATAGATGTTTATATTATTAGGATGTATGATGATGATGTATTGATGTATTGAGTTCATGATGATGATGTATTGATGTATTGAGTTTATGATGATGATAATTATGATGATTGGTGATATTTATGATGTTGATGATTGGTGATATTTATGATGATGATAACTATGATGATTGGTGATATTTATGATGATGATGATTGGTGATGAGAATGATTGATCATGATGGTGTTGATGTTGTACCTGAGGCTAACTCAGGGAGGTGAATGGTGTACCTGAGCCTAACTCAGGGAGGTGACGATGATGATGATATAACTGATGTTATGATGTTTATGATGACTTGAGCATAGATGATGTTGTACTTGAGATACACAAGCCCAGTGAGGGGTGGGGTGTAGCTCAGGGAGGTGATTGTACCTGAGTATAACTCAGGGAGGTGATTGTACCTGAGTATAACTCGGGAAGGTGATTGTACTTGAGATACACAAGCCCGGTGAGGGGTGAGGTGTAGCTCAGGGAGGTGAATGTTGTACCTGAGTGTAACTCAGGGAGGTGAGTATTGATTATGTTATTGAGGTTGGTACCTAAGTGTAACTCAGGGAAGTGAGTATTGATTATGTTATTGAGGTTGGTACCTGAGTGTAACTCAAGGAGGTGAGTATTGATTATGTTATTGAGGTTGGTACCTGAGTGTAACTCGGGGAGGTGAATATTGATTGTTATTGATTATGGTACCTGAGTGTAACTCAGGGAGGTGGGTATTGATTATGATATTGATTATGGTACCTGAGTATAACTCAGGGAGGTGAGTATTGATTATGTTATTGAGGTTGGTACCTGAGTGTAACTCGGGGAGGTGAATATTGATTATGTTGTTGAGTATGGTACCTGAGTATAACTCAGGGGGGTGAGTAATGATTATGATAATGGTGATGATTGTACCTGAGTATAACTCAGGGAGGTGAATGATGATTATGATGATATTAATGGTGATGATTAGTATGATGATAATGATGTTAACGATGATTTGGTGATTAATGACGATGATGATGATAATGATGTTAATAATGATTTTGGTGATTAATGATGATTATGATGAGTATGATGATAATGATGATTTTGATGATTAATGACGATTATGATGATTGTGGTGACATTGATGATATTGTTGGTGCATATGATGATGGATATAGATGCGTTATACTTGATGATGAAACTGAGTTAAATAATGATGTTAGGAATATTAATGATGAATGAGTATTATGTGTAAGGATATAGTATGTGATTCCTTTGGTAAATGACGGTATGATATTTATATGATGATATAGATGGATAGTTATATGTTGATTTATAGATGATTATTATCTGATGAATTATTGACGTTTGGGTATGTGGTGTGATGAATGATGATGTTGTTTATATGTGGGTGAGGATAGGGTAGTCTCCTATGTGTATATATGAGTAGTATTCTTTTCCTCACCGTTACACTGTGGATATTTTACAGGTGACGATGAAGACACAACTGGTGTCGAGTCTTGAGTAAAGGGAGTGTTGCTCTGGTACATGTGACATCAGGGCATATCATTGGGGTCCTTTTCTTTATGTTTCTAATTAGGAAGGTTTTTGTAATCTGTTTTAGATGCCTTGTACGACAAGTAGAATGTTTTGTTATTTTTATTTTGGAGATTCCGCTGCTTGAGTATTTTGAGTACATTGAGTTCTATTTTTATTTTAATTAAGTTGTTCTTTTGAAACAATGGAGTTTTTAATGAAGAGTCGTGTGAACCTTTTTACCCATGTGGGACGTTACCTTTCATATATTTCGATTTATTTAATGAATAAGAGTTTGGGGTAGAAGGGTGTCACAAGTGGCTTATTAATGAGAAACAAGGGAAAATAGATGTATGTATATGCTAGCCTTCAATTTATATTTCTTCTAAATATAAATTATGACTTATAACTATATTTTTTGGAAATGTACCAATCACAAGTTGTTGAAAGACAATCACAAAGTGGGGAGGGTAGTAGTCAACAATCTGCTAATAGCATATACCTGGAGATTGTGGGAGGAATCAACAAGAAAGGACATATATTTGGATTATCCCAAGTTGCAATTGTCAAGGATTCTTCTACTTCACATTCCATTTCTACTGATGGAGCATCATCGGGAGAGGTTGCTACAATGAAGGCTAAAATTGATGCTTTAACAGCTGAACTTGAACAAAAGAATCTTGAATAAGAAAAGATAAAGCAAAAGATGGACAAGTGGGAGAAGAAGTTTGAGAGGCTTATGCTACAAAATAACTTGTTGTCTGTCTTGCCACCTGAACCTGTAGGAGAGAATGTTAATGCCAATGAAGACATTGGTGATGATGATGAAATGAATGATTACAATGATGTGATGTGATCAGTTGTAATTTCATGTTTTTATGAAAACAATGCTATGAAGCACTTTATGTAATTAGGAGTACCTTTAAAATTTAGTATTGGTGTAATTTGTAGCATTATCTTTAGAGTTTTTTTGATGTTTTTTGGTGTCAAAAATCTTGATGTCTTAAAATGTAGATGACATACTACTATAAAAATGAATACAAAATGTTTGAATTGATAAAAAAAATCGCAAAACCAAAAAAAAATTAAAAAATAGAGATAAAAATTAAAAACATATATCAATAATAGTAACTTCTTCATATTAGAGACATGCTTGTGTTCCGTCTCTATATAGAGACAGTCATGTTTAAATTAGAGACGGAGTGGAACTTAGTAATTTAGAGACGTTAGAGACAGATTCACTTAACATTTATCATGATATTAGAGACGAATTTGTTCGTAGAGACAGACACAATTAATAAAAAGTCTGTCGCTATAAAATCTGTGACACGCAAATCAGTGATAGCTCGTGTTCCATCGCACAAATCTACAAGATGGATGATAAGAAAATTTACAATGGAAGGTATTTTTTTTTTATGTAAAACCACATGTATATTTCATGACATGCAATTTTGTGTGAGCGAGTAGGACCTTTATGGGCGACAAAACTCTCTCAGTATTTTACATACCTAGAATTTGAACTTGAGATTATTGATTAAACTGAAATAATCTTTTATAAATGACTAATACGCTTTGTGCTCAACCGAATGTTTGTGAAATTAAGTTGTAAAAAAGAGGGATTTATTTTGTGAATATGAGGGGCCAAATCTGCATCCTTAATTTCTTGGATACCTTTCTTACGTAGTGCAACATTTCGTAATATAATTTTTATTCCTCCTGCACATTGATTCCTTATTGAATCCAAAAGTAGTTATTATTCTTATTTTGTCTGGCTATAATACGATTTCGTCATGCTTAGGGATTAATGGAAAGCAATCAATCAGTGCATGGTGCGGTTTACCTGGTGGGAAACAACTGGAAACTTATTAACAAATAACAACTGTCATTTTTATATAAGGTTTTGCAATGTAATATATAAAACATCAAATTGCGTCCAAAGCAAATTATGCACGAAGTCAATAAATACTGTTCATTGTATATATATATTAATATTATGCTTTTGTTTCAAAAATCATGTCACGTTAGAATATAAGTGGTTCTGTGGTTGCCATCTCCCCCTTATGCTTTCTTATGTAGGTTATGATATTAGAGTAGTTTTATAATATATTTTAGAGATTTTTTTCAGAAGTTACTTTTTTAACTTTTGAGAAAAATATTAAAATTAATTTAGCTATGATCATATTCATATGTAAAGATTTTTAAACATTTTTTAATTAAAAATACTAATTAAATTAACGGATCGATCAGCAGCAGCTCATATATATCATCTCCTTAGAAGGTTCCATAACCATTTGGCTCTTGCTTCGTATGGATTTTACCCTTACAACTACTACCAATGATATAACAAAACCTAGCTAGCTGAAAATACAACCAATTATACATAGAGGGGAATTTTAATTTAAAATTAAGTCTAATTAATAAATTTGGACACACCACGTGTCTTGATTCCCTACGTCCTCCTCTTTGATTACAAGGGAAAGAATTTAAAATTGAAAACCCAAAAAGACATAAGGAGAAATTTGTAGTAGTAACAGTAATGTAACATGCTATTGCTAAGTAGAATGCGTGTTGAACATGGATTTAATTAAATTAAACTTCAGCACCATCAGATTATCATTAGTGTCATTCAGATTAAATTTTGAAAAATATTAATTAAAGCATGCTAGCTGCCAGTAATTTGATAGTTTAGTAATATCCTTCCATGTGTTACATGATAACTCAATATTCTCATCAACTAGGGGATACTTCCTGGAAGGTTCGTGTCCCACATTGCTGTACGTGATTGCGCGAACCTCAACATTTTATTGGATATAGACTTACTAATCTTAGTAGGATTGTGGGCAACACCATAACACATTCAATATAAAAATAAGGTTGAGAATAGGAGTTTGGTTACCACGTTTCTATTTCAAAAGAAATTTCACCTAAAATTGATTATGGGAATGATTTTTGTCTGATATTCTCATGCTTTCATTCCGATGGATGGAGTGGTTTTGTTTTATGCTACGGCGCGCATGAGAATATTTATATTATGTGAGATGAGTAAAATATTTACATAATATAACGAGAGCCATAAAATGGTCATGGTTTGAGGCCATGCATGAAATTACTAGATAGCTTAGTTACTCTTGCATTGATGAACTATATATTTAAATTAATGTATATAATTCTTATGAAAATAAGATGAGAGGGACAGGAATTAAAGAGAGCTTGAAGATAATATTATGGATTTTCCCATGGATCATCCCAAATGTACCAGAGAATTGAGAAAGCTCATTTGATAATATTTGAAAATATACAAAATGAAACTGTTCCGGACTACACATTTGAACCATGATTAGGCCCAGGTAAACAGGGCCCAATAAGCCCACCAGACAGACTCCCGACTCCGACCCGAGAACTTGACTCCCGTACGACCCGACCCGGACCGGTATCTTTGGCAAGACGGTTCAGATCCATGGGTCATCATTACGATCCATGACTTTCTCCACACACACACGCTACCATTTACCTATATAACCTTCTACAGAGTTACAGAAAAGGTATGTCATTAATACACAATAATTACTTCCCACCTGCTTAGATCCCCGGACTGACTTAGGCATCGGAGTGTCTTCGCAGGTACCACCCCCACGTCCCGGATCAACGACCGGAGCACAGAAGACCATTCTCCGCTCTTGTAGCCGGGCCGAGATTAGTTCACGACGGAACATTTGGTGCTAGAAGGAGGGCCTCCCCTGATGACGGTCACCACACGCCAACGTCTCCGAAACCGTCCCCAGCCCACCCCGGATGGCTGGGTCGAGGACATCCCATATCACGAGGAAGGCTTCGGATAAAGCGGGCAGGCCCAGCAACAAGAACCCATTCCAAGGACGGACTCCCACCGCGTCGATACCCCCCGACCCTCAGGTCGCCGTCATTGCACAACTCCAACAGAGGTTACGAGAAATGGAGAACCGAGATCATCGCCCGGTAATCTATCAACCTCCAGCCCCTCCCCTAGTGACAAATCCTTTGGTACGACATCTGGAGGATCAAATCCGACATCTAGAACGATCGGTCGCACAACCCGGAAACCAGCATCAATCACACTTTACCCAGCAGGAGGTAACCCAACCTCACCGAGAATCAGATCCAAAGGGGCACACGATCCAACCCCTTTTCCCACAAGCTCATACCCCATTCAGACACCCGTTCACTGACCGGCTAGCCACAGCCGAGATCCCCAAGGCATTCCGCAATGCTCTCCCCATCGAACACTTTGCAGGAACTTCTGACCCCGGCAAGCATTTAGACTCGTTCTGCAATGAAATGTTGTTCGTTGGAGCGCCGGAGGCGGTGATATGCCGAACTTTCCCCCGGATGTTGAAGGGAGAAGCGCTGGCTTGGTTCAAAACTCTACTACCTCGGTCCATTGATCGATGGGAAGATTTACACTCCACCTTCATGAAACGATTCACAGTAGTCTCCGACGTCCCGCACAACCAGTTCACCCTGGCGACCCTGAGGCAAGGAAAAGAAGAATCTCTACGGAATTTCCTATCCCGGTTCTACAATGAGTGCGCGAGAATCCTGGATCTCGCTGAGAATGTACAACTCATTTTTGCGGTCACCGCATTATTGCTGGGATCCTCTTTTGCGGTATCCCTATCTGAAGAATCAGCCGTCACCACGGAGGAATTCAGGACGAGATCAGCAAGGTTCATTGGCTGGGAGATCCACATGGACCGAAACCCTAGCAACCCCCGACCCCACGAACAGACCGGGATTCTCACAGGAGGGGGGAGATTGAGGCTTCCAATACCGTGACCAGCCCAAGATCAAGGGCAAATACAATAGATACACCCCCTTGAACGCCGACCCTGCATACATACTCAAAGAAGTGATGAACACTGAACTAGGAAAAATAGCTAAACCCCATCCCCTACCAGACAGGCTGCAGAAAGATAAAACCAAGTATTGCGCTTACCATGAAGGCTATGGCCATACCACCAATGAATGCATCCAGTTGCGAGACGCCATAGAACAACTGATTCAAGACGGCTGACTTGTAAAATTTATCAAGCGCGGCCGCAATCAGGGAGGATATAAGAAAAATGATGGCAGGAAACGATCTCCCAGCCCCGGTGGCGGAGACCACGGATCCACCCAGAACAAATGAAAACCCTACTACCAACCCAAAGATGATTCAAGACCAGGAACAAACACCAAGCCAGAGATCCAAGATACCCCGGCCGCCACCCCGACTCCTAGGATAAGAATCAACATGATCTCGGGTGGCTTCGCCGGCGGGGGATGCTCCAACGGATCCCGAAAGCGACACCTCAAAGAAGTCTACGCCATAGGCTCGGATGTTCCTCAGCAGCACGAACGCAACCCGGATGACGGATGCATCATCTCTTTCTCTGAGGCTGATTTTGCGGGGAAGAAAAGAAAACATGATGATCCCATGGTGATCAGAGCTCTCATTGGCCATGTAGATGTCGGCCGGGTATTTGTTGATCAGGGAAGTTCCGTCGACATCCTCTTCCTCAGCACACTCCAGAGGATGGAGTTATCAGAGGCCCACCTATCCCCGTACCAAGGCGAGCTGGTTGGTTTCACCGGAGAGAAGATCCGACCAAAAGGATATTTGGACGTCCATCTACATTTGGCAAACGAAGACATGAGCAGAGGAGTCGACGCCAAGTTTTTGGTGGTGGATTGCCCCAGCATTTACAACGCCATCCTCGGACGCCCATCTCTCAATTCCCTCGGGGCCATCATTTCCACCCGACATCTGGCCATGAAATTCGGCTCCAAGGACGGCAACATCATCACCGTCCACGGCGACCAAGAAGAGGCCAGGAGATGCTATAACTTCACTTTGCAGCCCAAGAACACAGATGATACAGCACTAAGAGCAGCCACAGACCGGGAGAAAGGAAAGGCAGTCATGATGATCGATATCGACCCAAGAGTCGACACAGCGACTGACTCGCCCACTCCGTCCCACATAGAGCCGGCTGGGAAGTGCAAACGATCCCCTTATGCACATCGGACCCATCGTGCACCGTCAAAATCGGCACAAGCCTTGACAGGTCCACAGAGGACAACAAGGACCTCTTCGGATGGACCGCAGCCGATATGCCAGGGATCGACCAGCACTTCTACAGCCACCACCTCTTAGTGGACCCTCGTGCGAAACCTGTCGCCCAGAAAAAAAAGAAACATCGGCCCAGAAAGGCAGAAGGCGGTCGAAGCACAAGTTGACGAGCTGTTGAAGGCTGGATTCATCAGGGAATGTAACTATGTAACTTGGCTTTCAAATGTTGTACTTGTTAAGAAATCTAATGGAAAATGGAGAATGTGCGTTGACTATACTGATCTCAATAAAGCTTATCCCAAATACCCCTTTCCATTACCCAATATCGACCGACTTGTCGATAACTCGGTCGGTTACCAGTTGCTTTCTTTCATGGACGCGTATTCGAGATACAACCAAATCCCCATGTCCCCAGACGACGAAGAAAAAATGGTTTTCATCATTGACCGAGGTATTTTCTGCTATCGCATGATGTCGTTCGGGCTGAAAAACGTCAGCGCAAATTACCAACGGATGATGACCAGAGTCTTTGACAGAATGATCGGACAAAAGGTCGAGGTATACATTGATGATATCATCACCAAAACACCGTCTGGGATGGATCACGTCAATGACATAGCCGCTGTCTTCGACAGGCTCCGCCGACATAACATACGCCTTAACCTGCTAAAGTGCACTTTCGGCGTCCCGTCCGATCAATTACTTGGATATATGCTTACCAACCGCGGCATCGAGGCCAACCCGGCTAAGTGTCAGGCGGTGATCCAAATGAAATGTCCTACCTGCCTCAAAGAAGTCCAGAAGCTGAACGGAAGGATAACGGCGTTAAACCGCTTCATTCCCCGGTTGGCCACACGGTCCATCCCACTATTCAAAGCTTTGAAAAAAGGAGCAGCTTTCGAGTGGACACCTGAGTGTGAAGAAGCCTTCTTGGACCTAAAAAGAGTGCTGACCTCACCACCGGTCCTCGCAAAACCCGTCCCAGGAGAACCTCTGATCCTTTACATCTCACTGATCAAGCAATTAGCTCGGCTCTCGTATGAGAGGAGAACAAGACTCAATACCCAATTTATTTCGTCAGCAGGGCTCTCCAAGGTCCCGAAGCCCGATACCAGAAGCTGGAAAAAGCGGCCCTAGCAATCGTGACATCGGCTAGAAGACTCTGACATTACTTCCAATCCCACCCCATCATCGTAAGAACTGATCTACCAATCAGGACCGTCTTGCACAAGCCGGACCTGTCCGACCGGCTTACCAATTGGGCTATCGAACTATCAGAGTTCGACATCGTCTTCGAACCACGACCCGCTCTGAAGGCCCAGATCTTGGCCGACTTCATCGCAGAAGTGAGCCCTCCCACAACACAAATCGGCAGGTCCCATAGCTGGACAATTGATTTTGTGCTCGAAGACGAAGAAGTAGTGTGTCTAGAGCAATCGCTTCGTTTTGACTTCAAGACTTCAAACAACCAGGCTGAATATGAGGCTTGCCTCACCGGACTTAGCATGGCAAAGGAACTCGGTGCAAAAGATGTCACCCTCTGCAGTGACTCCCAGTTGGTCGTCTCACAGGTCAACAGGGAATACTAAGCGAAAGAACCTCTACTTCAGAAATACCTAGACAAGGTCAGGGAAATATCATCGACCTTCGATCACGTCACCTTCCAGCACGTTCCGCGTGAAAAAAATGTCAGAGCCGACATCCTGTCCCGACTGGCCAGCACCAAAAAAGTGGGTAACAACAAAATTATCCTACAAGAAACACTCTCTTCTCCCAGCATCAATCCCGAGCCCCCGACCCCGGTCCTTACAATCGGAGACTTTAATGATTGGAGAACTCCCCTCCAGCTCTTCATCGAAAAAGGAGAACTACCCTCAGAGAACAAAGAAGCCAAGAGAATCAGAGGCATGGCACCCCGATTCACAGTGATCAACGGAGAACTTTACAAAAGGGGCTTCTCCTCTCCACTGCTAAAGTGCATCGCACCACCCCAGACCGGCTATGTTATGGCTGAGCTCCATGAGGGGAGCTGCGACAGTCACATCGGAGGTCGGTCCCTGGCCCGCAAGGCCCTACGAGCGGGTTATTACTGGCCGACCATGGGGTGGCAATGTGACAACTATGTGAAGCGATGCGACGCCTGCCAACGTCACTCCGACCACCAGAAGGTCCCGGCCGAAGTCCTCACCACTTTAACGGCTCCTTGGCATTTCTTTCAATGGGGAATAGACATCCTCGAGCCTTTCCCCTTGGCCCCGGGACAACTGAAATTCCTGGTCGTCGTTGTAGATTACTTCACCAAATGGATCGAAGCCGAACCTCTGGCCACCATAACATCGTCCAGAATCCAGAATTTTTCTGGAGAAACATCATTTGCAGGTTCGGGATCCCCCAATCAGTAATCACTGACAATGGCACACAGTTCGCCGACAAAGGATTCAAAGAATTGTTAGCCGGGCTAAAGATCAAGCAACACTTCACCTCTGTAGAACACCCCCAAACCAACGGTCAGGGCGAGGCCGCCAACCGTGTCATCCTAAGAGCACTCAAAAGGAGACTGGAAGATGCTAAAGGAAAGTGGACAGAACAACTAGACCACGTCTTATGGCCATATCGGACGACCCCACATTCTACGACCGATGAAACCCCATTTCGGCTCACCTACGGCACCGAGGCTATGATACCCGTGGAAGTAGGTGAACCATACTGGCGTCGCTCGAACTTTCAACCGGTAGAAAATAAGCAAAGAACCAGAGAAGAACTCGACCTGCTGAACGAGACCAGGGAAGTTGCCCATATCCGGGACCGATGTCTGAAAGAACGACTGGCGCTCCGACACGCCACCAGAGCGCTAATCAAAAAGTTCCAAGTGTCGGATCTGGTCCTTCGTTGGGCTGACATAGGGAACCGAAACTCCACACAAGGCAAACTTGCACAAAACTGGGAGGCCCATACCGGGTCACCGAGACTACAGGGACTGGAGCATACAAATTGGAAACGTTGTAGGGACAACCAATCCCAAGGTATTGGAACGCAGCGAATCTTAGAATGTATTATAGTTGACAGCTACAGCTAACTTTATGTCGAACATCAACAATCTGCAAAAGTAAACACTCAATGTACATTGCTCTTCAACCCCGGTCCAAAAGAGGACCGAGGAAGACCCATCTTTATCTTTTTTAAGTTTTACAGCAAGTTTGCAAGACGTTCGAACCGGGAAGACCGGGACGGCATGAAATTCTTGGCAAGTATTTTGCACGAGTTAAAAATTCAAAGCATTTGCACATACTTGGGAAGACCGAGATGACATGCATGGATAATTGCGATACGCCCTCGTGAAGACCGTGACGACATAAATTTGTTGGCAAGTATTTTGCACAAGTTAAAAATACAAAGCATGTGTACGTACTTGGGAAGATCGAGACGGAATGCATGAATAATTGCGAGTACGCCCTCGGGAAGACCGGGACGGCATGAAATTCTTGGAAAGTATATTGCACGAGTTAAAAATTCAAAGCATTTGCACGTACTTAGGAAGACCGAGACGACATGCACGAATAAATGTGAATACGCCCTCGGGAAGACCGGGCTGGCATGAAATTGTTGGCAAGTATTTTGCACGAGTTAGAAATTCGAACCATCTGTACGCTCTAGGGAAAACCGAGACGGTATGCATGAGCGTTCGCGAACACGCCCCTAGGAAGACCAGGACGGTATGCCCAAGCGTTAGCAAACACGTAACGATCGATGAAGAGATAAAGAGCCAAAGCAAATGCAACAAGTTAAATAAAGCAACAAACCACGATATATAGAAGTTTTTATACCGGCTCATGGGCCGTCACAAAAAGAGGAGAATACAAATTGTTTGAAGCCCTAATACTAAAACAGGACAAATACATCAAAATGATTACATCACAAATGAGACAACAAAGTACCAAGATCAATCCTCCTTCCTATACTCCCCCTCCTCTTCACAATCAACAACCTCGTCCCCGGTATCGACATCATAAAGCTTACGGGCCTCGGAATCCACTCGGCATATATGACCATGAAGCACCTCGAACTCATGGGACATCCCGTCCAGGTTCAACTCGGGGTTCCTCAACCTAATCTGGGCCATGGCATTTTCAAAAGATTCCCTCACCAGATTAGCCCCTATGGCCACTAACTTAGCTTTTTCCTCCTCCCACTTAGCCTGATAACGTGCAAGGTTTTTCTTTATCAAAGTCGTGACCTCCTGCTTCCCCATCCCGGCTGGCGTACTCCCGGCTTTCTATAACCTCACAACCTCGGCACGAAGGTTATCGGCCTCCTTCTTAGCCGCTTCAACCTCGGCAGTCCTCACGGCTAAATCCTCCCGGGCCTTTTTCAACTCAGTCCTCAGACCAGTGTTGCTGTTCTCGGTCTTATCCTTGGCCGTTTTCAAAGTTTCATTCTGAGCCTTGTAAGATTTGAGATCCTTCCCAACAAGCTCAATCGAGGCCTTGAGTTCGGAGACCTCGCCTTCCAAATGCTCATTGTTATCACGGATCTCAGAAAAATGAGGAACAACAGTCCCCCGCAGGTACTTCATGAAAGCTGCCTGCTGAAGACACTGCTGCTCAACCACCCGCAGATGTCGGTTGAAATTGATCCGAGAATGAACACCGGTCACTTCCTCATTAGCCAAAACCTCCATCACGGTGGGCTGATCCAGATCGAAATCATCTTCGTATAAGACCGGCTCTCCATGATCTTCATCATCTTCAACTCGGTCCGGTTCTTGTCTTCCCTGCTCCCCATCCTCTTCTTCTTCCTCCTCTCGAACCACCTTCTTCTTCTTCTTTGGAGACTTACTCTTGTTCCTTTTACGCTGACGTTTCCCCTCGGTCGACTCTTCCTTCCGTCCGGAGTCTCCGTTTCCTCATCCTAGACTTCCGGCTGGGGGGACGGAACGAGATCAGCATTCTCATTGACATCTCCTTGCCCATTTTCATCCCCAAGGTCTAGAACGATCTCGGGCCCCCCTTCCCCGGTCGCAGCACCGACATTGACCTGAGCACTGGGCGGCTCGCAACACCCTCATAGCAGCATTGGCCATGGAAGCTGGAAGAAAAAAGAGACAATCATATCAGTAAACTTTCTAAGTGATCAATGCTTAAAAAACTGAAAAGGAAGATTCAACCACATGTAACTACCTATCCTAGAGCCGACATTCCGACGCGGGCCATCTAGAATAACCTTACTTTTAAAAGGACCCATCTCACACATGCTTTTATTCAAGGCCTTCTTGACCTTTCTCTCGGCTTTAGTCAACCTCTCAAGTGGCACCTCGTACGAACTAGGATCAAAATCGTAATGGACCGAATTCCAGTATATGGGGATCCGTGGAGTTACATTGGCCGAATCATGGTGATTCCTCCAGAACGGCACCTTGCCCGGGGTAGGTTGAATGCGGAAAAACTCCTGCTTAAAAGAGATTTTCCCCCTCTTGGCCGAATCCACGAATGAAGTGATCAATTTCCCATTCGGAGAAGCACGGAAACTGACCCAAGTTCGCAGAGTCGCCTTTTTAATCCCCTTTTCATATTTCCTCAAGACTTGAAAATAATGAAAAAAAAAATTAACGGTCGGCTCAAACCCAAACTCCCTCAGAATAAGTTCGAAACATATGATGAAGGCCCACGAGTTGGGATGGAGTTGAGACGGTGCTACGTGCAGGCGCATAAGAACCTCTTCTGGGAAGGTAGTCAGTGGATAGGTCAATTTCAACTTGGAGTGATAATAATCATAAGAGTAGAGAAACTGCGTGTTCGTCTCAGATAGCTCACAAACTCGGGCACCATTCGGTGGCAACACAGCATCATAATCACTGGCATGGGCCGGATCGCAAAACTCCATGTTCACTAACCTCTCCTGAACCGGGACGGGAGCATCAGGCCTATAGATAGTCGTTGTTCCCAGCACCTCGGGCGCCACCCAGGAATACTTATCAGCCCACCTCGGCACCAGCGGAGCCTCCGCTTGTCCGTCGACCATTAGGTCACCTGCAGAGACCGTATAACAACTTCCTGAGTCAGATCGGCTGCCCGAGGAATCTGAGACCGACAAGCTAAAGTCGGACCCAGATGCAACACGTCCAGAGCCGCCCACAAAGGTCGAACCCTCAAATATAAAGGGGCAGAGTCGGCTTGTCTCACCCGTAGTTTCTTCGAACCGGCTACCCCTCGTGTAACATCCTAAATTTAATTAAATAAAATTAAATTAAATTAATTAAATAAATAAGTGAGAGGAATAAAGAAATAAATAATAATATTAATATTATTAATAGGTTGTAATTAAGATAAAGCTATTTCAAATTTAAAAGATGATAAAGGGGGAGTTGAGGTTGGGCCCAAGCCCAATTAGGCATTCTAGTAAGGAGGGGTTGTCAGTTCACCCTAATCCTTATTCGTATGATCATCAGGGGGCGAAAGGCTAAGGAGGGGAGAAACCAAGTCTCAAGAGGAGGTTGTTGTAGGGTGATCATCAAGAACCAAGAAAGGGACTTCCCTGCAGATTGATCGACCTTCACAAGGTACGATGGGGGAGAGGGTATTGCTTGTATGTACATGTGGGGGATGCTTGGGTAGTAACCTAAGACTTTAATTTGTTTTAATAATTGATATATTGAGTATGGATGATGAAAACTGTAATTGATGATTGACTGTATGATTATTGATGAATCTTGAGGAGATTGAATGAGAATAATATGAATAGTGAAAGGGGGATTAATAAGGGTTTGATGATTTGGGGTTTTGATGGGAAAACCTTGTATAACTGTTAAAGATTGATACTTTGGTGGAGTTTGATGAATATAAACGCATATAGATGATATTTTGATGAAAATGATTGATTAGAGATTGAATAGAGAAGTTTGGAATTGGTAGAGATCGCAAGAACTGCAATCTGCGTCGCGGGTAATCGATTACCAGGAGTGGTAATCGATTACCAGGGTGTTCTGGGCAACCAGGAGGGCTGTTTGCTCGCAGGTAATCGATTACAGGGAGTTGGTTTGCTGGTAATCGATTACAGAGGTTTGGTAATCGATTACCAGGGTAATTGCTTACAGGTAATCGATTACCAAGTGTGGGTAATCGATTACCAGAGACTTTTTTTGCGAGTAATCGATTACAGGAGGCTTGTAATCGATTACCAGTGTGGATTGGTGATTCCTTGTGATGGATGATTGTTGATATTGAGTTTGATGTGTTATTTATGATGATAATGATATTTGGTGATAATTATGATGATTTGTGATGATGATGATTAGTGAATATGTATGATAATACATGATGATGATGAATGGTGCTAATTATAATGATTAATGATGATGATGAGTGGTGATAATTATAATGAACTATGATGGGAATGATTGATGATGATGATGTTGGTGTTGTACCTGAGTCTAACTCGGGGAGGAGAATATGGTACCTGAGTATAACTCGGGGAGGTGATAATGGTGATGATGATTTAATTAACCTAATGATGTAAATGATGTTTGAATATATATGATGTTGTACTTGAGATACATAAGCCCAGTGAGGGGTGGGGTGTAACTCAGGGAGGTGATTGTACCTGAGTATAACTCAGGGAGGTGTTTGTACCTGAGTATAACTCAGGTAGGTGATTGTACTTGAGATACACAAGCCCAGTGAGGGGTGGGGTGTAGCTCAGGGAGGTGATTGTACTTGAGATACACAAGCCCAATGAGGGGTGAGGTGTAGCTCAGGGAGGTGAATGTTGTACCTGAGTATAACTCAGTGAGGTGATTGTACTTGAGATACACAAGCCCAGTGAGGGGGTGGGGTGTAGCTCAGGGAGGTGATTGTACTTGAGATACACAAGCCCAGTGAGGGGTAAGGTGTAGCTCAGGGAGGTGAATGCTATACCTGAGTATAACTCAGGGAGGTGATTGTACTTGAGATACACAAGCCTAGTGAGGGGTGAGGTGTAGCTTAGGGAGGTGAATGTTGTACCTGAGTCTAACTCGGTGAGGTGATTATGGTACCCGAGTGTAACTCAGGGAGGTGAGTATTGATTATGTTATTGATTATGGTACCTAAGTGTAACTCAGGGAGGTGAGTATTAATTATGTTATTGATTAGTATACCTGAGTGTAACTCAAGGAGGTGAGTATTGATTATGCTATTGATTATGGTACCTTAGTGTAACTCAGGGAGGTGAGTATTGATTATGTTATTATGGTACCTGAGTATGACTCAGGGAGGTGAGTAATGATTATGATAATGTTGATGATTGTACCTGAGTATAACTCAGGGAGGTGAACACTGATTATGACGAAATGGAATATGGTACCCGAGGTGTACAAGCCTAGAGTGGGTGAAGAACATCTCAGGGAGGTGAATGATGGTTATGATGATATGATGATAATGATGATTATGATTATGATGATTATGATGATATTGATGATTATGATGAGTATGATGATATTGATGATAATGATGAGTATGATGATAATGATGATTATGATGATTGTGGTGATATTGATGATGTTGTTAGTGTATATGATGATGGTAACCATGTTTTTATATTTGATAATAGAATGAGTTATATGATGATGTTGTTTACATGAGGGTGAGGATAGGGTAGTCTCCTATGTGTATGTATGAGTAGTATTCTTTTCCTCACCGTTACTCTGTGGCTATTTTACAGGTGATGATGATGACACAATTGGTGTCGAGTGTTGAGTAAAGAGAGTATTGCTCTGGTACATGTGACATCAGGGCACATCATTGGGGGTTCTTCAATTATGTTTTAGTTAGGAATAATTTTATAAACTTTTCTTTAATTGCCTTGCACGGCAAGTAGAATGTTTTGTTATTTCTATTTTGGGAGATTCCGTTGTTTAAGTGTTTTGAAAACAGTCGATTGCTAATTCCACTTTAAATTATTTTACTTTGGGGTAAATGACGTTTTATACAATGAGAACTGTGAACCTTTTTACCCAGTGTGGAGTGTCATCTTGATATATTTCAAATTAGTTAATGTACAAGAATATGGGGTAGAAGGGTGTCACACCTCGGCTCCCCCTGGAGCCGTCCGGGCCATCCCTCGGGCGGTCCAGACAGAACCTCCAGGGATTCATCACTACTTCCCCCCCCCCCCCCGAAAAAAAAGAAAAAAGAGAAACAAGATTATTAAAGCTTAGAGAAGCAACGATACCTCAGATTCTGTTCCTCAACAACAAGCCTTTTCGGTTCAAGGATCGGGATTAGACTTCCACTCGCACTCAGCAGAAAGCCTTAGCAAAAACTGTGGAAAAGGGAGGGGGACCACCCCTTTTTATAGAGAAAGAGAGAAAGGAAAAGTCAGGGGCCCATTGGGCCCTTAGCGAAGAAAATACAATGTTACAACTTCTGAAGGCGAAACGTCACAAACCCTAGAAGGCGAAGCGTCACGGACCCTGACAAACCAAACGTCACCACTTTTGGAAACTGACGTTCCCACTCATGGAATCTCAAGAGTCACAACCTTTTGCTGACGCGAGAGTCGAACTGCAAGCCGGGATTAGCACGACCCGAGCAGACTTCTTATCTTCTTGGGCCATGCTGGGGGGCAACTGTTCCGGACTACGCATTTGGACCATGATTGGGCCCAGGTAAACAGGGCCCAATAAGCCCACCAGACGGACCCCCGACTCCGACCCGAGAACTCTACTCCCGTACGACCCGACTCGGACCGGTATCTTTGGCAAGACGGGTCGGATCCATGGGTCATCATTACGATCCATGACTTTCTCCACACACACACGCTACCATTTACCTATATAACCTTCTACAAAGTTACGGAAGAGATATGTCATTAATACACAATAATTACTTCTCACCTGCTTAGATCCCCGGACTGACTCAGGTATCGGAGTGTCTTCGCAGGTACCACCCCGACAACCCGGATCAACGACCGGAGCACAGAAGACCATTCTCCGCTCATGTAGCCGGGCCGAGATTAGTTCACGACGGAACAAAAAGGTACAACAATTATTTATACTAAAATAAACTTAGCTAACTCTAAACAAACTAAAGTGACTATAACAGAAAGTTGATACTCATAACAGAATTCTAACCATTCTAATACCTTCCTGCAAGTTGTATCAACCCAACTTGAAACCAAAAAAATGAATTGAAATCAATAAAATAAAGGGAAAAGAATATCAAGAAAATTATATTCCTCTTAGGCATTACAACTAAGAGCTTCTGCACATCCCTTTCAAGCAAAACAACAAACACGATCTCCACAACCATATGTGACATTTCATCAAACAAAAACTGCACATACCAATCCCTTTGTGGAAGTGAATTCTTTAGAGACAATTGATCAAACAAGACATGAGCCCTTTTTTAAATTGGATGCAACCATATTATGATCACATTTTAGGTGACCCAACTCATGAGCCAAAACATCCTGCAACTCTGGCTAAAGAATTAGGATCATGTGCACTAGTTTGTATTGGTCACATTATATTGGCCAGCAATATGTCTTTCATTATATAAACCATGATATTAATTTTCATGAACTTGTGCACGTTAAAGGCCCATTTACTTTCAAAAAAATATTTTTTATTTTATTTTTGTTTCTTAGTTTTAATTATAAACAATAGCGTTTTTTGTTCATTTTATTTGGGTGCCGTCTAATGTGTACCCTCTAACTAAGTGGAATACGGTATACCCCCAACTTTTACCCGTTGTAGACGGTTCTCTCGTTGTTCGTTCGTCGGTCATCATTTATAAAATAATATTAATTAATTAGTTTTTGAAAATTACAAAGAGATCATATAAAATAAACATGGGTTCATTTGAAATCCTAAAATGAAGTCTCATTCTTCCCTGCGCATGCTTCATCTCCGGCGAACTAACAATGGGTGAGCAGCGTGATGACTCCTCTACGCAACTGTGCAAGTTTGAATCAACGTTAACGAAAAACAACAACACCGAAGCGTCGTTATAGCGCGCTGTGAGCGCCGTTTCCCCATCGCCACCGAGCTCACCATCGTGCCATCGTGTCCTCTGGTCTCTGTCGCAGGCGAATCCGACGACGCACCGCAGCGCCATCAGCAACGAATCAAGATGCAACCTCACTGCCCCTCTGCCAGACCCAACCTCACTTGAAGCCAACACTGCGCGCCGCGGTGCGCTGTCCAGGCTCCATCTCATTCATCTTTTCTCTCATTCTTTCCCTCTGCTTCTTCCTCCTCTCGTTTTCTCTCTCGTAGGCTTGTTGTTTTTCTCTTTTACAATGTTTAACCTGTGTGTGGAAAAGAAGCGTGAGGTTGAGCCGTGAAGTTCAGATTCCTCTTTTTTTATGTTAAGTTTTTTTATTTGTTTATTTTCTTTTCTTCTTAAATGTGTGCTAATTGTTTTTTTAAGCATTTTTATTCTTGTAATTTATTTATTTTTGTGAATATTTGACTGTGCAAATTTTATTTTTAAAATCCTCAAATAATTAAAAATTAAAATAAATACTTTAGTTGATGCAATAAAATTGTGATATTAACGAATAATATTTATATCATTAATGTTATTCAAAATATATAAAACTATGAAGTATAGTTATTTACTAATAAAATAGTTTTTTAATTTGTAAATTATTTCCAAAATTAAGATAAATATTTTTTTATTAAAAAAGTTAATGAATAGCATTTCCATCGTTAACAAAACTATGGAGTATGACCATTTACTAGCGATTGTAATTAATTTCACAAATAAACAAAAATAGTTTTCCTAAAAATATTAACGAATAACATTAAGAATATATTAAGAATATCATTACAAAATAATATAAAATAAATTTTATCTTATCACCAAATAATAAATAATCTTAATATTTTAATATGTTTAATAAAAAAATTAATGAGTATGTCGGTATCCACGAGGCATGTAGAATAATCAGGGGCGGAGGGTAATGGGGACTAAGGGAGGCCATGGCCCCCCTCAACTTTTTTTTTTTTACATATATATATATATATAAATATTTGAAATTTTGAATAATTATATAAGAGTATCTATACTAATATATATATATCAATAAAATATAGTTAATTAGGGTATTGAAATTGACTAAAAATAGTATCTTCACTAATATATAAATTTAAATGATAAGGATACTATTTTAAATTTAAATTAAGAAATAGGGATTAAAATTAGAATAGGAAAAAATAGAATCAATCAGGATTTAAATTTGAATTGTAAAAATAAGGATTAGTGTTAAAAAAGTTATCATTAAAAAAAAAATTCAGTATATAATCCAAATTTAAAGAAGGATTTGAATTTGAATTATTGATCTATACTTTTCAAAATTACTTAAAAAAATTCACGACTTAAATGATAATATTTTAAATTTAAATTAAGAAATAGGGATTAAAATTAGAATAGGAAAAAATATAATCAACCAGGATTTGAATTTGAATTGTAAAAAAAACAATAAAATATAGTCAATTAGGGTATTGAAATTGGTTGACTAAATATAGTATAAAACAATAAAGATGACTCTCCTACGCACTATGTGTAAAGCCGCACGCAATTCAATAATTGTTAACTGCTCAACTACAACAGAGTCACAGAGAACATTGAAGACTTGTTTGTAAGTGGCACGCGCATTCACATAAGTATGCAACGTTTTTAATTTATTTTTTACCTTTAGTTTTTTATTATAAATGAGGAAGCAAGTTAGAATCGATTCTATTTCAAGCAAAAAAGCATCGTCGAATGTATTTGTTTTTTTTTTGTTTTATTTTATATAGTCATTTTATCTTTTTAACAACTTTATTTATTTAGCAATAATATTTATAGTCTGGCTCACACTTCAACTTTATTTGGCCCCTAACTTAAGATCCTGGCTTCGCCCCTGAGAATAATATTCATCTCCACCAATTTTATTGATGTACTGGCGTGTGTGTGTATACACGTGTATCCATAGGTATGAGTAGTTTTGTCATCCCTTTAAAAAAGATAAAAATGTGATAAATGTAATAACTAATGTAATGGGGTAAAGTTACATGAAGGAAGAGAAATGACATATGGATGAAAATATTATACAAAATTCACAAAAGCTGCGGACCACTTTGCAATTGAATCTATTTCTAGAGACCACCTTATAAATTGAAAAAAATTTAAACAACAACCTGGATCAACAATTGGCCGGTCTCAAATCGTGGCCATTGAAATTAAAAACAATATATCTAATGGTTTTGAAAGCATGGAATATGGTATACCACTTAACTCTAGGGAATATATTAGACGGCACCTTTTATTTGATCATGTTTCAGAGTTTTATACAGGAAATAGATCATATAAAGTTGTTTTCACACTTTTTCTTTACAAAACTTTAAAAACAAAAAACAATATGATATTTTTATAATAAAAATTGAAAATATTTTAATAATTAAAATTAAAAAATAGGAAATGAAATACAGAAAATGTTTTTTCACACTTAAATGGCCTTAAGTTTGTCATGTTTATTTCGTTGCTAAAATTGCTAGAAAGGCAAGACAATTATACTTTAATATGAGCTATATATTTGTTTTCATATATTCGTTTGACTTTTATGCATATTAGTACTTATACTATATTAGCTTACATACCTTTGTCTTCTCAATATATACATAGACATAAACTTACAAGCACGTGCTCCTGTGGTTTAGCTAGGCAGTCACACATAGAGTTAGATGAGAATATGCCGCCTAGCTGGCACATTTTAATTTTGATGCAGTTCTGAAATATTCAAGAGAGGCCAACTTCGATCGGCTATGTACTCTGCATTTGAGATTGTGACATTCTGCCTTTGAGAAAGAAATAGACTCAATAATAAACTCTTTATTTTAAGCTGTTTCAAAATTCAGGCTTTTATGCTAATCAAGGAGAATTTTTTTATAAAAATGTCAAAATCGCTGGACTATACATATAAAGAAAAGGATGGAGATTGGCTTCTCTCCTGTGCTGTGCCTCTCCAGTTCGGGCTCTGGACCGTCCGATCTCCATCGAACGGTCCGGATTTATTGACTGTTTTAAGGAATGTCGGTTGCATGCAAAATTCGGACCGTCTGATGGAGATCGGATGGTCCAGAACCCTGACAGGAGTTGCGCAGCATAGCTGCGCGCAAGAGAGTAGCCGAATTGGAAAGGATGATATATACTTCAGCTTTTTATCCCCGGCCGTTTCATCTTATAAATTAATAATGAAGTTTTGGTCATTATAAATTTAAAATAGAAATCCAATACCAAAGATTGAAAATCCTCATAATTGATTGACAAAAAGAAAATAAGGTGCAAAAGGTAGATAGTATAGTACTTATGTAGGAATTTGGGATATATGGCAACATTAATGGATTCTTGATTCACAGCCGCAACAAGGTGAATAGAGCTGTCCATGGAAAGAGGCCTAAGTTAATTGTGAAATACCCAATTAAAGATAGGATACATATATATGTTGCGATAAAGTAAGATGTCATTACTACTGTGCAAAGCTGAGGGCATGTGTGTGGCAGCTATATATTGTCAAAGCTAGCTAGATTAATGAACATGAGGCTCTTTCATTTTTCTAGCTTGTTTAAAGCATGCATGTGCACTGTACTATTAATTTCTCCCATTAAATTTAAAAGATAAGAAAAGAAACAGGTGGACAGAAACATAAATGCATGGCTGGCCTCTTTACAATTTTAGAAGAATATCTCCCGAAACCCAATTATTATTGTTGTTAGCGGTGGCGGTAGAGGATGGAAGTTCACTTATTCATGTAATATGTTTTTTATTTATACTATTTAATAACTTATTTCTAAAATATGAGTTTGACAAATCTAATATAGTTAACTCATGTGATAGTAAATTTTAAATAAATTGGGCATTTACAAATATATAATTTTTATATATATTTAATATTTATTTATACAGTAAAGATATATATATACTATATATGTTTGTGTGATAAAATATTAACTAGTTTTAAATTGCATGAAAATTTGTATATTTGTTATATGCTTAGTTTCAATTAGACAATTAATTTGATAGAATTCGACGTTCACCAAAGTTGGTAAATAGTAATTAGTAGGATATAACTTATTCCTAATTAAAGTACGCAAATAAATATCCCCCATCCTTATTGATGTTGTTGTTGTCCTTGATTCAGCAAACTGGAAGTGTCCCTATTCTTTATAAGCACATAGTAACAATTGTGGAAAAAAATATATTAAAAGAATTAATTAATTAATTAATTAATTAATTAAACAAAACATGATGTAGGAATTATAGCTGGCAGGATCCAAGAGTATTAGGATCTGTCTTGGATTTTCCCGGTATTAAGTTAACTAGGAGATTAAAGATTAGAATATACAGAGAAGTTTTAGATCTTAATTATAGCTATCTTTTTTTTTGGGTCAAAAGATCTATATTATAGCTATCTCTCTCCCCCACTTTCAATATGTGCATGTTTCTCAGTAACCTTGCTAATAATTAAAATTTTTAAGTTGATTTTTTTCATATATAATATGAAAAGCTTAAACAAAATTAGGGATGGCAAAACGGGTTTGGCTCGACGCCCGTCCCAACCCGTCAATTTTATAGGGCTAGGTTGGAGACTTCCACTCTCCAACCCATTGACCCGTCTAACCCTTCCCGTCTTGACCCGTTTAAAAATGGGCCGAAGGAGTACTCAAATTGGGCCAGCCTCTCGGGCTGATAAAAATTTTTTAAAAAAAATGGACAGTTGGGCACACAGTTTGATGCTGGTAGTGATCGGTGAAAAAAATAATTTGGAATTAAAATTTTTGAATTTTAGGGCTATTGTATCACATCTCACGTTGCCCTTACCCTAATAATCTCTATCTATTGTGAACGCGGCATAACGAACTCCCCTTTCCTATTCTTTCATATCAAATTTTATCTTAAGTCTCAACGGCACAACAACTTCTTCTCTGCCCGCATCTTCGGTGGTTTCGAAACGGCGCAAATGGAACTCTGGTCGTCTCCTCGCGGTGCGCGACGGTGTCCCAGCAACAGGCAGAGCAGCAGGCATCTCCGGTCTGGTCGTATCTGAAATTACACAGGGAAACACTAAAAGGGGGTTGAATAGTGTTTCAGCGGAAACCTTAACACTTAATAAATTTTAGATAGAGACTTTCAGAAAATTCTTCAGATGATGAGTTACAATCTGAAGTTTTTAATAAAGCATCTGAATTTTTGTTCAGATATGAATTTAGCTCGCAACAGTAACTTTAATAAACAATAAGGTTCTCTGAATGAAATACTTTTCACACCCCTTTTTTCATTAGATGAAAGACAAAAACACAGAATTAAAGGGAAGAAGAGAACACAACTGAATTTATCCTGATTCATCCACTTCATCGTGAGCTACGTCCAGTCCCAAAGGCAAACTACCAATGGCTTTTCACTATTCTTGCAAGAATGTCGAGTACACCAAGCCTCTCCAGGCTATCACACAAGTATTCTTTCTTACACCAAGCCTCTCCAGGCTCTCACACAAGTATTTTTCTTACACCAAGCCTCTCCAGGCTCTCACACAAGTCTTCTTTCTTACACCAAGCCTCTTCAGGCTCTCACACAAGTATTCTTTCTTCCACCAAGCCTCTTCAGGCTCTCAGACACTTAACCAAGTGTATAAACCCAAGTATTCTTTAAACAGAAAGCCTCTACAGGCTTATAACCCAATCTGCTTAAACTAAATCGAGAGTGTTCTATAATACTATCTCAGAGGATAGCTAGAACTCAAGTACAAACTGAGATTAACTCAGGATATGAAATTTTGATTGTACAAGAATTTTTCAGAGTATTGTTGATAGCGTTTCTGCAGCGTAAGGGCTCAATGAATATTTCTCTTTATTGTCACTTTGTCTTCAAAGACACGAGCCTTTAAATAGCCTTTGATACTCTTTTTCCCGTTGTCAAATAGCATTAAATGCATCAATACGTTGGACTTCTTTTCCAGTATACATGGGATGCTTTTCAGGTACAGGCTGCGCACATAAAGCTTTTGCGTTGCTGATGCAGCATGCATTGTAGACTTTTCTTATTTGTGCAATACTCTTGAACGAGGAAGAAAAGCATTCCTGTCTCTTATGCTGAAATAGGTTAGACCAAGAAGATGAACGTTCTGTATTGACAGCGACATCTTCACGAGATCTTCATTTGAATCTGATACCTTCATCCTTCAGACGCAGCTGATATATTTTCCTTTGTGAATTTCAGACGGAGAAGCTCTTCAGATGATGTTTGGCTTTTAAGTCGTTCTGAAGCTCCTTCTCATGATTCTTCTCAGCATTGTTGATCTGAAAATGGGCATAATGTCTGTGAGAGAATATACTTATAATCATTACTATGTTTTACATTTGTAATCCATTAAAACTCTAAGAGCGTGAGACTCAAGATATATTTCACAATTTCTGATTTTATCTTCTGAGACTTAACAGTATCCTCTGCGCGGCGGCGTCCCAGCTCGCGTCCTAGATCTCTGGTCCGGTCATCTCCTCCACGCGAAGACATCCATTGTCCATTCTGCGACATTGTTCAACATTGTCCAACAGGCAGAGCTTCCTCCGCACGACACTGTTCAGTAGGCAGAGCTTCCTCCGTTTAACACTTTTATTGCTTTTTTGTTAGGTTTTCTATTTTTTCTATTTTTTGTAATTTTTTTGTGGGTCAACCCATTTAACCCATCTCAATCAATCTCGTTTTAAATTTCGCTCCGTTATAAGGGTTGGAACGTTCAGCCCATTCAAATATGGGCTAACACTTTTTGTCCATTTTTCATTGAGGGCCATCCCGGTCTGTCCCGTTTTCTGGCGGGTTGACCCGACCCATCCCGTTTTTCCACCCCTAATCAAAATGGTCAAAATTTTATTCAATGTAATTAAAGATGAACTTATAAATGAATTTACCCTTTCCCTAAGGAAAGTTTGTGCAAGAACAACCATTAATATTTATTTGTTCATTAATTTAATAATGAGTTAGGTTGACCTATTGATTGGCCTTGAAATTTTTTTTGGGTGAATTCTTGCACTTGAAAATTGAATTATCAAACGGAAAAGTACCATATATATTTTTGTATTTTGATGTCTAAAGGTAGAGGAAAGAGAGAAATATAAAAATGAGAAAATGGTTGATATAATAATTAACATGATAGGAGAGAGAAAGAGATGGAGTGGAGAAATAATTGGTGAGAAGATGAGTGTATGGATATAAAAATTCACTAAGTCAGAAAACGTCTTTTATCGCGGTTTAAAAGGTTTTTTAACGCGGTTATAATCGCGTTCTAGCATGGGGCGATAAAAAGATATTTTCAAGTTTGTTTTTCGAAAACGATAGTCGTTTATCTTTTTATCGTGTTGTTTTTCAGAACCGTTAAACAAGGCCATAAAATATCCTAGTTATTCTGTAGTTAATACCTAGTTGTTTTATTAAAATTCCTAGCAAACCTATAAGCCTATTATCATAAGTAGGCTTGCAAATGGATATAATGGACAAGCAAATTAAGCATTTCAAGAAAGAAAGATTGAAGGAATTACATCCTTCTATCATATAACGGGCATTAGAAACATTGACAACATACTAGAATTGAAGCCAGAATGCAATGTGTTAGCACACAAATCAAGAACAAAGGTAATTAACAATTCGAAAATGAAGAAAAAAAGCAAAGAAGGAGATGATGATAGAGGTGGTGGGAACGCCACAATACTAGTAGAGGCAACTCCTCTAGCTGATAAGTTCCACTGTTGAAACGCCACCGGCTCTTAGAGTTGGATAACTCTTTTGAATGGTTTAGGAAGCACTATTAACCCTTCTCTACTCATACTATGAGGAGGAAAAACAAGCACAAGGTGGGTGTTGAAATGAAGATTAAAGATTACAAGTATGGAGACCCACCCTTTATATAGGAAAAGGGGTGGTCTCATGGAGGGAAAAGAAATACAAGGAAAATTGAAATTCTATCCTAGGTGTGTGTTGAACTCTCAACCTCAAGATCTTAAAGCCTTAATATAGGTGCCTACTTAACATAAAAACAAGGAGGAAAAATATGTTTTAAGTAAAATAAGAACTATTAAATTAAAGTACTTAAGTCATGACCATGAGGCCTTTTAGGGAATTGAAATTAAACTAAAATAAGGAAAATTATCCATTGGGTGTTATAATGCCTTGACCATCAAGTAGGAAGCTCAATGTTAACTCATACAAGGAAAGTCAACTCCTCTAATTTGTAGGACATATATAGTCCTACACGCCCAAGCTTGGCCTTCTTGTAACACCCATGCACTCTATGTCCTTGATCCATTTACTATTATTCTCTCCCCCTTGAAAATGATTTGACCTTAAATCTGAATGATAAGGGACTATAATCAACCAATAGAAGAAGGGATAAGTAGATGAGGAATAGTAGAATGGATGACAAAGTGTTAGAAGCTAAGTATTGACTTCCCTTAGATTCATGGAACCTCAATTGTCCTTCTTTAGCAAACTTTCCAAGGCCTAAGGCAATAAAAAGAAACCATAAGTGTGGTTCCCAAGCACTAGAAAAATGAGATTTGTAGCAAAAATACTTGGTAATCATGTAAACTAAAGGAGTAGAAGATTGAGAAAAGGGTAAAGAAGACCCCCTAGCATGATGTGTTACTCCTTCTCCTTAGCTTCTAGAAGCAGGTCCTTCCTTTCTTTACCATCACAATAAACAAGATTAGTATATATGGGCAGTTTAAGCAAGAGAATTACTTCCTTCCTTTTAATTTCATTGACCCTATCTTTGTTTTTCTTCTTTTCCACTTGTTTATTACTCAAACTCCTTTCTTTTGTTTTATTCTTCTCTAAATTTTTAATTTTTAATTTTTCCATTTTATCTTTTCACAACCTAACCTTATTTATGTTTGGTCCTCACATATTTCCTAAGAATACATTAGCATTAGAGTGATTTTTATCCCTTTATGTTTGAAAGTGAATTCATTAGAGAAGCCATCATGGATAGCTCTCTTATCATATTGCCAAGGTCTACCCAATAAAATATGAGTAGCTTCCATAGGAACCACATCACACATAATCTCATCTTGGTAGGTTCCTATTGACAAGGCTATTAGGACTTGTTTGTTTACTACCTTTTCCACTTCATCACTTATCCAAGTCAGCTTATAGTATTTAGGATGAGGGATGGTCTTTAATCCTACATTCTCGACCATTCTCAGCTAGCTATGTTGCTGCAACTTCCACTATCAATTATTAATGAGCACACTTTTCCCTCTATAATACATCTAGTGTGAAAAATAGTTTCGCTTTGAACTTCTATTTTTATAGATTGATTGCCTAGGACTCTTCTAAGCATGAAAACACTTCCATCAGTCCTATAATTTTTGTTTACCTTTTCTCTTCACTCTCTTCATCACTATTTTTGGTGTTGACTCTTTTGAGCTTGCACTAGTATACTCCCCACTCTTCTTAATTAACATAGTTTTCTACTTAGGACAATGGGAAGCAATATGATCTTTACCCAGACATTTAAAGCATTTAATTTTCAAGTACTAGAAGTAGTAGAATTCACGTTCATTAGTTTAGAAAGGGTAGGATTAGAATTTACATTTTTCCCCTTGGGCACCTCTCTCTCTCCCCTTGTAGATGCCTTCATTACAGGTTTTGATGATGCCAATAAGAATGAAAGAAAAGAGAAATGCAATGGCAAAGGAAAGAGCTAATTCAAGAATCAAGGATGAAGAGAAGATCAAGATCAAAGTCAAGTCAAGAAGGTCTATTAGGTTAAGGTTAATTAAGTTAGACAAAATGTTAAAAGAAATCTTAAATGTGCAAGGAACTTGGCACTAAAAAGAAAATTAAACAAAGTATTTTTATAAAGTAAAAATCAGTTCAAGGATTAAATTTTTTGAACTGGTAATTGATTACCAACATAGTGTAATCGATTATCAGAGAGTTCAGAATTCAAAGTTTAAAATTTTTGAACTGGTAATCGATTACCAGGTTCTTGTAATCGATTACTAAAGTGCAAGAAAATTCAAATTTTGAATTCCAGGCACAACGGTTCGCAACTTTAAACTATGTAATCGATTACCAAAACCTTGTAATCGATTACCAGAGTACTTTTTCTGGAAATCTTGAAGAGACGTGACTTCTAATCAAGGATTACAATGTTTCATCATCATCCTTATAAATATATGTCTCATTTTCGAAAATCGACACAGATTACTCATGTAAAATCTTAAAAGAGTGAATTTATTACAAAAATCAATTGTGCCAAATACTTGCAAGTCTTAAAGATTCTTATAGGCCTTTCAATTTGTATTATCTACTCTAAAGGAGAGTCCATCTGTATTCAAAGATTCAAATTATTATTGTGGGTTGAAGAGGGGGTGCCTCTCTTGTTTTATGGGTGATTCTCAACACAAGGAAGGGTTCCAAGGTGTTGGAGGATTGATCGTTTGTAAAGAATTTTACAAGTAGTGGAAATATCAAGTGGGTACTTGAGAACTGGACGTAGGCAAGTGGTTGGCCTAACCAGTATAAACTGAGTTTGCACTTTCTTTTCCCTTAACTCTTATTTAATTTTCGCGATTACATATTCATCATATTAAGAAGTACGCATTCTTCTTCATCTTAATTAAAGCTTTTTAAGTACACTAAGGGCAAGATAAATTAGTAATCAAAAAGATTAGATAAAATTGAATAACTTAATTCACCCCCCCTCTTATGTTAGTGAGTCCACTTGTCTAACAAGTGGTATCAGAGCTTGCATCTTGTATAAGGATTAGAAGCCTCAAGATTAAATATGGCCTCATCCAATTCCCTTTTCGCAGAAGGAAACTCATTTAACAGACCCCCCGTATTTAATGGAGAAGGTTTCCATTATTGGAAATATAGAATGCAAATCTTCATAGAGTCAATAGATCTAAACATTTGGGATGCTATAGAAAATGGACATTTTGTTCCTTCAATGCAAGTAGGGGACGAAGTTAAGATAACACCTAGGGATCAATGGAGTGAAGAGGATAAAAGGAAAGTTCAATATAACTTAAAGGCTAAAAACATAATCACATCTGCATTAGGCATAGACCAATATTTTAGGGTCTCTAATTGTAAGAGTGCTAAAGAGATGTGGGATACATTGGAAGTAACTCATGAGGGAACAAGTGATGTCAAAAGATCTAGAATAAACACCCTCACACATGAATATGAACTATTTAGAATGAATCAAAATGAAAGCATACAAGACATGCAAAAGAGATTCACTCATATAGTTAATCATCTTGCATCATCAGGAAATATTTTTTCCAAATGAAGATTTAATTAACAAAGTTTTAAGATGTTTGAGTAGGCAATGGCAGCCAAAAGTGACCGCAATTGCAAAATCAAAGGATCTTACAACCATGTCTCTTCATTCACTATTTGGAAAACTTCAAGAACACGAGTTGGAGTTGATGAGACTAAACCAAAATGAAGAGAATGACAGAAGTAAGAAAAGTATCACTCTCAAAGCTTCATCATCATCTGTCCATGAAGAAGAAGACATCATTGAAGATGAAGACTTGGATGATGACAAAGAATTCAGCCTATTTGTTAAAAGATTCAACAAATTTCTAAGAAACAGAGGAAATAGAAGAAGATCTACACCTAACACAAAAAAAGAAAGGAGAAGATTCCCAATCAATCCAAAAATGCTTTGAATGCAACCAGCCATGGCATGTTAGACTAGACTGTCCAATTTATAAGAAGAGAATGGAAAAATCAAACAAGAAGACGTTCAAAGATAAGAAACCAAAGAAAGCCTACATCACATGGGATGATGATGACATAAGCTCCAGTGACTCAGAGAATGAAATAGTTAACTTGGGACTTATGGCCAGAGACTACGAAAGTGAATAAGAGGTAACATCTTCTAACAATAACACATCCATCTCATTTGATGAATTACAAGAAGCCTTTAATGATTTACATAAAGAACCATTTAGGTTAGCAAAATTAGTTTCATCTTACAAGAAAACTACTACAAAACTTGAGAAAGAAATTTCTAAATTAAATGAAGAACTAGATAATCTTAGAAATGAACTTAAATTAGTAAATTCTAAAAATGAAAACCTATGTTCTATTATTAATTTATAAAATAACAAAGAAACTTATCCATGCACATCATGGCAAAAACATAAAGAAGAAATTAAAAAGTTAAACACTACTCTTGCAAAATTCACCTTTGGTAAAAATAATTTAGATGTTATTTTAGGAAATCAAAGGTGTGTATTTGACAAAGCAGGATTAGGATATAAACCTCAAACTCAACAAAAGAAATATAAAAATTTCTTTGTAATTTCTAAATCCACTAGTTCTCCATTTTTAACATGCTTCTATTGTGGAAAGAAAGGTCATAGTGCATCAAATTGTTATTTTAGAAAGAATTCTACAAATCTTAAAAATATGATGTGGATCCCAAAAGGATCTTTGATTAATACTAGCTCTAAGGACCCAAAGAAAGTTTGGGTACCTAAATTAAACAATTTTGTGACTTGTAGGATTCCATGAAACAAACTTGGTACATCGACAATTGATGCTCCAAGCACGTGACAGGGGATATCTCAAAGCTTATGGACATCACTCCAAAGAATAGTGGACATGTTACCTATGGAGATAACAACAAAGGTAAAATCTTGGGAATCGGAAAAATAGGTACAAATTCCTCAACCTCCATAGAAAATGTCCTACTTGTTGATGGCCTTAGGCATAATTTCCTTAGTGTTAGTCAATTGTGTGATAAAGGATTTTTAGTATCATTTGACTCACAAAATTGCTTCATTGAATCCAGACTTGATAAAAACATTAAGTATGTAGGATATAGAATAAATAATGTATATAAGATAAAGTTAGATAATACTACAAATCATGCCTAATGCCTTCTTAGTAAAAATGATGAATCTTGGTTGTGGCATAAAAGAATTTCTCATATCAATATGGATCATTTAAACAAATTAATATCAAAAGATTTAGTAATTGGCTTGCCTAAGATAAAATTTGAAAAAGATAAACTTTGTGATGCTTGTCAAAAGGGAAAACAAGTAAAAGTGTCATTTAAGTCAAAGAACATAGTAACAACCTCTATGCCATTACAATTATTACATATGGATCTTTTTGGGCCTTCTAAAACTATGAGTTTTGGGGGAAGTTATTATGCTCTAGTCTTAGTAGATGATTTCTCTAGATATACATGGACTTTAATTCTTGCAAATAAGAGTGATGCATTTAATGCTTTTAGGAAATTTGAAAAATGATTCAAAATAAGAACAATATTAAAATAGCATCCATTAGAAGTGACCATGGAAGGGAATTTGAAAATAAAAACTTTGATCTATTCTGTGATGAAAATGGAATAGAACATAATTTTTCTGCCCCTAGGACTCCTCAACAAAATGGAGTAGTTGAAAGGAAAAATAGGTCACTAGAAGAATTAGCAAGAACTATGCTTAATGACTCTAATATTCCAAAATACGTTTGGGCAAAAGCAGTTAGCACTGCTTGTTACACTATGAATAGAGCACTAATTAGATCAATTTTAAAGAAAACACCCTATGAACTATTCAATGGTAGAAAACCAAATATCTCTCATCTTCATATCTTTGGATGTAAATGTTTTATATTAAATAATGGAAAAGATAACTTAGGAAATTTTGATGCTAAATCAGATGAGGGAATATTTCTTGGATACTCATTGAATAGTAAAACATATAGAGTATATAACAAGAGAACTATGACAATAGAAGAATCAATACATGTAGCTTTTGATGAGTCTAGTTCATTTTATCCAAGAAATAATTGATGATATTGTAGAAACTCTAGAAAATAATCACATACATGAAGAAGTCCTCAAGAAAAAAAGAGAAGGAAAACATAGAAGATTCTACAATAAAAGAAAATCAAACCAACTTGGATTTTCCAAGAGAATGGAGAACTTTAAGAGATCATCCTCTTGATAACATCATAGGAGATATTTCAAAGGGTGTAACAACTAAACACTCTCTTAAAGACATATGCAATAATATGGCTTTTGTTTCTAAAATTGAAGTAAAAAATATTGATGAAGCCTTAAAAGATGAACATTGGATTATTACTATGCAAGAAGAGTTAAATCAATTTGAAAGAAATCATGTATGGGATTTAGTTGATAAACCAAGTAATCATCCAATTATAGGAACAAAATGGGTATTTAGAAATAAGTTGGATGAACATGATATAGTTGTTAGAAACAAAGCTAGGTTAGTGGCCAAAGGATATAATCAAGAAGAAGGAATAGATTATGAAGAAACTTATGCACCTGTAGCAAGACTAGAAGCTATTAGAATGTTGCTTGAATATGCTTCTATAATGGATTTCAAATTATATCAAATGGATGTCAAAAGTGCTTTTCTTAATGGTTTTATTAAAGAAGAAGTGTATGTAGAACAACCTCCTGGATTTGAAAATCTAGAATTGCCTAATCATGTTTTTAAATTAAAAAGACCCTATATGGATTGAAACAAGCACCTAGGGCTTGGTATTAAAGGTTAAGCAAATTTCTTTTAGAAAAAGGATTTACAAGAGGAAAGGTTGATACAACACTTTTTATCAAAAGAAAAATGCATGACATTTTGTTAGTTCAAATATACGTTGATGATATTATTTTTGGGGCTACTAATGATAGTTTGTGCAAGGAATTTTCTAAAGACATGCAAAGCGAATTTGAAATGTCTATGATGGGAGAGTTAAATTTCTTCCGTGGATTGCAAATTAAACAAACCAAAAATGGTATCTTCATCAACCAAAGCAAATACTGCAAGGAACTACTCAAGAGATTTGAATGGAAAAGGCTAAATAAATGGCCACACCTATGGGTACTGCTTGCTACTTGGATAAGGATGAAGATGGGAAGTCTATAGATATAAAGCGATATCGAGGTATGATTGGATCCCTTCTTTATTTATCAACAAGTAGACCAGATATCATATTTAGTGTATGCTTGTGTGCTAGATATCAATCAAACCCTAAAGAATCTCATTTAAGTGCTGTAAAAAGGATAATGAGATATCTATTAGGAACTGTTAACTTAGGTTTGTGGTATCCTAAAAATATGTCTTTTAATCTAGTAGGATACTCTGATTCAGACTTTGCGGGATGCAAAACTGATAGAAAAAGTACAAGTTGTACTTGTCACTTTATTGGATCTGCATTAGTGTCATGGCATAGTAAAAAGCAAAATAGTGTTGCTTTATCCACTGCGGAAGCAGAGTATATTGCTGCTGGCAGTTGTTGTGCTCAAATTCTTTGGATGAAACAACAACTATTAGACTATGGCTTAAAGATAGATCATATTCCTATTCGTTGTGACAATATAAGTGCCATAAATTTGTCTAAGAATCCTGTCTTACATTCTAAAACCAAACACATAGAGATTAGGCATCATTTTTTTAGAGATCATGTACAAAAAGGAGATTGTGTCCTAGAATTTATAGAGACTAAGCAACAACTTGCAAATATTTTTACCAAGCCATTACCCAAAGAAAATTTCTTTACAATTATGAGAGAATTAGGAATATTAGATTTATCAAATTTAGATTCCTAAAACTTTAAGAAATAATTTTTTTTTGTTGTAATCGATTCCAAGGTATTCATAATGCCTTTAGTATTAGTAGTTTGGATCTTTATTTGGCATACTCTGTTATCTTCTGGTTGATATTGCTAGGCATATTATGGTTTGCTTACTACTCTGATTGGTGATTAGTTTTGATTCATCTATGCTTTTGGATGTCTGTTTTTATTTTTGATGATGCCAAAGGGGGAGAGATTAGGGAAATGAATAAATTCTATGTTAGGCAAAATCTTTTGGAAAGTTTTGGAAATCTTTGGCAATCTTAGTTTTGGAAATTTTTCATGTAAATTTTTTTTTTAAAAAAAAGATAAATCTTATTTCCCAAGTATCTCAAGTATTCTAAAAGACAAACACAAAGGGGGAGACTAAGGGGAGTGATCGTTATTGACTTGAAATAAAATCTTGTTTTTCATTCTTCCCTTTAAAGATGGTTGCCATCATAAAAAGGGGGAGATTGTAGATGTCTTGATTACAGGTTTTGATGATGCCAATAAGAATGAAAGAAAAGAGAAATGCAATGGCAAAGGAAAGAGCTAATTCAAGAATCAAGGATGAATAGAAGATCAAGATCAAAGTCAAGTCAAGAAGGTCTATTAGGTTAAGGTTAATTAAGTTAGACAAAATGTTAAAAGAAATCTTAAATATGCAAGGAACTTGGCACTAAAAGAAAATTAAACAAAGTATTTTTCTAAAGTAAACATCAGTTCAAGGATTAAATTTTTTGAACTGGTAATCGATTACCAACATAGTGTAATCGATTACTAGAGAGTTCAGAATTCAAAGTTTAAAATTTTTGAACTGGTAATCGATTATCAGGTTCTTGTAATCGATTACCAGGGTGCAGGAAATTCAAATTTTGAATTCTAGGCACAACGGTTCGCAACTTTAAAATATGTAATCGATTACCAAAACCTTGTAATCGATTACCAGAGTACTTTTTATGAAAATCTTGAAGAGACATGACTTCTAATAAAGGATTACAATGTTTCATCATCATCCTTATAAATATATGTCTCATTTTCGAAAATCGACACAGATTACTCATGTAAAATCTTAAAGAGTGAATTTATTACAAAAATCAATTGTGCCAAATACTTGCAAGTCTTAAAGATTCTTATAGGCCTTTCAATTTGTATTATCTACTCTAAAGGAGAGTCCATATGTATTCAAAGATTCAAATTATTATTATGGGTTGATGAGAGGGTGCCACTCTTGTTTGTGGGTGATTCTCAACAAAAGGAAGGGTTCCAAGGTGTTGGAGGATTCATCGTTTGTAAAGAATTTTACAAGTAGTGGAAATCTCAAGTGAGTACTTGAGGACTGGACGTAGGCAAGTGGTTGGCCAAACCAGTATAAATTGAGTTTGCACTTTCTTTTCCCTTAACTCTTATTTAATTTTCGCGATTACATATTCATCATATTAAGAAGTACGCATTCTTATTCATCTTAATTAAAGCTTTTTAAGTACACTAAGGGCAAGATAAATTAGTAATCGAAAAGATTAGATAAAACTGAATAACTTAATTCACCCCCCCCCCTCTTAAGTTAGTGAGGCCACTTGTCTAACATTAAAGCATTTAATTTTCGAGTACTAGAAGTAGTAGAATTCACGTTCATTAGTTTAGAAAGGGTAGGATTAGAATTTACCTTTGTCTCCTTGGCTCCTTGGGCACCTCTCTCTCTCTCTCTTGATTTTTTTCTATCTTCTTTCCTCATTACCTCTTTGTTGGGTTTGGTTGGGTAGTCAGAACTAGCCTTTTTGAAAATTATCTTCCTCTTGAGTTGGGTTTCTACTTTAATGGGTTGGTGAACCAACTCCTCAATTTCAAAATAAGGATGCAATTCCACTATGTCACTTATGTCAAATTTTAGGCCATTGATAAACCTAGCCGTTGTAGCCTCATTGTCTTCAATGTTGTTGGCTCTAATAAGTGCAAGATCCATTTCTTTAAAATACTCATCAACACTTTTGCTTCCTTGCTTAAGTGAATGTAGTTTGGTGTGCAACTCCCTTGTATAATATTGAGGTATAAACCTCTTTCTCATGATAGCTTTCATTTCCTCCCATGAGGAAACCAAAGGTGCTCCACATCTTCTCTTATCTGTTTGGAGTTGATGCCACCATAGTATGGCATAATTTTTAAATTCAACTGAGGACATTTTTAATTTCTCCTCTTCATTATACCTATGGTAACTAAAGATTTTTTCTATTTTAAGCTCCCACTCCAAAAACTGCTCTACATCATTCCATCCATGGAAGGTTGAAATTTCAACCTTCACCCCTTTAAGCCCATTTTCTCTCCTAGGCTCTTCTTCCCTCCTAGGTTTTGTTGAGTCCCAAGACCTTAAAATGTATAAGACACCCCTAACACTTAGTTTTTATGATTATAAACTTAATTAAACTCAAAACTTTATGCTTAACTTAATACTTTTACTTGATGTTCTGATATTTCATATGAAGACAATTTCTGAAGAAAGTCTGTTTGAAGTCATGCCATGATTTGAAGTTGGTCAAAGTTTTGAAAACTCAAGTTATGAAGATCAAGGAACTATATGAGGAGTGAATGGTTCAGACGTTGGTTCTCATTTGAAGACAAAGTTTGTCTGAAGTACAAAGGCATCTGATGTGGCGAGTCAAAGCTTGTACCAGAACCACACGCAACCTCAAAACACCAGAAAGGCAAGACAAAAGACAAATTTTAGCTGAGATTCAAAATATAAGCACAAAAGAGTAAACAATGTGCTACAACAGTTGCATAAGTCAGAACAGGGTTGTAACCTGGTACGATGTCAGAAGCTGTGTCTTAATAGGATAAATTGCATTAAATGAAATCTCATAACGGACTTCTCAATGACTTTTTTAGTCTAAAAGAAGCCTATAAATACTAGACGTCTCCTAAAGCAAGTAGTGGTTTTTGCTGTGAACAAACAAGAAAGGTTTTACAAGTCTACGCTTCACAAAACTCTACTAAAATCCTTCTAGGATTTAATCTTTGTAAAAACTCTATACAAACAACTTTCATATCCAGAGTTAGATCTTTGTTGTATCTCATACACCCAGAACGAAGAACTTGTGTTCCAAGTTCATTCTCTATTTGTAAACACTTGGATATTTGAAGAGCCTGAAGAGGCCTGTTGTTAGAAAGAATACTTGTGTTGTAAGATCCAGGAGTGGCTTGGTAGATCAAAGAATACTTATTGTTAGAACCAGGAGTGCCTTCGTAGATAAAAGAATAGTTGTGGTGTGGAGCCTGAAGAGGCTTGGTGAATAAAAGAATACTTGTAATCTGTTGAGATTAAGAGAAAAATCCAATAACTTGTTGGCACTGGGACTGGAGGTAGCTCACAGGTGGAGTGAGTGAACCAGGATAATTGGCTGAGTGCTCTTCTATCCCTTGACTCATTAAATTCTGTTTATTCTAACAAGTAGAGGGAACTTGAACTAAGTTTTTAGAAGTTATCTTGTGAAAAATAATTACAAAAATATCTCCACAAATCTCAATCTGAAACTTTTCAAACAAAGAACAAACCTTTAGAAAATTTCTGAATTATTGTCTGAAAGCTTTCAAAACTTATTTTGTGAAAAGGTTTCCTTAAAAACGCTCAGTTTATAAAAACACTATTCAACCCCCTTCTAGTGTTTTCCTGTGTGTTGCTACAGTTGGTATTAGAGCTTAACCTCGAATTGAGCACCTAACAAGTGTTGAGCAAGAAGATCCAACATGGAAGCCCAATTAAGCACCAGTCATTATATCATAGAAGGATCATCTATGACGAGGCCTCCAGCATTTAATGGTATTGATTATCATTACTGGAGAGATCAGATGAAACTGTTCATTGAGAGCACTAACGTCGATATATAGGACATAGTTACAGATGGTGACTAAATACCCATGCATGGTGGACATCAATCCCATTCCTATGGCTGAATGGACAAGTGAGCAAAAGGCAAAGGTACAACTGAATGCCAAGGCCAAACTCTACTTAGTTTGCTCTTTGAACCAAACTGAGTATGAAAAGGTCCATGGTTGCAACACTGCCAATGAGATATAGAATACATTGGTGTCAGCCCATGAGGGAACTGATAAAGTCAAACAATCCAAGATCAGCATGCTTGCTCATGAGTATGAGATGTTCAAGATGCAAGAATATGAAACCATAGACCAAATGGTTGGTAGGTTTCAAATGATAACAAATGGACTCAAGTCCTTGGGTTGAACTTATGAATTTGGAGATCATAATCGAAAGATTTTGAGAAGTTTGCCTAAGGCCTAGAGACCCAAAGTTACTACTATCTAGGAGGCAAAGGACCTTAATACCTTGCGAATAGAGGAACTTTTGGGCTCTCTCAAGGTTCATGAGTTAGAGCTTGGCAAGTATGTTAGCAAAAAGAAGTCCCTATCATTGAACACAAAAGCCAAGCAGCCTAAGCATGAATCCATGAAAGTCATGCAAGCTCAGGATACTTCAAATGTTGAAGAAGGTTCTAAAGATAGTTCAGAAGATGAAGATGATCTTGCCCTTTTAAGTAGGAAGATCAAGAAAATGCTACAAATGAAGGGAAAGTTCAGAAAAGATCAACCCTTCAAAAAGCCTAATGGAAGGTCAGATAAGGTGCATTCAAGTGTTGACCAAATTATTTGCTTTGAACGTAAACAACCGGGTCACATGAAGGTTGATTGCCCAAAGTTAAAGAAGTAATCCTTCAAAAAGAAGAAGAGGAAGAATCTGGTGAAGAAGCCAGCCTCTACCTAATGGCTAGTTTTCCATCTTCATACAATGAAAATTCAGAGGTAAGACCAGTTTCTAATCCTGACATCCAGGAGAGGTTTGGGGATTTGCTCAGAAGTTCAAAAGAGATTTTCCAAGATTACGAGGACCTTTCAAGAGCATACACAGAAATGTGTGAAAAGAATGAGGCTCTTGAGAAGGAAAATCTTTTGCTCAAGGAAGAAATCTTGAATTGCAAGAGTGGCAGTTCTGAAAACAAATCTGAAGTTGAGAAACTTTAGAAAAAGGTAGAAGAACTCACCTTATACCTAGCCAATTTTGTTTAAAGCAACTGAGAATCTGAATAAGCTCTTAGGAGTTCAGAAAGGTTCCAAAACAAGTGTGGCCTTGGTTACTCTACAAGTGAATCATCATATCAATCTGATGTTAAAGTTAAACCCAATAAGGCTAAGAAAGGTAAAGGGTGTTCCTATTGTGGTAAGCTTGGACACCATGTGTCAAAGTGCAGACACAAAGGGAAAAGTAAACCTAAAGCTAATAGGAAATGAGCCAAAAAGTTATGGGTACCTAATTTTTGTATTATTCCTGTTGCATTTGTGTTTAACAGGACAAAGCAAACCCCACAAATGGTACCTGAACAATGGGTGCTCGCGTCACATGACAGGAGAAAGGTCTTTATTCCAAGGTCTTAGACACAAAGAAAGAGGAGTGGTCACCTTTGGAGGAAACCAACATGAGAGAATCACTGGCATAGGTACAGTAGGTATGACATCTCTGTTAATGTCATGTTTATTGAAGGACTCAAACATAACTTATTAAGCATAAGTCAATTGTTTGATAGTAGTTATATGGTATCCTTCACTAAAGGTTGTATAGTCAAAAACAACAATGACCAAGTTCTTCTTACTACTAAGAGACACAACAATTTGTATTAAATAGACTTAGGAACTTGCAAGTTAAAATGTGAAGTGATTTCTTTCCGTGGAAAATAAAACATATTTGGCATCAGAAACTTTGGCATGCCAGCTTGAGGTTGATCTCAAAGCTTACAAAATAAAATCTTGTAAAAGGATTGCCCAAGCTTTCATACAAATCTAATATTTTATGCGAAAGCTGTCTGAAGGGGAAACAGACAAGAAACTCTTTCAAGAGCAAGAATGTTTTTTCTACTTCAAGACCCTTAGAACTTCTTCACATTGACTTGTTTGGACCAACAAGGACTGAGAGTTTTGGTGGAAAGAAGTATGGTTTGGTCATTGTGAATTACTATTCTAGATTTACATGGGTGATATTCCTCAAAATCAAGGATGAGACTTTTGAGAATTTCACAATCTTCTATAAGAAGGTACAAAATGAAAATGGATTTTGTATTTCTGTTATCAGAAGTGACCATGGAGGAGAATTTGAAAATACAAACTTCAGACTGTTCTATGAAGAGAATGGAATCTCTCACAATTTCTCTAAGTATAGAACATCACATCAAAATGGTGTTGTTGAGAGAAAGAACAGGAATTTGCAAGAGATGGGAAGAACCATGCTCATTTCAAGCTCTCTCTCCAAGGTATTCTGGGCAGAAGCTATTAACACAACTTGTCACCTTTAATACAGAGTTTCGATAAAATCAATTCTCAAAAAGACTCATTATGAATTGTGGAGGGGAAGGAAACCCAACATATCATACTTACATATCTTTGGATGTGAGTGTTTCATACTCAACACCAAGGATGATATTGGAAAGTTTTATGTTAAGTCTGACAAAGGTCATTTCCTGGGATATTCTAAAACTTCTAAGGCATATAGGGTTTATAACTCTAGAACCTTAACAATTGAAGAAACCATCCATGTGACATTCAATGACAAGAAAAATAATGATTGTGATCTATCATATCTGGAAGATGACTTTGGCAGGTATGGACCTGAACCAGAAATCTGAAGAGGCTGAAACCAAGTCTCAAGGTGCATCTGAAGGATGTTCTGAAGTTGGACCATCTGAACCCAATGTTGAGTCTTAGACCATAGAAGTATCTATTGTTTAGAATAATTGGAGATACAAATCTGCACATCCTAAGAGAAAATCTTAGGTGATATTTCTAAAGATGTAAGAACAAGGTCAAGACTTGAACAAGTCAAAAATCTCGCCTTACTATTTGAAATACAACCTAAGAACATTGATGAAGCTCTGCGCGATGAAGGGTGGATCCTAGCCATGCAAGAAGAGCTGAATCAATTTGCTAGAAATATGTATGGAGATTAGTTCCTAAACCCCATGGGAAAACTATCCTAGGAACCAAATGGGTGTTTAAAAACAAATTGGATGAAGATGGAAAGGTTGTCAGAAATAAGGCCAGAATTGTGGCTCAAGGGTACAATCAACATGAAGGTTGATTTCACTGAAACCTTTGTACCTATAGCTAGGCTTAAAGTCATTAGGATTTTGCTCTCTTATGCAACAAATAATGGCATCAAACTATATCAAATGGATGTCAAAAGTGCATTCCTAAATGGAATCGTAGAAGAAGAAGTATTTGTTAGACAGCACCTTGTTTTTGAAAACATCACCTTTCCAGATTATGTTTTCAAACTTAAAAAAGGCTCTTTATGGTTTGAAACAAGCTACAAGAGCTTGGTATGACGGATTGAGTAGTTTTCTCATAAAAAATGGTTTTGAAATGGGAAAGGTTGATACAATTCTTTTTAGATAATTGTCTAATAAAGACTACATTCTTGTTCAGATATATGTTGATGACATTTATTTTGGTTCAACTAATTCTTCTTTATGCAAAAAGTTTTCTAAGTTAATGCAGTCTGGGTTTGAAATTAGTATGATGGGAGAACTTAAGTTTTTCCTATGACTTCAGATTAAGCAAGAATCTGATTGTATATGGATCCATCAAGAGAAATATACAAAGAAGATGCTTAAGAAGTTTAAAATGAATGACTACAAGTCCATGTGTCAACTCTTATGCATCATTCTGTATCTTTGAGTAAAGATGAAGGAGAATAAGTTGCTAATCAAACCTTGTATAGAGGAATGATTGGTTCATAATTGTATCTTACAGCAAGTAGACATGATATTATGTTCATTGTTTGTTTGTGTGCTAGATTTCAGTCTGACCCAAGGATTACTCATTACAAGGCCGAAAGAGAATCTTCAGATATTTAAATGGTACTACTAATCTTGGTCTTTGATATAAGAAGAAAAAGGATTGCAGGCTAGTTGGATATTGTGATGCTGACTTTTCTAGAGATAGAGTTGAAAGAAAAAGCACCAGTGGTGGATGTCACTTCATTGGAAGTAACATGATCAGCTGGTCAAGCAAAAGGCATAGCACCATTGCTCTTTCCATGGTTGAAGCTGAGTACATTGTTGCTGCAAGTTGTTGCTCACATCTGCTATGGGTAAAACATCAATTAGAAGATTTCAATATTTTTGAACATACAATACCTGTGATGTGTGATAATATTAGCGCTATAAATTTGTCTAAAAATCCCATTCAGCACTCTAGGCAAAACATATAGAAATCAAATCTCATTTTATTAGGGACTATGTTCAGAAAAAGGACTTTTTAATATTAAGTTCATTGATACAAAACATCAATGGCTGACATATTCAGAAAGCCTTTGAATGAAGATAGGTTTAAGTTTATTAGAGATCATCTGAACATTATGCATTGTCTGAAAAATGATTCTCTGAAATGCATCATCTAAAGTATGTTTGCATCATCTGAATGAATTTTTTGAACTGCATGTGTCTGAGACAATGTGATGATATGAACACTTTCCTAAATCTGAATCTTTTATGACGATTTGAAACTTCATTTAAAAGTGACGTGGCAACTGAGACAGTTCACTTCACAATTTTCAGAACATAAAACTTTTAACCTGACACAGTTTCCAAGGTTTACTCAAACCCTAAGGATGACCAATAAGTCTTATCATCACCTATAAGAGGAGCAGAAATGTAGGAGTAGGGCATCGGGTTATCATCTCTTCCGTATGGAAAAACCAAACCCTTCGTCTATACGTTATGTTCTCTCCTTTCTCTCTCTACAAAGGCTATTAAGAACAGTGTTGATGGAAGACTACCTCCTCAGGAACATTGATATATTTCCTGCACCTATGTTCGAATCTACACACTGGAAATTATTTGGGTGAAGGACCTTGGAGATTGTCCAGAAGTTGAAGTTTTGACGTTCCAAAAGGACGCAAAATCAATCTTCAGTAAGGATAATTCAACCTTGTGTTGTTCCTTAGGAGGGGTTATGGGATTTTCTCTCAATATTGAGAATGCGATCCCAACAACGACAATGTACAAACCAGGCTTTAGTATCGTCCCCATGAATCCTCTCCCTGTGTGCCTATTCTAGAGGCATGTTTTGTAATAGGGCTTTGGATCTTTCATGTTTCTCCTAGCTCTAGGAGATCAAAACCCCAAACTCTAACCAACTGCTAAAGAAGGCAGTAGCCACAAGAAGGGTGGCTATAGAAGCAACTGTTAGGACCACAAGAAACATTAGAAGGGGGGTTGAATAGTGTTTTTATAATCTTTATAGATTTTTGGAAAACCTTTCAAAACAAGCAAAACTGATTTGAAAATATTTGATCAACCTTCCGAAACTGGGAAGTTCAGCTACTTACTGATGCAACTCGGAAGGTTGAATAAAATCCTTTTTGAAATTATTTTCTCTTTAAAGAAAAGATTGTTTTCTGCTTCGAATTAATAAAACAACTTTTCTTTCACCCTCCTTGGTTAGTTTAAACAGATATCAATGGAAGTAAAGAGGTAAGGGAAGAGAGAACTTAACACAGAGATTTATATTGGTTCACCCACTAACCTAGTGAGCCACATCCAGTCCCAGGGCAAAACTCCACTGGATTTTCACTAATCCCGCAAGATTACAAGTATTATTTTACCCCAGCCTCTCCAGGATTAACATCAAGTATTCTTTGTTTTCAACTGCCTCTTCAGGCAAATCATGCAGTATTCTTTGCACACCTGGCCACTCCAGGCCCAACAAGTATTCTTTGTTTTCAACTGCCTCTTCAGGCAACTCATGCAGTATTCTTTGCACACCTGACCTGTCCAGGCCCAACAAGTATTCTTTGTTTTCAACTGTCTCTGCAGGCAACTCATGCAGTATTATTTTACAGACAAGCCTCTCTAGGCTTAACATCAAGTATTCTTTGTTCCACCAAGCCCTTCCAGGCTCCCAGACACTTAATAGTGTTTACAATTTAAACTAAGTTTAAGTTTATGAGAAACATAAACTTAGGTTCTTCTTGTACAAAGGGATTACTGAGTATAACTCAGGATATATAAAATGAATTCTAAGTACAAGGATAGGTAATACTACGGAGTGTTTACGTTTGAAGATATTTTTCTCTTTGAAGTTGCTAAATCATTCTTCCTCTGAGACTTTTCTCCTCTTCTTTTCGTGGACAGCTTCTCTTAAATCTTTCAATCTTTCTTGTCTCTATTTTCTTGAGCAGTTCACCTTGCTGTGAAGTTTCTCTGCATTGCTCTCTCTTTTTCTTTTACCCTGCTCTTGGGATTTTCTCATCTGCGCTTATTACATTGTGATCTCTCCTTTCTTTCGTTGGTCAGCAGCTTCAGAATATTTCTTTTATGAATATGGCTGACACCTTCAAGTTCTTGTGAGAAGCTATTTATAGCATTCAGAAAAATAGCCGTTGAGAAAGTATTCATTGAGGGGTAGGCTATAGCTTCTGATAGCTTGTAGAGCAGATGCATCAGAGAGTAGGTAACAGTAGCATAGTCCTTACTTTTCCTGCACACAGTGTACTTCACAGCAGGCATAAAAGTCCTTTTTCATATATCGTTCTTCGGGAAAAGAACTTTTGTAGACTTCCTTGTTGTAGACGTTTGTAGAAAGCAGAAGACGTTTAGAGACCTTTTAATCCTTTGCGCAGAAAGCCTTTTGTCTTTATCAGATATATTGATGGCACAAGTTGAGTAAGACTTCTCGGATTAAAGATTTGAACACGTTATCAGAAGGTTGAGATAGTCTTCAGTAACTTCAAGCATTTCAGAGAGTTCATCATTATAGAGAGTTTGAGTTGCCACGTCATCAAGTGATGGTTCGTAGAGTATGCGTTCAGCAGGTTCAACCTTAGTACGCACATACTCTCAGCAGGTTGAGAGCTTTCTAATGGTTGCATAACTTCATCACGTTGCTCTAGATCAGCAAGTTCAAAAAGTGCTTCTTTCAGAGAATTACTTCAAGCTTGTTTCAGTCAGTTCAATGTAAGCTATCTTCAGATTGTTTGGCACAAGCAGTTTCAGTATGAACATGATTGAATTTTCCTGCAACACATAGAACAAATACCTTTGAGAAGAATCTATTTCTTATTCCTACAATGTGATCAACAAATTTGATAATCATTAAAACCAAGGGTAATGAGTCTTTGATTTAATTTGAATACTTAAGTTATATTGAGACTCAACAGCAACCTGAAGGGAAACTCAAAAGCTGAGACTTGAACAACCTAGACTGCAAAAGCTTTTAGAAAATCTTAACAATGTGAATGTATTCATATCGGTGATGTAAAAGTCATTTCACTTTCAACAAAATGAGAAGTTGTTCAACACATATTTTCTATTTTTATTGATTTTATATTTTGTATTGAGTGTGCTCTTATTTAATATATAAGTGTATTGCTCTGACAAACATACATATGCTCTAAAATGCTCAAACTTATCATATTTTTACTCTGATGCATATTTTCTGAAAATTACTGATGTTTCTGGTTCTGATGAACACATCTTAGTGCTCTGATATATATTTTGATTTTGCACTGATAAGATTATGCTCCGTTACCCTTTTTATGGATGACAAAAGGGGGAGTAAAACTAACATATTTGTGTTAAGTTGTTGAGAAATAATATGCAGTTTAGGGGGAGCGTAACGCATAACAATGAAGCAAAAAGGAGAAAATTTTTGAGGTGGAGCTAATTTTGTTCTTATATCTCTGATACTGATATTTTCTCTTATTTATCAAACTATATCTCTCTTAGTTTACTTAAGTTTGTCATCATCAAAAAGAGGGAGAATGTTGAGTCTCAAGACCTTAATATGTCTAAGACACCCCTAACACTTTTTTTTGATGATTATAAACTTAATTGAACTCAAAACTTTATGCTTAACTTAATACTTTCACTCGAATTTTTGATATTTCAGATTAAGAGATTGTCTAAAGAAAGTCTGTTTGAAGTCATGCCATGATATGAAGTTGGTCAAAATTTTGAAGACTCAAGTTCTGACGATTAAGGAACTGTCTGAAGAGTGAATGGTCCAGACGTTGGTTTTCATCTGAAGACAAAGTCTGTCTAAAGTACAAAGGCATCTGACATGGCAAGTCAAAGCTTGAACCAAAACCACATGCAACCTCAGAACACCAGAAAGGCAAGAAAAATGATAACTTTTGGCTGAGATTCAAAATATAAGCACAAAAAAGGAAACGTTGTGTTGCAGCTGTTGCAGAAGTCAGAACAGCACTGCAACCTGGTACGATGTCAGAAGTTGTGTCTTAATGGGATAAAATGCATTAAATGTGTAGAAACCACAAGAAACGGTAGAAGGGGGGTTGAATAGTGTTTTATAAATTTCAAACTGATTTTGGAAAACCTTTAACAAGCAATACTTTTCTCAAAGAATATTTTACAACTTGCTGAAACTGGGAGTTAAATACTTGCTGAAGTAACTTCAGCAGGTTCAATAAAACAATTTTGCAAACTTGTTTTTCAAAATGTTTAGTTTGTTTTTCAATTCCAACGTTATAAAACAGTATACTCAGAACCCTCCAAGTTAGTATAAATCAAATATAAAGAGTTAAGGGTAAGAGAGGACATAGCCAAAGATTTTACTGGTTCACTCACTTCCACTGTGAGCTACGTCCAGTCCCAAAGCCAAACAACTATGGATTTCCACTAATCTCAGAGATTACAAGTATTCTTTTACAGACAAGCCTCTTCAGGCTCTATTACACCAAGTATTGTTTCCTACCAAGCCTCTCCAGGCTCTAAACCAAGTATTGTTTAAACAACAAGCCTCTTCAGGCTCAAACAGAAAAACTGTTTACAAGAAAGATTGTTTAAGCTTTTAAACTAAACAAGTTTAAAGCCTAAACTGGGTAAGATGTACAATCTACTGAGTTAAACTCAGGATGTGAAAGTTGTGTACAAATGAAAATAATGAAAATATTTCACAGAGAGAGTTTTGCAGCACTTCAGCAAGTTCACGTATTCTCTATGTTCTTCTCTGCATGAAGACTTGTATTTATAGAGAGAAGGATCCTTAGACCGATTAGACTTCTCCTAAAATCCCGTTGTGAAATAGCCTTCTTCTCGTTGAGACACAAACTTCTGATAGCTTGTAGAAGCAGGAACAACAGAAGTAGGTGACAACAGCGCTGACTCTACGTTTCTGAGCAAAGTGCACTTTTGCAGCAGGAACTACCTTTTTGGTGAATAGTGATTTGAAATATGCCAAAAAGCTTTTGTTTTTCCTTGCCAGAAAGAGTGGTGTTCATACAGCTGGCAGAAAGCTATGAAAGGCTTGAGTCTTCAAAAAGGGATCATCATAGAAACTCATTTCCAAGAAGATACAAATTTCAGTACGATGTTTCTTAACTTCAGAAGGTTCACAGTCTTCAGCAGGTCCTGATCCTTCAGCATATTCCTCTGCTTCAAAAGGTTGCACCACTTTAGAGGGTTGCATAACTTCAGGAGTTGCTCCTTCAAAAGGTTGCTGAAACATAGAAAAAGCCTTTAAGAGAATCTATTCTTTCTTTCAGAGGACATTAATCAAATTTGTTATACATTAAAACTTAGGATTATGAGACTTAAAACATTATTAATTACTTAATAACATTTTTAGGCTCAACAAAATGCAATCTCACAATGAACTTCTCAACGACATTTTCAGTCTGAATGAAGCCTATAAATACCAGACATCTCCTGAAACAAGTAGTGGTTGTTGTTGTAAACAAAAAAAGAAAGGTTTTACAAGTCTACGCTTCGCAAAACTCTGCTAAAATCCTTCTAGGATTTAATCTTTGTAAAAACTCTGTACAAACAACTTTCATATCCAGAGTTAGATCTCTGTTGTATCTCGTACACCCAGAATAAAGAACTTGTGTTCTAAGTTCATTCTCTATTTGAAAACACTTAGTTGTTTGAAGAGCCTGCAGAAACTTGTTGTTAGAAAGAATACTTGTGTTGTAAGAGCCAGGCGTGACTTGGTAGATAAAAGAATACTTGTGGTGTAGAGCCTGAAGAGGCTTGGTGAACAAAAGAATACTTGTAATCTGTTGAGATTAAGAGAAAATCCAACATCTTGTTGGCACTGGGACTGGATGTAGCTCATAGGTGGAGTGAGTGAACCAGGTTAATTGGTTGAGTGCTCTTCTATCCCTTGACTCATTAAATTCTGTTTATTCTAACAAGTAGAGGGAACTTGAACTAATTTTTTATAAGATATCTTGTGAAAACTAATTACTAAAATATCTTTGCAAATCTCTATCTGAAACTTTTCAGACAAAGAACAAACCTTCAGACAACTTTTGAATTACTTTTGTGAAAAGGTTTCCATAAAAACGCTCAGTTTATAAAAACACTATTCAACCCCCCTTCTAGTGTTTTCCTGTGTGTTCCTACAGTTGGTATCAGACATCAACCTTGGGTTGAGCACCTAACAAGTGGAGGAAGAAGATCCAACATGGAAGCCCAAGCAAGCACCAGTCACTATATCACAGAGGGATCATCTGTGACAAGGCCTCCAGCATTTAGGGTTCTGGTGCTAGACGCCACTGATTCAGGAGAATCAGATAAGTATCTGGTTGGTTTGAGCAAGAACCACCAATCCTTCTCTACTCAAAACAAGAGGAGGAAATTTGGCATAATGCCTTTAATAATAATTCCAAAGTTACAAAATGAAGAGAGGTCACCCCTATTTATAGCTAAAGGGGTCGGCCAAATAAGAGGAAAAAAAAGGAAAATAAAAGATGAGTAAAAAGATATCCTAAGTGGGTGTTGAACCCTTAACCTTTGGCTAATGTAGCTTAAGAAGCTACTTATCCACTAAAAGATAGTGCCCCTCTTAATGAGGAGGATTAGGGAAAATTATAAAATTAATCTTATTAGAGTAATCCTATATAAATGGAGTCTTGAATGTTGACTTGGGTACAAAGGTCAAAGGTCAAAGGTTAACAATGGATGGTTTAACCAAAATAAGGTTGACCCATGCCTGGCTCAACTCTAAGCACTCCTAGCAAGTCCAAACTTGCCGCCAGCTCACTAGCTCCTAGCTGTCAGCTCAAAAGTCCACTGGCAGATGCCATCATTCCCTCCCCCTTAGAGAGGATTTGACCTCAAATCTGAAAATTCAGAGAGAAGCAATAAGGAAAAGAATAGAGAATTAGGGAATGGATGACAAGAGTAGAGAGGTAGGTAGGAACTTCCCTTAGTCCTTTCTAGATTCCTCAAGCTATGAACATCTTCCTTGAACCTTAGTCAACAAAAAGAAGACCCATTAGTGTTATTCCCAAGCAATCTATCTTCAATCCTCATAGAAAAAATACTTGGGAATCATGTAAACAGAAGGAGTAGTAGTAGAAGAAGAAGACGAAGAAGGAGAGAGTGAAGAAAACTCCCTTGAAGTGATGCGCCCTCTTTCTCCCTTGAGCAGGTGCTCCTCCTTTTGTTTACCTTCAAAATAACTAAGGTTGGAAGTTTTAAAAGAATGAATCAAGAGCATTGCTTCCCTTTTATTTTTATTTTTTTGTTTTTCTTTGTTTTTCACCTTCTCCACTTTATTTTTTGAGTTTCTTCCTTTCTTTTTCTTTTTATCCTCACTTTCTATTTTTAATTTCTTTATTTTCTCAAGTTCAAGCTCTTTCCTCATGAGAGCTTGGTCCTCACATATCTCTTGGGTTGACATTGGCATCAAAGTTAATTTCACTCCTTCATTTTTAAAAGTTATTTGATTAGAGTAACCATCATGGATGATTCTCTTATCAAATTGTCAAGGCCTACCCAATAGTAAATGTGTCGCTTCCATAGGGATTACATCACATAACACATTATCATCATAAGCTCCTATGGAAAAAAAGATTAGGACTTGTTTAGTTACTTCCCATTTCCCATCATCGCTAATCCAAGATAGCTTGTATGGTTTGGGGTGGAATGTGGTAGATATATAAACCAAGTTTTTCAACCATTCTTGTAATGATATGTTAGTGCAACTTCCACTATCAATTATAAGGGAAAAAGTTGCCCCTCAATTAGACACCTAGTGTGGAAGATTGTTTCCCTTTGATCAACCTCCTTAATTGATTGACTTCCTAAAGACCTTTTAATCATCATAAGGTTGCCCTCAGGTCTATACACCTTTTCCTTTTCACTCTCCTCTTCACTACTTTCATTAGATGATTCTTGTGAACTTGCACTACTATACTCCCCATTCTCCTTAATCAACATTGTCCTTCTATTAGTACATTGGGAAGCAATGCGTCCCTTTCCAGCACACTTGAAACATTTGATGTCTCTAGTGGAGGTTGAGGGATTTGCGCTTGGTGTTTTGAAAGGAGTAGGGTTCGAAGCAACCCTAGGGCCCTTAGGCTCTTCCTTCTCTTGACTCTTTCCCTCATCCTTCTTTTGGATTTCTTTGTTCCTAGTTGAATAACTAGAATTGTTCCATTTAAAACTTCCATTCCTTTTGAGTTGGGTTTCTACTTTGATGGCTTGATGTACCAAGTCCTCCAACTCAACATAAGGGTGCAACTCCACTATGTCCCTTATGTCAAAATTAAGGCCATTGATAAATCTAGCCATAGTGGCTTCACTTTCTTCAATTATGTTAGCCTTTATTAATGCAAGTTCCATTTCTTCGTAATACTCATCTACACTTTTAGACCCTTGCTTAAGTGTTTGGATTTTAGTGTACAACTCCCTTGTGTAATGTTGAGGCATGAACCTCTTATACATTATAGACTTCATTTCCTCCCAAGAGGAAACCAAAGGAGCATTACATCTTCTCCTATCAGTTTGAAGCTGATGCCACCGCACCAAAGCATAATTCTTAAATTTAAGAGAAGCTATCTTAACTTTTTCCTCTTCCCTACACCTATGGCAACTAAAAATTTGTTCAATTTTAAGTTCTCATTCTAGTTATTGTTCTACATCATTCCTTCCATTGAAGGTTGGGACTTCTCATTATGCCAAAAAAGGCCTTAGAGGGCGCTCCCGTGCGCACTAATAGCAACTGCTCTTGTTTGGTCAACAAAACGAGGACGCTCATGGAGCGCTCTGATATAAGGCAAAAGAGGGCGCTCCCGTGCAGGCTAATAGGGCGCTCCTTGGAGGGCCCTCCAATACAAAACACGCAAAGCTATAGAGGGCGCTCCAAGGAGCGCCCTCTTTTTGTTATAACAAGGGCGCTCTTAGGAGCGCCCTCTGTTTGATTTTTTTTTTCAAAACAAGGGCGCTCCATGGAGCACTCTGTTTGTTCTTTTTTTTTAAACTGATTTAACCTGCATATTTATTTCAGTCTGATCCCAATGGCTTAATCCAAAATCATGCATATTAATTCCTTAAAATTCAAACACTTAGTCATACTATGAACAACACTTAATTAGTAAACAACACACATATCAACTTGAAACAAGAATTCAAACTTGTCATAATATGAATAGTTTCTTATGCAAGATATAACTTAGTGGTGTAAGTATGAATTACCTATACAAGTATGAATTACAAACAAGTTACTATGTTGAATCCGTTAGTTAACTCATTATGTACATGTTTACTTACCCTCATAATGTAAAAATAAATTACAAAAAAGTGGTAACTACATGCTTTGCCCATTCTTCCCGGACCTCATCTAGCTGCTCCGTTGTGTAGCATCTGCATCGGCACTGAGCAAAGTACTGTAAAAGGCAAAAGTTGATATCAGTATATAAACTAGTGAATGAGGGTCCAAAAAAGTACTTTGCTATCACAAGCCATAATTACCTCTCTGGGTATTATCAGTTGGTTTTGATCAATGATCTCCTTCATGTAACGCATTACGTAGAGCCCACAATTGGAGTCATTGTTTTGGACAGGAGACTACAAGTATAATGAATTTAAAAATAAGTGATGCTTATGCGCATAGTAATGAAGAAACAAAATGTGTAGAAGAGATCAATATTACCTTAATGCGGTACCATGTTGGATCTGGTAAAATACTATTCGGTCTTGCCTGGAATCCCATCAATCTCCTATATTCTTTTATAGAGCTAAAGCAATATAACAAGTAATTTGTATAAGAGCCCGTAACTATGTTATTGTGATAGTAAGCCAATGAATACTTACTTTTTAATCAATTCCTTGATGTTATAATATTCTGGGGGTTTACGCATTGAGTCCATAAAGTAAACCTCGCCAAAACGGTTGAGACTCAATGCAAGTAGAATCCAATGTTGTCTACAATCACAATGAAAAATATGTCAAGAAATGGTTTTTAAAAGACAAGAATATTGAGACATAAACAAATACTATACATACCCTTCATGATTGAATGGAAGCAGGAACAATTTGTCTTGCCCGCGTCTATTATACAACAAATTTCCCACCAACACATGTTGCATGGTGTTCGCGTTGAATAAAGTGGTGGTTTGCGGAGATATGAAAACATATCGATCCGTGCGAGAAGACGGGGCTAAGACCGAATGATATAGATAACTAAACGAAAAAATGTAAACAATGTCAATCCAAGCAAATAAAACGAGAAAAACAACTTATTAGATGTTTTTGATTGAAATTACCTGCAATACACGTTCATAACGGTGCCATCCAACCACAACCCAAATAAGAGTGAACGCAGAGAATTTCGATCAAGCCATTCCACCATTTCAGCCATATCTACAATGCCTGGAGCTATCGTACAATTAATCACGTCAGCTTCCTCTTGCATCTTTTTAGAATAGTAAGTTTCCAATCTTGCCAGGTATGTGCTGGTAGATGCAACAGGCGCTGAAGTCACCACCTGTGCCGGGCATTCACGAATGGGAGACTTCCGCAAAGTTGAGTGTGGTGAAGAACGAGTCTCCACATGTGGCCCAGCACCAGAACATTGTGGAGTCTACAAATTCCACAATTAGTACATATTAATATTTGTTCTCTAAAAAATTAAAATGCACTTTTGATACAAATAAAAATCAGACATACCAATGCATCCAATCCAACATGTGAAGAAGGCCATGCAATGAAACATCCTACAGCATCAGCAAGAATGGTCATTTCCCCGTAAGCGTCAGGGCACGGAGTCGTCGCATGGGGTTCAATAGCAATTTGAACATTGACCTTAATTAAGTTGGAGGGAAGTGGGGAATTGTGTAGCTCCTGCCCTGGGAGGTTCCATGCTTGTCCTTTACCCACAACTCGTAACACCGAGTCTCCCAAGTACAATATACATTGAAAGACGCCCTATGTAATTAACACAAGTATTCAACTTTAGGGATAAGTAGGGAAAAAAAAACATAACTTCAGAAACTTCTACCGAAAATCCGGCAGAGTTTCCCCTGTAAATTGGACATTTCCAATTTTTAGAACTTCACCTGAAACCCAGAAAATACCAGTGCAGTTTATAATGTCCAAAGCACTAATACAATTCAATAACAATAGGCCTCTGTGGCCAAACATACTACAATTTATTCTTAAACAGGAAACTAAGGTTAATGCATGTACATACAAATAACCTAATAATTATAATTAAACACAATTTTAAGTCCAAACCACCAGCTACCAGTCCAAAAGAGATCAATATAAGTAATATATATTTATAAAACATTACTAAATGCATAATAAAGCACCACCAACAAATTTATAAAACAATTTTTTAACTCAAACCAACAACAATACCACCAAAATGGTTCAATAAAACCAATAGTGTTCAATAATAATAATATGTTCTTAGTTCAGATAGCAAAATAGTAGGTGCAGATAGCAAAAAAAAATACATGGTCAGCAAAAAAAGGTGCAAAAGTTGGACAAAAATGGAGGTTTAGGGTTTCCCTTACCCTATTGATGGCGGCGGTCGAACGGAAAGTGAGGGAAGGACTGCGCCGGAGAAGAAGAAGAAGACAGCTGCCACGCCGAACGGAAGCCACGCCGCGCCGGAGAAGAAGAAGAGGACTGCCGCGTCGCGCCAGAGAAGAAGAAGGTTGCTCCTTCGATCGAAGCTTCAAGCCGCGCCGGAAACGGAAGGAGAAGGAGGAATGTTGCACGACCGGAGAAGAGGATTGACGGAGAGGAAGGAGGAGCGGCCGTGGGAGGCGGAGGAGCGAGAGGGATACGGACGGGGGAGTTAGAGAGAGAGAGAGGGAAGAGCTTAGAGAGAGAGACGCGCGCGGGCTACTGAGAAAATAACACTGGTTTAATAACATCTCCAGGCAAAGAGGGCGCTCCGGTGGAGCGCCCTAGAAAGCCACCTACGAGGGCGCTCAGGAGCGCCTTCCTTTCCTAATAATTAAAAAAATTCACGCATCCAGGCAAAGAGGGCGCTCCGGTGGAGCGCCCTGGAAAGCCACCTACGAGGGCGCTCAGGAGCGCTTTCCTTTCCTCATAATTAAAAAAATTCACGCATGTAACAAGGGCGCTCCAGGGAGCGCCCTGTAAAACAGGCAAATAGGGCGCTCCTTGGAGCGCCCTCTATTCTAGACAAATAAAAATTAATTAAATAAAAGAAAAAAGAAAAGAGGGCGCTCATAAGAGCGCCCTCTATTTCACAGAAATAAAAAATTTTGAAGAAAAATAACGAGGACGCTCCTGTGAGCGCCCTCTATTTTAGGGATATAAAAAAAATATTAAAAAAGAAAAATGAAAGGAGGGCGCTCCCAGGAGCGCCCTCTATTTCAGGGAAATAAAAAATTCCTGCTATACGAGGGCGCTCCTTGTGAGCGCCCTCTATTTCACCTTTACAGGGCGCTCCCGTCCAAATTTTGGAGCGCCCTCAATTTAAAACGATCATTGTTAACACAACCTAACACGGGAGCGCCCTAAAGAGAGTGCTCTAATATCCCAAAATTGTTGTAGTGTCTACCTTCGCTCCTCTTAATCCTTGCTCCCTTTGAGGCTCTTCTTCCCTCATATGCTCTCTCTTATGCCTCCTAGGTATTTCCTCATAATACTCTTCTCTATATCCCCTATGTTTTTCCCTTCTTTCTCACTTCCTATGTCTCCTATGCCTCCTATTTCCTTCATCCTCTTCTCTAAAGGTATGACTTGAAAACCTTTCTCCCTCACTACTCTTAACACGACACCTATCCTCAGTTCTAACCACGTTATACCTACCATCACTTCCTTCCTCACGAGAAGAATGTCTTCTTTCCCTCCTAGGGTTGATTTCTCTCCTCATATCAGCTAATCTATCCTCCATGATATTTGTAAACCTTTGAATCAATTCCTCCATCTCGGCCCTATGCATCAAAGTTCGAGGCGTTGGGGGTGATAGGTTTCTACTTGTCATTTTTAAGTTTTTAAATTTTATGGACCTTTCCGCCCAACTTAAGTGTTCACACTCCAAGAATGTATTCTCTCGTGTTTGACACTCTTTTTGGCTTTTTCTAAAGATGAAGCACTCTTGCCTCTTCTACTCGGTTAAGGTCGGTTTGATCTTGCAAAGACCAACAGCGAGACTCAAACTTAACTCTGCCCAAATTGAAGCGCACGAACACAAAAATTTATCTACTGGAAAGCTAGAAATTGCCTAAGACAAAACTAAGAATTGATTAGACAAGCAAGAAAAAGCAGACACTCAACAAAGCTTATACACACGATTAGAAAGCAAAGAAGACAAGACATAAAGAAATTGCAAAGAGAATTGTTTTTGGTTTGATTTTTGAAAAAGTTGCCAAAACAGTTGTTTTAATGAAAACAACAACTTTACAACTCAAATAAATTGTATACAAGGAAATGAAAAGGAAAATTACATTAAATGACAACTATATTGTTGGGCTATCTTTTTACTGTTTTTTTCTTTTTGTTTTTCTCTATTTTTTTGAACCTTTGACATTTTTGTTGTCTTTTGACTTTTTCTCTTGTTGTTGCTTTTTGCACCCTTTTTGCTTTTTGCACCTCTTTTTGTATTTCTGGCTATGTATTTTTTTAATTCTTTTTGCTTTTTTTCTTTTTCTTTTCTTTTTGCCCCAATAGAAAATTACAAAAATTTGTACAAAATTACAAAAAATAGAAATCTACCTAAAATATTTTTTTCAAGTTTTTTGCCTAAAAACTAGTCCAAAATGGTACCAAAAAACGAAATGGATTGTCTGTTTTCTAAAAATTGTATTGAAAAAACGATATGGCAACCTGATTCAAAAATCGACCACAAAATTGCTTAGCAGATCTTTATTGATTACACAATCACAAAACGATGTTTCTAATTAACGCGATGGGTTCAATTTTAAGATTGGAATTAATTTTTTAAGGAAATTCAACAATTGGAATTTGTTGAAGTTCTTCCAACTTTTTGAACCAAGAACCAGTCTATCGGTGAGCGTTTTGAGTAATCAAACAGGGAATTCCTAAGGTCGGAATAGCAGTCAATTCAACTTTGCAATCAGAATGCCAAGAAGACAAACAGAACAGGAGTAGAAAATTGAACAAAACAGTGTCAAAGAAAGCGCATAAAATGGAAAAAAAATAAAGGAGAAAATTGCGCAAAATTAAATGACAAGAAAGAAAAGGGGGAAATTAAAAGGATGTGGAGGACTGAAATTAAATGGCAGAAAGTAGAGGGGATGACAGAAATTAAAAGGATGGGAGAAGAGAAATTTAAATGGCGGAAAATTAAAAAGCGGAATAGTAAAGAAATGAATAAGATGAACAATATATGGGGATGAACAATTAGTAGGTGGATTGGGGGAGAAAATGTAGGTTAACAATCTTTAGAAAATGAAGACAACAATGCCTCCACTTACCACAATCCACCATAAACAACAGTTATTTCAAGCAAGCAGTTCAAGAACAATTATGAACACCTATATATATGAAAATTTGATCAAGCATATCATCAAACACCTAGAGGGAGTACATAAACGGCGCCATACAGCCCCCTACACTAGCTCAAATCGAGCAAGAAGACAGGCAATAAAAGCTGCAGTGCGACAAAAGATCACCTTGGGCTCAGAACAATCCACAAGCCCAACAGTTACATGGAAATTGAGCTTGAATACATGGAAAAGGTAAGGAATAAATCGGAAATTCTGCAACTATATGATGCTCAAATCCGCGGCCAAAAATGAAGGAAATCCCCCCAAACAGCTCCAAATTCAAGTAGCTCTGATTATCAATTGATAGCACCATCTTTCCCGGATCTAAAATTGGAGCCAAGGACTGTAAAACAAGCAAGAACAATCGATGAAAATGAGTAAACAAGTGCAACTAGGCCACGGCGTTAAGGAGCCAAAAAAGAGGGAAATTAAAAGAGAAAATGGAAGAGAAAGAGATGGTGTGAACGTAACTGGTGCAGGCAACCCCCATCGCAGATAGGTTCAGGTGCTAGATGCCACTGATTCAGGAGAATCAGATAAGTCTCCGTTTGGTTTGAGCAAGAACCAAAAATCCTTCTCTACTCACAAGATAAGGAGAAAATTTGGCATAATGCCTTTACTAATAATTCCAAAGTTACAAATGAAGAGAGGTCACCCCTATTTATAGCTAAAGAGGGCGGGCAAATAAGAGGGAAAAGAAGGAAAATAAAAGATGTGTAAAAAGCTATCCTAAGTGGGTGTTGAACCCCTAACCTTTGACTAATGTAGCTTAAGAAGCTACTTAGCCAGTAAAGCCACTAAAACCACTAAAAAGTAGCGCCCCTCTTAATGAGGAGGATTATGGAAAATTACAAAATTAATCCTATTACATTAATCCTAATTAAATGGAATCTTGTATGTTGACTTGGGTCCAAAGGTCAAAGGTTAAAGGTTGACCATGGGTGGTTTGACCAAAATAAGGTTGACCCATGCCTAACTCGGCTCTAAGCAATCCTAGCAGGTCCAAGCTTGCCGCCAGCTCACTAGCTCCCAGCTGTCAGCTCAGAAGTCCACTGATAGATGCCATCAGATACCTACTATGTTAAATCTACAATTCTGTTGGGCTTAACACTTGGTTTCCCTTCTAGATTCCCCTTAAAACCCATAGCTCTTAATAGATTCCCTATCTCTTCTGTTAATTTACTTTTAACTCCCTGAATTCTCTTTCTACTTCTAACTTCCTTCTCTCGATAGAATTCACAGCCTATGGCTTCCACTATATTTTCTAGATCCTAATTTTTGGGAAGTTACAACAGAGGCTCCTTCTATGATATAATGGTTTGTGCTTTCAGAGGCTTCCATTTAGATCTATAAATGATGTGTTGACACATATGAGGTGTCATATTCATTAATTGATGTGGAAAAATATTATTACATGACTGTGTAAAACTTCTTTACACTAACAGTGTATAATAATTAAACTCTTATAATTTTAATTCTATAACCACTAAAAATTATTAAATTTTGAAATTATAATCGTCCATAAGAATTATTAAATGATTATTTTCTATGAGACCCTATAGGTTCTTGACATTCCGGTGCCACAATTTTTAGCTCGCATGGGATGACTGGATTAGCTAAGTTGATAATTAGAATTTGTCATTTGAATCCAAAATTAAAACTTTTCATCTTCTTGCCCATGTTTCTTTAGCCTTCCAAAATTTATGATAAATTTCAATTTTACGAACTATCATGACAAGATTTTTTGTTTCAACTCATTTACAAATATTAATAATAAAAATATTGATTTTGTAATCCATAATTTTTGAACTATAATTAATGATATTAACTTAAATTTAAAATCTAAATAAGGGGAATACTAAATTGACATTTTATATAATTACTAAGGTTAAATTATTACTGTAATTACAATAATTTAGCAAAAGTTATAGCTTATTTCTATTGCATAAATTTTAAAATGAAAATATGAATAAGGGGAAAGCAAGGAGACCACCACCAACTACAACAATAATAATAATATAACAAATTTTGTAGTCTTTTATTCCTTGATAAATTCAATATTAAAAATGTAAAAATGAGATTTAATATTTAAATAATAAATATAATGAAATAATTACTATTAACATAATTATAAAACTTTTTAAAGTGCTTTAGCTGGTTTAAAATTCCCTATAAATTAGAGAAAATTTTATTATTATAGTGACATTTTATTATAGTGATATTCTCATTAAAATAATTACTATAATTAAATTATTATTATAATTATATACCCATTAATATAAGTATTATTACTATAATTAATTAATGATGATTAATAATATTAATCCTTTAAAATGTAAAAGTGAATTTTTTGTGAAGTCCATTAATCAGTTTGAGGATCCAAACTTGATTCAAAGACTTAACATCCTTTAGTTTTAATGATTAACAAATAAGATTATATAAAGAACAAATAAGAACTTAACGAGGTTATATAAACAGGTTCTACTGAGAAAGGTATATGTTTGTTGATTATGTTTCAGGTCAAAATATTTATTGGAAGTATCAGAAAATAAGAATCAGAATCAGAATGAAGAAATATTAGAATGTCAGAATCAGAAGAACAAGAATGCAGAATCTAAAGAAGAATAATCCTCAACAGAGTTGAAGCAACTAAAGAACAGAAGAAATTGAATGAAGACAAGATGAAGCAGACTGAAGATTGAACATTAAGAGATGATCTAATGAAGACATGAAAAGAGTAAAGCACATTTCAAAATATGGAAGCTTACTTCTACAGTAGAAAAAGCCAAGACATGCTTTTCTACCTCGATCAAGTCTTTCACATAACAAGGAAATTATGAAAAGACTTTCTACAAGGCATATTGCACCTGCAAGCAAAAGGAATGAGTATGCAGATCCACTGCATCAACACCTGCAGAAAATGAGAGTATGAAGAAGACTAAAACAAAAGAGAGCAAGAAAGATGTTTGAATAAAAAACACAAAATTCAACATCTCTACAGAAGAAGAAAGATAGAAGAAGAAGAAGAAGAAGAAGAAGAAGAAATGAAAAAGAAGATCAAAGAAGAAAAAGAAGAAGAAGCCACAAAGAAAAGCCAAAGTTGTCTGAAGCGAAGAAGCTATCTGAAGCTGTCTAAAGCAAAGAAGTTGTCTTAAGCAAAGAATCTGTCTGAAGCGAAGAAGCTGTCTGAAGCAAAGAAGCTGTATGAAGCTGTCTAAAGCAAAGAAGTTGTCTTAAGCAAAGAAGCTGTCTGAAGCAAAGAAGTTGTCTTAAGCACAGAAGCTATCTGAAGTATTAAAGTCATCTAAAGAATGACGTGGCATCATCTACTGAAGACTTTAGCCATCTAAAGTTTGCTAAGAAAAGTTGTTTCTCTGCAAACACGCAAAGCTTAAATTGGCAAAGTCACAGAGACTTTTCCTGGTGTGTTTAAAGTTCATACACCACTGAGGAAATCTCTGCACGTGCAGCACTCGCAGCAACAACGGTGGCAGCTTTACTACAGCACCAAGGTTGTACTATGTCAGAACTTTTAAGAAGCGTGTCTCACAACGGATTAAAAGAAGACTATTTGCTATCTCTAAATGATAGTATTTCAACGGATATTTCCTCATTTATACAATCCAAAAAGAAAGCAGAAGAAAGCTGAAAGAGAAAGCAAAAAGCAGAAGAAATTCAAGAGAGAGAATACGCAGATTAATATCAAGAAACATCTCTCACAAAGAAGCACATAACAAGTGTCAGAACGGGATCGTCTGTACACCTATTTGCTTAAGGAGAAGCAACCGTTTGAGAAGCTATTACACAACGGCTATATGAGCCACATCATCATCAGCTCAAAGGTATTATGAATCATCTTCAACGGCTATATTCAAGAAGAACATATAAATAGCCTTAAGAAAGAATTTGAAGATGTTGATTGAAAGGATCAATCAAGTTACTGCTAACCCGTTGGTTAGTAAGTAAGTTGATCGGTTAGATCAATCAAGAAGAGATAAGAAAGACAACCAACAAGAGTTGACCAGAGCTAAGGCTGAATGCCAATTAGTCAACAAGGGTTGATCAGAGTGGATCATGTGGTTCTGAGAGAATCACATTGGTCACTGCTGGATCAATCAGGCTACTGACCTGTTGGCCAGTTAGTCATGTTGTTCAGTTGATCAGATTGATCAATCAAGTTGGTTGTTGGTCTGAAGACAACCATGCTGAGCAAACTGACTATCAAACCTGGAATGGTTTGAAGCCCAGAACATACCTTGGTATTCCAATGACACGGGTGAGAATGTAGCCCATGGAAACCAAAGGAATGGAGAAGGAGGCTGGAGCTTAATTTCACATCTTAGTCAGCCAACTCTTAGAGGATGGTATTCCTCATAGAAAAGACAGGGATTGTACTTAATTCAAACACTTGTATCACTGTCTATCCTTGTACTTAGTCTGTAATGTCTGTATCCTGAGTGTGTACTCAGTAATCACTATGTACGAGAAGAATCTGAGTTGAGAGGTTCTAGCGAACATCTAGCTTAGGTTGAGTAGTAAAATACTCTACACTTGGATAAGTGTCTGAGAGCCTGGAGTGGCTTGGTGGAAGAAAGAATACTCGGTGGAGCCTGGAGAGGCTTGGTGGAAGAAAGAATACTCGGTAGAGCCTGGAGAGGCTTGGTGGAAGAAAGAATACTCGGTAGAGCTTGGAGAGGCTTGATAGAAAAGACTACTTGGTTGGGTCTGGGTGATCCTGTGTCTGGAGAGACTGTACTCGTGTGTGTCTGGAGAGACTGTACTTGTGATGTCTGGAGAGACTGTACTCGTGTTTGTCTGGAGAGACTGTACTCAGTGAAAAATCCAGTGGTGGTTTGCCTCTGGGACTGGATGTAGCTCACGGGTTTGTGGGTGAACCAGGATAAATTCTGTGCCTAAGTATTCTTATCCCTTAATCTCTTTTATTTACAGTCTTTACATTTACATTGGGGATTGAAAAGTATTTTTCATAATAATCTTAACACAACGATTTCAATAAAACAAGCTTTCAAACAAACATAGCACAAAGACGTCTCTTATATCGTTTGAAGCATTACAAAGAATGTATGTTGAAGAACCTCTGAAATCACTGTCTGAGGTGAGTTCAAAAAGAGCTCAGTTCAGAAGATAGAAACAGATTATCTCTAATCATCTAAAGTATTTCAGAAACAGTTCTGAAGGTACTCTCTGTGTAACAATCTTCAGAAGATATTTTGAGAAGCCTTTCGATAAAAAAAAATCTTAAGTTTAAGAGAAAGTTTTTCTATCTTTATCATTCTTATTTTCCGCATGTTTCATTTAAACTCTGATCTTAAGATTGGTCTTTGAACGCTGTTCTTGTAAATGATATATTAAATCAAAGATTTCCAAAAAATATTCAATAAAGTTTTAAAACACTATTCAACCCCCCTTCTAGTGTTTCCTGTGGTCCTAACATTTTTTTTAGAAATTTTATTGAAAGGAATTTATTATTATGTTCTCTTTTTATATTTCATATGTTATTTTTACTTTCTTACTTTTATATATAATAAAATTAAAATAAAATTGAAATTAGCGCTACCACACATAAGTTATTTGAATTTAATAGATATACATTGTAAATATAAAAGTTTTACATTGTCATTCAATAATGTATGGATATATCATTTAAAGAGTTCAATAACATATAAGTTCTTATACTCCTTTGAGGTAATAACATGTCATTTGATAACAATGTAAAAAAAATATATTGACAATGCATACTAATTAATCTCTAGCACTATATTTGGTTTGAGAAGAGAAATAGAGAAGAGAGAAATGGGAAAGAGGAGATGGGAGAGAGAGAAAGTGATGAGAAATAGAGTAGAGAGAAATAGGAAAGAGAAAAATGGGGTGAAGAGAAATAAATGAGAAATAGAGAAAAATTGAGTTGTTTGGTAGGAAAGAAATAGAGATGAAATAGAGTGGAGAGAAATAGTATTTTTGTTTGGTAGGAGAGAAATAGAAAAGAGAGAAATTAGATTATAATATATAAGACCAAAATACCCCTAAATATATTCTTTAGTTAAATTTATAAAAATTTAAAATATTTAAATTATAAAAATAAATATTTTCTAATTTCAAAACAATAAATGTTAGAAAAATAAAAATAAAATCATATTATTTTTTAAATTATTAGTTAATTATAAAAATTATATTAGTAAATTTTTGTTATATATAACTAATATTAAAATATTAACACTTATAATTAATATATATTATTAAATATAACTAATGTAATTAATGTAATTTCTTAAAATGAAATCTAATGCAACGTAAAAATAAATAGAACCCTTTGTTTTAAAAAAATAAATTAAAGAATAAGAACAAAGAAAAGATGAAGTAGCATTCCAGCCAAAGAAGAATTGGAAAAGCAGTGGAGTATATGTGCGACGAACGCAGGTAGAAATAGGAAATAGGAATTGAGCAAACAGGGGCAATATGGTCCGATGAAAAGTAGGATACATTCACTCTCTTCCCCATCAGAATTTCTTCTCTTCTCTCACCTATTTGTTCTCAAAATTGTGGAGAAATTTCCAGTAGTGGGACCCATGCTCTGCACACTTCTCTCCTTCCATATTTCTATTATACCAAACACATAAATTATTTCTCCTCCCCCTATTTCTCTTCTCTCCCTCCTAATTTCTGCTTTAACAAACAGAGTGGTAGAGAAATAGTGGGAAGAGAGAGTATAGTGTCAAATCAAGAATTTTAATTTATAGTATTGGACACAAATGTCCTTCATATACCAATAATAAAAAATTGAAAGAAACCCACACAACAGCACAACTAAAGGGTATAATAACCCGGCAGAATGGGCGCACGTCTCTTTTGCATTTCTCCTCACTTTGGAGGAGATTAACTTTTAATGTGGGGCCCACTGAATTTTCTAATCTCTATGCTAACTATATACATACCAAACGCGGTGGATAGTAATTCTCTCATCCATCTCTCTCGCCCATCTCTCTCTTGTGTTTCTATTCAAACAAACAGAGGCTAAGTTAGTTACTGTACATATTTTTATCAAGAACCATAGTAATAATACTGACATTTAATATTTTATTGTTAAATTAATAAAGTTAAAAAATCTTTCATTTGTTCAAATGAAAGATTTAAAAATCACAACTATATGTGAGACTAAATATAATTAGTAATAATAAGTAATAAAAAATATATGTAAGGGACAAAAAAAACCTTCAAAATTCGCACGCGGAGTTAGAATTTTGAGAGCAAATCTGCTTTGATTTTCCTTGTTTATCAATTTCCTTCTCTACTAAACAGAGAAATCTACCTTTTACATTCTACTTTCGGCCAGATAGCCGCACGATGTGGGATCTCTCAATCATGCAAAAATATTTTAAAATGAATTTTACTCAACCTGCCGAGTCGTATCAGCAAGTTGCTGAAAACTCCAGTTTTGGAAAGTTGCTCATATTTTTTTCATAAACTGTTTGCTTGTTTCAAAGGTTTTCATAAAATTTGTAAAGAATTATAAAACACTATTCAACTCTCCTTCTAGTGTTTCCTGTGGTTCTAACATGGATCCCATTTCTTGTTATTAAAAGCTCATTACAAACCTTAAAAGTGAAAAACCATAATTTTCCTTGCCTTAGAGGATAAAGGAGCTCTGGAATTGTTTTGTGAATAGGTTCTTGAATAAGTGTGGGGGTGTATTTGATTTCTTATCTTATCTCCTCATGTGGATACTCTATTGTTGACCTATGGCTAGTTATAAAAAAATGGAAAATGAAAGAAATAAAAGTAAAAGAAATAGAGAAGAAAGAATAAACAAAAGCTCAAAAGAAAATGGTATAAAAAAGCAAAGAAATAAAGTGTTCTTAATATAAAAAAAAAAAGTGGGTCAAAAGGTAGAAAAGATGAGTTTAATTGTAATCTTGAGATGTATGTGTTAGTGTATGCACTAGAGACCTATATGTTTTATTTTGAACATCCATCACTTGTATCATATCATTATTTTATAAAGGCAATTCCTTTTATTAATTCTTTTAGAATATAATTATTGTCCTTAGAATAGTAAGCTTAAACTTCATAAGAAATCAAGTAGGTGACTTGATCGTGAGATCTTATGAATAACTATTCTTAAAATAGTCCCTGGTCAAGTATCATCTTAGGACAAGAGATGCATTTAGACTAGTATGTGAGTTCGTTGATGATCACATCTCACATCTCACGAATCATGGATATAAGATATCATGTGCTCACATAGGTACATATTAAGAGTAATGATGTACTGGACTGACCCACCTTAAGAACGTTACATGGATTGTTACATAAGTGTCATGAACGTTTCTTAAATTGATAAATGTTATATGAAGTCCTTTGACCTGAAATCACTACGATTCCTACATAAGGAATTATGTGTTTTAATTATCATCAAACATTGCTTGTAACAGGTGATCATAAAGTTGGTATTTGGACACATAATAAATTATGTGGTGGGATGTGAGTGACCTAGATGGGATTTGTTTCTCCTATGTAACAGGAGTTATATCTTTAGGCCTCTTGATAAAGTGAGACTTCAAAATGCATGGCCATGCTTATGAGGATAAACATGAGATGCTTATGTTCTGTACAGTCTACTTGGGGATCAAGAAAACATAGATTGAACTATACAAGGTTGACACATTTCATGCCCTTGTGTTCAATTAAATATTTGGACAAATGGACAGATCATATAAATTGTTATCATAAAATAGGATTAGTCAAAGTTGTTGACAATCTCAATATTTGGGTAGTAGTGATGCATTGCTAGATGCCGCTCACTATTTATGATATTAAATATAAAAAGGTTTTATTTTAATATCATAACCAAATATTAAAAGCCTATTGGGTCACACGCATACAACAAGCCGTTATGAAAAGATAATAATTCTAATTTGATTAGAATTATAACCTAATGGGTCGGGCCCATATGTGTTAGGGATAAGTGAGTGAGGGGTAAAACCCTAACCACCACTCTATAAATATAGCATGAGATGCATTACCCTAGACACACGAGTAGTCGCTCTTACTCTCTAAACACTACTAGCAGAGTTGAGGAGGGTTTCCTAGTTCGGCTGTTGGCGTGGACACCTCTAGAGACGTGGCTGCTATTGCCTCGTTTATAATCCTCAAAAGGTATGTCATTATATTTCATGAATTATGTGCCTTGATTCGTGTTTTCGCATTAACGATCATAACAAGGGAGGGAATCCATTCATTCCGTTGCACCCTGACCACATGCTTGATTCCCTTCAGTATGCTACTTGCATTTATTCTTGGATTTATTCCCCGTTGCTCCTCTATTCTCTTTGGTTTTTAGCTTCTTATCCTTCATTTTCCCTACCTTTACCTTGACCCCATTACATTCTTTATGAAGTCCTCTTGATCTTTGCTTGCATGTGTTTCAATTGTTGTGGATATTAGAGTCTTGCCAAGCTTATGGTAGTGCTTGCTTTCATGAGTGCTTTGAGTGTATGTACACAAGCCTAAACATTTGAGAGTTGGAGAGATTGTCTTGTGAGAATTCTATCATTCTCTATTCACCCCTTTGATTTGATCCACCCTCTTATTTGCTAAATTGTAGGGAATTCCATTCATATATTTTCTTGATTCCTTGGATGTTGTATTTTGTCTACTCCTATGCATCCTTTAGATCTCTTGATGATTATGCCATTTGTATTTGCATTGTGCTCCCTAGTATATTTTTGGGTTCATGTGGTGTTTTTTCCCGGAGTGCAAAAGGGCAAGTGGGGGGGAATTTGATGAACACATTTTTATTGACACTTTGCATGATTAATCTTAGCTTTCTTAGACTGTAATTGTGATTAAATCCACTTTTTCAATTGGGATTTACCGAATTGGGCTTTAACTGTAAATGTTGTTTAATTTTGGATTTTTAAGCCTACTGACCTACATGTCTTGTTTTAATTATATCTAGAGCTATAGGTGTCCGATTTAGGTGATTTCAGTGGAATTGGAAATCTAAGATCCGGGGCTTTAATTTGATATGTTATATGATTATATTCCCATGAAGAAATTAGGAGCAATTGCAGTTTGAAGCTGAGCTACGGAAACTGACACAGGAACAACATTGTTTTAAGAGTTGTATTAGTGTATTAGGCCTGATACTTGTTAATCAAGGCCCAAACATCATTTAGATGTGATTAGTTAGGAGTAGATCTATAAATAGGGGTACTTACTCTTTTGGAGGGAACTTTTTCTCATTTTCTAAAAATTCAGATTTGATTCTCAAGTGTTCTTAGCATTGGATTTTGAGGTTTCATCTATGCAATTTCGTTTTACAATTTTCTGCACATTTTCTCTTCTTCTAATCTCTAGAATTCTAGGATTTTGAATCTTGAATTGGAATGCATGCTTCATGGTTCTTCTTCTCCTCTTAATCCTAAAGTCGATCTTTAGTTTTCAAAATTCTAAGATGAGTCTACTGTTTTCTTAATTCAGTAGGTTAGGGATTAGAATTCTCACACAAGTTTACTTAATCCTTGTATGAGATAATTGATGAATTGATTGGTGCTTAATTGGTTAATTCGAATTTGTGTAGAAATTGATAATTTTCTGTAAATCAATGATAGATCGTATGTGAATGAGCTTGAGAATTGATCCATTTTCATGCATATTTCTTAATTTCGAATTTTACTTTTATGTTCTTGAATCCTAGAAAACAACCAAACAAAAATCCCCTTGCTTATTGTTGAATCAACAATTCTTGTGAGTAAGTTATTTGCTATTGAATTTATTGAGAGACGATTTTGGTTAATTTTTCATTAACTACCTTTTCTTAATATTAATATTTGGTTGATTACGGCCTCGATCGTCATTCGATAATAATGTAAAAAAATTATATTGAAAATGTATACTAATTAATGTCTAAATTAGTTATTGTGCATCATTTTTCTCAAGAACCATAGTAATAATACTGACATTTAATATTTTATTTTTAAATTAATAAAGTTAAAAAATCTTTCATTTGTTCAAATGAAAGATTTAAAAACCACAACTATATGTGAGACTAAATATAATTAGTAATAATAAGTAATAAAAAATTATGTAAGGAACAAGAAAAACCTTTAAAAATCACACGCGGAGTTAGAATTTTGAGAGCAAATCTGCTTTGATTTTCCTAGTTTATCAATTTCCTTCTCTACTAAACAGAGAAATCTACCTTTTACATTCCACTTTCGGCCAGATAGCCGCACGATGTGGGATCTTTTTGAGACATCTTTGTTTTCATAAACTATGTTCCGCAACTCTCCTATTTCGTAAAATTGTGTTGTTACTTTATCTATTTTTGTCTTTTTAACTCCACATTCAAGTAAGCATATTCTTACGTACGCGTACCTTAGCCAAGAATTCTTCTTCTCCTTCTGCAATTTTCGTTCTACGTCAATTGTTTGTACACATTCTCCCTATGAGGTAACCTGTTCTACCCTTGCTATCACCTTGCTGCAAGCAGAGTAGTTTTGCACGGTAATAACAAGGCTTGAAACTGTCAACACATAATAACATGATAAAAGTGTTATCTTAGTGACGTGATACTGTACATGTGCTCTGGTAATTTCAGACCTAGCTAGTATAGGATTTTTTTTATCTGTGGCTCTATTGATCTCTGAAATTTGCAGCTTTAAATCACATCATTTCATGAGATGCTACAAAATAATATATGTTGTGTAGAATTAATTTTAGAATTAATAGTTATGAATAGTTGATACACGATTATATGTTAGAAGAAAGTGATTCAAAATCAATTCTAATTTATGGAATTGAATCTATACTATACCTATTTGGGAAATAAATGGACACTAAGAACATGTTTGATTAGCGTTAAAACGTGGTAAACTCATATTTTCAACGTTAGAAATAGTTGCGTTTTGAAATCCAAATTTAAGTTTGTACAGTTTCAGTGTTAAACCAAACACACACTAATCCTCTGTTTGTTATGAACGATTTTGCAAAGAGAGAAGTAGCAGAGTGAGATTGGAGAAAGAGATACCAACCATCGCGTTTGGTTGGGTAAGGGAGAGATAAGGAGTGGGGTCCAGCATAAAACTAATCTCCTCCCTCCTTCAAAGAAATGGAGGAGAGAAAGGGGTAAAATTATAAAATAACTATTTTACCCATATTGACAAAAAATAATTATTAATATATTTATATTTGAAGAGTAGTTTAGTCATTTTACTTTTTACACATTTCTCTTTCTCATTTTTCCATAACCAAATAACTATCAAAATTAATTTCTCTTTTATCTTACTCTTATTTCTATAATATTAAACGACCTTTATTTCTATTTATTTCTCCCTTCACTATCTCTCTTTTATATTTCTCTTTTCGCTATTTCTTTATATAAACCAAACCGAGCATCATAGAGCTCTTCAATTTACTTGCTCAGTACAATTATGCACCATCAGCTAACAATTTATGGTGAGTAGAGTAGCTGCACGTTCTATCGTACTAAGCCAGCTCTGTTTGGTTTCTGCACATGATAACAAATGAAGGACGGCTAGCTACAATTCAGAATTGGATTTTTTTTTAAAAATTAATTCGGATTCTGACACTTGGCTTGAAATTTGGTTAGAATTGTACTTATGATATGTGAATAATTAGGACAAGTAGATGTGATTAAAAGAGTTAATCCGGATTAATTTTTGTCAACGATATTAGTTGTGGGTGTTGTCTCCTGTAACTATTGATAGTGATGCCTAGATTCCTTGCCAATGGTTTTATATGAAGCCAAAAAATAAGTAGTTCTAATTATTATTAGTGATATCTCATGCAATCATGTTGAAGGGATATGAGAGTATACCTCAGTACTTTCTTTAGAAACAGGACAAAACTATTATTCATATATATAAATCAAAATAAAATTTATATACGAGGGATAATTAACTTCATTCTATAATCTACTCCCTCCGATCCTATTTATAAGAACTTTTTTAGGGTAAGTCTTGGTCCTTTCTATAAGAACCTTTTCAGATTGTCGCATGCATTAATTATTTTTTGACAAAAATACCCCATTAGTGGAGGTAGGTGCGTAATTAATTAGTAGAGAGAGTATGACACAATTGAGTAGTTAAGTGGAAAGAGAAAGATAATGGGTCTCAATAAATTCAAGGGTAGTTTAGGAAATATCATACACATTCTTGACAAATTTATTACAATCAACTAAATTAACCAACTTCCTTAATGCGTGTGATATAGTTAAAAGGTTCTTATAAATAGGACCGGATGGAGTAATTCATAATCAAATTTAAGTATTCTATGTGAATTCTATCAATATTGCAAATGTTTTAAACGACTTAAAATAATCTTCACTATTCTAATTTGGATATTGAGGGATTTTTTTTTATAATAATGCAAGTGTGATAAAAGAATTGCATCATTAATTAGTTTTATCGTGACTAATATTATGGCAATGTTGGGCATTGGAATGAGAGATATACTAAAAATTATGAGACCAATAAGAGAGGAAGGCAGAAAAGTACAATTAAGGTACTGGATGCTTTGATTTTGGTAACTAAAAACTTAGTATTCATTCATATGGAACGATTGCTTCGATGCTGTTCCTTTGAAACAGTATCTTATGTTTCAGAGATGCCAAGCACAAGCCATAGCATTTGGCACTTTTCTTCTTTGGGGTCGGGGATTGGACCCTATGGGATTCGATCCTAGTAGCTATAACTACATAGGTCCTAAAATGGACCCGGTTACTGTTTAATTTGAACATGTGAAGTTATGAGTGAACCAAGGCCTGACAACTTCGGAAAAGAAGGGAAGAGTTTCCCTTTCTTATTTCTATTTTACACTTTTAAATTTAATTATATTCATTGAACCGGGCGCATACACACATATTATAAATGTTATTTATATAACAATATTTATAATAAAGAGAAAAAAGAGAAAAATATGAGATGTGATGAATAATGTGATGTAAAAAAATAGAAAAAAAATATATTATATAAGTTGTTATATATTTTATATTATATGAATATGTTATCTCTTTTAATTTTCACATGCAAGTAAAAATTATGTTTATGTGTGCGGAATTGTTACCTTTTCAAATCATGACCATAATGTGTAGGTTTTTTACTATAAGCCCCTGTTTGTTTGAGTAGAAATGGAGGAGAAGAGAAGTGAGATGAGTGGAAGTGGAGGGAAATAGACCTATTTCCTTTGTTTAGTGGCACAGTGGAAATGAGGAGAAATGCACTTTTTCGGTGGGTCCCACGTCTTTTGTATTTCTCTCCAAATTTGTGGAGAAATGAGGAGAAATGCACTTTATGGTGGGTCCCACACCAACCCCTTTCACATTTCTCTTCTATTTCTCACCTATTTCACTCATGCCAAACAACCTACTTTCACATTTCTTTTCTATTTCTCACTCATTTCACTCACACCAAACAACCCTTATTTCTCCTCTATTTCACCTCCATTTCTCTTCTTCCCACTTCTCTTCTATTCATTTCTTTTCTCTCCATTTCTCTACTCCCACCAAACAAAGCCTAAAAGACATCAAAGTAGAGAGGAGATGATGAAATTGAGGTAAAAATACCAAAAAAAAATTGTAGGGACTAAAACTAAAATGATCATATTTAAAGGAACTAAAAACAAATTTAAGTTGAGCAGAAATAACACATGTGGCATGCTGATGTGGCACTCTATTTGCCACATCAGCTAAAAGTTAACAACATGGACCAAAAAGGCTAACGTAAAATTTTGTAGGGATGAAAAACCAAAAAAAAATTACAAGGACTAAAAACAAAATGACCCATATTTATAGGGACTAAAAACATATTTAAGCCTATATTTTATTTGTTTGGGTCTTGCTAACGAGTGCCCTGAGGGCATTGGTTAAGGATCCATATATAGAAAACTTTTATTGAAAATCACAGCATTATTGATTGTGTCTATAACATTAAATTTTACACACTCCAATAAAAAATTTTCTATGTTTGGTTCCTTAACAAGTGTCATAAGGGCACTCGTTAGCATTTTAATTCCTTTTAAGGTAAGTTTCTCAAGTGATTTGACCTCTTAAACTTAGGTCCACTGTAGACCCTCAATTTTATTACTATAAAAAGTAAATTTTATTTTGTAATATATAATAGGCTAAAATATGTTTTTCGTCGCTGTATTTTCGATCAACTTTAGTTTTCGTCCCTGACTTTTAAAACCTTTGTTTTTTATCCCTATACTTTTGAAATACCTTAATCATAGTCCCCCAATGTTAATTAATTTCGTTAAGTTGCTACTGAATTCAATTGCTTAAACATCCATATTGATTAAATGAGACTCACCATTAAAGGCTAATATGAAAATTCATTAAACAGGTCAATAATTTAACAAACTTAATTAACATTAGGGACGAATACCAAAGGTTTTAAAAGTATGGGGATATAAAACAATGGTTTTAAAAGTAAGGGACGAATACTAAAGTTGACCAAAACTATACAAGGACGAAAAATATATTTTACCCTATAAAATAATAAATTTTTTAATATTAAATTTATACTATTTATGATAAAGGTCTACTGGGTTTGTCTAATATACACAAATGTAAAATTTATGTAATCATCCACAAGTAAATTTTACCCACTATAATAGGTTATGCAGGTAAATTGTTTTCCATTTTTAATTTAAAACTATATTTTACAATAAACTCCCTACTCCAAAAATTATCCACAAGGAACTTTTGTATTCTTATTCATGGTATCAGAGATCTACCGAGTTATTGGAACACCATCTAAAATTAGAATTGGGAGTGTGCACCGTCGCAATGGTAGCCGCAACTGATAGGTGACGGGAATGGTTGCGGTTCGCGCGCATGAGAACGATACTTGGAGTATAGCATAGTTGAGTGCTTATAAATTATAATATGATTGGACCATATAACAACTTGTGTAAGGTTTGGGCTCGCGTGCATGAGAACGGGTCATGATGGTTTTGTTCAGTGCAAATCGGTGAATTTGCCCCCTGCGCATGATATTGGGCCTCACATGTTTTTTGCTTCTGCTCCATTTTTTAAGCTTATTTTTTAATTTAGAATTTCAAATTTAAAATTCAAAAATCTTTTTAAATCTGATGTTTATCCATAACCAACTATATTTTTAATTTTAGATTTGACTTGGTCTTCCAGTTATTTTTCTGGTAACCACATTTGGTACTTATCCTATCATTATCCCTGATTTTTCGGTGCGAGCTTTGGTATTCATTCTTATCTGATTTTCGAATATAATTTTTAAATATTTAAGGAATTCATTTTTTCAAAATACTTTTAACCTATCAGATTTTTTACTACATCACTTCTAATTTTCACACTTAAAAAAACTGAAATGAAACTTTCTCTTCTTCTTTCCTCTACTGCTCTGCCTTACTGACGATTTTTTTTTGTTTAACCACAGGTATCCTCCACAGGAGACAATCATGTTTGAGTCAGAAACATCCACATCATGGTGGGGCTAGCTCTCCCAGCGGGGATTTTATCCATCCACAAGACTCGAACCCCTTGCTTAAGGGGAATCAAGCATGTACCACTTGAACCAACCCCCGTTGGTCTGCCTTACTGACAATTACTTACGATTATCTCAGTGTATCTGGGAAGGGCCTGTTATATCCTATAGGGGGTTACGCATACTACGAATTAACCCTTAAGTACAACGTATATCTACGCGTCTCAAGCTTTCTATTTCCTCAAATTTCAGGGTCAACCAAAATTATTAAAACTGAAATTGATTCTCTTTCAAAAAATAATACTTGGATCTTGGTTTGATTTACCTCCTGAAGCAAAACCAATTGGGTGCAAGTGGATTTTTGAAAGAAAGTATAATTCTGGTGGATCGATTGAAAAATATAAAGCTAGGCTTGTAGCCAAAGGGTTTTCTCAAAAACAAAATATTGACTATTTTTATACCTTTGCTTCAGTGACTAGAATTTCTTCAATTCGAATTTTAATAGCTTCGGCTTCTGTTCACAAATTGCTTATACATCAAATGGATGTAAAAATTGCTTTTCAAAATGGTGATTTAGAAGAAGAAATATATATGTCTCAACCTGAAGGATGTGTCATTTTTTGTGAAGAAAACAAAGTTTGAAAATTTCCCAAATCCTTGTACGGTTTGAAACAAACTCCTAAACAATGGCATGAAAAATTTAATCAGTCTTTGATTGATGATAGTTTTTCTGTTGATAAAGTAGATAAACATGTCTACACAAAAATTGTGGATGGTGAATGTTTGAGTATATGTCTATATGTTGATGATATGCGTATATTTGGTACTTGTGATGATATTGTGAAAAGTACAAAGTGTTTTCTTGCATCAAAGTTTCACATGAAAGACATGGGTGAAACAAGTGTGATATTCAGTGTTAAAATCACAAGGAAGGATGATAACATACTACTATCCCAAGAACACTATGTTGAGAAACTTCTTATGAAGTTTGGTCATTTTGATGACAAACCAATGAGTACCTCTTATGATGCTAACACTCAATTAAAGAAAATTTAAAGGTGATCTTGTTGCTCAATCTAAGTATGCCCAAATTATTGAGAGTTTGCTATACTTGATGAACTTTTCTTGACTTGACATAGCGTATGATGTGGGAAGGTTAAGTAGATATACTCAAAATCCTAAACAGGATCATTGGGTTGCACTTGTGAGACTCATGAGGTATTTGAGAGGTACCATGGATTATGGTATTGAGTATAATGGATTTCCAGTTGTATTGGAAGGATACAATGATGTTAACTCGATCTCAGATTCAGATGAGACAAAATCCACTAGTGGTTATGTATTTACACTTGGTGGTGGTGCAGTGGTTTGGAGATCATCCAAACAAACTATAATTGCAAGATCAACTATGGAGTCAGAGTTTGCAGCTCCGGAATTGGTTGGTAGTGAGATTAAGTGGTTGAAAAACTTCTTAACAGATATTCCTTTGGGAATAAAACCAACACCATTAGTGTCAATGCATTGTGATTGCCAAGCGGCAATAGCTAATGCAAAGAGTAAGTCTTTCAATGGTAAAAACAGACACATGCAATTAAGGCATAATGTGGTAAAGCAACTGCTAAAGGATAGAATAATATACATTGATTTTGTGAAGTTAGAAGTGAATTTGATAGATCCTCTAACAAATCCTTTGGGAAGAAAATTCATATATGAAACATCGAGGGGAATGGGACTTAAGCCAATATGAAATTTGGTAACCTAATCTTTGTGATTGGAGATCCCCTGAAGAAGGTTCATATGGGTAAAAATAAGTCACTTGTTAGTAGGGGTGGAAGTAGTTCAAGCCAAGTTAGGCTTTGCAGGGCCCAAGCCTGACCTACATTATATTTTCGTGGCCCAAGTCTGGCCTGAAGCCTGTCATAGGCCATGTTGTTAGGCCTGGTCTGGCCTATTTGAAAGTCTGGTTTTTCCTATTAGCCAGTTTAAAACCTATTTTATATTATGACCTTTAAATGGGCTAATAAGTCTATTTCTAAATAGGCTAATATGTTTGCGAACTAATAGGCTTACTTTTAATAATGTAAATATGTCACTAATATATGTCTTTAAATAGGCCAAAAAGCATATCTCTATGTAGGCCAACATGAGAAATTTAAAAGATATATTATTATACTATTTATTATGTATAATATATTTATATTTTATCAAAAATAATATTATTTATAAATAGGCTAGTTCGTCAAGCCTAATAGGCTTTTTAAAAAGCCTAAGTCTGACCTATTTAATTAAAAAGGTTTTTCTTCAAAAGCCTAAGTCTAACCTATTTATTAAACGAGCCAAGCCAAGCTAGGCCTTAAATAGGCTGAGTTGTAGGCCCCCGACGAGCGGCCTGACTTATTTTCACACCTACGTTGTTAGTTATGCTAGCACAATTTTAATAGTCCCTTCCTATGGTGTGAGGCGTGCTAGACTGCATTATTAAGAGGATAAGCTTAAAAGCTTTTAATGATTTTCATATCCCCTATGGGTGGTGTATGAAGTGCAACAAACACTTGCTAAAATCACCTATATGAGTATCAAGTGAGGCCGCTTGTATGAGATTGTGGTGAAATCTCTAGAGCACTCATGAATACCAAGCGCACACATGGCTTATTGACGCAGAACAGCGTTAACAGTAAGAATTGTGGGGGTGTAATGTGATTAGTAGACCTCTAACATATATCAAAGTGTTTTGGTTCATAGAGTTTGCTTCACAAACTCACTCTTATGTTAAGTCCTACCAGTCTAGGTTTGGTTCATAGTCCAAAAGACACCAGATTCGACGCATTGACATCCGTAGTAACCCAGCGTAGTTTCCTTCTATCTTTCTTTATTCTAAAAATGTTTTGAAATATGTGAGGGATTGTTGTGAGTTTTTAGTGTATTTTAAAACCTTTCTAAAACCAATGTCCCACATTGCTTGGAGTAGAGCATGGTTGAGTGCTTATATATTAATGTCATTGGACCTTACAACAACATGTGTAAGGCTTGGGTTCGCGCCCATGAGAATGGGCCTTGATGGTTCGGTTCGGTGCAGTGCAATCAGTGGATTTGCCCCTTTGTGCATGATATTGGGCCTCACGTGCTTTTTGCTTTTGCTCTGTTTTTTAAGCTTATTTTTTGAATTTTGAATTTCAAATTTAAATCTTATGCTTATCCATAACCGGCTATATTTTGAGTTTCGGATTTGACTTGGTCTTCCGTCTATTTTTTTGATAATCACTATCTGGCACTTATCCTAATCCTATCATTATCCTTGATTTTTTTGTATGAGCTTTGGTTTTCATCCTTATTTGATTTTCGAATTTAATTTTTAAATATTTTTCAGATTTTACTTTTTCAAAATACTTTTAACCTATCAAATTTATGACTACTTCACTTCTCTTTTTCACACTTAAAAAACTGAAATGAAACTTTCTCTTCTTCTCTCCTATATTGCTCTGTCTTATTGACGATTACTTATTGTTATGATAACTTGATGCATCCGAGAAGGGCCTGTTATATCCTGGATCTGGGAGTTACACATACCACGAATTAACCCTTAAGTACAACATATGTTTACACGTTTCAGGCTTTCTGTTTCTTTAGATTTTAGGGTGAACTTAGGATTGGTGACAGCATTTTTATAGTTTAAACATTCTTTATGTGGTGCTTTGATAGTATTATCTTTTTTTCGTTAGAAAAACATATTGTTGGCAAAAATTATATGAATATTAATATAATTTTGTAATTTTTTTTGGCCCAACTTTTGGTTGTCTTGTCAAATAGCATGCACCAAACATTATTTTTTAGTTCATTATAAAATTATTTTTTCAGCAAATATATATCTAGACACTTTGGCAACATATCTTTTCTGATGTCGATATATCTTTTTCTTATATCTATCACTTTGGGCTTGCTCACAAGAAAACCTGACTTCTTTGTCAGTACATTGTTCTTGGACACTCATCGTAATTCGTAAAAAACTCTTTTCGTTTTATTTTAGAAGATTTTCATAAAAAAAAATATTTATTATGACTAACAAAGAATTTTTATAAATACTATTTTATCTATATTTATATGAACCCCTTTGGTGATCGAAGACAAAGACAAGAGTCATTTATAACACTGGCAGCGTTCTGGACCAGGCCTGTCCAAGTGCAGAATATGTTTGGGAGAAGTCCAGGCCTATCCTATGGGCCTATGTGATGTGTCAAGTAAAACTTAGCTTTCTATTCAGAAAAAAAATATTCAGAAAAATTAGCATAATATGTGTTTGAATTAATTTTTTTATATTAAAAAACTTCATTCAAATTTTTAGAAAATATAAAAAATAATGTATACCAAACTTTCATTTATTCTGATGATCAAACAAATAAAAGACGTTTTATACCAATATCAATTAATGCATGTGAAAAAATAGTTATAACATGTTTGGATTTATCTTGAGATATTCCAAAACCACGTTTAGTTTTGTCAAAGGTGATTTTAATAAACTTTTTTATGTTTGGTTGTTTTAAACTAAAAAAATTTTTTGGTAGAAAGAAGGGTAGAGCCCCACTAAGCAGCAATACGCCTAACAAAATTAACACCAAAAGAATTCTCAATGAGAATATTAGTAAGGCTGAGAGGAAACTCAGAAACAATATGAAAGCCTAATTGATAAGAATGACCAATCCTAGCTAAAAAGTGTTTTGAACTAAATTGATTTACCTTTAAGCTTAATTTTAATTAAACATGATAAATCATAGTTTTTGTAGTGAGTTTAAAAATTTATATTAAATTTTATTATAAATTTATTTTTAATAAAAAATATTTTCAAACATAAATTATATCACTCCAAACTTACTTTTAAAAAAAATAAATTTTATAATATTATCAAGCTCAAATTTTTAAACATTGACCCAAACACACAGGATACTCTATCAAATTTTATTTAAAAAAGTTGTTATGTAAGTCATGTCAAAACAATAACGGTATAAAAGAATGTAATCAATGTGAAAATGACTTTTTTTTAATGTGGTTTGACTCGGTATCTTTAACTAATTTGGTCTTTTTTGGTCATGTACTTGCTTAGAAAGTATGTAACTGTTTGAATAGAAAATGGTAGTAGTAAGTTTGGAGGAAAGAAAAATAAGAGAATTATACTATTTTTTTAATTGGTTATGGAGAAAAATATGAAGGGAAAAATTAGTGTAAAAACTATATCAAAGTTTTATCTCGAGTAGAGAGAAGACATGTATTTTAAGGAGTGTTTACCTTGATTTTTTATAATAAAATTATCCTCTCAATCAATTTGGGGATAAATATCCTCTCAAAGTTCTAATAAAAGTCAAATGTGAATCTTTCGAATAAAAAAGTTTAGATTCACTAAAATATATCCTTAATACATGGTAACAAAATTACAAACAAAGCATGTAGAAACTTCACAATGTAACAAATCCAAGATAAACAAGAGAATATAACGAACAAAACATGCAATAAACTTTTAATATTGTGAAAATTATCCTACAACAATAAATGAATTAAAATACAAACGTGAAATGATGTATTACTCCATGGGAACATCTATAGATTCCGCTATCGGGAAAGTCAGGCATGAAATCACGCTAAGGTAAGGTTTCTATCTAATCCATCTAGAATAGGATCTACTCTATCTATTTGATTTTCCACTTCTCCCTGGCTGACTGAATAAAGAAATGGAACCATCGTGGCTGCTGGCACAGAGTTAGCCGATGCTTATTCCCCGGATATCGTCATTGCTACTTCTCCTGGAAAAGAAGTTCACACGACCCGTAGGCCTTCTCCCTCCACGCGACATTGCTCCGTCAGGCTTAAAGGAAGGACGGGGCTCAAAGACAGGCTGAAGGCAGAGAAGGATAGACGAGACAAGGAAGCAAAGGAGAAAAGAAAGATTGGAATAGAATAGAGGTAACGGTTGAACGAACGGTAGACCCAACTCTATATACTTAGCTGGAAGCAGGGCATTCCACCGATTCCACTTAGGGAGAAAGCCTTTCCCGTATCTATTTGAACCTGATCTGCAAACAATGGCTTTGTATAGACTTGAGTAATTAGTAAAACGACCCCTTTGGCATTATTTGACCTACTATTCATAGACTACTCAACCTATAACGGGAGATACCTCAAAACCTTTTCACGTTGGTGGCAATTACAATCATAAACCTTAACTCCCATTTGCATGCTATAATAACGTCTCTAGAATCTTATGGTAACTATACATTTAAGGTTTCCTTTTTGGACCTTCTTTGAATGATTTTTAGCCAGGTATATTTCATATTGTCCCGGTTTCAAACAATATTTCTTCATGAGTCACCCTGTTTCAAATCTGGTCATTTCTAACGGGTAATCCTTTCATAAAGCATCCGCAAAAACGAATGATCAGACCAATGACTCCATGCATTAAATGCTATGAGACAACATTCAAGACTTCTATTTAAATGTTAGCATTGTTGGAGATCAATAAATAGAAGTCTGAAGAACCAAAATGAAAAGAAGAGAATGTATACATTGAAACACTACATAAAAACTATTATTCTTCCATTCTTCATTCTTTGTAAAGTTTCTTTTCAAACTTATTGTTTGATTGGGAACTTGTTACTCTTTTCATTGTAGAGATATCCATCCACACCAAGTGTGTAAACACCAAAGTGTAACCTTGAAAACCTTTTTTTCTCATATCTGTGAGGTTTGAGCTTGGGGAGACTGGTTGTTTCAAAGAATACTTGTGTGTGAAGCCTGAGAAGGATTGTGATGAAGAATATATATTGTAAGGTCTAAACATACAGCAAAGTATACTTGTACTCTATTAAGTATAGTTAAAACAATATAACTGTGTTAGGAACTGAACGTAGCACTTGAGTTAAAGTGTGAACCAAAATAGATCTTCTGTGCGATTCTCTTTTCCTTACTCTTACTTATTTTAATTTATTACTACCTCTGGTCCTATTTATAAGACCAAGAATAAGCCTTGAAACTAGTTAATTGTAATAAATGTTATAATTTTACATTTTATTCCACTAATACTCTTAATATTAAATAATTAAAATATCGACAAAGTAACTCCTAATTAAAGCCATTATTAAAGTAGTAACTCGTGGTCCAATAGTTGGTCATTGAAAATAGTGTAGTACATCCACTATCATAGAAAATAGGTGAGTAGTGGATAATAAATTAAGGGTATAAAAGGAACTTCATAATTAATACAACCCAAAATAGTACTATATTTCTTATATTTACGACCAAGCTAAAATACCTTTTTGTTTCTTATAAATAGGATAAGAGGTAGTATCTTGTAAGTATCAATCTGAAGCTCTAATTGGAAACACCGTCTCAAGGAGAACTACATTAAGTGTTTAAAGTTTGATGCGTTTAAAGAAAATTCATAGCGTGAAGATACAAGTGAGTCTGAAGACTTTGCACAAAAACAGAACTTCATAATTTTCAAATTTCAAAAAAGATATCCCAGGACTTCATAATTTTCGAAGTTCCTAGCGTGAAGATACAAGTGGGTCTGAAGACTTTGCATAAAATCAGAACTTCATAATTTTCGAATTTCAAAAAAGATATCCAAGGACAAAGATGTTTTCAAAAATGCAGAAAATCTTACTCTCTAAAAGGCTAAGCAAAAAACAAACTTTTTGATATAACAATACTAGTGTTGCTTCAAAAGAGAAAAAGTAAAAGTAAAGACAACTACTCTTTAGGAAAGCATTGTGCATGTACCATAAAGCATTTATAACAACCTAATGATCAAACCAATGACTTCATGCATTAAATGCTATAAGACAACATTCAAGACTTCTCTTAAAACAAACACACACAAATATGAGTTTCCATTGTGATTGCAAACATAGAGGATGGAAGATTCGCCATTAACAGTGGTAGTGCTTAGGTCACATACAATAGAGAGGTGTAGCGAAGTACGGTAATCTGATTTGTCACGACTAATAGTGTGTTTGGTTTATATCAAAATCACGTTTCAAACGTGGATCCGGACAGAAGCTACTTTCTGTAGCGTTGAACCGGATCCATGTTTGAAACGTGATTTTAGGGTAAACCAAACACACTATAACTAGTGATAATTGAAATTGGGACATAAGGAAGGAAAAGAGAAAACCTAAAAAAACAAAAGCAAATATCTTATAGCAACTAAGCCCCGAACAGGATTGCCTCTGGTAATAGAGGATACCTGTGATTTACACCAAAAAATATCTTATAGCAAGGATAGAAAACTCTCATTTAATGGAGAGAAAAACCCTATACAAAGGGAAGAGAAGCCCCCAAAGGGGGAGGATATGGGGTGTTCTAGTTTTATCTGTGACTCTGTTTAGGGTTCCTTTAATTTGATTTTTCATAAGATAACCTCAAATTCATGCATGAAACTCTTACTCCACCCCTACCCCAAAAAAAGAAAAACAAAACAAAAACACCTTAAATTTGGGTAAGGAGTGTGCCAAATTTTGTGTATGATATTTTATTTCGACTCTTTACGTCTTAAAAAGAGATACTGCTTAATTTGCAAGTGTCAATCTAAACTTGTAACTTTTTTAAGGGACCACAGGTAACCTTTCTCATAGAATCCATGACAAGCACTCACCATCAACTAATAAAGATATTGACAAAATTGACTCTGCTACATATTGAAAGAAAGGACTACGATTATATAAGTATGCAGATAATAATACAAATCAAGTGTCCAATGAATGCAAGAAATTAATTTTTCTTATTGATAAGTATATATGACAAAGAACCCCTCAAAAAATATAAGAAGCAACGAATCAATCACTCACCCACCCGTAAAAATCAACATTAGGTAACAACAAAAAACTTTCTAAGATACAACGTATACATTCTAGTAAAGCAGCTAAACTGTAAATACAAGAAATGCAACAGAATCCAGGAAATGGAAAAGGCAAACATGTTGCAAAATCCAGAGTCCAGATATAGTCACATCTAAGGCTGAAGGTTGGCTGTGAAATTCTTAACTAACATGTTCATTTGTAGGTTCCCATGCCTACTCCAGTCTCACCACCACCATAAGGTTGGAAGCTTTCCCTGGCACTAGAGTAGCTGACATAGTAGAATTCAGAAACTATGGCAGTGAAGAAAACAAAAGCAGCACCAGCAGCAAAAACTCCCTTCCTAACTGTCTCGCAAGAAGGGAGATCAGCCCCAAAGATGGTCCTGTACTTGGTGTGATAGGCATTTTCCACTGATCCAGCCAACAAGCACACCTCAGCTATGAAGAAAAACACCCTGAAAGAGAGAGTTGCAAAATAAGTGCTGTAAGTTTTGAAAACCACAAAAACAAGTTTTCAGTTTTTGATTTTGAGTTGTAAAAACTTAATTGAAAATTTGTAAAAACCAAAAAATGAAAACTTGCAACCACCTCGAACGGCCCCTTAGTTTGGTGTATTGGTAATTAAACAAGATTAATCAGCTTTGTAGGATACAAAAATGACTGAATATTCTATATTTAGTTAAAACTTGATATCACTATTGCTAATTCAGTGAAGAATGAATGATATTATACCAGCAGATTATGAAAAGGATAACAGCGCAGGCCCTTGAGCCTCCAGGGCTTAGAGGCTTCCCGCAACAGAAGCATCGACTTGCAACCATTATAAGGACTTGACTGACCATGAGGAACAAAAATGCTCCAACACCATAGCCAGTTGCTATATCCGAGTCATAGACACAGTAATTATAATTCGCTTCACCATCCTGAACAATCCTGGCCTGCCAATGAAAACAAATTATTATGTTAAGCAGGAGGTAAAAATCTAAAAATTGATTGCATCCTAAACATAGAAAAGTAAATTCATAAGTCACTACAGGTGGATTAGTGGTGAGGGGTTTGGATAATTTACAAGAGATTATATAGATTCAAAACTTGGTGCAAAAAATGTACCAAGGAGCCAAAAAGCCACTTTCTTTCTTCAACCTGAAGAATTATGATTATACATCTCTTAAATCTGGTAACAGGATTACCATCACATCCACACAAGCACTTAGTGAAAAATTTGAAAACTACATGAGTTTTTTGTTTGGTGTATATATTAAAGATTCTGCATTTGAATTGAACCATGAGTTACATGGACCAGGATTGAAAAAACCTTGACTACTCAGTTCTTTTAGCAATCAGAAGTTTCCATTAGGGAAACACCATACTTTTATTAATTGGGAATAAATTCATAATCAAGCAAACTAATAAGCAATCCAAAGCTAATGTGGCACACATTGCATCTTTGAAGCAAACAGATTGACAAGCTTTCCTGGTTGAATTTCGTTGACAGAATTCTGAATTGAACTATTTGCCTAAATTCAATATATGTTCATGTTAAAACGTTCAAAGCTATCTTTAGGCAAGCTAATCTCATTTGAGTCCCAGATAGATATGGGAAAATATGAGATCTGACGTTTCACAACACAGAACATATCTTCTTGTTTGCAAACAGGACAGTAGCATGTATATAGGGATCTGGATTTTCTATTTGCAAACATAGCCATGTAAATCAAAAACCTATTATTCTAACAATGAACTTCTTGACCCTATAGATAAAGGTTCGAGATTTGGCATGTCTTACAATGCAAACAGCCAAGAACAAAGACACATAAACACAAGCTATTGCAGATAGTTTGGTTTGTAAAGTTTATTCATATCACAACGAGTCTACTTGAAAGAACACATTTTCAACAAGAAACAGATCTGGGTATGGCCACATCAGAACAAATTGGGAGTTCAACAAAGAAACAGAGTAAGGTTCTTTGAAGCCTTTATACTAACACATGATAAACCTAACATTAAATTCCCAACATACAAGAAAAATTAAAGGCTAAAAGATTCATTAAATTCAGGCGAATTTTCTCATTTTATCAGCAATCAAGGAAGAAAAAAATAAAAAAAGTACTCTAATCTCCTGCAATGATTGTATGATTCTTCTCAAACCCATAACCAAAAACATCACTGAACTCAAACCCAGATCTTATTTTTCATTTACAGAAGAAACATCGAGACAATGGGAGGAAAAGGAAAAAGGTGAATTGAAATGTGAATACTCACAGTGCTTCTTCTCTGCTCAGCAGCCACGGCCAGTCCAAAAGCAATCAAGTCAAAAACGAAGACAATGATGAGTAACAGCTTGGAAGCCATGGATGTGAATGGGAACAGAGAAGAGAAGGAAGCTGGATCTCTCTCTCTCTCTCTGCACTGTGTTGTGTTTCAGTGTCTCTCCCTGCTCTTTGCTATAAGCTAGTGTGGAAGATAAGCAGTCATAAATTACCAATAAATAAATAAATAAAAAGTGTTGTTGGAAAAAATAAATAGAAATAGAAAAAGACGTGGCACCAATTGAATACCATCTGAAAATGAGTATTTTACCCGCAAACACATAGATTACTTACCTAATAATCATATGATTTTCTTTTGCAATGGGAAGTAAATCAGAAAATAATAATTCTTATATGAAGATAGTGTCTATACATATAACTATATAATTAATACAAATTTTAAAATAATATTTAAATAATTTTCATTTGAGTATTTAGACCTTTATTTTGTTTTTTTAATACATCCTGAATTTTAATTAATTATATTTATAAATTATAAATACTGTGTTTATGCAAAAGTTGTCTGAAAATGATAGGTGAAAGGTGATCATACATTTAATTTGTACAAAGCGTTTTCAACATTAGTTGTTTATGTATATACTTATAATTAAAATGTAAATATGTTATAATAATAAATTGATGTGTAAATATATGGTTGCGTGTTATTATTTTAATTTATATATAGAATCAAATTAATCAAAATGGGTTTGAATTTTTTTATTAAAAAGAATTAAGAACATAACAAAACATGATAATTTGATGATTTCATACGAGATAAAATCAATTTTTAGTTTCATAACTTTTCTAAATAAAATAAGTTTCCAAGCTTGATAATTAACAAAATTCCTCTCGTTAAAATTGTTGATTGTGATTGCATAATAAGAGTGTAATAAATAACATGAGAATGGCCTATTTGGGGGCGTTACGGTCTTTGAATCGTGTTCGGTGGGAGAGTCGGTGAGAAAAAGAAAGTTGTTGAAGAATTGAAGAAGGGGGCAGTATGGTAATTTGGCTCACATGAAAGTGACCAGGGTAGTTGTCGGTGAAGGCATAAAAATAAAATAGAAGAAGGGATTTATCATTTATTTACGTAACAGTGAAGGAAGGACATACAGATGAAGAGGGATCATCAGAATATGATGCTTCAGCAAGGCAAAGTGAATCAACTTCTTTATTTTAATTTTTAACCCTTTTTTTCTATATTCCTTCGATGAAAAGAAGAAAGAATCAGATCAGACCACACGCCATATACGGCTGAACATTGCTTTCATTTGCAGCCTTCTGTTTTGTTGTATGTTTCTCTGTTTGGTTGACTTTTTTTTTGAATTTTTTAGGACATTAAAATTATTAAATTGGAAATTGAACGGCTGAGATTTTAGACTTTACATTAAAATGGTGAAACGATGAATTTAGCCAGCCTAATCCTAGTTTAGTTTATAGGGAAATGCTAATGAGTACCCTAAGGACACTTGTTAAGGAACTAAAAATAGAAAGCTTTTATTGAAATGTGTGGTATTTAAAATTAAAAATGCAATCAATACTTTGATTTTCCATAAAAATCTTTTGTAAAAGAAACGTTAACCAGTGTCATAAAGACACTCGTTAGCATGATCATAGTTTTTATTCATTAAAAAAGTTGCAAAATATAATTAAGAGTTGTATATTTGGTTTGCGGCTAACTTTAATTCATGAAACATAATTTTAGTAAAAAACCAAACATTTAATTTTTTTAGTGTGCTAAATATAATAAGTGAATAAATAATCCTCCTATTGTTTACAATCTTCCTTGAAAACAAAGATTTTTATACTAAATATTGGATATACTATGAATGATTGTCGTCTACAGCGGTAATTGGGATGTATATTTTAAAAATAAAAATGATAAAAATGCAAAGTACTTTACATGATCATTTCGTTTACCTATTTGATAAAATTTTGCACGTTAAATATTCATTAATTTTTTATTTTAATAACATAAATCCCTAGGGTCCATGATATTTTTTTTTTGGTATTTGACCAGGGTATCCACCGCCGACAGCAGTGACTAATCCCCTCGCTGGTTTATAGGCACCTCGATGGGTGGGACAGCTGGCCCTGGATTTTAAAGGAGCTGCATGCCCAAGGCGGGATTCGAACCCCCGACCTTGGTTAAGCTTGGATCAGCCCCCTCCGCTGAACCAACCCCCAGGGTTCCTAGGGTCCATGATATAAGTCTATAAGAAATGAAAAATGTTTATTAAAATAGAAATTATTAATTATATAAAAAATATAAAAGAATAATAAATACTTTCTATTTTAATAAAAACTTTACAAATTTTTATATTTTTAACCTTAGCCCTGAGGGCTAATTTTATCAAAATCATTTTTTTTATTGGAATACTATCTATCCTTTGTTTCTAACAAGGAAAATAATACTTTCACACACAAAATTGGGATGTGAGAGGTGTACGTAGGAAGGAGAAATAAAATAAAAAAGATTGATTAGATAGAAAATGAAGAGGAAGATAAAAAAGGAGGTGCAAATGTCTTTGCTAATAAAAGTAAAGAGCATTTGGTTTGCAAGCTAAAGAAATCCATTTATGAGTTGAAACAAGCCTCTAGGCAACAATATTTAAAGTTTGATTAGGTAGTCACTTTGGACCAATGCATTTACTTGAAGACTAGTGAGAGAAAATTTTTGATTCGTCTTGTATATTGATGTCATACTTCTTTCCAGTAGTTGCATTATGCTTCTGAATGAAACAAAACAATTTTTTAATGAACAATTTGATATGGGGGGCCAGGTGAAGCTTCTGTTGATTTTGGCATCCAAATTTTCACGATAGGTCACGTGACATTCTTGGATTGTCTTAGAGAGGATAATTTAAAGACACCTCAAATAATTTAATATGTATTCTTTCTCTCCATGTGTTGCACTTGTTCAAGTTGGTGAAAAACTTTCTAATTCTCAAAGTTCTTGGAATGATAAAGAGAAAGCTAAAATAGTGAAGGTTCCTTATCCTTCTATAGTGCTAGAAATTTGATATATGCTCAAGTTTGCACTCATCATGATATTGCCTTTATAGTTAATGCTTTAGGGAGATACTTGAGCAACCCAAGTTTGGGTCATTAGAAATCTTTTAAGAAGGTCTTGAGATATTTGTAGGGAACCACAAATCACATGTTGATCTATAAGAAGTCTTATCAACTTTTGGTATTTTGATTCTAATTTTGCAAGTTGCCTTGATAATCAAAGATTCAATTTTGACTTTATTTTCATGAAGGTAGGGGGAGCTCTTTCTTGGAAAAGTGTCAAACAAACTCCTATTGCTACTTCTACCACAGAGGCTATTTGTTAAGCCATATGGCTAAAGAATTCAATTTTTGACTTTCACGTTATGGTCTTGCGGAAAGCATTTCTATGTTACTTGTGATATATTGCAAGAACACTATTGTGCATTTCTCTTAAAACAATAGAAGCTCTTCTCAGAAAAAGCACTTTGATGCGAAGTATCTGTAAGTTAGAGAGAAAATTTTAGAGTATCAGACTCGCATTGAGCATACTGCTACATAAAGCATGTTGGAAAATTCACTAACCAAAATTTGACTTTTAGATATTTTTAGAAACAAATCCTATAAACCACATGGGTCTTTTGATGTTTTGGTTTAGTGGGAGTTGTATTTATTTATTGCTCTTTTCTATTATGAGATGTGTATTGGTTGACGTCATCTTTGTTATCATATCTCTTGTAAGTACTTTTGAGATACTTAGACCGATTATAAAGATTACATGATATTCATTTATTTTAATTGTGTTTTCCCTTATCCAACACTTGAATGAAATATGAGTTATTAACATTTACAATATAGACCGTTATCATATGCTATTTTTTTGCATCGTTGAAACTTACATTTCTTAGATTGTTGATTGGTGTTTAGCCATAATCGATATTCCGAATTTAATCATTGTTATGTTTTGACTCATGTTATCCAAGTGGGTGAATGTTAAATGTAATGGATGAATTTAATTCATTATTATATTATTAAATATCAATTATGAAAATAATTAATTTAATTATTTGCACTTAATATATGATTGATATATTTTTGGGCTTTTAATGTAATTGGACCGCAATAAGTTGAGCCCATTACATAATACTCATTGAGAGGTCCAGTGTTTCATCTATCTAGTGGGTTATAAAACTGATAACTCATCAAGCGGATTGATGCACCTAAATACTCGCCAAGTAGGCATCACTCTCTTAAATGTGTAAAAACGTGTTCATGACCAAGTCCTCATGAAATCTTCAATATTGATAGGTACACTTTTTTTATATTATGATAGGTACATGTTTTAATTGAATTATATGCTTATAATTGTATTTTAAATATGTTATAATCATGTATCTGTGCTCCTGTTACCAAAGATGAAGTCTCCAAGGCTTTATCATCTATGAAATCATACAAGGCCTGATGGTTTCCAAGCCATTTTCTTTAAAATGTACTAGGATAAGATTGGTGGTGATATATGGAAATTTGTTAGGGATGCTTTTAGTTCAGGGGTGGTCCCTACATCAGTTGCTGAGGTTCTGCTAGTGTTAATACCTAAGACTGACAGACCTAATTCTTTTAAGGAATTTAAGACCTATTAGCTTATGCAATTGCATTTATAAACTAATTTCTAAAGTTCTTGTGAATAGACTAAGACCTATTTTGCAAGATCTGATTAGCCCTTTACAAGCAAGTTTTATTTCAGGTAGAAGTACTTCTGATAATGCAATTGTCCTTCAAGAGGTAGTACATCATATGAAAAGATCTAGAAGTAAAAAAGGTGACATAATTTTTAAGTTAGATCTAGAAAAAGCATATGATAGGGTGGATTGGACCTTTCTTAAAAATGTTTTACAAGAGTATGGTTTTCCTAGGATAATAACCTCCCTAATTCTAAATAGTATTTCTACCACCTCCATTACTCTTCTTTGGAATGGTAGGAAATGTCCCTCTTTTTCACCAAAAAGGGGTCTTAGGAAGGGTGATCCTTTGTCCCCCTACCTTTTTGTTTTATGTATGGAAAAGTTGGGAGCAATGTTGTTAAATGCTGTTGATAATGGATCTTTATCTCCTGTTAAATTATCTTCAAATTGTCCTGGTGTCTCTCACCTATTTTTTGCAGATGATGTGCTTCTGTTCTCAAAAGCAAAACTTGCACAGGTAAGGTTACTTTCTCATATTGTTCAACAGTTTTGTAGTTTCTCTGATTTCAGGGTGAATTTGGAAAAATCTAGAGCATTCTGTTCTCCATCAATTCCTATGGCATGGAAACAGAAGTTGTCTCAACTGGCTGGCATTCAATTAACTGGATCATTGGAGAAGTACCTGGGATTTAAGATCTTTATGAATAGGCCTACAAAGTCTGATTTTTAACATATTCTTGACAAGGTCAATCACAGGCTTGAATCATGGAAGGGGAAGTTGCTTAATAAAGCAGGAAGATTAACTTTAGCAAATTCTGTTATGAGTTCAATCCCATCCTATTCAATGCAAATTCAATGTTTTCCTGAAACCATTTGTGAAGCTTTGGATAGATCAACAAATAGATCAACAAGGAACTTTATTTGGAAAGGGAATACCTCATCAGGGGTGAATCTGGTTAATTGGGATACCATCACACAATCCAAGAAAAAAAGTGGGCTTGGTGTGAGAGTTGCAACATTCCAGAACATATCTCTTCTTGGGAAGCTAGCTTGGTCTATCCTTCAGAACAAGGAATCCAAATTATGGATTCAGATGTTGGGTTCAAGATATGGTACTGGTCACAATGTTTTTCATAAGTTTAGAGGTGCTTCTTATGGATGGAGATCCATTCAGAAATCAGCTACCATTCTACAGGGCGGTTTTTCTACTAGGATTGGAGATGGATCTTCAAACTTTTTGTTTGATCCCTGGCTCCCCACTGAGCCCTTGAGTTCAGCAGTTAATTTTGTAAATACTCATGACATTGAGTTGCAAGTTAGGGACATTTGGGATGGTAACTCATGGAACTCGGATATGTTGTGGACTAGTTTACCAGAAGTTTTATGTCAGCAAATCACTTCAATTCAGCCCAAGATCACACCTAATGTTCTTGATCTTATCATTTGGGAGAGCTCACCTAATGGCCAATACACAACTAAGGATGGGTACAATTAGATTCTACATCAACATAGACATCAAATTGATGATAAAGGGTGGACTTGGGTTTGGAAACTCCCCAGTAGTGAATCTGTTAAATTTCTGGTTTGGTTAGTTGTTAGGGAGAGGCTACCAACTAATGAATTACTGCATCATAGAAGCATAATTGCTTCACCTCTCTGTATGTTTTGTCAACAAGAATCTGAAGATGGACTCCATTGCCTCAGATCTTGTCCAGCTGCACTCAAAATCTGGGATCTTCTTGGTTTCAGTACCAACAATAAGTTCTTGTCTATTTCTAATTTATATGATTGGATCCTCTGGTCTAGTAGAACTTTTGGTAGTGAATTCTTGGCAGCTATTTGGGAGCTTTGGATTGCAAGGAACTTTAAAGTGTTTTCTGATCATGATACTCCTACAACTCAGATTTTGTGGAAAATTCATAGTCTCAAACATATTTTCCAATGTGTTTTCTCTCCAATGCAGAGTGGAAATAGTACTGCAGTTGTTCTAATAAGGTGGATCCCACCTTTACCTGATTTTGTAGCTCTGAATACAGATGGTAGCTATTCTAATAATTCTGGTTTAGCTGGTTTTGGAGGAATTCTTAGGGATTGGAAAGGAACATGGTTAAAAGGCTTTTATGGTTATCTTGAAGATTCAAATAGCCTACATGTTGAGCTTATGGGTATCAAATCTGGGCTTCAACTTGCTTGGAGGGAAGGATACAGGTAGCTTAAGTGTTGGACTGATTCCACACTAGCTATCTCCTTAATCAAGGGGGATCCTCCATTGTTTCACAAGCATGCTGGTGTTATTAAAGAAATCCAGGACTTGTTCAAATTGGACTGGATTATTGAGCTTAATCACATACCAAGAGAAAGGAATCAATGCGTTGATGCTTTAGCTAATAAGGGTGATCATTCAAGGTCCTCTTCGGTTGTTACCGATCAAATGGAAGAGATTTCAGAGCTTGTGCTAGCGAATGCTAGAGGAGATTGTTATCATAGGGGTAGATTTAGTTGATAGAGTTTCTTTAGGATTTTATTTTCTTTTTTTCTATTTCTTTTAATTCCTTATTGTTACCAAAAAAATCTAGGAAAATTCATTTATTATTTTTTTATAATATTCTTTAAATGCTAACGAGTATTCTTTAAACACAAATTTTGATACTAAAAACCATAAGTTTTTATTGGAAGATACAATATTTATACTACATATACAAATACCATAATTTTTAATAAAAAAAATTATTTATCGATTCTTAAATATGATAAGGAGGGAAGGATACAGGATATGGGTATCAAATCTGGGCTTCAACTTGCTTGGAGGGAAGGATACAGGAAGCTTAAGTGTTGGACTGATTCCACACTAGCTATCTCCTTAATCAAGGGGGATCCTCCATTGTTTCACAAGCATGCTGGTGTTATTAAAGAAATCCAGGACTTATTCAAATTGGACTGGATTATTGAGCTTAATCACATACCAAGAGAAAGGAATCAATGCGCTGATGCTTTAGCTAAGAAGGGTGATCATTCAAGGTCCTCTTCGGTTGTTACCGATCAAATGGAAGAGATTTCAGAGCTTGTGCTAGCGAATGCTAGAGGAGATTGTTATCCTAGGGGTAGATTTAGTTGATAGAGTTTCTTTAGGCTTTTATTTTCTTTTTTTCTATTTCTTTTAATTCCTTATTGTTACCAAAAAAATCTAGGAAAATTCATTTATTATTTTTTTATAATATTCTTTAAATGCTAACGAGTATTCTTTAAACACAAATTTTGATACTAAAAACCATAAGTTTTTATTGGAAGATACAATATTTATACTACATATACAAATACCATAATTTTTAATAAAAAAATTATTTATCGATTCTTAAATATGATAAGGAGCCACACCACAAAAGCTAGCTATTGCACTAGCCCCTTTGACTAGGGTCGGGCGAACACTGCAATGTCGGCGTCACCACCTGCGCCGCTCGATTGCGGCTGCGAGCCATGGTGGAAAGCCCTAATACCAATTGATAAGAACCTTGGGAAAACCACATCACAAAAGCTAGCTATTGTAGTTGGAGAGCCCAAGGCCTTATAAACCCCACACCGGAATCTCATACTTCCGATGTGGGACTCCAGTCCCATACCTTGCAATTGGATCCTAACAGACCTCTTCTTCCTGCATACCCAATTCGGCATCTTAAATAAAATCATGGAAATTGTGATGTTTAACCCTTTAAGCTGTGAAAGAAAAATTACGGTGTAATATAGTTCGTCATGGTCGTGATTGAAGCCCTTTCATGTGTCAAAACCACTAGGTGGGAGACAACTTCCTTGTGAGTAGTGACAGAACATTTACAGCATAATCCCTCCTGTTTATTAAATTTCTCTTTTCTTTTGGAATATGGTGCTGTTTGGAAGAGCTTGTTTGAGCTTATCTTATGACATAAGCACTTAAGTAACTGTTTGGGTAAACTTCTAAAAAGAGCTTATGACATACTCATAAGCTGTTTTCAGCTTATTTCAATAAGCTCCTGAGAATAGCTTATAGAAGAGCTTATGGAGAATTTAAGTGTACTGCACCCTCTTTAATTTTCATCAATTTTTTCAAGAGCTTATTCATTAAGTGCTTATTGAATAAGAGCTTACGTTATAAGCACTTAAATAAGCTGTATTTCCAAACGGGGCCTATATGTTTTATTGCAGTTTGAAATTAGTTGTTGTGCAATATTCTATTTCCGTGCTTAAGCATCATTAACCTTCAAATCAAAATAACAACAACGTGTGTTTTATCAACGTTTATGTAATTCATTCATGTGCTCATGTGAACAAAATGGCATCCCAGGCACAGCTAAGATCCGTTGTTTTTCAGCAAACTTTTTCATGGTCTTAACAGTTAACACATCCTCGTGAATCAAATTATTAACTGCTATTTATGTAGTTGTATTGTTGAGAACTATTATTAATTATTAACACATCTCTCCCTTTCTCTTGCATCAATACACGGGCATTTCAGAACTATACTAATGCAAAATACCTTCAGTTGTTGGGTGAGTGAGTGTTCAACATTCATTGAATTGGTCATGTCTTCCACTACCTGTGCCTGCATATGCTATATAATGATCATAAGCTACCCTACTCTAAGGTTCAAATTTTACAGAAAAGCTAGCCAAATGAGGAAATGAAAAAAAAAAACACATTGCTGTAACTGATAATGGCAAAATTGCTCTTCACTCAAACTGCTCTGAAGCTTCATTTTCAGTGAACCCCAACTTTAAAACGAGAAAATACTTCACATTGCAAAAGAATATCAACATGAAGTAATATGAAAGCAACACACAACCAAACATCACAATTTCCATGATTTACAATACAAGGAAACAAGTTTTGACATCAAACTACATTAAACAAGATAAGCCCCGTATACAATTCTAAATTGGAAAATTTATTACCTATGCAATCCTTCCTTAGGATAATTTACATCACCACCCCTGGTATGACAGCAACTCCCAAACTCATGGCTTCATTATTATGTGTGGCAAGCTGGAAACTATCTACAATCATCCACATGACTGCCATGTCATCACATGAATGTATTCAAAAATCAAAACAACAAATAATTCAATGTGCCAAGCACTTTCCATGGAAGCAAAGAATGGACAAAGTAAATTCTTGTTGAAATATTGAGTGACCGAAAGCATGGAAAAAGAGAACTGATGAGTGCTCTGAACCTTTGAGGAGATTATTATGAACACATTTGCAAAAAATCAATCACAAAGGGTGCTTCAGCTCCTTCTTCCAAAGAAGAGAAGCTTCCGAAATCCCTTTGCTGCTTTTGAAGAGTCTTCATCAGTGCTCCATTTTTTCCTGGAGTGGATTGGTTCTGGTATAACTTGGTTGCTCGGTGGAGGGGTAGAAATTTGTATCTCAGAGACTTTAGGAGGCATAGCATTAATTTCATCTATTTTTTGATTAACCTTTGAATTCACAGCAGAAACTGTTAGGGGCTTGCTAGGTAATGTAGGAGTAGGATTTATGATAACATCAGTATTATGTTGAGGTTTGTTATCACCAGGAAGTGAAGATAACTTGTCCGATACTTCTTCACCTCTTAATTGATTTGGCAAAGATGAGTCCATGTGATGCTGGCCAACATTTTCAAGCACTTGTTCTCTTTCTGGAGTCAAATATCTTGAATGTTTGTCTGATGATGCCTGGGATAACTCTCCATTGACTTTCAAACCAAGATTATTGTTATTTGGTTCAACAGCTTGCACGGCGCCAGAGTTCACTGGCAACACTACCGAGGCTTCCATTTCATTCTTTGCTTGGGTACTAGTATCAGGAAGAACTCCCCCTTTTGTTTTCTTTGCATCTTCTTTATGATTTGAAGGTTTGACTTCTTTTGGGCCCTGTTTCTTCTTTTCATTGCCAGCAGCCTTCTGCAAAGGCACCCCATTAGCCTTGACGGATGGTTTCTTGGTTGGACCTGATTTTGCTTGACTTGGTGAAACCTTCTGCTGGCTTACTCGGGCAGTTGCGAGGCGTTCAATGGTGGAATTTCTAAGGACTGGTTTGTGCAATTTCTTAGTCTCCTCATTGGATGGATGAATCTTAGAATTATCTTTCTTTGCAGAAGTCAAGGAAGTCTTAGTTTGTGTTCCAGTCTTCTTAGAGGCACTTCTTTCAGCAATTCTTTTCTGCCGCTGAATCAGTAACTCCTCCTTTCTCTTTCTACTTTCTTCTTCCTATTATAGTGGGCAACAATGGTGAACAAATAAAAATTAGTTAAAGAATGGGGGGTACCCCTATAACTTATGAAATTGCAACTAAAAGCTATAGAAATTATTAACAAAAGAAAAAGTTCCAGATGTATTTGACGCTACTCAAAGTGTTGGTTTTTTCTAGGCTACATATTGAAAGAAACTTTCCATGAGTATTTGGCACAACCAAAAGTGTTGTTTTTCAGCCATATAATCAAACAGTCAAGACACAGGAAAAAAATGAACAAAGAAAGTTCTACTTAATGAAAATATACAGGTAGCAGTTAAATTCAACAAAATTCCAACACTGAAAACTCACGACACAGCTAGATTTATTGAAATCACTTGCAGAGTGATTTCTTAAAGTGTGGGGGCATAAGTGAACCTTCTCTTAAGGCGATAAATTCCAATTCAATGAAATCTCAAAACTATTGAAAACTCACCACAGTCACAATTATTAAAATCATTTGAAGTTTGATTTATCAATTTGTGGGACATAAGTGAACTCAATAAAAGTGATAAACTCCAAAACAGACTAGACTTTAACGCAACCTATCATACCATAAAACCAGACTCTAAAAATCATATAGGGACAGATAGTGTTTATTATACAATTAAATGGTTTTACTCTTAATTTTCATTTTCAGCTCATGGTTTCCTTAGTTGAGTAAATCAATTTAAAATGGATGAAATGTACACTTCAGATGGGATCTGCACAATTAGTACCTTAAGAGTAAAGCTTTTAGTTCACTTTGTAAACTGTCTAGGCCTAGAAAAAATTCGCTACCCTCTATACCAATCTGACCAACCTTTTGGTTGATTCCTGATCTAAGAAAGCAATTAAGTATCCCAAAAGAGAAATGATGTTTAAAAAAATTTCTCTTTCATTCACTTAACCATTTAAAGAAATTGGTAGAGTCTAGACAATTGTTAGTTTACCTTCTCAGATTTGCTCTTCATAACTGTAGTTCTGCTTCCTGGTGATGCTTTGTTTCTTGACATGATATCAGATTTGCTTTTCCCAAGAGTTGCATTTAGAGCCTTAGACTTTGCCTCTTTACTTGAAACTTTCCCAGGTCGAGCTCCAGTAGTCTTTGTATCTGCACCCTCATGATTATTTTTATCTGTTTCAACTTCGGAAAGCTTTTTATTTGCTTCATTTGATGAAATGTTATTTTCAAAATCCATTTCCATGCTCCAGGGTGCTGCACTCTGCTCTGCAGCTGAGTCACGGTCAAGAATCATGAAGAGATCATCTGGCTCATGGGAATTTAAGGTTTCAGTCTTATTGCGTGAACCTTCTTGTTTTCTGTTTGTGAATTCAGTAGCACCAACAATGTCTGAAACCAAACTTAATTCAGCTGCTGATTGAGAATTGAATTGATCTTCTGATGGTCGAGCTTGAATCATGAAAGAGTCATCAGTCAAAATGTCTTTCTTGTTTTTCTCTATAATTAAAGAATCAGTAGCTGATGATGAAACGGAAACACCATTAATCATACTGAAATCTTGGTATCGATTCTGGTTTGCTGGTTTATCAGATTGATTGACAATGAACCAATCCTCTTCTTTCTGACATTTAGTGAGGGAAGATTCTGGGCCACTGCCAGACAGAGTTGACACAGAATAGCTACCTGATTCTGTATTTCTCTGAGGATACAACAGCTCCTCATCTGTGCTATTTTTTTTCTTCATAAATGAAGTAGCGTCCTTACCTCCCTTAAAGTATTCATCACGGTTTCGACCTTCACTGCCCAAATCCCTCTCTGTTACAACAAAGGAATCATTTGAAACTACTCGACTTTTAGTGATTTCTGGTTTGTGGTTAAATTCAGCTGACCTTCCATCCTCAAAATTCTTGTGCACAATATATTCCTCCTGAAACTTTATAGGCTGTTTTTCTGTATCAAGAGTAGAATCATCATCTTTCAAAAGAAGATTCTGGAAAGCATCCCAGTTGTTATTGCCTTTTATGCCATTGGAATCAGCATCAACTGAACCATTTAGCATGTCAGGGTGCTTTGCACTATGTTTTTTCTTTTGATGACGGGAGGTTGACTTGTGTCTTTTCTCCAGTGATGCTACAGCCTCCTCTACCTGCTGTTTCAGGGAATCTCCATTGATAAATTCTTCCTCATTGGATAAACTCCCCTCCGTGTTACTACCCTTTTCACCATCTCCATTAGAGGTTATATAGTTTATATTACGAATAACTACTTTCCTTGAGGACTTCTTTCCATGCTTTTTGTGCAGATGCTCTGTTGAAGAGTTCTTTTTGCTTTGCCTTGAATGGCCATCCAAATCACTTTCATAACTAGAGTCAGAGGATGCAGTTGACTCATCTTCTTCAGAGTGCTCCATTACTTGAGAATGTTTCTTCTTTTTCTTCTTGTAGGATGATTTATGAGAATCCATTTCCCGGTCAAGAACAATATGAGAGCCTTCCCCATTTGGAGGCCAGTGCATATTCCCTGGATGGTATGAAGAGGGAACTTGCATACCAGGATAGAGGTATCCTTGGTATGGGGGCATTTGTTGAAATGCATGACCCTGGAAATTGTGATAATACTGTGGAAGATGGTTTGGCCAGGACATTGGTATTTGAGTCCTTCCATCTGCTGATGGTGTTTGACCTGATGTTGGCAAGCTATAATCTGCAAATTTTCAAAATCAATAAATAACAAACTTTTGGGTCTATCTGTACAAGATTTAACTTTTTCTATAGACTGTGTTTCAGAAAATTAGTCAGACATACATTTTGCTGGAAATTCCAAGTAGTGATTTTTGTGTGTCTAAGCAAGCACGATGAAAGCATAACAACTAATAGGAAGTTCAAGTATTAATTCTAAATTTTCTCAGAAGAACTATTTATTCTTTTTGTTTAACAATGAAAAAAGAGAGACTAACAGCGGTGACATTGGCATGTTAATCTATTTTTATCAGACATGACAATGGCTAAAGAAAAGTGGTTTAAAAAAAAAAACTTGTTATGTTCATGTTTTTGAACTCGTACTCATGAGGGGGATAGGAGCTAGATACTGAACCCACACTTAGTAGTAATGGAGGATGGAGGATACCTTGGCCAATGTCCAAACTTGCATGACTTGCGGTTGACTCAGAAATTGAGGCATCAACTAAACCATTTAGTTTACTGCTTGGATCATCTTCACCAGCAAGTATGATTCCAGATGTCCTCAAGTAAGGCAATTCAGGCTGAGACGACACCTGCATGGCTGCTATCTCATCTATCCAGAGCTTGTCTTCATTCTTTTGTTTGCACAGTTCTAGGAAATTTATGCATGCTTCCCTACATGAGACAGAAAATTGTATTAAATAGCAAAATTCAGAAAGATCTCTGGTTCTATAAGAATGAACATCTCAGCTACATCAAAATGCGGAATCTTTCTTACCATAATCATGTATCAAGGAATCATACTGATATATTACATTAACAAGATTAATAACATCAATTAACTTAGTTTTTTTAAAAAAAAAAAAAGTTATGTTGAAGCAAATCATAATATTGACAAAATACTATTTGTCCAGATGATAGTGCATCTATACTTCAACTATAAGGTGTCATTATTCCCATACATAAATGTGAGTATAAATACGGTGTCATTGTGAGTATAAATAAATATCCACTAAAGTTAGGTAAAATTGTTTTTTTTTCATTCAAAGTAAACTGTTATAATGGATTATAGATCAATGTCATTTTCCAGCATGTTTGCAGACCTTAAACGTGAAGCTCCAAAAGCATCAGCAAAACATATAAGATCATCCACAGATTCTGGGTAAAATCCAGCAACTAAAGCGCGGGCGTAGGCCATTGCTTGTTCTTTGCAAAGCATAGCTTTGCGATTATCTAGAACGCGTTGAAGGCGAACCCTGTTCATTAAACATAGATGAAAAATTATTGTATATTATATATACTTCCCGAAGAGTAAAAATATGTGTGCCCATATAAGGAAAACACCAAATACATACCTGGAGTTTTCTTCATTTCCATCTTGATTGGTTCCACTCAATTCATCTTTCAGCTAAAATGCATCAAGTGATAAGAGGATCATTATCTTGCCAAAACCAAGGAAAAGTGGAAAACATTAGCAAGAGTATATATTCATACCTTGGAGGAAGTAGTTGACCTTTTGACACGCCCATCAGCTGATGACACATTTCATGTAAATCTCAGGTTAAAATATGATTTCCCTTGATATAATGCATCAAAGAGAACAACTACTTTGAAGTTGGAGTTGCAAGTCTTTTTTCATTCACTTTCATTGTTAAAATACTATGGACAAGGAAAAATTCATATCAACATAGCCTTTTATTTTACCTTTTCTTTTTTCCATGATCCTATTTAAAATGGTATTGAAAGACAAACTAGTAGAAAGAGAAAAAAAAGATACAACAGTTGTTTGTTGGCTTCAGAAAAGTGGTTAATTCATGAGTTAATAAGTTAGTCTTTTTTATATAAGATTGTGACCTGTGGAGACACTATTTGCTAATTTTACCCTCACATGGTACATTTTTTGTGATAAGTATATCCACACACACAGAGTAAAGTTTTAAAAATTATTGAAAAGTTATCCCAAACATGCATGTAATTAGGTACTCTTGTGATCAAATTAACCATAGACAAAGTCATATATAACATGCCACTTTATTGCACGGCACTGTCATTAGTAGTTTCTCCCACTATACACAAGTCTAAAATGAAATCATGGCCTTTATAGTTTAGTAGTTGCATTTGGATAGAAAATTGAAAAGAAAAAAAAATGCGAATTAACCATAGCAAAGTATAATTAAGAATGATGATATAGCATAATAAAGGTTGAGAAAAAGCTTGATATTCTGGGATGTGCAATCAACAGAAAGAAAGGGCACCAATGTCATTAAGATTTCCCATCCATACCTTCTGCCTCTGCCACTGAATTGCTCTTCTCACTTGACTGAATCGAATCTTCAATCTGCACAATCTCCTTCTCTATTGTCACAAACCTCTCTAGAACTTCTGGAGAGCTTATAAATCTAACAAACCTACAAAAAATGAACAGAAACAAACACACAACATTGGTCTTATAGAATTATTGTATATGATAACATACACACTAAAGGTAGAAGCTTTGCAAGTAATTGAAGGAGGGGTAATCCTTGGTCTGATCCAAAATTCACATTTTTCTGCATTCAGATCATTTTTATTCCAATTTATAAAAAGACTCAAAATTGCTACAAACCAAAACACAAAATCCAAAAGAAAGAGAAACCAACAAAGAAAAAAAAGAACCTTTGCAAGGTAGCTTTGGTGAACCAGGGAGCATGTACACCAGGTGGACGCAGAGTGATGGAATAGCCACCTTTTGAAATCTGATCTTTGGCACTCTTAAGGTGAGAAAGAAACGGTTCTAACAGCCCAGAAGCTAGTCTTTCACTCACACCTCCAGCAACAATTACCAGGTCACATCTTTACCATAGAAAAACACAAAGTCAAAACCACCAAAAGTCCAAAACCTTAATTTTTCTACTAGAATTTTCATGAGTCTAGGAATTGTGAAGTTGTATAACCTGGTTCGGGTTGGGGTGAGTTGAAAAAGGGCATGATCAAGACGAGAACTTGGGTCCATAGCTGAAGCTAGAAGGTCCAAATCAAACCAAAAGACAGTGAGATTCAAAGTTCAAACTTCAAAGGTCATCAAGAATCTGGATCCTGAAGACACTCCTCTTCCCTAGGATGCTTCACATGGAATACAGAATAAGAAAGGTTGGGAAATGGGAAGAGTGAGAAGAATGTGGAAATAGAGAAGAGGGTTTTGTTGAGTTCTGAATGTGGGTCCAACAGAACATGCTGTCTGTTCTCTCTCTGAGAGCCATGTACACATTATTTTTAGAAAGAGAATGTAGAGGTACTCCAATTTCAAGGTATAGTGGAAGAACTTGGATGGAGTTGAAAGGAGAGAGTGTTGGGTGTGGTTGGAAGGTCCATTCTCCTCTCTCTGTTAACTTGTCATCCAAGAGAGCAGAGAGGACCTCTCTCTCTTTGTGGCATTGTCTTGCTTTAACTTGTCGGTGTCATTCACAGGTGAAAGGAAGAGTAGTGAATGAGCAGCAAAGAATAATAACAGTTGTTGCTATCACTTTGACACTTGCCAATTTGTCAGTGCCAACCACAAAAAAATATTATAGAAATGTATGAATATTCTCAAGTAATAAATTTTCTACATAGAAGATTTATTGGAGAGTAATAGCCTGTTTGGTTTGGAGTTGGAAAACTCAAAACCATGGTTTTGCAGAATTGATTTTAAATCATTTTCGTCCAACGTGCTTCGTAAAGTGTGCATCACTCATCTCAACCATTGATTTTCAAAATCAATTCTACTCAACTGTAAACCAAACGCCAGTTGGAGAGACATTCGGATAGAATATTGCTGATTGCAGTGCAGTCGAAGGCAGTAAATCCGGATTGTGTGTATTACCCTCTCTTTTACTAAAGTTTGCAGGACCTCTATGGGCGGTAAAGTTCACCGTCCAAGTAATTAACACAACTGCATTCTCACGGCTCGAACTCGAGACTACTAATTAAGCTGGAATAGCCCCTTACCAACTAATCCATGTGTTCGGTGGTATAAGGATTTCCTTCTTCTAAAAAGATTAATAGAAAACAATTGTGTAAACAATTATCGATGTTTGTGAAAAGAAAAATAAATTTTTCTGCTTATAAAAATCTATTATTACACACACTCCCCTCACATGAATCCCGTATGCATGGATCCCACCGCCCTCCATCAAACAGTAATAACTCTGCTTCTTTTATGCAAACTCTTGGATTATCTGCATGAATCTATTATGCGTTTTACCAACTATTATCTTTCTTGGAATTATTATATTGGAATGTATTAACTGTGCTAATTATTCTTTGGTTGGTCCTTAACCTAAAAGTACCTTATTGTAATTCTTTTGACTTTTAATATATACAATTTCGTTTCCAATAAGGGACCCCTTAAGTGTAAAAGCTTATCTCATTTTATTTATATGCTAAAATTAGTAAATAATTTTGATAAAATATATAAATATAAATTAAAAGAACTAATATTTAAAATTATAAAAATATATATAATTAATTTAAATCAATAAAAGCTAACATGTGGTTGATTTAGGTAGTAAATATCTATTGCCCCATCCTCTTGAATAAGGTTTTGGATCCAAGTTTCGTATATGAGAGGAAAATCATTGGAAGAGTTAGTTCTACCATAATGTGGATATTTCTAACTCAAATAGGATTACCTCTTGTGAAGAATACTTATGGTATAAACAAAAAAATTAAATAAATAAAATGATTTTTTTAAAAAATATTAATGTGAGTATAAACAATTAAATATTTTATGAAAAGAAGAATTTTTGGCATTTGACCAAAAATCCCCATATGTTCAATTCTTAACCGGTAAAATTCATTTGAGGTCACGCTACACTTTTACTATGATAGGGCATCACAATCCACTACTAAATTTAATAATAAAAAAAGATTTTTAATGTAAAACTTTTTCAAAGTAATTAATAATTTAAGAGTTTAGAAAAAACAAAACAAAGTCAGATGATAGTGAAATCATAAATCTTAAAAATGAAAAGTTTATATAAAAGATGTTCTCATTCTTGAAAAGGAAGGATATATATATATATATATAGGGGATGTATCATGTGAGAAAGGTATCCTTATGTGAGAGTGAGAGGAATAAATATAGGTTATCAGATCCGGGTGGGATTAAAACGTCACTTTTAAGCAACTCACGTGCATCCTTCTCCCACGTTTCCTCTGTTCTCCCCTAAACCCAGTCCTAAACCTCTTCCACTAAACCTCGTCCTATGACAGCAAGCAATTCACGTTCACGCAATTAACGTTTAGCAACTCCAATCAATTTTTCGTGAACGGTGGTGGTATAGCAATTCGAAGAAACAACAAGTATTCTTTTAACTAATTCAGCCACGTTTCTTTTGTAGTCTTAATGCTCTTTTTTTGTGCGGCGATGCTGTATTTGATGCAATAGATATTCCTAGATATAAAAAATGAAGCAAAGAAAAATCAAACATGAAAGCAGAAACAGAGTAAACTCAACACTGAAAACTCATAAGCGTTTGCCTACTTCAAAAATAATATTTCAAAACGATTCAGGTACCCAACTAAAAGAATTCCACACTTTGTGAAGATCATCAGTGTTATCAAAAGTAGTTTAGGATAGGCATAATCTTTAATGCGAAGATCCTTATGGGAGACCCATAATTTGTGACCACAGATCCATAATTATGTATGATGCGTTATTGCCTTCTCACCGACCAGATGAACAACTTTCAACACTATTTCCGCTTTTGTTCTATAAAATCTTACAAGCCTTGAATAAGAAACTACTTTAGTTTTTAATTCTTAAAAGAAAGTTAAGAATTCAAGGATTGCCAAATAATGCTTTAAAATGAGCATTCAAAAGAGCTCCAAAATTTAGAAATGAGGATGCTTCTTCTTGGCTGGCAGAAGCTCGAGAAATATATACTTCAACAACTTTTTCAAATGTACTAATGCATCATTGTCATAAATTTTTTCTATATACAAAGAAATTTCCTTTGTATTATAAAAAAAAAGCAGTAAGCACAAAAAAGAATGCATCCTATACTATTAAAAGATAAGTTAGCCTCTCAATACGGGGTTTAACCAATGAGGAAGATATCTTGATAAACTAGTCACTTACCAAGGCCCACAACAGTAAGCAGTTCAAGCGCTCTCTCAGACTAATTTAACTATAAAAATGCAAAGAGCTAATAATAGAAGTGTAGAAGAAGTAGCAAACTCTTTCAATTTCACCTTTTCTGCGAGACGAACTGGGGAGGGAGGCGGTAACCTGCGGCTGATTCACGATGCTCCAGCGGCGTGACTTCATTTCCCGTGACAGTGGTTCCAGGTGCTTCATTTCTCTATCTCAGCGATGGAGGTTGGCGAAGAGGGGATTGAAGACAGAAACAAGGTTTAGTGACTGGGTTTAGGGGAGAACAGAGGAAACGTGGGAGAAGGATGCACGTGAGTCACTTAAAAGTGACATTTTAATCCCACCCGTTGATTTCAATTTGATGGCCTATATTTGTCCCTCTCACTCTCACATAAAGATACCTTTCTCACATGATACATCCCCTATATATATATATATTATATGTTCTAAGAACAAGACTTGACAACAAATCTTCGACATCTAGGTTAACTAATGTGTCCTCTCATGCAAATAATTAGAATCAAACGTAGTTTTTCATCAGAGGCCTATTATGCCATCGATTAAGCCTATATTCTATGATAATTATCAGCTTAATAGTAGCAACTAAATTGGGGATTGTAACAGATGTGACATTTGATTGACCCCCTCCATTACCCACTCTTGTAAATGGCAAGAGAAACCTCGACCAAAAGGACATGCTCTTATTAATATAGTATATCGTTACATTGCTACAATCTTAACTAACTTGAGCTTTAGTGTGTCTTTGCAGGAACACCACCCCCTTCCTCATTGGTCAATATCATTGAAGTAACCCAAAAGGAACATACTCGAGATCAAGTTCCAGTAACCGGACCATTTTGGCATCATTTGGGGGGAATGTTAAAGTCATTCCAATATTTATCTAACATGTTAAAGTTATCTTTCCATAATGGAAGATGGCACATCTAGTTAGTTACAATGAAAGCTCGAGCTAGGGCTCCCACCACTAAAGATCTCACAGTACATGTATGTTAACCCCAACCAACCATGCCCCAACCATGAACCAAGAATGTCTTAGGGAGAGCACTTATACCTCCTCCTTTAGTTTGTATTGCTACCCCCCTCAACAATAGCTACTAACCCAAAGACTTTGACATTTAATTGACCTCCTCCACCACGCACTCCTATAAATAGCAAGAGAAACCTTAGTTAAAGGTATGTACTCTTCTAATATATTGTTACTTTATTATAGCCTAAACTAACTTGAGTTTCAGAGTGTCTTTGCAAGTGTAACATCATAATTTGTTTATCAAATTATTTAATATTTGAAATGATTCGTGACATTATAATATCGTGTCTACATAACTGAAAAATACCTCAAAATAAAATTGGCTAAGACCAAACTTGACCAAATGGCCAAGAGTCATAAAATCCATCCAATAACTAAGAACCTAGTGATATTAAAATAAACTAATATGGTCTTCTCTTGGTCAAGTAAGTCTCCCAAGCCATGAATCATACTAAACATCTTGCACATCTAAAAATAGTAATCGTGTGATGAGACTTATGTCCTAGTGAGTATAATCAAACATCAAAGTGTAGGACAAACATACAAATGGCATGCAACAACCATGAGACAAAATTCAAAGACAACCCACATGATAATCATCACAATAACATGAGACATGAAATGTAACATGAGTCTTATCACTTGACATGAGGCAAGACTTGAGCTCCGAGTCGCAACAAGGAACATCCTCATTGAGGTTATATAGACATCGCCATTTAACCATGATGGTCTAAGACCCATGAGGCCGAAGAAAAACATGAACACGAGTTATGAAAGACATGAAATAGGAGAATGCCATTGGAATTTGAATAAAAGTTTACATGAAGTTCATTGAATAATTTTAAACATATTATCATAACAAAAGGTCATTCCATCACATAAAACCAGATTCCAAATCATACTCACTTAACATCCCATTGACCAAACTCTAATGATTCGACATCTCAATGACAACATAAATCACAACTCCTACATCAAACATGGTCAATCACATTCATCAATCACGAAGGGGGTTCAAGAAAGTAGATCATGAAAGGGATTTCAAATCGAATTCCAGTGAGTATGTGACTTACACTCACCTCTAAAGCGAATCCGCAACGCCTCCTCGGTGCGCAAAGCTTCCGCCTTTTGTCCTTTCTCTCGGAGAATCAGCATCTGGAGGCTCCTTTCTTCTCCTTCTCTCTAGGATGACTAAGGGTTGAGTGAAATATGAGGATTTAGGTCAAAAAGTGTTTTAAAAGATCCATTAGTTTGAAGATACAAAATTTTAGGAAAATAGATCGTGCGACATAATTCTCGCATGAGCGAAAATCAGGCAACAAGTCGGCCTGAAATTCGCTTGAGCGAATTTCTTTCGCTTGAGCGAATTTCTTTCGCTTGAGCAAATGACTTTCGCTTGAGCGAAAATTAGGCAACAAGCCCGCCTGAAATTCACTTGAGCAAATTTCCCTTCACTTGAGAGAATTTCTTAGACCACTTTTCCCGAAATGACTAATATTTTTGCTTAAGTGATAAATCCTTCGCTTGAGCGAAAATAAGGCAGATTGAACTCTTTTTAAGACTTTTCCTCTCTTCCTGTTTTTATTTTAAATGAAACCATCTTTATAGCTTTATTATTTAAAAAAGAGAGATGGTAAAATTTAGGATGTTACAATAAGCACACCACCCCTTCCTCTCCAAAGAATATCACCGGAGCAGCATAGAAATTCATACTTGAAACCAAGTTCCAACAACCAAACCAATATAGAAGTTGATACAATCCTTATTTGTAAAAGTGAAAATATATAACTTCACTACCATTTAACATTATATATATATATATATATATATATATATATCTTTTTAAAACTTCATAAAATATTAATTACTTTTTAGATTCTCTTATTATGTTAAATTTTCTTTTTCTTTTTACTTTTCAAATTCTTCTATTTATACTTTCAAAATCTTTTACATTAACATTTATTTTTTCCTACATTCAACTATTTATACTCTTAAATTCCTTTTTAGGTTAAATATGTTTTTTTTCATTTTTATATTAAAATTACTCTTTTTCCAAAACTTAGATTCTCCATAAATTATAGTATATTGTTTTTAGAGTCTCTTAATTTTCTTCTCCACTCTTCTTTAAAATAAGACACATGGTACTACTATATTTTTTTTTGTTACATTTAGATTCAAATTATTTTGAATTAATTATGCATAAATTATTTATAAGTTAAATTTTCTCTTTTAATATATGTTTTTAGATTTTATATGAATTGTTATATATGGAGACAACTCTTATTATATTTTTTTAACTTAATTTTAAAATATCCTTGCAATGCATGAAATATTTTCTAGGCTAAAATATGTTTTTAATCCCTATATTTTCGATCAACTTTAGTTCTCGTTCCCGACTTTTAAAACCTTTGTTTTTTATTCCTATACTTTTAAAATACCTTAATTATAGTCCCTAATGTTAATTAATTCTGTTAAGTTACTACTGAATTCAATTGCTTAATAAATGAACTCAACTTCCATATTGATTAAATGAGACTCAACACTAAAGGCTAATGTGAAAATCCATTAAACAGGTCAAAAGAAACTTAATTAACATTAGGGACCGATATCAAAGGTTTTAAAAGTATGGGGATATAAAACAACGGTTTTAAAAGTCAGGGACAAATACTAAAGTTGACCAAAACTACAGGGACGAAAAACATATTTTACCTTATTTTCTAATAAAACAAAGTATTATGAACGAAAAATATATATATAAATTAAAATAAAATAATAATAATAATAATAATAATAATAATAATAATAATAATAATATAGTTATTTATGTGTTTTTCCCCAGTAATGAATTAATCAGCCTACGCATGATTGAAAACCACATGACATCCTCTAACCAAGCTACTTTATTGATGCCTAAAAATGCTTGAATGTGTGTGCACTAAATTCAATAAATTGATGTAGCCACCAAAAAAGAAAAATTCAATAAACTGATCTAAAATCATTGAAAAGAGTACAGGATTAGAAAGTCATTTTAAATGTTTCGAGATAAACAGTTGCTATCTTTGGTTTGCAATTAAAATTTTGATTGGGAATCAATAAATCGGAACGAGCTAGTTGTCTATGATTGCACTTTTGGTACAAACAAATGTACATCTCCAAATCAAAGAAAACCGACAAATAGGAGTAAAAGATAACCAAAGCTCACCAATTGCGATGACAAAACTAGTCATGGGAAAGAATGTTGTGTTCTTGCACTTTTTAAAAAGAACTTTCCAGATTAGGATAAATAGTTGCCCTTTTCATTTCTCCTAAAAAAAACAATTATCAGATCCAATGAAAATGTTCTACATCCTCTATTTTCACATGTCATTTACGGTCAGTTTGATTTACAGTTGGGGAAAATTGATTCTAAAGATGAATAGTTGAGATGTATAATGCACACTTTACAAAATACGTTAGATGGACGTGATTTAAAATCAATTCTATAAAACCATGATTTTATCATGTCACAATTTAAATCAATTCGAAAAGACAATCTAAAAATTGTTAACGAAGGAAATTTTAAACTAGTAATAATTTGTTTAGCTAAATTATATTTTTCTTTTAAATTAATTAACAGATAAGAACCATTGTTATAAGGACAAGGACATTGGAACTCGTGGGGCTATGTAATGGTGGTTGGATCATTGATATAAGGAAAAAAGTAAAGAAATTGGCAATCATGGCCTTGCTAATAATCCATGACTTTTCAGCTTAATGTCGGTTAATCCATACCTTTCCAACACACAAATCAAATGCTTATCGGATTGCTTTACCATGTATTCAGAGTTAGTAGGTCCTAATTATTGTCATTTGATATGATACTTCTTTGATAATTTTGTTTTGAGTTAATAAATTCATACAACAAAAATCATACAACTCATACAAATACTTTTTCTCTCTGTATCTCTCCATCATATCATCTATCACATCCCACATTTCTCTCTCTTCCATCTCCTTTATCTCTTCTTCTCTCTTTGATATATGTTCTAAGGATGTATAAATAGGATTTCTCTTTTGTTTTTTGGACTTTCCCCAACTTTCATACTGTTTTTAGTTCTATCAAACTTTAAAGAAACACTGTTCCAACTTCCAACATCATCTATATTTTAATGTAATAAGAAAAAAAACAAACAGTAGTCATCCAATTAAACTACCACCATAGCTACCAGTAGATAGTGCAATCATTAGTTAATAGTCTTCATGGATGAAATTGTGTATAGATCGTTGTTTCTGTTTCTCGTGACCATTGGCTAGCCTTGTTTGAAAGTATTTTCTTTGCTTTTAGTGAAATCAAAAGCAACTAGTAAAGTTGAGTGCAGAAAATCACTTTCATATGTGACCAATACATTTTAAATTTTAATTTCTGGTTTAATCTACATATATGTTTTATGTGAGATGGTGATCTGTTTGAACTAGCAACTTCCACATCATGATCGGACTAATTTTTTTAATAGAGATTTTTTTCATGAATAAGACTCCAACATGAGACATTATTTAAATGGAATCTATCACTTGAACCAATTACGTCGATACCAATATATTTTAAATACTTGTTCACTTTAATAGTTAGTTCCGTTGGACCCCCTGAAAGAAGTTTTAACTGACACAAGATCAAGTGGCAATTTTTTTTTTTTTTTTGTATCATGCATATATACTCTGTTTTGGTTATAAAAATGAATAACTAGATGAAATAAAAAATGCTGACATTGGTCTCCAATATGTACCTAGAAACAATTATTTACCACATCCTAGCTGTATACATTATGACATGGTGTCCATGATGAAGATGGCCGAACATACATTCTGACTTGCTATATAGCTGGGTCCATATAATCTATAGTCTAAACTTGTTCTCCATTGGCACTTGACAGAAAGTCCTAACCAACACCACAATATAAGCAAACCTGCAGCCAAACCCTCTCACCCCACCTGCCACTGGGTCACATAATCTTCGTCATATTTTGTTACAAAACATTTTCCATAATATATCACAGTTCTCTTGGAGGTCCTTGAATTGAGATCGGGTAAATGTCACTTCTGCAACAAGTATTCTTCTAGCCTTTTAATTACTTACACAACCAGCTGAAAGGAAAAGGTTCAAAAATAATTTAGGATAATGATAAATATGATATAATCATTTATACATAGAAAATTAGTTTAACTTATACACAGTTCATTTTCAAAAGCTCTACAAAAATTAAGTAACTTATTTAGGAATAAAAGAAGGTTTTTGAAAAGCTAATATTAGGAGCTTTTTTCAAAGAATGCTATTAGAATATACTATTAGTTGTTAGTTAGTCTGTTATTAGTTAGACAGTTAGTTACTATCTCCTGTATCTCTTCTGTATAAATATTAGTTTCTGTTTGTTAATACAATTCATTGAGAATAATTCATCTCAAGCTATCTTTCTTCCTTCTCTATACTTTCTAGTCTAATATGGTATCAGTGAATACACTCTGATTCCCTTCTTCTTCCTTGTTTCCGCCATGGAAGATCCCTCCAATCCTTTTTTCCTCCATCATTCTGATGGCCCTGGAATTGCTTTGGTTTCTCAACCTCTCACCGATTCCAATTACAATACTTGGAATCGTGCCATGATTGTTGCTCTCTCCGTCAAAAATAAACTCGGCTTTGTTGATGGTTCCATTCCTCGCCCGCCAGATGGTGATCCTCAGCTAAGTGCTTGGCTTCGGTGTAACAATGTCGTCATCTCGTGGTTGTATAATTCTGTATCGGCATTGTCAACAGATGTGGTGTTTGAAGAAGAAGGTATGCTGATTTGAGAAGATAACAATTGAATTAGTTGTTGACACTGGGCATTAGTGAGCTGTGTAGTGCTGGAGATGCTGGACACTTGACTAGCATTATCAGATGAAAGGTATCATATTATCCACTGTAAAATCTTCTTTTTCATCTCCCACATGTTGGTTGTTAGACTCAGGTGCTACCAATCACATCTGTTTTTCCAAACAATCATTTCATGATCTGACTACTATCAAGAATTCCTTTGTCACTTTGCCTAATGGTAGTAGAATTCCAATTGAAGGCATAGGTTCTGTTCACCTATTTCCAAAGCTAATATTGACCAATGTCTTTTACATTCCCTCTTTTGCATTCAATTTGATTTCATTGAGTGAACTCTTATCTGTCCATTCTTTCAACATCATTTTTTCTGATAATTCTTTCATAATTCAGGACAAGCTTTCTTCTCTGATGATTGGCAAGGGTGAATCACATAATGGCCTATACATCTTACATACTGATTCTATGAAATTCAATAATGTTTCTTTTCAATCTCATTGTAATTTTGTATCTTTTGATGTTTGGCATCATAGGTTAGGCCATCTCTCTCATGATTCTTTTGTAACAATCAATAATAAATACAATCTTGTTCCTTCTAAGGTTCCACATTCTCCTTGTCATGTTTGTCCTTTGGATAAACAACACAAATTGAAATTTGTTTCTCATACAAATTTTCTTCTTGTCCTTTTGATTTAATCCACATTGACACTTGGGGTCCTTATCATGAGCCTACACATGCTGGACAACGATTCTTCTTGACCATTGTGGATGACCACACAAGATTTGTTTGGATTTACCTGATGCAACATAAATCTGAAGCTCCCAAGATCATTATGGATTTCTTCCATTTTGTTGATACTCAATTTGGGAACAAAATCAAGTGCATAAGATCAGATAATGCAAAGGAACTTGCTCTTTCAGATTTTTTGAAGTCCAAAGAAGCTATTCACTAATTTTCTTGCCCTGAAAGACCTCAACAGAATTCAGTTGTGGAGAGAAAGCATCAACATCTATTGAATGTTGCTAGATCATTGATGTTTCAGTCTAGGATGCCCCTTCCTTTTTGGGGTTATTGCATCAATACTGCTGCCTTCCTCATCAACAGGATACCTTCTAAGATATTGAAGTTCAAGTCTCCTTTTGAGTTGCTATATCAGAAAGCACCTTCTTACTCAGATTTGAGGGTATTTGGATGCCTTTGTTATGCATCAACACCTACTTCTCATAGGGACAAGTTTACTCCAAGAGCTATACCATCTGTGTTTATGGGATATCCTGCAGGTTACAAGGGTTACAGATTGTATGATTTGGCTGCCAACAAGTTCTTCATATCCCGAGATGTCATTTTTCATGAGAATATTTTCCCCTTTACCCTATCCCAATGGACACAACCTTTGTCTGATCCTTTTCATGATACTGTCATACCCATTCCTTTTGATGATCCACACATAATTAACCCACCTAATCCATCAAATAATCTTCAACCTGCAGTACCCTCTAACCCTCAAGATGAATTACATGTTAGAAGATCAACCAGAGCCTCTAGACCTCCACCACACCTAAATGACTTTCTGTGTTATCAAGTTTCCAAACCTACCAGTTCCCCTTATCCTATTGCCAACCATCTCTCCTACCACAGATTAACACCTTCATATCAGTATTTCATTTGTCACATTTCATCTGAGTTTGAACCTCAATTTTATCACCAAGCATACAAAATCCCACATTGGCAGGATGCTATGGCAGATGAATTGAAAGCCATGGAATCAAATCAAACTTGGAGTATTGTTCCTCTACCTGTTGGCAAACACACGATTGGTTGTAAATGGGTATATAAAGTTAAACATAAAGCTGATGGGACCATTGATAGATACAAGGCCAGATTGGTGGCCAAAGGATACACCCAGCAAGTAGGTTTGGATTTCACTGAGACATATTCTCTTGTTGCAAAACTGACTTCTGTTAGATTATTATTGTCTTTGGCAGCTATTAAAGGATGGTCTTTAGCTCAGTTGGACATCAATAATGCTTTCCTAAATGGTGATTTGTTTGAGGAAATTTACATGGATCTTCCCCAAGGGTATCCTATTCAGAACCAGTCTTTGCCTCAGGGGGAGAAGCTTGTATGCAAATTGCACAGGTCTATCTATGGCCTTAGACAAGCCTCTAGACAGTGGTTCACTAAGCTTGCTTGCCTACTGTCTCAGCTTGGCTTTCAACAATCCAAGAATGATTATTCTTTATTCACAAAAGGTTATGAATCTACCTTTGTAGCATTGTTGATATATGTTGATGATATTGTTGTTGTTGTCCCATCTCCTACACTGATTGAACAAACTAAATCCCAACTTAAGCAAATTTTTAAGCTCAAGGATATTGGTACTTTAAACTATTTCCTTGGCTTAGAAATTGCTCGATCCAAGGATGGCATATTTCTTTGTCAGAGGAAGTATGTTTTATCTCTGCTGGATGACACGGGTTTTCTGGATTCTAAGCCTGCTGCTGTTCCAATGGAATTAAACCTCAAACTCAGCATTTCAGAAGGAGAACTTTTACCTGAAAATACTGCATATCGCAGATTAATTGGTAGACTTCTATACCTTACAATCTCTAGACCAGATATCAGTTATGCTGTACACAGGCTCAGCCAGTTCATTTCACAACCTCGTATACCTCATCTCCATGATGTCCATCATTTACTTAGGTACTTGAAAGGCACTGCTGGACAAGGTGTTTTTTTTTTCCAGCTAATTCTCCATTGCGCCTACAAGCATATGCAGATGCAGATTGGGCAAGTTGTATAGACAGCAGGAAATCTACTTCAGGTTTTTGTGTTTTCCTTGGTGATTCTCTCATATCATGGAAATCTAAGAAGCAGTCCACTGTTAGTCGTTCCTCTGCTGAAGCAGAATACAGATCCTTGGCCAGTTTAGCAAGTGAACTAACTTGGTTGTAAAGCTTGTTACACGATTTCGACTTCTCTTCTACTCCTTCTTTGGTTTATTGTGATAATCAAGCTGCAATCCACATTGCTACTAATCCTACTTTTCATGAGAGAACCAAACACATCGAAATAGATTGCCACTTCATTCGTGAGAAAGTCAATTCGGGAGTTCTCAAGCTTGTTCATGTTCCTTCTCGCCATCAATTAGCTGATGTATTCACCAAAGCTCTTCCTTCACCTCAATTTCATTCTCTAATTGACAAGATGGGTGTCATTAACATTTTCACTCCATCTTGAGGGGGAGTATTAGAATATACTATTAGTTGTTAGTTAGTCTGTTATTAGTTAGACAATTAGTTACTATCTCCTGTATCTCTTGTGTATAAATATCAGTTTCTGTTTGTTAATACAATTCATTGAGAATCATTCATCTCAAGCTATCTTTCTTCCTTCTCTATACTTTCTAGTCTAATAAATGCGGAGCTTTTTCTAAGTGAGCCATGCTTCCAACCTCCGAAATGTAAATTTTTTTTATCCTAGCATTCCATTATCGTTTCTTTCTTAATATAGTAAAACACGACTCACAACTCCTGTTGTTTAAAAAAGCATTACCATTCAAATACATACCCATAATCCCTGATATTGTTTTATTGTATTTTTCATTAAATAGGAATTTTTCATGCTGTTCAAATCTTTATCATTCAACCATGATCCAGTGCATTTTTTTCCGAGTAAACTAGTAAATCGGTCCCTGACTCTGGGATGACCATGCATGCAGTTTAGTCCATGACTTTTCTAAAATAGCACTTTAGTATAGACTTTACTAAAAAACATGCACTTTAGTCCCTAAAGTGCATGTTTTTTAATAAAGTGAATGACTAAAGTACATGTTTTTTAGTGAAATAAGGATTAAAGTGCATGTGTTTTTAATGAAGTTTGTACTAAAGTGCTATTTTAGAAAAGTGAGGGACTAAACTGCATGATCCCCTCAAAGTCAGAGACCGATTTGCTAGTTTACTCATTTCTTTTAACTTCCAGAGACCAACTAAGAGCAAAAGTGTATTAACAATTAAGTTTCATGTTAAATATAAATTACATATGGATGAAAATTAACATCAATACTTATTAATAATTATTTTATTGTGGTAAACCAAATCATATGGAAATAAAAATTATATAATTAAACTTATTAATAATTAAATTATAAGATAAAAATGAATCTGATAGGATGAAAAATTTATATTTACATAAAAACACATTCATATTTAAATTATTGGATGACAAATATTAAAAATGAATATGAATTATATAGTTTGTGGGGATTAGATATAGATAAAAATTTATTAATATTTATATTATAAAGTAATAATATATCATATGAAAATTATAGACTTTTTAATTAATTCATTAATTAAAATTATTTAGAATTTGTAATTAGATACTATTTATGTTAATTTTAAATAATATAAAATAATTTTTTTAAAAGTATTTTACCAAACAACTTATACTTTATTTTTGAAAGCTCTTATTTTTAACTTTAGCTTTAAAGCAACTTATAAGTAAAAAAGAAACGGGACCAAACGAACCCTTAGAGTGTGATTCCATAACCGCACTCCAAGTGATGCTCTACGTACACGCTGACATATTCTTGTCATGTGTAAAAGTACTTTGGAGAGTGGTTTTGCAACACACTCTAAGTGATTTATTTAACTTAATTTATCAAACTTGGAGAGAGGTTATATAACCACATTCTTAGGGAGTTTATTTTTAAATTACGCACAACATCTTTTAGCACATATTGTACCTTTTTCGGGTACATTATTGATGTCTTTCAAAGCATTTTTTCATCCAATATTATTGAAAATATTATTATAATAATTAGTTATATTTTTATTTTTAATAATGTTATATTTATATAATAATATATAAATTATATTGTAAATATTATAATAAAGAAGTAAATTATAAATGTATGCAATAATTTTTACAAAGTTGCCTCATCTTCTTCCTTCATCTCCCCCAAATTGCCAAAAACCTATACAGGCTTTGTACTTATTATGATGATATAAAATTGTTGAGTCTCAAAAATATCATTAAGTATTTAATAATGATTGAGTCTCATTTTCCTAAGTTTTAATTAGTAACAAATTTTGTTAAAGTTACAATTGCAAGAATTTCCTATGCTCTTAATATGTTTTTCATGTTTCAGCATGATGACCATATGAAGTGATATACTGTCTGAAGAAGTAAGATCGTCTGAAGTGGTTCGTTCATCTGAAGCATGATATCATCTGAAGCCAAGAAGACCATTTGAAGACGTGTGATGTGGCATATTGTCTGAGATCAGATACCATCTAAAGAATGAAGTCCTCAGAAGAACTCTGATAAAGACTCAAGTTAGTTCAACGCCTTCTATAACAAGTCTTTTGTCTAACCTTATTAAGGCAAGCTGCTCAGAGACTTTCCTGCATTTTTGAAATACTAGCACCAAAATGGAAATGTTTGCAACGCAGTCTTTAAAGTGCTCAAAGCAGAGACATTCTGCACCATCTACCTTGTACTATGGCAGAAGCTATTTCACAACGGGATTAATTGATAGCAGGATAGTTGTAGGATCTAGAATTGAGCAAAAAACAACCGATTAGAATTAAGAAATAACAATTAAATTACGAAAATAAGGTGCAGGGAAGCAGCCTATTTTGTGCAAGAAAATGATAGAAAATGAGAGAAAATGAAAGAAAAAGTGGAGAGGAAGAAATGAAGGGGCGCCACTGATGCAGGAATCCACCCACAACAGATAAGTCCAATGCCAGACGCCACTAATTCAGGAGAATTAGATAAGTCTCAGTATGGTTTGAGCAACAACCACCAAGCCTCACTCAACTCACCATGGGAGGAGAAATTTGGGCATAATGCCTTTACTAATATCAATAATGTGTTACAAGTGAGGGAAGCCTCCTATTTATAGGAGCTGTGGGCGGCCACCCAAGGAAAAGGAAAAATAAAGATGACTAAAAACCTCCTAAGTTGGGTGTTGAACCCATGACTCCTACCCCAACTAGCCTAGTAACCTCCCAACCAATAAAACCACTAAAATATCGCCCATCTTAAGGAAATAAATGAGAAAATTACAAAATAAAAAGAAAATACAAGAGAGTCCTAATTAAGGGTGGTTCATAGGGCTAGGGTCCTATCCAGGGTCAAATGTGTCCTTCTGTAGGGTAGTGACCCTTATTTTGTAGGGTAGTGACCTTTATTTGTAGGACACTAATTTCTCCAACTCTTCCTTGCTTGAAGCTCATGCTTGAAGTTGGTGCATATCCTCCAGTGTAGGTCTTGCAGGTCCAAGCTTCTAGCAGAGTGCTATCATTCCCTCCCCCTTGAAAAGGATTTGACCTCAAATCAGAAAATTCAGAAAGAAGCCATAAGAATAATGGACTGGGTAGAAGAAGGAGATGGATGACAAAATTTAGGAAGTAAGAAGATACTTCCCTTAGCCCTTGGAGAGTAGAGTTAGAGGTCCACAAGTTGAACATCTTCCTTGAGCCTAGATAACAAGAAGATCCATGAGTATTATTCCAAAGCAGGCAAAGTGAAAGCTCATAACAAAAATACTTGGGGATCATAAAGATTAGCAAAAGAAAAACATAGGAGATGAACAAGAGGTATTTGAGATAAGGGTTAGAAAACTCCCTCAATGAAGATTGAACCATCTTGTCCATGTACTCTATGGATTTAGTTCCTGGATCAAAGACTAATCTTTTGAAGCCCTCCCTTGCAAGTAAGATAAGTAAGTGGTCATGGAGAAGGCTTAGGAAATAAATTCCACACAAGTACAAATTGTGTTTCAATGTGTTATATTCATCAAAATAGTTTACACTATGTTCCCAAATAAATGCACATGTGAAACTATGTGGCATAAATGTATGAATATTTTTCAATGACATTCCAACATGCCCTACGACTCTACCACATGCATCTTGTTTAGGAGCATATCGCACATGATTATGCCATGAATCATTTTTAAAAGTTATTTCAAGAGGCATATGAATGTACTTACTCAAATAGAAAGATGATATCTCCTTAAGAGTATCATGATATTGTATGCAAGGTGAAACAATTAGGGTTCCATATTGAGCAAGCATATGAGGTATATCACCATGTGATGCATTTGACATACAAGTATTTTTACATGTGATAACCTTATCCATATTTCTATCATTTTTCAAAACTAGTTCAAGACCATCATACACATCTTTATGAGATAAAGAGATTAATATAGAATGTGTATGCAAGTCAAGTATACAAATCAATTGTTTTTGCACATCCAATCTATCATGCAAGGCATGCAAGTCAACATGTCTAAATGAATTGGGTAAACATGCATTTTCAAAAGGTTTCAAGGTACTCTCAAACTGAATTGACTTTTCTAAACATGCAATATGTTTCAAAGCATTATCAAAATTGGTAAATTCCTTTGGACATGTAATGCTTTGTGGCATATAATTGTGCATAGAAGAAGGTATTTCATGCATAAAGAAAAGTAATTTAGGAAACTCCCTTTCAATTGCTTGAGTCTTCTCGCATGCACCATAAGCTTAATTGCCAACAACCTATCCATGTTTTTATTAAAAGGGTTAGCATTCAATTGTTTACAAGAGAAGGTAGGTTGCCTTCCCACATACACTCTTTCTCTTTTTATTTTATTTTCTTCCAAAATTTTCTTAGTTTCTTCTTCCTTTTCCTCTATTTGTTTAGAGTTTTCTTCTTTCTCTTTTTTATTAACCTCTTAAGTTGGATTTGATCTTCCCTAACTTCACTTGAGGTCATAGGCATGAGTGTGAATTTTATTCCTTGGTGGCGGAACCTATAGGTATTAGCAAACCCATCAAATTTTATCCTTCTCTCATATTGCCAAGGTCTTCCTAATAGGATGTGTGAAGCTTCTAAGGGTATAACATCAAAAGTCATTTCATCTTTGTAGTCCCCAATGTTAAACCTTAGTCTCACTTGCCTATCCACCATAAATTCTTCCTCATCTCTCACCCATTGAAGTGTATAAGGTTCTGGATGTGGGGTAGTAGGTAGGTTTAGCTTGTTAACTAACCTAAGGCTAGCTAAGTTGCTACTACTTCCTCCATCTATGATCACTAAACATACCTTATCTTCAATTTGGCACCTAGTGTGGAATAGGTTCTCTCTTTGGCTCTCTTCTTCACCCAAGGGTGTTTCTAAGGATTTTATAAACAACATGGTTGCCTTTTCTCCTTGCCTCCTTCCTTCCATTCTCCTAAATTGATTTTAAACTTAAAGTTTTATGGACCTTTCCACTCAACTAAGTGTTTACACTCAAGAGAATGTATCCACTCGTGTATGTCACTCTTTTTAGGCTTTTTCTATAATAAGACTCTCTTGCCTCTTCTACTCGGTTAGAGGTTGGTTAGATCTTGCAAAGACCAACGTGAGACTAAGTCTTAACCCTTATCCAAAATAGAATTGCACTAACAAGGTAAATACCTACTAAAAGGAAGATTGGAAAATCCTAAGACAAACAAGGAATTGATATGACAAACAAGAAAAGTTGGCACTCAAACAAGCTTATACACAAGAACAGACAGCAAACAAGACAAGACAGAAGAAATTGCAAAGAGAATTATTTTTGGTGATTTTTGAAAAAGAGTTGCCAAAATTGTCGTTTTTAGGAAAACAACAAATACAACTCAATTACGGTATACAGGGAAATGAAAAATAAAATTACAGTAAAACTGTCACTGTATTGTTGGGACAACTTTTTGTTTTGAATTTTCTATTTTTCTGAATTTTTTTGAATTTTTGACTCTTTTTGGGTGTCTTTTGACTTTTTCTTCCTTGTTGTTGACTTTGCACCCTTTTTTGCTTTTTACACCTCTTTTTGTATTTTTGGCACGTACGTATTTTTTGAATTTTCTTGCCTTTTCTTTCTTTTTTTTTGTCTTTTTTCCCCAACAAAAAATTACAGAAATTTGTACACAATAAAAAGAAAATAAACTGTAGCTACTGTAATATTTTTGGAATTTTCTGACAGTAAACTGGTCCAAGTGGTACCAGAAAAGCAAAATAATGAATAAACTGATTTCTAAAAATTGTGAAAACGTAAGGACAACTTGATTTCAAAAATGGCCAAAAAATTTGCTTAGCACTTACTTGTTGATTATACAAAATCGGTACGGTCACAAGAACGCGCTTTGTTCAGTTTTAAGATTGGAATTAAAATTTGAAGGAAAATCAACAATTAGAATTTGTTGATCTTCTTCCAATACTATGAACCAAAAAAGAGCCTATAGGTGAGCGTTTTGCACAATCAAACAGAGAAAGTCCAAGGTAGAGATAGCAGTCAATCCAAATTTGCAATCCGAATACCAAACAGACATACATAACAAGAGTAGAAAATTGAACAAAACAAAAGCCCAAAAATGCACATAAAATGGCAAAAATAAGAAGGAAAATTTCGCAAAATTAAATGGCACGAAATTAAAGGGGGAAACTGGAATTAAAAGGATGGGGAAGACAGAAATGTAAATGGCAGAAAGTAGAAGGGGATGGCAGAAAGTAAAAGGATAGGGAGAGCAGAAATGTAAATGACTGAAATGTAAAGGGGATGGCGGAAATTAAAAGGGTGGGGAGGACTAAAAATAAATGACTGAAAGTAAAGGGGGGAAGCGGAAAGTAAAAGGATGGGGAGAGCAGAAATGTAAATGACAGAATGTAAAGGGGAGAGCAGAAATTAAAAGGATGGGGAGAAGCGGAAATTAAATGGCGGAAAATTAAAAGCGGAAAGTAAAGAGATGAATATGGGGGACGAACAATTAATGGTGAATGGGAGAAAATGTAGGTGAACGATCTTTGGAAAAATGAAGACAACAATGCCTCCTCTTACCACACTTCACCAACAAACAAGCGGTTTATAGCAATTAATTTGCAAGAATTACTCAAGAACAAGTATGAGCAATTAGATAGGCATTTTATCAAACACCTATGGGGTGGGAATTAGCGGCCCAAAAACCCCTCTAACGCAAGCAATTGCAAGCAAATCAAACAAGCTGATAGCAGCAGAAAGGCACCTCGGGCCCGAGAAACAGTCCAAGTCCAAATTACAATTGAAAAGAGGGATGGAATTACACTAATTTGATGAAAAATTCTGCACCAAAACAACCATGGTTGCAGTGCACAAACAGCCCAAGAACAACCCCCAAATTGCTCAATTCATCAAGCTCTGATACCAATTGATAGCAGGATAGTTGTAGGATCTAGAATTGAGCAAAAGCAACCGATTAGAATCAAGAAATAGCAATTAAATTGCGAAAATAAGGTGCAGGGCAGCAGCCTATTTTGCGCAAGAAAATGATAGAAAATGAGAGAAAATGAAAGAAAAAGTGGAGAGGAAGAAATGGAGGGACGCAACTGATGCAGGAATCCACCCACAACAGATAAGTCCAATGCCAGACGCCACTAATTTAGGAGAATTAGATAAGTCTCAGTATGGTTTGAGCAACAACCACCAAGCCTCACTCAACTCACCAAGGGAGGAGAAATTTGGGCATAATGCCTTTACTAATATCAAGAATGTGTTACAAGTGAGGGAAGCCTCCTATTTATAGGAGTTGTGGGCGGCCACCCAAGGAAAAGGAAAAATAAAGATGACTAAACACCTCCTAAGTTGGGTGTTGAACCCATGACTCCTACCCCAACTAGCCTAGCAACCTCCCAACCAATAAAACCACTAAAATAGCGCCCATCTTAAGGAAATAAATGAGAAAATTACAAAATAAAAAGAAAATACAAGAGAGTCCTAATTAAGGGTGGTTCATAGGACTAGGGTCCTATCAGGGTCAAAGGTGTCCTTCTGTAGGGTAGTGACCCTTATTTTGTAGGGTAGTGACCTTTATTTGTAGGACACTAATTTCTCCAACTCTTCCTTGCTTGAAGCTCATGCTTGAAGTTGGTGCATATCCTCCAGTGTAGGTCTTGCAGGTCCAAGCTTATAGCAGAGTGCTATCATTAATAGTATTAAATGCTATCTCTCAACGGTGATCTCAACGGACTTCATCTCAAGAAAGTATAAATAGCTTCATGCACGTTTTTGTAAAGTGAGAACAATCTAAGAAAGAAAGAGCCTTTACGCTGCAAGTTTTACGCTGTAAAACACACTCTGATAAAATCCTTCTTGTACAATAACTTTCATACCTTGAGTCTTACTCAGTTTATTTGTACTTCATTCAGTTTTAGCTCTGAACTGTTTGTAGTTCCTTAGTTTGAACGAATTTCTTTCATTCTTAAACACTTAGGTGTTGAGCCGGGAGAGGCTTGTTTGTTAACAATACTTGGTTGTGAGCTTGATGAGGCTTGTTGGGAAAGAATACTTGTTGTTGTAGAGCCTGAAGAGGCTTGACAGAAAAGAATACTTGTAATCTTCTGAAGATTAGTGAAAATCCAGCTGTTGTGTTTTGCTCTAGGACTGGACGTAGCTCACTGTGGTTGTGAGTGAACCAGGATAAATCATCTGGCTAAGTTCTCTCTTCTCTAACCTCTTTAAATTTAATTTAAAGCTAACAAGAAGGGATTTGAAACGATAGATATAAAAGCTTTTAACGCAAACTTTGTTTTCAGAAAAAACAAGTTCTTCAGTCTGAAGGTGCTTCAAACAAAACGTTAAACTTCAGATTATATCTTTCATCTGAAAGCTCTTGCAAAAACTCTCTGTTTTCGAAAAGGTTTTAAAAAATGTTAAAAGTTTTATTGAAATACTATCCAACCCCCTTCTAGTGTTTCCCTGTTTGTTTCTACAAAAATAAACTAAGTTTTAGGATAAAAAATTGAAAGAGTTTGTCCTATTTATTTAAGTTCCCCCAATTCATTAGACAACATACAGTAGATAATGCATATCAAGAAGAAAATAATACATGAATATATGGAATGATAAAGTGCAATATATATATATATATATATATCAAATGTAACATAGTACATTGACATTTAATTTATAATCTAAGAATCAAACTATTGAATTTTGCTATGAGGTGACTTTGGAAAATACTGATACAATAAACATAAAATGTTAGGGCCTGTTTGGTTTACGAAAACATTTCCTATTTCCATTTTCTGTTTCCACTCTGTTTCCTGTTTCCTGAAATTTTACAAAGGAAAAACTGGAAATGCTGAAAACAACAAATTTTTGTTTCCAGCATTTCCAGTTTTTCCTTTGTAAAATTTCAGGAAACAGGAAACAGAAAATGAAAACAGGAAACGAAAATGCAAACCAAACAGACCCTTATCTTGCATTATAAAAAACAAAAATATTGTTTTTTTATCAGATGGATTGCTTACATTTGTTGGGATCCTAGTCTGTTGTTGTAAAATATCGCTAATGAAGAGACCCACGTAATATATATTCGCAATCAATAGAACTCATTTGTTTGGGACACTATGCTCAAGACAAAGGCAAAATGATTAGGTAATTACATATATCGTTTATATTTGAATAACACTAAGTTTATATGTTATTAGTACATACATGTATGTACACTGAACTAGTTTGATTCATCTTAGTTCGATTGACCTGAACTCCACTGACTGCCTAGTAAGTGATCTCAACACTAATAGAAATAACCAAAGAACCAATAATGAATGTGTCTAATGAAACCACATGCATGCGTAAATAAATATTATAATTTCGTTTAAATGCTTACTTATTAAAAAAGTTGTGAATATCCATCTATTTTGTATAATGTTGGCGGAGTGGATTCATATAATACAAATGTCTGGTTAGAATTGTTGATGGTAATCAACACCCAATGTAGCCTACACTATTGTGCATAATTTTTAATTATTCATGATCAAACATTGATAGGAATAATAACAATCATAAATAGTAAAAGAATGCTAAAAACATAAACTCACCCACATTACACGGCACCATAATTAAGGGATCCTACCCTACATGATGCTATAGAGCCTACACTATGTGTCCATTCACGGTTTTCTTCCAACTTAAAAGAGAAAATAAAGGATAACATGCCTTGTGAGTGTCATGCAAGTAGGCCTCGCACAAATAAATTTAAACAATTAGTTGTGGCTGACACTTCAAAATCATAAAATTATATTAAAACAAATTAAAGGTCGAAGGAAGAGATGAGATATTTTTTTATTACCTAATATAAAAACAAAAGAGAGGATGCAGTAAACATTTGATGACGAGTAACCTCTTTGATCTCGTCCTTCCTAATCCTCCCATTCGTTAACTCATTCCCCCAATAGTCTATGGAATATGTATTATTCAACAACAGGTTGATCACCTCGAAAAATAATCCTCAAGCTATTAAATGTCGAGATACCTTAAGCACCAGTAAAATCCTCGAGCATCACTATAAGAAAATCGCTATGTAGCGATGGCCAAAAGCCGTCGCTACAAGTGGAAAACCGTCGCTATCATCCACTTAGCAACGGCTTAGCGACGACCACATGGACGTCGCTAAAATGCTTGTTGTTAATGCAGTAGCGATGGGCAAAATAAGTCGTCGCTACGTAGCGTCTGCCAGACCGTCGCTCAAGCCGTCACAACATATTATATTATTTTTTTACTAGTGACGGCCCTAGTGATAATAATATTTTTTTAAATTAAGTTTATTATTATTTATTTTATGTTAATATTTGTTAATTTTAAAATTATAAAGAAAAATAATAAATACTATATAAACACACTGATAGAGGGAAAATGTATAAAAAGTATATATACAAAGAATGTTCAAACATAATACAATAAATATATAAAAAATATAATAAAAAAAACCATGGGTGGCGACGACGACGCTGCTGTGGTGGGCAACGATCCTCATCCTCATCCAACGACTGGTCATCCAGGTGGCCATTGTAGTGCGGGTGTGGCTGAGCCTGAGCCTGACTGAAGTTGGTAGAACCACATGCACTTTAGGCCTCCAACAACATCTGCATCTGTTGTCGGAGTCGTGCGAAGTCCTCCTCCAATCATGCAACCTTTTCTTCAGCTCGGGTGGCCTTCAAGTTGTCTTCAAGTATCTCTTGCCTCAACGCCTCCTCAGACGAATGATGCGACCCGTTGCTCCTGCAAGTTTGGGCCCGAGACTTTTGAGTGGGACTAGTCACACCAGGACGAATGTAGGTTGACAAGTCCACGGTGTCGTAACAGTGGCCTCGGGTCTTGCCATCCACAACATTCATCCACATCTGTAGCTTGGTGGACCCATCAAAGCTAGAGTTGTCCCCCATCTGTGACTCCACCTCCCTCAGGCGGTCCTGGTAATTTGTCTGTTGAGTACAGGTAAACGTATAATTAGTTAGTTATATATTCAATTGCAAATATATGAAATTATATAAAAAAACACTGATAAGCACAATGTTGGACTTACATATGTGGACCGTGTTCGGTCATCTTCCCAGCCACCACCCTTTTTTATATGGGTGGTGACAAAGAACTCATCGGGCTCAACCTCCCGCCCAAGTTGTCGAGCCTACACAGAATAATTACAAAAATTAATTATTATAATAACAAATATAAAAATAATACAGAAGGGTGATTATTTATACATACCATATCCAATGCCACCTCAAGGTGGGCCTTGTGGTCCGTGGTGTGGACTGCTCCCCTGCGAAGAGAAGCCTGATTTCTCTTGTTACGAGCGGACTTCCCCTTGAACTCATCAGAGGCCTAGTAGGCCAAAAGACCCTCCCAGGCCTCCTCACCGAACCAAGTGGGCCTCCTCCCAGCCCTCAGGGCCTTGTTCATCATATCTCGAAGGCGACGATCAATCCTCTGCTTATACACCTTTTTAATTTGGGCCTCATCTGAAGGGTCCCAAATAACTTTTCTCTGCAAAAAAAATTAGGGTAAATTATTAGAAAATGACATAACTTAAGAAAAAATAAAGTGAATACATTTTATTTACCGTAAACTCGACCCATCATTTGTCCCTTACATCCTGCGAGGTCACCTCCCGCAGGTAGTGAGGACCCCGGAACTACGATCGAATCACATGACCAATGGCTGAGATGGGTGGGTTGTTAGGCATCCAACAGAAAAATAAACAAATTAAATATTAACTGTTAAAACAAATAAAGATTTAATATTATCAATTCAAAAGAAGTAAATATAAATAAACAAACTCACCCCCTGCCAAAAGGTCGGATAATAACCATACCGTAAGGATCTACCTCATGAGGTCTACTGGAGCTAGCACCCTGGAACCGAACAGGCTCCTTATCAGACTCGAGGTCAACCTCCTCGTCAATCGAAACCTGAGCATCCACCTCAGGCTCAGATATATGTGGAAGCTCCTCCTCCACCTTGGTAGGGATCTCATGATATCCCGGTGTAGGGATTAACCTCATTCCATCAAACACTGGCTGGTCAGATGCAACAGGTTGACCAGAAGGTGGATGGGAGGAAGAAGAAGACTGGACGTATGCCGTCGGAGGCGCTGAAGCAGATGGCTGCTCTAGCAGCTGATCAGGGTGAGAGAGGTTGGTCCTCTCCCGAGCAGCATGAAAGCGAGCTGCCTGTGCAGCAAGTTCACCCTGAGGGATGGACCTCCCTATAATAGGTGGGACCTTCTGTCCACCTCTACCACGCTTACGAGGAATATTTACCTAATTTTAATAGTGTTAAATTAAATATTAAGCAACAAACCTATAAATTACTAATTAATTACTACTAATAATTTATTTGTGAATAATTAATTACTTCTAATAATTACTAAATAACTACCTATATAATTAAATACCTATATATAAATAATTAAAACTAATCATATAAACAATTAAAACTAATTGTAACTAATTAAAACTTTAAAACTTAATGGTGGATGGCAAAGGAGGACGCCGAAGAAGGTAGAGGGATGGAAGTGCACAGGGAGCTAGGGGCAACTATTTGAGATTCTGATTGGTTCAAAATGAACCTATAAAGGAGGGGTAGTGTTTAACCAGTGAGATTTTGAAAATGAAAGAGAGAGAGGGAGAGAAATAGGGATGGTCGGAGAGGAGGAAAAGAGAGGAAGGAGGAGTAGAAAAAGGAGGAAGGAGGAAGAAGAAGAGGGGAAGGGGAAGTTTTGTGCGCGTAAGTTTTAAACGTAGCGACGTCCTGGCCATCGCTACATTAAAAAATTTGGAGCGTCAACCCTAATTAAAAACATCGTTACATTTATTTTTTAAATTTTCGGAAAAAAATTGTTTTTTAGTGTAGCGACAGCCTGACCATCACTACAGTGCGAAACATAACGACAACCAAGCCGTCACAGGGTATTAATTGCACAACTACACATTGAGCTACGCATTTAATGCTGTAGCGACGACCATGAGCTTCAACAATGTTTATGTAAACGCTTTAGTATGTCTTATTTCTACAGCGTTTCCAAAACGTTTTAGAAATCTGATAACATACTACATCTCAAGCTAAAGCGTTTGTAAACGCTTTAACATGCTTTAAAAAAACGTTTTAAAAGGTCGTTTTTGTTATAGTGAATAGAGTCAATATTTCCCACCTAGGCTCATAATACATACATCAAGTAAATAGGCATAATGGGATATGGAAATACATATGTCCTGGAAATATCAAACTCCCTGAGGGCCCCACATGTACATCCCTATCCCACCAAAAGAATGTCATTCAATGCCTATACAAAATAGTCTAAAAATCCAAAAGGGAGAGTTGGGGTACTAAAAGCCCAACTTCAAGCTCCAAACTCTTTGTCAATCAGCTGAACGATTACCCTGCACATCTAAACATAATTCTCACAACGTGGGGTGAGACTAACATCCCAATGAGTGTGATAAAGCATGCAGTGTAGGGATTTAGAAAAATGATATGCAGCACACCTCAATAATCCACAATTTCATTCAGAATGCAAATATAAATACGTGAAGGCAAGTAAAGCATGACTGTGAGGTGTTGTTACCCAACACCCAGGGTCTTTTCACTATATGTGACTGTGATTGAGCGCTCGGTTGTGTGACCAAGGACCGTCGTCCAGGGCCACCTATGATTAAAGCTTATTAACCATGAGTAATCATGCATGAGTCACTTTTAGATTGAGGACCTCCAGCTCTTGGACATGAATTTGATGTGGTTACCTCGTTGTTATTACAAGTAATTGCCCGGAGGCCTGCGATGGACCGGAGACCTTGTGGTAGCCCGGAGGCTCTATGATAGCCCGAAGGCTCTATGATAGTCCAAGGCCCTTATAACATGTTCAATGATGGCCAATGGCCCATGAATGCTTAAAAATATAGTCATTACATTCACCTGTCCAAAACCCCCAAATCACCTATCCTAGGGTTTAGAACACAAGAGTATACAACCAATCAACTCAACAATCCATCCTAGGTTGGTTTCTAATCAATCACAATCAACAATAAAAGCAAGGGAAGTAAGAATAGGGAGCATACATAGGTAACCATTCTAGAATGAAAGTGAGTGGAGAACCACACTCACCTTAAATAGGGAAGAAATAGGAGAAAGGGAAGGGCGAGGGTGATGAATCCAAGCCCCAAGGGTGGTGGAGAAGCCTTCAAACTAGCTCTTCTCCCTCTTCTAGCTTCTCTCTCTAAGCTTTTCCCTCTCTCTCTAAAAACTATAAATATGACAATAAATGAGGGAGAGGGTTAGGGATCACGGTTTTAAAAAACAGAAATCGCGTGTGCTCGCTCAAGCGAGAGATTGCTTGCTTGAGCAAGCCCCAACTAATGAGGCACCCTTGAGGCTGCAAGGGTCCTCACTCGAGCGAGCCTTTGCTCGCTTGAGCGCACCTGTGAGCGTTCCTGATGCTTTAGGGTACTCGCTCGACCGGGCTTGAGAGCCCTTTTTGCTCGCTTGAGCGAGCCTCAACTCAGACAGCACCCCTGATGTTGCAGGGGTCCTCGCTTGAGCGAGCCCTTTGCTCGCTTGAGCGAGCCTCAACTCAGAAACTTCCCCCTTTTCTGCCTTACTCCTTGCTCAAGCGATCCTTGGCTCGCTTGAGCGGCCTACCTGAACTCCAATTTTCCTTTCTTCACTCTTACTCCTAAAATATTAGCCCCTATTCTTACTCACTGGTTTAAGAAATTAAATTAGGATTTTTGGGATGTTACAGGCTACATCCAGTACCTACCTTAGTAAGATTTTCCACTACTTCAATAAGCTTATTACACAAGGTATTCTTTTACCCCAACCTCCTCAGGCTTAACTTCACCAAGTATTATTTTCTCCTTTCCTCTTCAGGCGTACACCAGATACACAACTCCTCAACCAAGACTAATCAACCTAGATTAGCCTGGGATTCTCAACCAACACTAACTCCCACTAGTTAGTTTGGGAGATGCACCACCTAGTATGGAAATGGTGTTTTTTGATTGACAGCTCTTAGTATCACTCAAAGAGTGGATTCTACGAATACAATACAAAGCTAAATAACTCACTCCTATAGTGTAGAAACTAAGATACATAATTTAGGAGTGGTTTTCTAAAAGAGAGTGGCTTTAGAAGGTAGAATTGGTAATTTTGAGCCCTTGGACACTATGGTCTCTTCTCTTCTTCTCTCTTCAAGTTGTGTTTCAGCCATGGATCCCTTTCTAAATTTCTATGGTCAAACTATACCTTTTCTAGCCGTTTGAGAGCAGTAAAGGTCTGGTCAAACATTGGTTGACTTGTTATTTTCATGGAAACATGCTTTCTCTTTCTTCAGTAAATGCATTTTGACCAACTTTGAATTTTGAGTGTTATGTCTGAATTTAGGCCAAAAACACCTTCTAAAGGCATGTTTGCTGAATTTAGGGATGAATTTCACTTTCTATAGAATGTTTGCTGAATTCTGCTGCTTCTAAACGAAGTCAATGATAATAGATTTTGACTTTTATGCTTCTAAAGCATTAATCATGCTTCTAATAACTTGTTTAAACTTCCTCTACTATAGCAGTAACTTGAGAATGTGCTTCTTGAGATATGTCAGCAGATGTTCTGATTCACGTATTCATAGTCTTCCTTCTAGTCAAGGTTTCTTACTTCTAATTGTCTTGTGATGATCTTCTAAAACTTGCAGTTCTTTCTAAAGCTTGATTTAACTCAGTTTGGTGTGCAATAGATCTTTAATAACTATTCTTGATCATTATGAAGATTGGTTTTATCTTCTTGCATGGGTTCTTTCATTCTTGAAGATTTCCTTCTTGTTTGGCATTCTTGCTTGACTTAACTATTCTTCTGAGCAATTAGTTCTGCTTCTAAAATTCTTCTGATGATATATACTTTATTCCTGTACTATCTCAAGTATTCTCAAATCAAACATTAGTAATCTTTTTATTCAGAATATTCATAATTTGAGTATGAAAATTTGTTGTCATTAAAACCTTATCTAGAAGGGTCTTAGACTCAACATGAACGACATTAGTGAGTTATGATATATGAATATAATGAGAAAAACCTAATCATAGTGATAGTAACATAAAAATACTCATGGAGGTAGATTTATTAGGGACCTTGGTGGGGCAACATATGTACTATGGAATCTCGAAAAGTCCTGAAGATTGTGTTAAGTCTCAAGTTTTGATGAATACAAACCTAAAATAAACTAAGTAAATATCTACAAATACTCACTAGTAAAAGCATTAACATTTCATGTATGCAAAACATCTCATTCGAATTGCATCATTGATCTGAGGGAAGTTTGTCTGAAGCCAAGCCAAGATCTGAAGTTGGTCAAAGTTCTGAAGACCAAGGATCTGTTTGAAGTGAGAATGGTTCAGACGATGGTCCCCATCTGAATACGAAGTCTATCTGAAGTAGTAGGGCATCTGACATGGCAAGTCAAATCCAGTACCAGAACTACACGCAACCTCAGAACACCAGGAAGGCAAGACTAGATACAACCTTTTTGGCCAGGATTTTAAAGTTAAGCTAAATAAGGAAAGTTCACTGTGGTCAAGTTGCAAAAGCTAGGAAAAGAGCTGCAATCTCGTACCTCTGTCAGAAAGGATTCACAACGGGAAAATCCTATCTCTCAATGTCTCTTTTAATAGACTTCTCAAGCTCAAGTATAAATACTCTTAGATGATTCATCACGATAGAGTTTTTCGAGCTCTCAAGAGTTAAGCTAAATAGAGCTTTGTGCTCTCAGAAAGAAAAAGATTAATAATGAGAAAGTGAAGAGATGAGATCAAGTGCGCAAGAATGAGCATTCAAAAAGAAAATAAGAACAAGTATGTAGGAAGATGTGCAGTGTAGTAGATATACAAAAAATGCATCAAAGAAGCACCAGAACTGAGCTCAAGATGAAATATTGCAAAATCAAAAGAAGGATGCAAGCACAAAGTTAAGCAAAGAGTCGCAACAAAACTGAAGAGATGAAGAGGTGCTAAAGTGAATACTGCAGAGCTGCTAAGCTTAAGAGTTGAGAAGCTGATTCTTTTAAGTCAGCAATATGCAAAAGCCATAAGATGTCAAAGTTCTACTTATGTTTGAGTTTTTGTACAAGAATTAACTTTCATATCCGGTGTTAGATCACTGTTATTTTATATTATACACCCCTAATAAAGAACTTATGTTAAGAGTTCAAATAATTTGTATTTGTTCTGTTGTAAGAAACCTAAAGAGGCTTGTGAGAAAAGAATACTTGTTGTAAGATCTTAAAGAGGCTTGGTAGCAAAGAATACTTGTTGTAGAGCCTGGAGAGGCTTGATAGAAAAGAATACTTAGAAGCCTGGAGAGGCTCTGTAAGAAGAATACTTGGTGTGTTGCCTGAAGAGGCAGTTGATAACAAAAAAATACTTGTAAGTTAGTGGAAAATCTCATGGTGTGTGAGGATTTGGTGTAGCCCAAGGTTGTGGGTGAACCGAGATAAATTGGCTGAGTACTCTCTCTTACCCTGAACTCTTTACATTCTGTTTATTCTAACAAGAAGAGGGAATTTGGAGTAAGTTTTTAAGCAATCTTATGAAAACTATTTACGAAAAGCTTTTTGAAAAACCTCCATTTGAAATGATTAGACAAAGACTCAAGCTTCAGACAACATTTGAATCACTGTCTGAAAGCCTTCCAAACTTAATTAGTTTTTGAAAAGGTTTCCATAAAAACGATTAGTTTGTAAAAACATTATTCAATCCTTTTCTACTGTTTTCTTGTGTGTCCCTACAGTTGGTATCAAAGCTTAACCTCGGGGTTGAGCACTTGATTATGCTGACGAAGAAGATCCAAACAGAATCCATAAGACGTTAAGGATGTTGTAAAAGAAATTTAGATACAACAAAAAGGGAAGATTACTAGCTATTGGTAAAATGTAGATTAAAATATTATATTTGTTTTATCAAGCCTTACATATATGTCTGAAATGCATCATCTGAAGTATACTTGCATCAGCTGAATGAAGGATCTGAAGTGCATATGTCTGAATGATGTTCTGAATTTTCCTACTGTCTAGCGATATAGCTATCTGAAGCGATTAAAATTCAACTTTTACAAAAAGTAGACCTTTCCACTCGCACGTTCTCCAAAGTCTATGCAATCATGTCATAACTGTCAGTTTGCCTACACTCTTTTTATCTGGAAAGAGAAACTGGTTAGGGCACGTCTATCAATTGCTCCTTGCAAACTTTCTCTAGAAGTCAAGTCCTCTTATTCTCTCCAACGGCTTGTATCTACAATGGCATCCATATCCTCTCAGAAAACTCAATCTAGTGGAATCATTATTCCAAGCAAGGTTGTAGATGTTTACACTCTTAGGAAGGGAGGTGTTGATCTGGTGGAAGAGTTTGGAGCTTCAGGATGGATTCCATATCTCAACAAAGTTGATGAAGTGTGGTCTGAAGCTGGAGTAGTGGAGTTCTGGAAGAATGCCAAGGTTCATCATAGCATGGATAACTCCATTCACCGTTCTATCATTAGCAAGGTAATGTGTGTTAATGTCTTTATTGATGACTCCATTATCACAAAAATTACTAGAGCGAAGTCTGAAGGAACTATCTTCTTCATTGGGTGGGAAAGAAGCTATGGTGGATACAAGAAGTTTAACCCTATGTTGTATAGGGAAGCTTCACCGGCAAGTACCAAGTTGCAAGCTTTGCTTCCTAAGCCTAGGATTATCCACACAATCCTCGGATGTTTGATTTTACCCAAGTCTGGTGACAAGGATTATGTGTCAGAGATGCAGAGGTTATGTATAATCAATCTACTGAAGAAACAGAAAATAGACCTCCCCAAGTTGATAGTATCCCACATGGCAAAGATGATCAACGAGTCAGCATCAAGTCTTCCACACGCCACTCTCATTCAACATGCCTTGTATCACTTCAATATTCCCATTCACTAAACCAAGCTTCACAAAGCACCTCAATTTTTTAGTGGTGAAAATGTGAAAGCTTTGGGGATAGATGTGATTTCCCCTTCTCCTTCACCCACAATCAAAGAAGAGTTGGCAAATACGACGACATCAACAACTAGAAGAAGTGCACTTAGAATTCTAGAAAATGAGTTGCATGGTGACCCTAAGAAGGATGGAGTTCAAAAGTTCTATTTCTAGAGGGGAAGAAATCTCTCGCAAAAGAATTATGATTGTAAGGAAGAAGACTCAACAAGTTCAAAAGAAGGCAAAGTCAGTCACAGGGAACCTAACTTCAAAAGTTTCAGTTACACAACCCAGAGCATCTAAAGAAGTTCATATAGGTGCCCTAGGGCATTCTGAAAAACTTCAAATGACCTCTAAGGGAATTGTTCTAGCTGAAACTTTTCCTACTTCACATTTTGAAGGACAAGCAAGTTCTAAAAAAAGATCAGTTAAGAAGGGTGTAACACTCTCATCTCTGAAGGGCATAAAAAATACTGTGATTGATGTTGTTGCTTTGACTGAAAGCCATGTTGATGTTGAAACACAAAAAAACATTTTCCCTAGCTCATGTATTAGAGGAAAAGGAAAAGCAATAGGAAGAGAGAAAGAAGAAAAAATAAGAAATTTTGGATTTTACTCTTGCTAAGGCTGCTCAAGAAGCCTATGCTGAAGAATTGAGGATGGAACAAGAAGAAATTTCTCATAGGAAAAGAAAGAGAAAACAAAATAGATCAGCATCCAAGAAAAGACCCATGTTAACAATTGAGTCTGAAGCAGGGACTGAAAGAAGGATCACAAGGAGGATAAGTGCCGAAGCTGCTCAAGTACAAAGAGCTACTGTCCAAGATGCTGCCATGATCGAGATGAAAAAGAAGAATAGGGAAGAGAGGAATCAAAACCTTATGATGAAGGATCTTGAGGAGACCAGCAAGACCAAGAAGCCCAAACTTACTATAGAAAATGTGAGCTCGTAAGCTCCAGCACCTACAATAGTTGGGGCATCTAAAATCTTGAAGGAATCTGAAAAGATCCTTTCTGAGGATGTTGCAGACTCAGAAATTTCTAATGTCATTGCTTGTGTTATTGGAGGGACCGAAATAAAATTTGAGATGATGTCTGAATCTATACCACTAGAGTTTTCTAGAACAACATCTGACTTGGCAATTCAACCCAAGTCTGAAATTACTTTAAGGTGGTCTCAAGAAGTACCTCACAGGAATTATCCCATCCCTATGGAAGACAGGCCTAGAGTCCCAAAATTCAAATGTTTAAGGGATGAACTAGCCTACTTCAGATCGAAAAAGCCTCTAATAGATATATGGGACAGAGTTGTCTTAAAGCCAACAAAAATAACCTATGAGAGGTGTCATGATCAATAGCCTAAGAAAGAGACTCAATTTGAGTATGGTTCGTAGAAGATAAGGTATGGTCCTCCTGTACCAGATCATCAAATTAGGATTATGGACCCCTATGCTAAAAGAAGCAATAATCTAGTATCTGAAAGTGATTGATACTTGCTGAAGTTCATGGAAGCCGAAGGAGATGTTGTGACTCAACATAAGAAGAAGTAGTTTGGTAGCAAGTCCTACAAACCTCCTTTTCCTTGAAATATAAATAATAACACCACTATCTTGGTGTATCCTGATTGGCTGATTCCAAGAATTCCTATAGATGCCTTGATGGACTTCAAGGAGAAAAAAGGTTTATTGTGGGCACACTAATCTTTTTACATGAAAGCCCCTCACATCTGGTCAATGGAAAACTATCATGAAGAAGAAAGGCCTGGACCACTCAGAGATAAAATGGGTGTGGGATTCCTATTTGAAGCTGAGGAGAGCTGATGGAGAATGTTGTTATCTTGATCCAGAATGTGGAGAACCTGATGCTAAACTTGTGTATCTTAAGGATTATTCCGTTGCTGTGAGTAAAGGCCCCTTTGCTCAAGAACGGATTCATTTTATGCATCACAAGGGAAAATTACCTATGGTAGATTACCCACATGAAGATTGGGAGTTACTGAAAAAAACCAATGACTGGTACTTCTACTTCATCAAGAGACTAGGTGAATTTGGTTTTCATAAGGAAGCAACCTACTTCAACCTGGTGGAAATGGAAAGAAGTCAAGTGTCCTTGCAAGTTGCTCATGAGAATATGATCCAAAAAAGCAGGATAAGTTATTGGCAGAAACAACACAAATCAGAGCTGAGAATAAAGGCTTTAAAACTACAGTGCTGGATGAAATTGGAAAGGTCAAGTGTGACACCCTTCTACCCCAAACTTTTATACGTTTAATAAATCGAAGTGTAGAAAAGGTAACGTCCCACAACGAGTAAAAATGTTCACATAACTCTTCATTAAAAACCTCATTGTTTAAAAAATAACTCAATTAAAATAAAAATAGAATTCAAATGTATTCAAAATACTCAAGCAGTGGAATCTCCAAATTATCCATAATTAAAACATCCTACTTGCCATGTAAGGCATTTAAAAGTGTTTACAAAATCCTTCCTATCTAGTAACATGAAATAAAAACCCCAAATGATATGCCCTGATGTCACATGTACCAGAGCAACATTCCCTCTACTCAATACTCGACACCAGTCGTGTCTTCATCATCACCTGTAAAATATCCACAGTGTAACAGTGAAGAAAAGAATACTACTCATACATACACATAGGAGGCTACCCTATCCTCACCCTCATGTAAACAACATCATCATTTATCATGCCACATACTCAATCATCAAATAATTTATCAGATAATATCACCTATAATTCATCATATAACAAACATCAATATCATCATGTAATTCTCCTATCCTCATTCACCAAATAATTCACCAACTCTATTCTCAACACCTATTACTCATTTCATAATTACAAAATCATGGCATCATCATATAACTCATTTTTATATCATCATATATAAGACATATTCATCCATCATCATATACACCAACAATATCATCAATATCACCATAACCATCATAATCATCAATATCACCATAATCATCATACTCATCAATATCATCATAATCATCATTCACCTCATAATCATCATACTCATCAATATCATCATAATTATCATAATCATCATTCACCTCATCAATACTCTCCCGAGTTGCACTTCGCCCCACTCTAGGCTTGTGCTCCTCGGTACAAACTCTCCCAAGTCGCTCTCGCCCCTCTCTAGGCTTATGCTCCTCGGTACAAACTCTCCCAAGTCGCACTCGCCCCTTTCTAGGCTTATGCTCCTCAGTACAAACTCTCCCAAGTTGCACTCGCCTCTCTCTAGGCTTATGCTCCTCAGTACAAACTCTCCCAAGTTTCACTCGCCTCTCTCTAGGCTTATGCTCCTCAGTACAAACTCTCCCAAGTTGCACTCGCCTCTCTCTAGGCTTATGCCCCTTGGTACAAACTCTCCCAAGTTGCACTCGTCTCTCTCTAGGCTTATGCCCCTTGGTACAAACTCTCCCAAGTTGCACTCGCCTCTCTCTAGGCTTGTGCTCCTTGGTACAACACCTCATATGCTCAATGCATAATCATGATTGATAAGTGAAAAATAGTTGATAAATTAGTATATATTTTATTTCACTTATCAAGGACAAAATGGTAATTTTGCCCCATTTTTATCCCTTTTTATTTAATATTTAATAATTTGTATTTATTAATCCTAGTTTAGAATTTGATGCTATTTTAATGGATTTATTGCTGATTTTTGCAGGATTCTTGCAAAGATTTAAATCAGAGATTAAATGGCATTAAATGAGGAGGATTTATGCAAGATTGGAGATTGATTGAGGACAATTAATTAAAGATTTGAAGAAGATTTGAATCATTAATGAGGAGATAGAGCCAACCAATCAAAGATATTGCAGACAAGCTTCCCAAATAAACAAGGATTGCACAATGAATACAAAGATATCAGAAAATAAAGGGAAACAAGGAAGGACAAACGCGTGAAAACCAGTCTCGGGGAGAGATCAACAATTTAAAAGAGGAAAGTTGAAGCTGCAGACGCTAGCTGCGCTTCACCCCACGCTATAGCGCAGGTGAAGCGCAACTCTTTGGAACCTGCGCTACAGCCTGCGATGTAGCGCAACTTGAAGCGCAGAACACGCAGATCACGTCCCTGTTGCCGTTTTTAAGAGGATCTCTTCCCAAATTTGCTTTGTCTTTCCTAATCTATAAATAGGAACCTCTTGCGTCAGTCCAAGGGAGTTAGATAGTTAGTTGGTTAGCGAGTTAGATAGTCATTGTAATTCAGTGATTATGTATCAAAGCTAGGTTTAGAGTAGGAGAGGAGGAGCGCTTCACGAGGATTGAAGATGGTGACAGCGTCTTCAATGGTTTGTATGGCTACTTCATGTAGTTAACTCTCCAGTAGAATTGGATGTAATTGATTCTATCCTTGAGTGTATATAAATTCTATATTATTATTTCAATGAGTCCCTACCTATAATGGTGGTAATCTTATTATGTGCTTATTCCTAATTCCCACGCTTGCGTCTGGAGTTATAGGCTAGTCTTAACTCAAGTAGTTTAGATTAGGTACAAGAATGGGGGAGCGGATTCTGAAGAAACTCATTCTCTGATTGAATAAGATTACTCGGTTACTACTGACGGCTAAAAGGGGATGTTTACTAATGAGTGAGGGGTAGTGTGAGTACTCTAAGTGAGGGAGCATTCGCCAAATAGGACTTAGTAATCGATAGCAAAGAGTTAGGGGGTTGTCAATCCAGGATTCGAACATGGGCGTATTCCTAATGAGTATAAGGTAGTGACAGTACTGGAGCGAAGGGTGCGTCTACCATTAGGCCTCGTTTATCGTCTAACTCTTACAAACTGAACAAAAGAGAGCAAAATAAGCCGAGATAAATCTGTCGCCTGGGAGAGCCCGCACAATTTATCCTTGAGTGTTAAGGTCGCTGGGTTGGGGCTTTAGCAATAAAGTTTGTCTACATATTTTATAGAGTATTACCTAAAATAATAGATAGTCTTTATATGCACAATAGGTGTGATGAGATGAAATCCAATCCTGATCCAAGTAAAGTGTCTCTAACTCTACCTTTCTAATTCCAATTAATTATCTACTCTTTTTACCATTCTGCAATCATACTCTCTAAACTGTGCTTTCTCTTGATAAATACGATTTCGGTCTACATAAATAACTGTTCCCTGTGGATACGATACTCTTTCTTACTATTATACTGCTGGATTTGTGGTTCGCTTGCCAGAAACCCATCAATCATCACACTACATCTCATATGCTCAATGCATAATCGTCATCATGACTCACCTCAGATGCTCAATGCATCATTACATCATCATTTTCACATAGCTCTTATGCTCAACACATTAATATATCATCATCATTATAACACACATCATCAATCATCGTTAACATCATCGTTATCATCATCACATAAGCATCATTAATCATCATCAACATTATCATCATCATATAAGCATCATTAATCATCATCATTATATTCATCTCATACGCATCATTAATCATCATCACATAAGTATCATTAATCATCATCATCATTATCATCATCACATAAGCATCATTAATCATCATCATCATTATCATACCCTCATTCCTCATATGTTCATTACATCAATATATTATCATCCCACACCACATACCTCATACACTCAATACATCAATACCTCATCATTATCATCATACATCGCAATAGTATAAACATCTATCATCAAGGATATGTCATATCATCATACTCACATCACAATCAATGTATAACAATCATCAACAAACACAAGGGTCACATATATCACATAAACCACATTCTCATATTCAATTTGAGCTGATAATCGATTACCCAAGGCGTTTCCTCAATTTTGGAGTCTTCAAGTTTTAAGCTTAATGACCTTAGTGCACTAATTTGGAATTATCTAGAGTTTTAGGTGACCAATTAATATGATTCCACTTCTATTAGAAATTTAAGATCCGGGGCTTCAGTTTGATATGCTATATGATAAGGTTCCGAGCCCGTTTGCACCCTTAACCGACACATTCTTGCTTAGGCGAGAAAGCTGTCAAAATAGAATCTGCGAGCTGCGCCCCAACCTGCGCTGCAGCGCAACCTGCAGCGCAAGTTACGTAGAACGCGTCTGTTCTACGTTTTTGCCCCCTTTTTGCTCCCTTTCTTCAATCCCTACTCAATCCTCATCGTTTATACTTCGATCCAACACGTTTTTATCAAACAAATTCAATGAAATAATCAATCTTTAACACGATTACACAGTATTCAATCAAAACCCCAAATCATCAAACCCTTTATTAACCCCTTTTCACTATTCTCATTATCTTCTTCAATTTCATTCAAGAACTCATCAAGATTCATCAAATCATTCATCAATCAACAATTTTCATCATCCATACTCAATATAAACATATATCAATATGAATTTAAAGTCTTAAACCACTACCCAAGCACCCCCCCACATGCACATACAAGCAGCACCCTCTCCCCCATCGTACCTTGAAGTGAATATCGAATCGTAACAATTCTTGATTCTCCATGATTACTCCTCAGCAACCTCCTATTGAGACTTGGTTTCTCCCCCCCTTGGCGTTTCGCTCTCTGACGATTATACGAATAAGGATTAGGGTGAACTGAGAACCCCTCCTTAAATAAATACTTAATTGGGCTAGGCCCACTCTCAACCCACTTATTCTATTTATTATTCTTATTATTTATTAAATAACCTTATTCATAAAATATACTAATCTTACTAATATTATTATTTATTTATTTCTCTTATTTTATTAATTTTATTTTATTTAATAAAATTTGGGATGTTACATCAAGGATAGCTTAGTTGAAGCTATAATGTCTGCTTTGAAAAAATGAACTCTAATTGTATCAACTATAGTTGCTTTCACTTCATCTTTAATACAATGAGATGTTTGTTATCCTATTTGTCCTTTCATAGAAATTTTTTAAGCCTATAATATGTTACTTATTTTAAACGATTGCTTAATTTTCTTGATGTGAAACTGTGTGTTTGTGTCTAGTGTCATTTGGCCTTCAACTCAAATGTTTTAATCATGTTTGAGCTTGCTTAATCTGATATCCTTTTGATGGATGACAAAAGATGGAGAATTACTAACTTCAAATCTGAGGTGGAATATGCAGTTTAGGGGGAGCTCTTGGACCATATCAAACTAAAGGAAGCATGTGGATCCAAAAAAATCTCTTAAGATAAAAGCTTAAAAGAGACATCTGAATCAGGGGGAGCTCTTACCAATTTTTTTAAAACCAATTGTCAGATTTATAGTTAAAGTTTATTTAAGTTTGTCATAATAAAAAAGGGGGAGATTGTTAAGTCTCAAGTTTTGTTGAATATAAACCTAAAATAAACTAAGTAAATATCTTCAAAGACTCATTGGTAAATGCATTAACATTTCAAGTATGCAAAACATCTCATTTGAAGTGCTTCATTGATCTGAAGGAAGTCTGTCTTAAGTCAAGCCAAGATCTGAAGTTGGTCAAAGTTCTGAAGACTAAAGTTCTAAAGACCAAGGATCTATCTGAAGTGAATATGGTTCAAATGATGGTCCCCATTTGAAGATGAAGTCTATCTGAAGTACTAGGGCATATGACGTGGAAAGTTAAAGCTAGTACCTAAACTAAACGCAACCTCAGAACACCAGAAAGACAAGACTAGAGACAACCATTTTTACTAGGATTTTAAAGTTAAGCCAAATAAGGAAAGTTCGTTGTGGTCAAGCTGAAAAAGCTAGGAAAAGAGTTGCAATCTTGTACCTCTGTCAGAAAGGATTCACAATGAAAAAAATACTTTCTCTCAATGTCTCTTTTAACAGACTTCTCAAGCTCAAGTACAAATACTCTTGTATGATTCATCAAGATAGATTTTTTCTAGCTCTCAAGAGAGTTTTTCTTCAAGATAGAGCTTTGAGCTCTCAAAAGAAAAAGATTAATGATGAAAAAGTGAAAAAAATGAGATCAAGTGCATAAGAATGAGCATGCAAAAAGAAAATAAGCACAAGTATGTATGAAATACTGCAAAATCAAAAGAAGGATGCAAGCACAAAGTTAAGAAAAGAGTCGTAGAAAAAGTAAAGAGATGAAGAGCCGCTGAAGTGAATACTGCAGAGCTGCTAAGCTTCAGAGTTGAGAAGCTGATTGTTTTTAGTCAACAATAAGCAAAAGATATAAGATGTCAAAGTCCAGCTTATGTTTGATTTTTTTGTTAAAAAAATTAACTTTCATATCTAGTGTTAGATCACTGTTATTTTATATTGTACACCCAGAACAAAGAACTTATGTTAAAAGTTCAAATAATTTGTATTTGTTCTATTGTAAGAAGCTTGAAGAGGCTTGTGAGAAAAGAATATTTGTTGTAAGAGCATGAAGAGGCTTGGCAGCAAAGAATACTTGTTGTAGAGCCTGGAGAGGCTTGATAGAAAAGAATATTTAGAAGCCTGGAGAGGCTTTGTAAGAAGAATACTTGGTGTGTTTCCTGAAGAGACAGTTGATAACAAAGAATACTTGTAAGTTAGTGGAAAATCTCACAGTGTTTGAGGATTGGTTGTAGCCCAAGGTTTTGGGTGAACCAGGATAAATTGGCTGAGTACTCTCTCTCACCCACAACTCTTTACATTCTATTTATTTTAACAATAAGATGGAATTTGAAGTAAGTTTTATAAGCAATCTTATGAAAACTAATTATGAAAAGCTTTCTGAAAAACCTCTGCCTGAAATCTTTAGGCAAAGACTCAAGCTTCAGATAGCATCTGAATCACTGTCTGAAAGCCTTCTAAACTTAGTTGTTGAAAAGGTTTCCATAAAAACAATTAGTTTATAAAAACACTATTCAACCCTCCTTCTAGTGTTTTTGTTGTGTGTCCTACAATTTGCATCCTCAATAGGTATGGGTAGTGGAGAGCCTTCCTCGTGTGATTGAACTATAACAAACGGACATCTTGTGATGGCCCAAAGGAAGGCTCATAGTGTGTAGTCTGACCCCACCTTTATTATTCATAATTCCTTTAGCAATAAGGAGGTGTGGGGAATTCAAGAACAAAAAAAAGTATGGTCACCCTACTGATAAATCCATATTGATAATGGATTTATAGGTGTAATTAGCTTAGAAACAGTACTAATTAGGACGATTTTGTGTGTTAGATAGATTAAAATGTTTATATTTAGAAATTTAGTGTTTATTTTGTAGTTTTGTTGCAATGTTTAATTTTTATTGTCATTTTGTTCATAATTGTAGGTAACTTGAGCTTTTGATGCTTGTGGGAGGACAAGAAGGCTTCCATGTCCCAATAATAACTCAAGGAAAGACGAAATTCAATTTTGTCTATGTGTGCAAGGACGTGAAGACTGTTGTCTGTAAGGACACGAGCAATCATAAAGCATCAGTAGCAAATGTCTCTTCGTGTGGGCACACACAGAGTTGTTCTTGTGAGGACAAGACTAGACATAATGCTTTTATAGCCTCTAGGTGCTCGCGTGAGGACATCCAGAAAGTACATACCATGTCCTCAAGCGAGTTGACAACAACTATTAAGAGGAATTTGTAACTGTCAGGAACAAATTTTCCCATTTTTCCATTTTTCGTTTTTAGATATAAACATTGGAATTCTCTCTATCTCTGAAGAACTTGAAGAGAAAACTTGTGGAAGAAAGCTTATGCACTACAACTATGGATTCTTCTCCCAAGTCCTTCTCTCCTTTCTTCATCTTCTTATCTCTTGTAATGTCTTTCTAAATCTTTTAGGTTAAGTGTTGATGAATCTTGATTTGAACTTGAAGTGGCTGATTTTGTTAATTCAATTCAATTTTCGTAGTTCAATTCAATTGATTCCTTCTATTCTTAATGCTTCAATTGGATTGGCCATTCAATTGCATGAACCAAAAGTGATTCTCAAAAATGGAAGATTGGGGAAAATCTTGGATCTAGAACATGAAGGGAATCAAGCATGTGGTCAGGGTGCAGCGAAAATAAATGGATTCCCTCCCTTGTTATAATCGTTTTGCGAAAACACGAATCAAGGCATAAAAGGTATTAAAACGAAAGGTCGTACCTTATTAGCATTACAAATGAGGCAAGAGTAGCCACGTCTCTATTGGTATTCACACCAACAGCCAAACTAGGAAACCCTCCTCAGCTCAGCTAGTAGCCTTAGAAAGTAAGAAGTGATTGCTCATGTGTATCTGGGGTAGTGCATCTTATGCTCTATTTATAGAGTGGTGACTAGGGTTTTACCCCTTCACTCACTTAACCCTCACACTTATGGGCCTAGCTTATTATGTTATAATTCTAATTAAATTAAATTAAATTAGAATTATTATCCTTTCCTAGTAGCTTGTTGTATGCGTGAGACCCAATAGGTTTTTAATATTTGGTTATAGTATTAAAATAAAACCCTTTTATATTTAATATCATAAATAGTGAGCGGTATCTAGAAACACATCACTACCGAAATATTGATATTATCAATAACTTTGATAAATCCTATTTTTATGATAATTTATATGATATGTCCCTTTGTCCGAATATCTAATTGAACACAAGGGCATGGATTGTGTCAACCTTGTATAGTTCAATTTATATTTTCTTGATCCCCAAGTAGACTGTACAGAAAATAAACATCTCATGTTTATCCTCCTGAGCATGGCCATGCATTTTGCAGTCTCACTTTATCAAGAGGCCTACAGATATAACTCCTGTTACATAGGAGGGACAAATCCCATCTAGGGCACTCACATTCCACCACATAATTTATTATATGTCCAAATGAAAACTTTATGATCACCCTGTTACGGGAAATGTTTGATGATATTCAAAACACATAATTCCTTTTGTAGGGATCATAGTGATTTCAAGTCAAAGGACTTTATATAACATTTATCAATTTAAGAAACGCTCATGACACTTATGTAACAATCCATGCAACGTTCTTAAGGTGGGTCTGTCCAGTACACCATTACTCTTAATGTGTACCTATGTGAGCACATGATATCTCATATCCATGATCTGTGAGATGTGATCATCAATGAACTCACATACTAGTCTAAATGCATCTTTGTCCTAAGATGATAATTGACTAGGGACTATTTAAGAATAGTTCTTCATAAGCTCTCACGATCAAGTCATCTACTTGATTCCTTATGAAGTTTGTGCTTACTATTCTAAGGACATTTATTATATTCTAAAAGAATAAGTTTGCCTTTATAAAATAACATGATACAAGTGATGGATGTTCATAAACATATAAGTCTCTAGTACATATTCCTAACAATCTCCCACTTGCACTAGAGACATTCAGACATAACTATTATGCCTAATGATCTAGTGTGCCCTTCATGCTTCTACTGCACAAGGTCTTTTGTTAGTGTGGTATAATCAGCGACTGTTTCCTGCTTGGAACCTTTCTAGCTCACAGTGCCACCATTCAAACAAAACACATAATCTGATTGCGATCTTAAATCATCTTTCTCGGTTTGGAAGCCAGCATCAGTGTAACCCTTTACAAGTAGCTCTTCCTCACCTCCATATATCAAGAATGAATCCTTAGTTCTTCTCAAATGCTTAAGAATGTTCTTGACTGTTGTCTAGTGACCTTCACCAAGATCAGACTGGCATCTGCTAGTCATGCTTAAAGCATATGATATTTCTGGTCGAGTACATAACATGGCAAACATGATAGACCCTATAGCAGATGCATAAGGAATCTTATTCATGCAACCTCACTCTTCTTTACCGGAAGGAGATTCAGCCTTAAATAGGCTTATACCATGTGACATAGGAAAAATTCCCTTTTTAGAATCTTGCATGTTAAACCGCTTTATTAGTATGTCTATGTATGACTTTGACTTAGGCCAAGTAATCTTTGAGATCTATCTTTATAGATCCTTATACCTAACACATAGGTCGCTTCGCCCAAATTTTTCATAGAAAAACAATTTCCTAACCAAGTCTTTACAGACTGAAGGGTAAGAATGTCATTTCCTATGAGGAGTATGTCATCTACATACAAAACCAGAAAAACAACTATATTGTCACTAACCATTTTTGTAGACACAAGGTTCATCCTTTTTTTTAAGGAAAACGAACTGCTTTACAGCTTCATCAAAATGAAGATTCCAGTTTCTAGAAGCTTACTTTAATCCATAAATGGATCGTTGCAACTTACATACCTTTCCAGCATTTTCAGGTATAACAAAACCTTCAGGTTGTATCATATACACATTTTCAAGAAGGCTGCAATAGCAAGCAAGATCCGAACAGATTCAAGCATTGCAACTGGGAAGAAGGTTTCATCATAGTCTACACTATGAATTTGCGTGAAATACTTAGCCACCAACCGTGCTTCAAAGGTACTTACATTACCATCCATGTCGGTTTTCCTTTTGAAAACCCATTTGCACCTTTTATCCTTTTGGGTGTCTCAATCAAGGTCCATACCTTGTTAGTGTACATGGAATCCATTTCAGATCTCATGGCATCAAGCCATTTCTCAAATTCTGGACTCATAAGAGCTTCTTGGTAAGTCAGTGGTTCATCTTGATCCACTAGCAATACATCCCCTTCCTGAGATACAAGGAAACCATATCTCTCAGGTTGTTGACGTACCCTATCTAACCTACGCAAGTCTTGCGCTACTTGAGCAGGTGGCTCCACAACACTTTGTGGCATCTGCTCTTGTTCCATTATTGGCTCATTGCTACTCTATGGTACTTGAATTTCTTCAAGTTCTACTTTCCTCCCACTGATTTTCTTAGAGACAAATTCCTTCTCAAAGAATACATCAGTCCTAGCGACAAAACACTTTGCCTTCGCTAGGATTATAGAAGTAGTAACCCATAGTCTCTTTTGGGTATCCCACAAATAAGCATTTATCTGATTTGGGTCCTAGCTTATCTGAAACTTGGTGTTTCACATAAGCTTCACAACCCCAGATTTTGATAAAAGACATACTAGGTCGTCTCCCAGTCCATATCTCATATGGTGTCTTTATGACAGCCTTAGATGGAACACGGTTTAGTGTGAAGGTTGTTGTTAACAAAGCATGACCCCAAAAGGAGTCAGGGAGATCAGAATGACTCATCATGGATCGAACCATATCTAATAGAGTTCGATTTCTCCTTTTAGAAACTCCATTCCATTGAGGTGTTCCTAGAGGAGTGAGTTGAGATAATATCCCACATTCTTTTAGATAGTCATCAAATTGTTGGCTCAAATATTCTCCACCTCGATCTGATCGAAGTGTTTTAATAGTCTTGCCAAGTTGGTTTTGCACTTAATTCTTAAATTCCTTGAACTTTTCAAAGGACTCAGATTTGTGTTTCATCAGATACACAAATCCATATCTACTGAAAACATCAGTGAAAGTGATGAAGTATTCAAAACCTTCTCTAGCCATTGTGCCCATGGGCCCACATACATCACTATGTATGAGACAAAGAAGATCACCGGCCCTCTCACCTTATCGGTGAATGGGGCTTTGGTCATCTTGCCCAATAGATAAGATTCACATGTCTTAATTGATTCAAAATCAAATAAGTCCAAATAACCATCTTGGTGGATTTTGGATATGCATTTCTTATTTATGTGGCCTAAGCGACAATGCCAATGATAAGTTGGGTTCAAATAATTTGTTTTGACCCTCATAGCACTTATGTTATAGATAGGAACTTTAAAATCAAGAACATATTGTTCAACTTTGCACAACCATAAAACATATCATTCAAATAAATTGAACAACTATTGTTCTTTATTATGAATGAGAAACCACTCTTGTCTAAATAAGAAACGAACTTAATATTCACAAAATAACAATCATCCAGTTCAATAACTAGTCCAGTTGGCAAAGTTAAATAATAGGTTCCTATGACTAAGGCAGCAACTCTTGCTTCATTTCCCACACGTAGGTCGACTTTTCCTTTAGCCAATTGACATATTCCTTTTAGATCCTACACATTCACATAAATGTGAGATCCACATCCGGTATCCAATACCCAAGGTGCAGTAGTAGGTAAATTGACTTCTACAACATAAATACTTGAAGCGAAAGTCTCACTTCCCTTCTTGATGTCCTCCAGGTACTTTACACAGTTTCCAATGTCCTGATTTGGCCACAGTGGAAATATTTTCCTTCCTTAGCTATCCCGCCATTGGCTTCAAATTAGAGGTACTAGGCTTATTCTTGCCTTTGTCCTTTGGTTTGAAATAGGGCTTCTTGAACTTCTTCTTGCCCTTGCCCTTTCCAGGTTGGACCATCAATATGGCCTTCCCTTTACCTTTATTAATGTTTTGCTCATCTGTTCTTAACATGCTTAGCTATTTTGGCAGTGGTTTGTCAAATTTATTCATGTTGTAGTTCATGACGAATTGACTATAGCTATCCGGAAACGATTGCAGGACAAGATCAGTGGCCAACTGTTGGCCTAATGGGAATCCAAGCCTTTCTAGGTTTTCAATGTACCCAATCATGCTTGAGCACATGAGCACCTATAGGGCTTCCCTTTGCCAGTCTACATTGATAAAGCACCTTTGAGACTTTAAATCTTTCATGCCTAGCTTGGCCTTGATATAGTCTCTTTAAATGTACAATCATATTGTACGCTTCCATGTTCTCATGTTGTTTTCAGCATTCATGGTAGTAAGCATAAGGCAGCCTACATCGAGAGTGACATCCAGATGCTTTCTAAAAGCATCCTTGTCAGCTTTCGAAGTATTTGCAGCGGGTGTTTCAGGAATAGGCCCTTCCAGGACATACAGCCTTTTCTCATGTCTAAGGACAATCCTTAGGTTTCTATACCAGTCTAGAAAGTTAATTCTAGACAATTTGTCCTTCTCAAGAACATATCACAATAAAAGGTTATGGTTATCTATTAAAAGAAAATTATGCACGTAAGTATCATATAACAAACATATTCAACAAGGTCTTTAATCAAATATGCCTCCCACTATTTTGATTCAAAATAAGTACCCTCAATATAAAAAATCAGAAAATCCCATCACTAGATTTTCTAGTGGGCCAAGATCCATATTTCACCCAATTTTAAGTCAGCTTTAGCTGATCGCTTAAGAAAAGGTTATTTAGGTAGGAACATGCTTTCTAATTATATCTCATACAACTCTTGGATAGTTAGGTGAATAACTCTTATTCTAATTCATCTTATGAATCAATGCCTAACCTAGTGCCTCTAGGTTTTTTCAATCCTATTGAATATACCTAGTTAAGTCAAAACCCAACGCATGACAGTTGGATATTACTTTTATCCCACCGCGCCTCACTAAAGTAGATAAATGCACCCTGCTTTAGTAGACCCACATTTAATCGATTCTAGCCTTGATGAGTGCCATACATTGGAAGGCAAAACATGACTTAATATTAGTGCCTCTAGGTTTTTCAATCTTATTGAATATACCCAATCATAACCCAATGGTTGACAATCAGATATTACTTTTATCCTATCACGCCTCACTAAAATAGATAAAGGTACCCTGCTTTAGCAGACCCACTCTTCATCGATTCTAGCCTTGACGAGTGTCATTCATTGGAAGGCATAAGCATTGAGGGATTTGATCGCTTTAATTTTATTCATTGTTAAACCATTTAACATACAATCATGCATCTCATACAAACTCACATGATATGGTTATAGCCTCCTAAAACCAAATACAAAATTACATCAACTATATAATCTTGTACATAATCTTGAGCTCTCCAAAACTCCCACTGAATCCATGCTCCATGTCCTCCAGGTTACATTACATAACAAGAAAAAACCTCGTTTAACATACGAGGGGATAGATATGAGAAGAGAATTACAAGAGAAATGTTAAGAGGTAAGGCACGACACGCAGGTCGTATTTAAATTAAAACAACTAAGGCCATAACCAATCATCATGCAAACTCAGCATCCATTGATTGTAAAACGAGTGATATAATAAGATGTATATATATTAAGCGAGGTTTGATTACGCGCATATGAAATAACACACTACACAGTTTTTGAAAAGGTTTCCATAAAAACAATTAGTTTATAAAAACACTATTCAACCCTCCTTCTAGTGTTTTTGTTGTGTGTCCTACAATTTGCATCCTCGTGTGATTGAACTATATCAAACGGACATCTTGTGATGGCGCGAAGAAAGGCTCATAGTGTGTAGTCTGACCCCATCTTTATTATTCACAATTCCTTTAGCAATAAGGAGGTGTGGGGAATTCAAGAACAAGAAAAAAGTATGGTCACCCTACTGATAAATCCATATTAATAATGGATTTATAGGTGTAATTAGCTTATAAACAGTACTAATTAGGACGATTTTGTGTGTTAGATAGTTTAAAATGTTTAGATTTAGAAATTTAGTGTTTATTTTGTAGTTTTGTTGCAATGTTTGATTTTTATTGTCATTTTGTTCATAATTGTAGGTAACTTGAGCTTTTGATGCTTGTGGGGACAAGAAGGCTTCCATGTCCCAATAATAACTCAAGGAAAGACGAAATTCAATTTTGTCTATGTGTGCAGGGACATGAAGGTTGTTATCTGTAAGGACACGGACAATCATAATGCATCAGTAGCAAATGTCTCTTCGTGTGGGCACACATAGAGTTGTTCTTGTGAGGACAAGACTAGACAGAATGCTTCTATAGCCTCTAGGTGCTCGCGTGAGGACATCCAGAAAGTACATACCATGTCCTCAAGCGAGTTGACAACAACTATTAAGAGGAATTTGTAACTGTCAGAAACAAATTTTCCCATTTTTTGTTTTTAGATATAAACATTAGAATTCTCTCTATCTCTGAAGAACTTGAAAAGAAAACTTGTGGAAGAAAGCTTATGCACTGCAACTATGGATTCTTCTCCCAAGTCCTTCTCTCCTTTCTTCATCTTCTCATCTCTTGTAATGTCTTTCTAAATCTTTTAGGTTAAGTGTTGATGAATCTTGATTTGAACTTGAAGTGGCTGATTTTGTTAATTCAATTCAATTTTTGTAGTTCAATTCAATTGATTCCTTCTATTCTTAATGTTTCAATTGGATTGGCCATTCATTTGCATGAACCAAAAGTGATTCTAAAAAATGGAAGATTGGGGAAAATCTTGGATCTAGAGCATGAAGGGAATCAAGCATGTGGTCAGGGTGCAGCGAAAATAAATGGATTCCCTCCCTTGTTATAATCGTTTTGCGAAAACACGAATCAGGGCATAAAATGTATTAAAACGAAAGGCCGTACCTTATTAGGATTACAAACGAGGCAAGTGTAGCCACGTCTCTATTGGTATCCACGCCAACAGCCAAACTAGGAAACCCTCCTCAGCTCTGCTAGTAGCCTTAGAAAGTAAGAAGCGATTGCTCATGTGTATCTGGGGTAGTGCATCTTATGCTCTATTTATAGAGTGGTGGCTAGGGTTTTACCCCTTCACTCACTTAACCCTCACACTTATGGGCCTAGCCCATTATGTTATAATTCTAATTAAATTAAATTAGATTTATTTTCCTTTCCCAATGGCTTGTAGTATGCGTGTGACCCAATAGGCTTTTAATATTTGGTTATAATATTAAAATAAAACCCTTTTATATTTAATATCATAAATAGTGAGCGGTATCTAGCAACACATCACTATCCAAATATTCAGATTATCAATAACTTTGATAAATCCTATTTTTATGATAATTGATATGATATGTCCCTTTGTCCAAATATCTAATTGAACACAAGGGCATGGATTCTGTCAACCTTGTGTTAGTTCCACAGGCAACACTAGAAGGGGGGTTGAATAGTGTTTTAAATATTTTGACCATTTTGGAAATCTTGAAAATAAATTATGGAGCAATTAAGACATAATGAGATGAAAAACTTTTAACCAGAGTTAATACGTAAATTGCGGAAGATAAGAAGGACATATTTTGATAAACATTGAGACTCTGAGAGGTTGAACAGAACGTTAACTTCATTGGTCTCTTAATTAATTAATCTTAGCCATTCAGATGCATCTCAAGATACCTTCTAAAAGATACCACAAAGAATCTTTTCAGAACTTGTTCTGAACTACTTTAGATGATTGATCATCGTCTGAAGTATACTTCTAACTTCTAAACTGTGACTGTTTCAAGTCCACTTCAGAGAGTTATTTCAGGAGTTCTTCAAAGTACATTCTCTGTAATACTTCAAATGAAATGAGATCAACTGAAGGCTTTATTATCTTTGAAAACTTGTTTTATTGAAATTATTGAATTAAGTTTTGTGAAGTCTATAAATCAGTTTAAGTATTTAAACATGACTATAAGACTTAACATCCTTAAGTTTTAATGATTAACAAATAAGATTATATTAAGGACAAATAAGTTTATATAAGAACTTTATAAGATTAAGTAAACAGGTTCTACTGAGAAAGGTATTTGTTTGTTGATTGTGTTTCAGGTTAGAATATTTATCTGAAGAAGAAGAGTAGAAGATCACAACAGAAGAAGAACATAATCGGAATCAGAAGAATCAAAACCAGAGTATCAGAATCAGAAGAATCAAAATCAGAAGATCGGAATAAGAAGAACAATATCAAAAGATCGGAATCAGAAGATCAGAATCAGAAGAACGAAGTGCAGAATCTGAAGAAGAGTAATTCTCAACAAGGTTGAAGCAATTGAAGAAGCAATCAACTGAAGACAGACTTCGTCTGAAGAATTGAAGAGTTTGAAGACTCGGAAGATCTGAAGACCATCTGAAGACTTAAAGACAACAATGAAAGTTTAGCTATCATCTGAAGACGCAACTATCTGAAGAACAGCTATCATCTGAAGAAATGAAGACAATATGAAGCAGTTTATGTATCTGAAGACTGAACGTATCAGAATTCAGAAATAATCTCTTGGAGACGTTACAAAGAGTATGGCTCACTCCATCAGATGAATTGTATACAAAAGTCAAACATGCTTTTCGACCTCGACCAAAGTCTTGCATAAATAAGGAAACACTGCAAAGACTTTCTGCAATGCTGCCGCTCCTGCAACAAAAGGTATCTTCGAGCACAGACCTACTGCACCAGTGTCTGCCATCGATCAGAATGGGACAGAAGACCAAGTAAATACAACAAGAAAGATGTTTTAATAAAATACATATAATTCAACATCTTTATTCATATCAGAAGAAGAAGAATGAAGCTGCAATCATCTGAAGATCAGAAGGCATATCTCATAAGAAGAAGAAGTGGAATGAAGTTGATATCAAAGAATTGAAAGCACTTCAAGCTGGAGAATTGAAATGAGCTTGAAATAATTATGAGCACTTGTTGAAGCTGACGAACTAACAATATCAGAGTATATGTGAAGATTGAAGAGATCAATCATCTGAACGTATCAACTCTCTGAGTGCATGAAACAGATCTCAACACAGGAGAAAAGATTATATGATTAAATGCTTATAATATCATATATCTTTATCCAAAGAAGAAAGGCAACAACAGCTTTTGGACTAGACACCTCACTCAAAGAGGAAAGAAGAAATGGTGTCAGGAAGCATGTTGAAAAAGGAGTATACGCAGAATATGAAAAGGGACAAATCCAACAGATATTTCCTCATATACACTCCGAAGAAAATCAGAAGAAATCTGAAGAAAGCAGAAGAAAGCAAAAGCAGATCAAGAGAGAGAGAAAGCAAGCATAAACATATCAGAATATCTCTTATAAAGAAGCACATAACGAGTGTCAGAACGGGATCGTCTGAACACCTATTCGCTTATGAAGAAGCAACCGTTTGAGGAGCTATTTCACAACGGCTATATGAGCCACATCATCATCAACTCAACGGTATTATGAATCATCTTCAATGGCTATATTCAAGCAGAACATATAAATAGCCTCAAGATTGAAGTTGTTGTTGTTGTTGTTGTTAATAACACAACCGGAGTGAAAGAGACATTGGCTGTGGTAGTTGTTCGGTTGAACAACCTACCATGCTGGTCGTTGAGATCAATCAGGCTACTGACTTGTTGGTCAGTTAGTCATGTTTGTCAGTTGATCTGTTAGATCAATCAAGTTGGTTGTTGGTCTGAAGACAACCATGCTGAGCAAACTGACTATCAAACCTGGAATGGTTTGAAGCCCTGAACATACCTTGGTGTTCCAATGATACGGGAGAGAATGTAGCCCATGGAAACTAATGGTTGGAGAATGAGGCTGGAGCTTAAATTCATATCTTAGTTAGCCCACTCTCAGAGGATGGTATTCCTCATAGAAAAGACAGGGATTGTACTTAATTTCAAACACTTGTATCACTGTCTATCCTTGTACTTAGCTTGTAATGTTTGTATCCTGAGTGTGTACTCAGTAATCCCTATGTACAAGAAGAATCTGAGTTGAGAGGTTCTAGCGAACTTCTAGCTTAGGTTGAGTAGTAGAATACTCTACACTTGGATAAGTGTCTGAGAGCCTGGAGAGGCTTGGTGGAAGAAAGAATACTCGGTAGAGCTTGGAGAGGCTTGATAGAAAAGACTACTCGGTAAGGTCTGGGTGACCTTGGGGTCTGGGGGACCCTGTGTGTTAGGTCCGTGTGACCTGGGGTCTGGGTGACCCTGTGTGTTAGGTCGGTGTGACCCGGGGTCTATGTGACCTGTTTGATGGGGTCGGTGTGACTCTATCCGACACCTGTGGGTGTTGTTATTTGGTTAATGGAAAATCCAGTGGTGGTTTGCCTCTGGGACTGGATGTAGCTCACGGGTTTGTGGGTGAACCAGGATAAATTTTGTGCCTAAGTTTTCTCATCCCTTAATCTCTTTTATTTACAGTCTTTACATTTACGTTGGGGATTGAAAATTATTTTTCATAATAACCTTAACACACGATTTCAATAAAACAAGTTTTCAAACAAACATAACATAAAACATCTCTTATATCGTTTGAAGCATTACAAAGAATGTATGCTGAAGAACCTCTGAAATAACTGTCTGAGGTGAGTTCAAAAGGAGCTCAGTTCAGAAGTTAAAAACGGATGATCTCTGATCATCTGAAGTATTTCAGAAACAGTTCTGAAGGTACTCTTAGTAATAATCTTCAGAAGATACTTAGAGAAGATTTTCAATCAAAACAATCTTAAGTTTAAGAGAAAGATTTTCTATCTTTATCTTTCATATGTTCCGCAAGTTTTTAAAAGTAACTCTGATCTTAAGATTCGTTTTGCAGGTTGATCACCCTACGTGATTGATTTAATCAAAGATTTCCAAAATAGTTTAAAAAGGTTAAAACACTTTTCAACCCCCCTTCTAGTGTTGCCTGTGGTTCTAACAAGTTTATTATGAAAAATATTGTTCAATCCCCTTCAGAAATATAAAGTTGTAAATAAGAAAGTTTAAGGGAAACGGATGGCAAGGAATAACACTAAATCAACGGCCACAAAAACTTGTCTACCGTAAACTTCACCGTAAATTAGGTAGTTAAAGGAGATTTTTTAAAATCAATGAAAACATGTTTTCTTAATATGCGTGTTTGAGCCAAAGAGGATCTTATAAATACGACCAGAACTAAATCTACCCACCTGGTCACACCTAAAGAACTGTTCACCCGAGATCGACCTAACCGAATGTACATGCGAATAGAAATGGGCTATTATGTACATATATTAAGTTTGCAGTGATTGGAGTTATTAGGCTCAAACCTGTTCGAACTCGACCATTGAACATCCCTGGGTGAAATCCATGAACTCGAATGCTCACTCTTTTCTCATGTGATCTTTAACTATGTATACCCCATTGTCCATGAGTGCCTTCTTACCTTCTCTCATTGAATGTGTGTCTATTTATACTCTCTCTGTTTCTTTTTATCTGTCGTTTAAGATTTTTGCACAAGGATTAAGGAATGCAATACTTATATCTTTTCTTATATTTTCCAAAGATGTCATTTCTCTTTCTCTCAATAATGCAATTAATATTTCTCTTTTCTCAATAACTATGCATAAACATCATGTGTTTATATTAACATTATTTACCTCTTATCATAATTTTTTTTTGGAAACATAAAAAATACATTTTTTTAAAAATCTTGAACTTTTAAAAGATTTATGATATAACTTTATAATAAATATTTAAAATAAAAAAAGAATTAGATTACCATATTTGTAAAATTGGAAACATAAATTTTATTATTGCATTGATATTTGAAAATGACACTAATTTAGAAACAAATTTGAGACTCTAAAACGACACTTAAAAAGAAACGGAGGGAATAATGAACTCAACCTTCTAAGGAATATTGAGTGATTAAGATTCTATATCTAGGCAACATGAATTAATAACACACTTTAATTAATTAGACATTAATTAAAAAAGCAAATAGACACAATACAAACTTCCGTATATCCTTGCAATATTAGAGGATAAAAATCAAATTGTACCTTTTGAATAAAATACCTGTATTTTCATTTTTCAGTGAGACTTAAATAGGATTTATATGAGATCAAAAATGAAGAAATATAATTTAGCCAATACTTACATATTTAACTTGCTTCATCTGTTATTTATGGTAGGGCAGCGCTTTAGGTCCCAATATTCTTACTTATTTATAATATTTTATTAAAAAATAATAAGTATATATTAAATCATATTAATATAATATAAATGATCAAATATTATTTATTTTTAAAAAAAATCCCTTTTTTATTATGGTTTTCTCTTTTATCATCAATATTAATTATAATAATATACTAAATAGTTTTATATATAGAAATTTTAAGAGAAAAAGGATGGTGCACTGACAGTGTAAAAAGTTTTACACAGACGGTTAATCATAACCCTTGATTTAGGGTAAGTTTGTTGACTTTACTAATTAATATTTTAAAAGTCATATAAATGAAGAATCCAGATTAAATGTCAGTGTAAAACTCTTTTACACTGTCAGTGCATACTAATTAAACTCATGAAAATAGATTTTAAATTAAATTATAATATTTTTTATAAAATATTTATATTAATTTAAAAGGTTCCATTTTAGAGTCCGCCTTTAGGTCTAGAGAAATGTTAGTTCTACTATACTATCTATGGCAATACTAGAACCACTTAATACCGGTCATAAACAGATTTCGTTTATTGCAAGAAATTCTATATTGCCGGTAAAAATTAAAATTATATTTAACTTAATATAGGATTCCATTAGAAAATGTGCTCTAAGTTAATGACAATTTAAGTTTATTTGAGTACCAAATTGTTGTTTGATATAACGGAAGTGTGATGGAAATTATATAGGGGGAAAAAAGCTAATGCAGACTAACAAACAAGTATCACAATCTTAAGTCTAGTTTACATAATTATGTAGAAACAGCCCAACACTAACTACTATAATTGTTAATTAATTACCTAAGTTATGCTTTTCGAAGGAATCATAGCATCTAAGTAAAAGGTGCTATTTTGAAATTCTCTATGACACGTGCATAAATCATAATAACTCTCACATGCACGAAGTTGCCTATACCCGTACATATATAACACACGTACGTAAAATATCGATCATGGAAAAATTCTCTTTAATTCGAATAATATTAATTTTTTTCTAGCTAGCTAGGTTTATTTTGATATGGATCGAGAATTCCTTGATCAATAAGAAAACTCATGATCAGCTATGATTTGAAATTGTCTATTCAAACAGTCAAAAGGAAGAAGCACCCTGAACTTTGCAATTCCCTCCCAATTATCTTTTTTTATATATATAAGTTGTTAACTAATAACACATTTTTAAAATATTTTTAACACATTATTAATTTGTTATTGGTTTATTCTCTAAAAAATCAATATATTTTTTGAAAAATGTCATATTTAAAAAATGAAAACAATCAAATTCATAAAAATTGAATTCTTAAAAAATAAACTAATAATAAAAAATATAATAAAAATACTTTTTTTTATTTATACAGACTGAGACATATGTGTATGGTTGACTAATCAGAAAGTTATTCAATATGTTTTATGCACACAAACGGACAAGTTAGTCAAATAAATGGCAAAAGGCAAATCAAAAACAATTCTTGGGCGCAGACAAGACGAAATTACTTTGTACATGTAAGGAAAATGAAGGGACAATACACAGTGGTTAGGTCTTAGATGTACTTTTTGTTTTTCTATGTTCTTTTCCATGAGTCCAACCCAAAACATGGAGAAAGTACGTTCGTCGATCTTGTGTCGTTCAAAAAATCAACTTCATGTGCCATATAGATCAAGTTTTCAGTGTTCACATGTAAGAAAATTAAATTAACCACAACGTGCGTGTTTGAAGGAGTCCTACTCTAGCTTCAGTATAGAGCCTAGAGGGATCAGTCAAATTTACTAGCTGTCAAAATCGTTAACAAACCGTTTGAATTTCAATGTACTTTTTTTTTCCTTTCCATTCTTTCAAAATCAAATGTCGCCAAGGTAAAACAAGATTGAATATCCCACCAAAAGAAGTTTAATTTAAACAAAGACCACCAAAATCTCCTCTATAAAAAGGAACACCATCAATTCTACCTATTTCATTATCATCATATCATATAGCATACAAAAGCTTGAAAAAGAGAAAAAAAAAAAGAAGTTAGCTAGCTTATACATATATTCCTATTTTTTTTTCTAAACAGAAATTAATCAATAAAAAAGGCTTGAGCATCATGCAACGTTCATTGGCAATGAACTTGATCCAACGGAGGTTTTTGAGCCAACAAAAGCGAACACAAATGTTGGCAAAGCGAGTGATGGAGCCATGTGATGTGTTCCTTAACCATAGAAGTACGGACACGAAGAGAACGGTGGCTACTTTGCTTTATGACCATTTGAGGAGGAATGGGTTCAACCCTTTCTTGGATAACAAGAATTTGAGGCCAGGGGATAAACTGTTTGATAAGATAAACGGTGCCGTTTTGGAATGCAAGATTGGGGTTGCTGTTTTCTCCCCTCGTTATTGCGAGTCCTATTTTTGCCTTCATGAGTTGGACCTTCTCATGGCGTGCAGGAAAAAAGTGATTCCAATCTTTTGTGACGTTAAGCCTTCTCAGTTGCGGGTTGTTAACAACCCAAAGTGGTCTGGTGAAGATCTCCGACGGTTCAGATTGGCTCTTGAGGAGGCTAAGTACATTGTGGGCCTTGACTTCAATTCCTCGAAAGGGTATGTATTATATTTATTAGAAAAGTGTTAGCACACTATTTCTAACACATTCAATCTGATTGATTAAAAGTTATATGGGTCCCACCATATTGAGAGCAGAACCCACATAATTTAATGGGACCCATGTGAATTAGTTAATAATGAGTTATATATACATTCGCTAGTACCATTCATTTTACATCTCTCATATCATTCATTATATTTATTATTTTTCTCTCATATTTTTTTTATCTCTACCCGGTGTGATGTCAATCTAGCATTTGCCTTAGAATTGAAAATTCAGATTGTCCAATCTGGCCTGATGCGATAACCAGCTTTATCAAGTTGGATTAAAAGACCGGAAGTTATTCATACTTTTAAAATAAGTGTCATATATTTTTGTGGGCTATTCAGCCTTTGTGGTTTTTTACGGGTATTCAGCTTTATCATACTTGACTCAAAAGTTTGGGATCGAGTTATTCAAGATTCTATAATAAATGTATAAGCCCTACATTTTTACCGGCTTTTACGAAACGGCACAGTCACACTAACTAGCCGGACTCTAATTTTCCTTAACAATATGAAGTATAATTTGTTATGCATGTGTTTAAAAGTGAGAATGGTATAACTACAAGAAATAATTAATGACATGCTTAAATAATTCTCAGGTAATCACATGCATTTGAAATTAAGGTTTACTAGTACGTTTCTGTAGTGCAAGTTGAAGGCAGAAATTTCTCATATTCATTTTTGTTTCTTGTGATATGCAGGAACTTGTCAGAAATTGTGACTAGTGCTTCTGACATCATCATTGGCAGCATGATAGAGCTTGAGAGTGAAGAGCATATGGAACAACAAAACTTGCCAATTGCTCTTTAGAACTGCTGAAGAAATCTAAACATATACTGCTGGTCGGGAAACAATCCTTCCTGATTAGTATAATATATAAGTTCTAGATCGATCCTTTATTGCTCTCTTAATAAGGTCATAAAACGCCAAATTAATACTGATAATTCGTTGATTGTTTCATTTATTTCTTATTTTAATAAGTTCATGACACATAATAAATAACTTGTCATATTCTTTCATACACACAATATGTATAGCAATGTAAGGTGCAGATATTCATGAATTTATGTGTTTCTGTACATTGTTGTAATTATATTGCTATATTGTTGTATTGTTATTAGTTGGATGTAAATAAAAATGTGTATCTCGCAGTCCTTCAATCGTATTTATGTTTTTCCTTTTTAACTCAACTAATCGTTCCATATTCATTTATGCTGCGATATGTTTTCTTCAATAGATACACAGACAAAAACACAATTGATGAGTACAATTTACATGCGATCTATGATTGTATACATACACACATATAATATATATATATATATAGAGAGAGAGAGAGAGGATGGATCAAAGTACACAGATGTATATACCACTACAACATTTTTTTTATCTACAACAACGACTCAAAATCGTAGCCTAAATCAAAAAACCGTTGCCTTTTCTTTAGGCAACGGTTTTTGAAACTTGGTACTCTCGAGCGTTGCCTATTCTTTTGGCAACGGTTTTGTGTAGTAAAGACAACACTAATAAAAAACTGTTCTCGTTGCTATGACTATATGCAACGGTTTTATGCTTATACTATGAGAACGGTTTTTCACCTTTGTTGATGATGACAATGAAATAAACCGTTGCATATGGTAATTAGAGAGTGCACATTATTTATAACTACTGTCATTGATATTAGGCAACGATTTTTTACCATTGTCATTGATTGCAACAAAATAAACCGTTCTACATGGTTATCAAGAAACACATATAAAACCGTTGCCATAAGCAATGATTTATAAGGAATTTAAGGATTGTTTGGGATTTACTGGGTTTTAAACCCCCGGGAAATACAACAGTTATCTAGACAAAAAAGTACTTACTTGGGGTTAAAACCGCAGGTAATATCTTCTTTTTTTTTCCAGGTAGCTCTTTTATTAGTCACTATAATTAAATTCTCTAATTTGTAAAAAAAATAAGATTTTAATTTCACTATTTTTTTATTATATTTTTAAAATAAAAATAATATTTTTGTAATTATAAAACAAAAGAAAGGATATATGAACAAAAGAACAACGTACAAGTAAAGCATAGCAATATTTGTGGATTGGTACGTAGATTTCATATAAAACTAATAAGTCATAGAATATCAAACTATTGAAAAATATAAAAAAATGTTTCAACAAATTACTAGCATAGATTCCTTCTTAATAGCCAAAGGAAAATTTCATTACCCTCAAAAGATTGTCCACCTAGCTTGTCAAGTAAATTGACTATCCTCTAAACCTCCTCTGCAGCATTGAGACCTGTATCTTTTAAAGTAGGAGCCTCAAATCCACTAAGGGCCCTATCATAGTTCTCTAGATATTTGTTATAACGTGTAACAATAAAGTACTATTTATGCACAATATGTATATATAGCATGTACTATTATATGATTCTGAGGATTAAATATTCTTCTTTTCTATTATTTTCTAAAAGGTAGGAACTGATAAACTGATAAATATGACACCAAAAATATAGGAGTAAGTAGGCTAACATATTCAATCTCCAAACTCTTCTCTGAGACTTAAACATAATGAAATACAATAATGGGTCAATGCAACTTACAGTGGCATTATTAAAATATAGATCAGGATTGGACTTCATTCTTTCATCTTTCCCCTGGTACATATTAACCAAACTTTAGGTCTTCCACATGTGTAAATGATAAGCCTATTCACGAACGGATATTAGATACAATAATAATCTCCATGTAGAAACAAGTAAAATAAAAGTAACCAAAAGGATGATACAAAATTTTATTACTATAAAGTAACACATTTTCTAGAATAAAGTATATGTTTATAATAATTAATTAAAATAATAATTAAAATATCAATGATTAAGATTATGATAAAATACATATATAAAATGTAATAAATTGTAAAATCACTAAGTTCTTTTCTTGATTTTACAATTAATAATTATAACTTACTACTTTTTATCTAAATTATATCCCCTCACTTCACATGAGTTAAATCCAATAAATAAAGGGACATGATCATGTATATTGCAATGATTCCTTTTGTTTTCTTATATTCCCCTAAGAAAAGAAACATGCAACTTCTAATTTACTTTTAAATCAATACAAATGTACATATTCAAGTATTCAAGTATATCACAATACATGTATATATGTATTGTTAATATAGAACAGAAAGCAGAATATGCTAATGACAAAGTAGATAATGATCTAGCAAATCAAGGAAGAGCAGTCCCTAGAGATGGGATGGGAACGGTAAGAGAAGGAAAGGTACTAAGTTTTCAAGTGATGTGAGATTGAAATGTGCTAAATCCAAATCAAATCCCAACTAGGCTGAGAGAGAGTGAGCTTGTTCAACCACCCTATCATAATATTACAGAGGGGATATCACTACAAATCACAAGTGTATAAGAGGGTGTCATTCCATCTTGTACTTAATTTTGAATCATTTAAATGGAAAAAGAAATACAACATCCTACAAATCACAAGTCATGGTAAACTTTCTCAAAAGCTTGGAAGAAAATACAGAGGATGGTATTATCATTGTTTGCAAACATCATAAAAACAAATCTAGTAATTCCCTTATTATTTCCAAAGAATAGACATGGAAAGATTTGCTAAGGAGAGCCACCTTTTTAATAATATGGGATGGCTTACAGTAACAATGGTCTAAAATATCATTAAGAGAATGAACATCTCCCAACAGGGAGAAAGAAAAACAATAAGCAAATGAATTACCTAAAACCTTGAATATTTTATCAAATTGATCGAGTTGCACAAGTGGTAAAGATTTTTTTAAATCCAAGAATGACAAGGTTATACTAATATAGAGAGTACAATTATAACATTATTCAACCTTGGAATTAGAAAACTGAAAGTTACAGCATCAAGTACCTCTAAAGTATTTGGTGTGGCTTGCTTTTGCACTTTGAAAGAGTGGCTTCAAGGTTCACAACTCAGCAACAGCCTATATATCTGAACTATTACTTAATGAAAAACAACTTGACCAATTTTAGAATTAGATCATATATATAAAAACACATTTGTTCATTTATTATACAACCAACATACAAAAAACAAGATGGAAATGTATTTTGCACATGAAGACATCATTAAATCTTCTTGGCATGTAGGACCAACTATGCTTTTATCTTGGGTAGTTGACACTACCTCTGTACAAACACATATATGATAGTCGCCTTTGTATGAAAACCAGAGAGGAAAAAACAACTAAAAAGGGGTTTTTTTTTAACGATTTTCTTTCCCTCCTTGTCTTTATTATCCTCTTGCAAATGTTAAAACAACCTTAGGTACATACTCTCTATTTTACCTTGCCAACATAATGTATTCTACAAAAGTATAAAATGAATGACTGAAACTGATGAATTGGAGCTTAATATAATTGATGATGATTACATGGACTTTAAAACCATCTAAGTACACAGCCAAAAATAATTTTGATCAAAACTATCCAAAACAACGTAAATATAAAAAAACACTTCAGGAAAAGTTACCCAGTCCTAAATCATTTCATTTCAAATCACCCTTTAACCAACATCATTTTACACAACTAAATTTTCAAACACTCAACAAAATACACAAGTAATCAAGAAGAAAGTAGGTCAGAGGCAAAACAACAATACATAAATCATCAATACAAATCATTCATACTACCCAGACAGACATCCACTCCTTAAACCTGTGAAGTTATATGTGAATGGTGCTGATGTGCTCCCAAACAGTACTCATAAATCACGTGATAAAGAAAATTAATTAATAATATAACACATAACAGAACATATCCTTGTATTTAGAATCAAACAAGACAAAACTTGAGTTTGATTGTTCATAAAATTATAAGGCTCTTCCAAAGAAAAATGGATTACTACAATCCAAACAGAACTACTCAGACCAACAAACAATAAGAAATAAAAACCTAGTATCCTCCCTTAAGGTCATTTACGACATCATAAGGAATTGGAGTAACAGTATCCAATGTAGCTCTTTCAACCATGAAACCTGGTTTAGGACCTTGAGGCTGTTTCTTGGTGCTGATTACCTCACCATTAGCCTTAGCCTCAGCCTTGAGTTGATCATTCTTGACCTTCCTTAGACGGAACTCCTCAGTGCACCTTGACGGCATCACATGCTCCACATGGACATGAATCCTCTTTCTGATTATTTTGTTCCCAACCTGGACCACACATAGTAGCACTTCAATAAGATAGTAACAAGCAGCAACAAGGAAAGGGACTGAAGAGCAGATAACAAAATCTACAGGGCAGAACAAATAGGTTTGATGAGAATACCAGACACTAAAAGTATCACGATGGGAACAAGCAACGCAATAACAAGTATCACGATGGGATCAGAACTTTGAGGGGTTGAAGCTTGAAGCTTTGCGTAGGTTTTGTGATGGGGATTTGGTGCTCATAGGGTGGATAGTGATGTGTTGGGATGGGTAATGAAACGCGACACAAAAGGATTCGGCGTGGTGGTTTGTGTGTGCGACGATGCATGATTCACGAAGCCATCGATGTGCTTTGGATTGACGGGTTTTAGTGGCTCTTGGATGATGATTTTTGGTGGGCATGGAGGTTGGTTAGTGGGGTTTATGACAAAAGAGATGGTGAGGTGGAGGTTTCTGATCCATGGGTAGTTACAGATTAGTCGTGATGCTTGGTGATTTAAGGGTTATTAGGAAGGGATGATGTTTGCAGTTGGCGGCGGAGGTGAACAACGGTGACTCATGGTGGTTGGGTTCATGATGTAGTGGATTTTATGGTTTGAAGAGGGTAAGAGAGAGGGGATTTTAGGAAAATGGGTAATGGTTTTGTTTTCAAAGTAAGTAAAATTATTCAGAGAGAACGGTTTATTGTGTCAGGTCCCATAGACAACGGTTTTTCCAGTGTTGTCTAAAACTAAATAAAAAAACCGTTGTCTATTATTTTTAAGAAACGGCTTCCTATAGTTGGATATAAATATATAAAATTTTATTTATTAAATGAACGGTATCAAAAACCGTTCTCTAATGTACTCTAATACAACACTTTTTAAGCCGTTGTAATGAAAAGCGTTGATGTAGCTTAAAAATGTGGTAGTGTACCAAGTATTATATATATATAGTAACTTTTAATGGATCATTGTATTAAGTAATCTATCATTGGATTGAAAGTTACTATCATATAAATCATACATATAAAATTTTACATTAATCTGAAATTATTTGATATGTGATTGAGATGTCTCAAAATTAATGTTATACTCCCTCTGGTCCTATTTATAAGAACTTTTTTAAGGTGGGTCTTGGTTCTTTTTAAAAGAACCTTTTCAGATTGTCTCATACATTAATTATTTTTTTGACAAAAATACCTCATTAGTTGAGGTAGGTGAGTAATTAATTAGTAGAGAGAGTATGACACAATTGAGTGGTTAAATAGAAAGAGAAATATAATAAGTCTCAATAAATTTAAGAGTAATTTAGGAAATACAGTACACATTCATGACAAATTTATTGTAATAAACTAAATTGAACAACTTCCTTAATCCGTGTGAAGTAGTTAAAAGGAATATTAGAACCGGAGGGAGTATATACATTTGAAATATGTGGAAAACCCAACCATTTGATTATCAAGTTATTAATGCAAAAATTTTACGAAATTTTACACATACAATCATGATGATGAACAAACATAATTCAACATTTGGATTACTAAAATAATTCGATTTGTAGTTATGAGCAGTGTAATACTTAGTGTAACTTACACTGGTGTAATATCAGAGTAACAGTTCTACAGAGAGTATGATAACATTTCATCTTCTTGCGAATTTTCTTTCTGATTTGTGTTAAGATCTTGGTCAATATTTTTCCAGAAATTTTCCGCACCTGCTCTCTCATTATTTAACAGAGATCTCAGGTATTCATAGATTTGAATCTTGAGAAGTTCGTTGAGAGATAGCATTTAATACTGTTCATCCTGTTGTGAGATACGGTTCTGACAAAGTACGAGATATCAGTTCTGTTCTGGCTTCTGTAATTTCTACAATGCAGACTTTCCCCGTTTGGATTATATTTCAAACTTCATTCAAAAGTGATCTTTTTTATTTCCCGATTCATATTTTAAGGTTGCTTGAGCGAACAAGACAATCTTTAAGTATGCCACGTTAGTCAGACTCTTGGCTTCAGATAGCTTGACTTCAGACAACTTGGCTTCATATTGTACTTCAGTCTTCAGACTTCAGATAGTGCTTCATATTTCACACAACACTTCAATATTCGAACTTCAAACAACGCTTTAGATTTCAAACAGCTCTTCAGTCTTCAAACAGTACTTCTGAAATATTCGAACTTCAAACAATGCCTTTTTGTTGCAGGTGTAGCAGAAGTTGCAGGATTTCCTTATTTGTGCAATGTTTTTGGTCGAGGCAGAAAAGCATGCCTACTCTTGTGCTGAAATAGATATAGTCCATTGGGTAGAGTGTTCTTCTTGATATTGTCTTCACGAGATCAATCCTTGATTCTGACACTTTCAGCCTTCAGATATACAGAGTGCTTTTAGACCAACTTCAGTTCTTCTGATGATAGTCATTCTTCAGACGAAGTCCTTTTTGTCTTCAAATATTCAGATGATGAATATGCTTCAGATGATTGAGTCTTCAGCTTCTCTTCAGATTTTATACTTGCTTCAATTTCCTTGTAGATTACTTCTTTTCAGATTCTTCGTCTTTTCTTCTTCTGATTCTTCATTCATTCTTCTTCTTCTGATTCTGCATCGGTTGTTCTTCTTCTGATTCTGCATTTGTTGTTTTTCTTCTGATCCTACATCTGTTCTTCTTCTTCTGATTCTGTTATATTTCAGATGAATACTTCAACCTGAAACACAGACTACAAAACAATACCTTTCTCAGTAGAACCTGCTTATTAATTCTTAGACTCAACAATCTCCCCCTTTTTAATGATGACAAATAAGATATGTATAACTTGCAAAATGTATAGAGGAAATGATATGAAAGATGATTAAGTCTTTGCTTCCCCTAACTATATTACTCCCCCTGAGAAAAACATTAAATGTTAGATACCATTTGTTAACTTCTCAGATATCAGTTTCTATTCTTTTAGATACCAAATGTTAGTTGTTAACTGTTTAGATTCACCAATTCTTTTTATGTCTTTAGATACCACTTGTTAGGATGTAACTTTCAGTTATTCTTAATCATTGTTATTACTTCTCATATTGATATTACTTATCATAGTTACCTTCTGAATTTTATCTTCTGAACTTCTTGACTTTTAGCAATATGTTTGTACTTATATATTTCTCCTCCTTTTATTTTGATATTGCTTAATATCTTCTGAATTTCTTGACTTACAGCATTTTGATAGTTATATATATTTCTCCCCCTTTTGTCATTGATTAAAAAGGTTTAGATACTATTTTTCATCTTTTTGATATTAAAAGGTTTTGACATTTCTCCCCCTTTGTGTTAGTTCACAGATTATTGTTATCAATTCGTTAAAGAAGAATCACATGTTAAAAGAAACCAATTGTTATTAGTAGTTAAAATGAGTTCCAATTGTTAAATTTTTAGAGTTATAGCCTTTAGGGAACAGTCTTTAGATATAACTTCTTATTTACATGTTATTAAGAGATTTTGAAATAAATGACAGAAGTAGAGATATACAGATATGTACAGACACACATTCTGAAATGAAAGAAATTTCATTCAGCAAAAGAAAATTATAGAGAAAACTTCTTTACAAAAATTTTATGTACAAAAGGAAATACATTTGAAAAACTGAAAATACATTTATCATCACTAACTCTCTTGATTCCTATGAAGGCCTGAGGCATAACCTTAGCAGCTTCATCTCTTTCAAAGCTACCACCACTTCTTTGGCTGAAAAGCCTCAGAAGTGCCTCTTGAGCTTGTAATCCCTCTTGTCAACCGTGCATTCTGCACGCAATCTCCCTTTAACAACTGGGACAGTGGAGGTGCATCATTTAACACTGTGTTTCTACCACCAGCCACAACCTTAATCCTAAGGACCACATTTGAAGTGGTTCCCTTCATAAGATTGGCTATTCTGGGATCTCCCAGTGGTCTTCCAGTGCACTTGTGATGCAACAAGATCTCTATGGTCAAAGTACAGAGATGCAGGTCTTCAGACGAAGCCTTTCCTATACTTCTCATTCCATACATCATCTGAGATGACTTGATCTTGTCCTCAACACGTTCCAGAACTTTTTCTTCAGTTTTCCTTCGCTTCTTCATCATCCTTCTGAGAGCAGTACACTCAAACCCTCTTTATCAAAGTCTGCAGCAGAGCTTTGAAGTGATGAGGATGAGTCAAGAGCTCTAGGGTATTTATAGGACTTTGAAGCAAGAAATAGAAGAGAGAAGTAAAGAGATTGAATCTTTTGGATTGTTGTTCACGGAATACATATGGGCTCGGGTAGCATTAATGATGACAGTTTCAGACCTTGGAAGTACCAAAACGTACATCATTGATTGGACAGATGAAGCGCTATTCGTCATAGGAAACTGAGTCATTAACGTTGATAAAGAAAGTTTTAAAAAACGTTTATAAAGATACATAAAAACAAGTTTAATGAAAAACTATTTTTAAAATAAAAGAACATTTAAGAAAACTTTTTCAGACATGACGAAAAAAAATTTTATAACAAAAAAATCTTATATTAATTATCTAAAAATTTTTAAGTTTTTAAATTGAGTTAGTTTTACCTATTAAAGGATTCAGAGTATTTTAGCACGAGTTCAGATATTAGCAGGGTTCAGTTTTTACAGATATCTAAGTTGTAAGGTAAAGTAATGTTACCATCAGAAGTACTTAATATCCTTTGGTTGAAAAAATGCATCTCTGAGACTCAACTTGTCTTCAAAGACTTTTCTTCTTCTGAAGTTGCTCGTAGCTTTTAGTCAGCATATTCCTTGTTCTTCGTACTCTGAGTGTTTTCTTTAGCAATCATCTTAACCTATCCCTCAAGGATTGAGATAGACTTTTGTGACTTGAGTATCAACCATCTTAACATTCTTGACCCACAATTTCATTAAGTTCATTTGGAACTTTCTGAACAGGTTCAACGAATAAGGATGATATCCAGTCAGTTTTGTATTTCAAGATTTGAGGTAGGCTTATAGTTTTGAGTATTAATCATCTTAGTATTCTTGACCCACAATTTCAGTAAGTCCATTGAGAACCTTCTGAACAGGTTCAGAGAATGAAGATGATGTTATACAAACTACTCCATCAGATGATATTATCTTACGATGATCAACCTTAAGACAACCATCAATACCTGTTAGTTGTACCAAACACAAACTAAAGAAAACCTTTCAGTAGCATCTGATTTTATCTCAATACATTGGTTAATTTTTAAAGAAATATCTTAGAATTTTAATATTAATCATGTTTTACTAAGTTAATGGTTTTACTCTATAGAGATACTTTTCTGCTAAAATTTACGGGAGTGTATTAGGTTAAGAATTCAATCATGTGTAGACATAGTATATAAACTTACACAGATAAGAAGAGACTTGTAACTTTAATGGAAGCAAAACAGAAGATTTAAATTTTATCATTATTATTGAAAGAGAAGACAAAATTATGCTATGATAAAGACAAGACACTTTAAACCGAATCAATAGTCATCAGCAGATGGGTTCTCAGCAATACTGGCATTCTCTTTTTCAGCCTTGAGCTCTTGTAGCTCCTTCTCAGCAACTCTCAGTCTCTTTGCAAGTCGAGTCACCCTATCATTCACCCTCTTCAGATTGTATGCACCCAATATCATCCTTTTTCTTCCATGAGCACTCAGATGAGTATAAACTCTTTTCCCTTTGTCATGAGTAGCAGAGAGAGAAGGGATAGTCGCCTTGTGCTCAGAAGCTTCTTCTTGTGCAGTTAAGGTTTGGTCTAACTGATCAAGCATTCCTGGAGTGAAGAAGTAAGGAGGCGGTTGGTCAAAGTGACTTTCCATAGGAAAGCCCTTGTGCATCAAAATTTTCATAATCAGGGTATTGTGGGGATAGAGGTTTTCATTGCTCAATTCCTGCCTGAAGAACAATTGATACATCAGAACAAAAGGAAGATTAATTTTCCTCTTTTGCATCAGATGACCTAGCACAAATCTTTCCAGCCTACTGATAAAGAAGTTATTGTTGCCTTTTGGAAGGATGCAGCAATTCAGCACAGCGAGAAGAGTTCTGGGGGGTCTTCAGAAGTTGAGAATGTCTATAGGGAGCAAGTCATCTTCCTCCAAACAAGAGTTCATCATAGACAACTGTCCCACCATTTACCGCTTCCCATCCCTCAAAGAATTTGTCACCATTTGCAGGAACACCAATTACTTCAACTACCAGCTTGCTATCTATAAAGAGCGTTCTTCCCTGTACCACTAACTTTATTCCAGTCCGAGTAGGTTCATATGTGACTATGGAGTTATCCCAAAACTCAAACACACTTTTCTCATGCCATTGAGAGGATATGTTGTTGAAGAAGGGAGTCCATCCAACAGCGTCAAAGTACTCAGAGATTTTAAGTTCAGCCTCGTCAAATTCATAGAGATTTACCATCATTGAGGGAACAATTCTCTCATCAAACATTGAGGAGTTTGAGTCACTGGATGAAGACATCTTGGCTATTGAGTACAGGTAATCTGAGGAATTAAGATTCTTGGAGAACTTTGTCTCTTGAATAGATTGATTGAAGTGTAGTTTTCATGCTGATCTCCCAATCCTTATAAATAGGCAGCAGGGCGTGCTTCATGCACTGATGATTGACGGTTACATGCACTGAACCGACATGGAGAGTTGTGCATCGTGCCAATCATGAGAAACTGGTTGATGATCCATTGACTCTCGTAGCGCCGTGTCATAATTTTTTGTGAAAAAATGTTTTAACAAATAAAGACTCTTCAACTACACACGACAGATTTAAATAATATGCAATAAATGATTTTCACACAAACTTAGACAAACATGCATTAACAATTTCAATAACAATACGTAATAAATACATCTAGGCTAAGATAGGAAGGATGTTACCCGTATGTGATTTGAGATGAATGTACTTTCCTTTTCTCATCAGGTCCTTTAGAAAGATGCTCCACTGGCTTGAATAATGAGTTTTGAGAAAATATATTCTTTTTTCTCATTTTCAATCTTCAGAGTTGCTTTAGTTTGGTAAGATTTCCATCTTCTAAGGATCTACACCTTCTGCATTTGTTAGATGCTCAACCCGAAGGTGAGCTTTGATACCAATTTTTAGAACCACAGGAAACACTATGAAGGGGGGTTGAATAGTGTTTTGAACTTTTTGACTAATTTTGGAAATCTTGAATTAAAGTGCATATGCATTAAACCAATTTATTAGAACACACAAAGAATTAGAGTTAATAGAAACGCGCAGAAGATAAGAAGGGTGATTTGACAAACTTTAAAACAAGACTTAAGATAGTTTGATCTAAACAATTAATTAACTTAGTTTCTTATTTGAAAACTGAGTTATTTTAGAAGCATCTCAAAATACCTTCTGAATATTATTACAGAGAATCTTTTCAGAACCGTTTCTGAAGTACTTCAGATGATTGGTGATCGTCTGAAGTTTGTTCCTAACATCTGAACTGAGTTCTTTTCAAACTCACTTCAGAGAGTCATTTCAGAGGTTCTTTAAAATGCATTTTCTGTAATGCTTCAAATGATATTAGGAAAGACTTAAGGTTTGTTTATTTTTGAAAACTTGTTTTATTGAAATTGTTGAATTAGAGTTTGATATAAAAATTACTTTTCAATCCCCTTAGAAAGTACAAAGCTGAAAATAAATGAGTTTAAGGGAAAGAAGACTTAGCCAAGAATTTATCCTGGTTCACCCACCAACCCAGTGAGCTACATCCAGTCCCAGGGCAAACCACCACTGGATATTCCACTATCTGAATCCACAGATACAAGTATTCTTTTGCCACAGCCTCTCCAGGCGTAAACACAAGTATTCCTTTGTTTTCAACTACCTCTCCAGGCAACTCATGCAGTATTATTTTATAGACAAGCCTCTCCAGGCTCAACAACAAGTATTCTTTATCTACCAAGCCTCTTCAGGCTCTACACCAAGTATTCTTTATCTACCAAGCCTCTCCAGGCTCTACACCAAGTATTCTTTATTTACCAAGCCTCTCCAGGCTCTACACCAAGTATTCTTTATTCCACCAAGCCTCTTCAGGCTCTCAGACACGTAAAGTGTTTACAACACAAACTAAGTTTAAGTTTCTAAGAAACAAAAACTCAGATTTTTCTTGTACAAAGTGATTACTGAGTCTAACTCAGGATACATGAATTGAAATCTAAGTACAAGGGTAAGACTGAGATACAAGTGAATAAGTTTGGGTACAATCTCGTCTTCTAAGTGAGGTAAAACTCCCTCAACTAATTGGCTAAGTAGAATATGAAATTAAGCTTCAGCCTTTTCTTATGTGAGCTTCAATGCCCCCATTTTTGGTCGACTAATTCGACAGTCCGGCTGACTAGCCTTTCAGCCCTTGCAGCCCTTCAGACTTTACAACCATTCGACACTTTTAAGCTCTTTCTTGAGACTATTTATATGTTCTGATAAAATATAGTCGTTTGAAGATTCCTTGGTTAACGTTTGAGAAGAAGTGGTTTGGCTCAGGTAGCCGTTGTGAAATAACTTCTTAAACGGTTGCTTCTTCTTAAGCAAAATAGGTGTACAGATAGCTTAGCTCTGACACACTATTGATGAGTTCTTTAACCTTGAGAGATTTTCCTTTAAATAGGTAGATGTTCCTCTTCTTTCTCTCTGCTTCTTTTTCTGTCACTCTTTCCTTTCTGTGAGTGTGAGGAGGTATCCGTTGGATTTGCCTTTTAGCCCAAATCGTGCCAGCTTCCTTTTTGTTGTTTTCTCCTCTTTCTCTCTTGATCAGAGTTCCTTGCAGATATTTGAATAATTTCTTAGTCGTTGAACACTTGATCTTTTTCCCTTGCTGAGACTTCCCATATTTGAGATTTGTTCAATTAGTCAGTAATCATGTTTTCAAGTGGTTTGACATATCTCATTATATGTTCAGAGAGTATGTGTGTTCAGAAAATTGAATTCTTTAATCTTCACATACTTTCAGATGATTCGTGAGCTTTCATATTGATGTATTATCTTATCTTGATTTCATCAGCTTCACCATGTGCTTGTCTCAGATGAATGCTTCATGCATTTCTTGATTCTTCATACTGAGAATACTTTCAGCAAGTTCCTTTTTATCAAGAGTTGCTTCTTCTTTTCTTCAGACGATTGCAACTATGTTCTTCTTTGTCTCTTTTGATTCTTTTGTGATAGAGATAGATAGAGATGTTGAATTAAATAAACTTAGTTCAAACATCTTTCTCGTCATTTTCTTGTTCAGACATCTGATTCATTCTGGGCAATAGCAGGTGCAGTAGGTCTGCGCACGCAATGCCTTTTTGTTGCAGGTGCAGCAGCAGTTGCATGATTTCCTTATTTGTGCAATGTTTTTGGTCGAGGCAGAAAAGCATGCCTACTCTTGTGCTGAAATAGATACAGTCCATTGGGTAGAGTGTTCTTCTTGATATTGTCTTCACGAGATCAATCCTTGATTCTGACACTTTCAGCCTTCAGATATATAGAGTGCTTTTAGACCAACTTCAGTTCTTCTGATGATATTCATTCTTCAGACGAAGTCCTTTTTGTCTTCAAATCTTCAGATGATGAATATGCTTCAGATGATTGAGTCTTCAGCTTCTCTTCAGATTTTGTACTTGCTTCAATTTCCTTGTAGATTACTTCTTTTCAGATTCTTCGTCTTTTCTTCTTCTGATTCTTCATTCATTCTTCTTCTTCTTATTCTGCATCGGTTGTTCTTCTTTTGATTCTGCATTTGTTGTTTTTCTTCTGATCCTACATCTGTTCTTCTTCTTCTGATTCTGTTAGACTTCAGATGAATACTTCAACCTGAAACACAGACTACAAAACAATACCTTTCTCAGTAGAACCTGCTTATGTGATCTTATTTGTTAATCATTAAAACCTAAGGATACTGAGTCTTGAGTTAAGTTTGTCTGGTCAAATTAATTCATAGACTCAACAGATGCTTCTTGTGTTCATGCTCTCCTTTTTTATGGGTGGTTAGATGCCACTATTATAACCACCGTTTGCAGGTATTTATTAGATTTATAACTATCATATGATAATATGTGTTTATATCATTTGTGTTTAATTGATATCTTTGTATCTTTTGTGTTAAGTTATATGTACAAGGTGTTGCTAGTGCCATCTGACTCCACGGAAAGATTTATTTTCATATCTCCACAAGGGATTGGAACACTATCATTTGATAATCCGAAATATGTTGTAGATATTTTCATTGAGAAATCTTTACATGGGGAAGATAAGTTGTTTCTATTACCTTACAATGTTGGGTAAGTGAAGCTTATATTAATTGATTTGTCATCACTATTCTCTTTTCAATGATTTTATTTCTTACATGTCTTAAAATGGGCTTGTAGTGATCATTGGATCCTATTAGCGATAAATTTAAACACGAGGAATGTATACTTTTTGGACTTGTTAGGTAATGACCCCAAGAACTATAAAGACTTCAAGGCAATATTTGATAAGTAAGTATCTTTAATAACTTGCTAATTTCAAAATGAGTTTCATTATCAATAGTATTCACATTGTTTATTTGTTTAATTATAGTGCCTTAAAGATTTACCAGACCAACAAGGAAAAAAACATTTCAAGGGGTCGGTTTAATAAGGTTACATGGACCTACGTAAAGGTATTTTTAATTCAATAAATGTGTTCGCTAGTTGCTTTATCAACTCAGTGATTTTATTTTATGTTTTTCTTAATGTAGTGTCCTCGTCAAACCAATGGTGATGATTGTGGTCTATATGTGATGCGTTTTATAAAAGAAATCATCACACAAAATCAAACTGCAATACCACCACAGGTAATTTGCTATTGTATTAATGCATATATGTGATGAATATGAATTAATGAAGTTAATTATTGATTTTAATATATATGTTATGTAGTACTTTGCTATTGTATTAATTATTGATGTTTATAACATATGAATAAGAGAGTTCATAACTCGAAATTGGATGTTATTAACACATGAAGAAAAGAGTTCATAATCTGTAATTAAACGCTTATAACACATGAGGAAAGGTTTGTGACCCATGATTTCAGACTCTTTTGAACCATAGTTGTCAATAAGGTGCCTATTGTCCTATTGACAACCTTAGGTTGACCATCGGTTTGTGGGTGACATGTGGTAGAGAATAGTAGTTTCGTGCCTAACGTGTGCCATAATGTGCTCCAGAACTGACTAAGGAACTAAGTATCCCTATCAGACACTATGCTTCTAGGTATGCCAGGCAATCGAACTACCTCTCTAAAGAAAAGTTCAGCAATTATTTGAGCATCATTTACCTTTTGGCAGGGAATAAAATGTGACATTTTTTAAAATCGATCCACTACCACAAAGATAGAGCCCTTCCCATGTTGGGTCCTAGGTAATCCTACAATAAAATCCATGGTTTGATATAGCCACAGACCCTCAAGAATAGGAAGAGGAGTGTAAAGGCCATAGGGGTTTACCTTTGATTTTGCACTCTTACATTTTAAACACTTCTCACAATGTGATTTAATAAGCTCATGTGTGGCCAAAAGAAATGTTCTTGTAAAACCCCCAAGTTCTTGGGTACACCGAAGTGTCCCATAACTAGTAAAACTTGTGTAAAGTTACTCAATTTTTATATTTGTGTATGTTAGGTGCACCTGCATTTTTGTGATATTTTTGTTGAGATTCTGAAAGTGAAAATAATTCCATGTGGTTCTAGAGATAAAAATGGCGAGGAAGACCATGGGCTTTGAAGCTTTGGTCATGTCTTGTGCAAACATGTACACTATGTTTGGTAGTAGTGTAGTAATAGAGAAGAGAGAAGTAGGGTAGAAATAGATATGATTTATGGATTGTTTGGTGTAAGAAAAATAGAGTAGAAATGTGAATTCAGATTGTTTGTTTTAATTGAAGAGATATGAGAAAAATAATATATTTTATTAATTTAGTCCCGCCACTAAAAACCTGAAAATCATTTTTTTTTAATAGAGCAATCCACATTCTCAAAATAAAGTGAGATAAGCTTAATTTATCATATTACCAAATACCCATATTTCAACAAAATACCATAATAAAAAAGCCTATTTTTTATAAGAGTTCATAGTGAGAAACCTTAACAGGAGTTCATAGTGCAAAACAAACAACGCCCATTTGGCCTCATCGGTCAGAGCAACCAAATCAATCATTATACAAAAGGAAAAATCCAAACTTGAACAAAAAATACAAAATTCACAATCTCCCACTTCTCCTGTTCAGAATGCGCCAAACATCCTCTGGTACACCTCTATCACCCTTCCACCGAGCAACCACTGAAACGCCAGTGGTCTCCGTCCGTGCCTCCCTACTGCGATCAGAGATCAGAATGCCTGTAGCACTAAATAGGCCACGATACGCGGGTCGGTTCGCATATAGGCCACGATACGCGACACTTTTACTTAACCAAACGGATCAGTAAAGCTGGGTATGTAGGCCACGATACGCGACACTTTTACTTAACCAAACAGATCCATAAAAGTTGGGTATGTAGGCCACGATACGCGACACTTTTACTTAACCAAACAGATCCATAAAGTTGGGTATGTAGGCCACGATACGCGGGTCGGTTCGCATAACCCATGACTCGCACGAGTTTGAAGCACTAAATTCATAACCCATTTAATTTGCGGCCTTATGTGGATTAGCTCGCATAACCTGTAGGGTAAATGAGTTTGTTTTGTGAGTTTGCAAGCCAACTCGTTTACCTGCATAAAAAATAAAAAAATCTAATAATTTTTAACTAATTTAAAATATTTATAAAATATTTAAGTAAAATATTATAATAAATAAAAAAATAAAATATTGCGAGCCAACCTGCGGACCAACACAATTAACACACAGGCTTACGCAGGTTGGTGTAATATGAGTCTTTTTTTTTTGTCGAAATATGAGTCTTTTTTAACACAGATTTATATGGACCATTACTTTTCATACCGTTATTTTTACTATTCCCACCCCCTACTATTTTTTCTTCCCCAAACTACTCTCCCCCTACCCCCTACGGCCCGGGGCCGACTCCTCTCCATTTCTCCAAGAAATGGACATTTCCATTTCATTGCTTGTAAAATAGACACATGGAATAAGGATATCTAACGACTGAAATTAAATTGATATTATTTAATTTAAAAAAATTATAAATCACAAAGCGAGAAGTCGAAAACGTAAGAACTAAATGTTTCGCGCCTAAAAACAAAAAGTAAATAAACCAAAAACAAAGAAGAGCCATGGTTTTAGGCTTTTAGAATGGTTGGAGGACGTTCTTCATGTAGTTCGGCAAAGGCAAATGCGAGCCAATGCCTGCGTGGAGATTATTCATGTAGAACTTTACAAAGCCTTGAGAATAAATAAGAGCATATTAATTAATTACATATATACAAATTAATTCTATATTAATCAAAGTGTATTGACATAGATTGCACCAATGCCTGCGTGGAGATTCTTTAAGGGGTTCTACTGTTCTAGCACTCAATTTGTTTTTTGTTTGTCTTTTTTGGGTTTTCTATTCCTTTCAATCACCAAAGAATAAAATACAAACAAGATGGGGACGGTGAGGAAAGCGAAGGGAATGGCGAGCGAGCTAGGTGCCACCAGAATGGCGCGTCAATCATTGTGGAGGGCGGGGTGGCGCGTTGCGGCGACGTCGCGGAGGGGGAGGCGGCCAAGGAGGGAGCACGGTGGTGGCTGGCGAGATTCCTTTTCTCTATTCTGAACGGTACGGTGATGGCACAACGGTCGGACGGTGCGGTGAAGGGCGATCGGACGGCACAATGAAGTCTGGGAATCGAGTTCTCCTACCTTAAAGGTGTTTTGCTTTACTGGTTCTTTCTCCCTGAACGGTGCTCTCTGACTCAATTTTTTATTTTTAAATTAAATAATATCAATTTAATTTCAGCCGTTAGATATCCTTATTCCACGTGTCTATTGTACAAGCAATGAAATGGAAATGTCCATTTCTTGGAGAAATGGAGAGGAGCCGGCCCCCTACGGCCCTACCCCACTCCTCCATCCCATGGGCCATTTCCTGCACCCGCAAAACCCCCTCCCCTTCGCCCCCCTTTCTCTAATCTCTATTCCCCTCCCTTACGGACAGTGTTGTCCGGAAGTTGTTTTTTTTTTAAATTAACTTCCGGACACAATTGTCCGGGAACCATTTCCAGACAACTTTGTCCAAAAGTGATTTTTTTAAATATAACTTTCGGACACAATTGTCCGGGCACCGTTCCCGGATAATTGTGTCCGGAGGACTGCCTAAAAGGTATATTTTTTTTAAAAAAAATATAACTTCAGAACACAATTGTCCGGGAAGCATTCCTGGACAACTGTGTTTTTATTATAAAAGATATTTTTTATGAACTGCGGGTATTCTACAAAGGAGACAGTCTTGCTCCTACCATTTTATTTTTCTCACACATTAATTTTATTTTTTTAGTATCCTTTTTACTTTCTTTTTATTTTTTTATCAAAATTATATCTCCGTTTATTTAGCTTCAATTGCAGTGTTTTTTTATGAATCACGGGAATCCTCCACCGGAGGCAGTCTTGATCCTATCGTTTTCTTTTTTTTTATTTTTTTTATCTCACCTTCATTTTCTTTTTTTTTTGTTTTTTATTTTCAATTTAGTAATGGTTTTTTATGCAATGAATAACAGGTATCCTCCACGGGAGAGTTTTGCTTTTGTCATTATTCATTGCATAAAAAACCATTACTAAATTGAGAATAAAAAAACAAAAAAAAGAAAATGAAGGTGAGATAAAAAATAAAAGAAAACGATAGGATCAAGACTGCCTCCGGTGGAGGATTCCCGTGATTCATAAAAAAACATTGCAATTGAAGCTAAATAAATGGAGATATAATTTTGATAAAAAAATAAAAAGAAAGTAAAAAGAATAATAAAAAAAGAAAATTAATGTGTGAGAAAAAATAAAATGGTAGGAACAAGACCGTCTACTGTGTAGAATACCCGCAGTTCATAAAAAATATCTTTTATAATAAAACATATTAATAAAAACACAGTTGTCCAGGAATGCTTCCCGGACAATTGTGTTCCGAAGTTATATTTTTTTTAAAAAAAATACCTTTCAGGTAGTCCTCCGGACACAGTTATCTGGGAACGGTTCCCGGACAATTGTGTCCGGAAGTTATATATTTGAAAAAAACAATTCCGGACAAAGTTGTCCAGGAATGATTCTCAAACAATTGTGCCCGAAAAAAAAAACTTCCGGACAGTGTCCGTAAAGTATATTTTTTTCAAAAAAATATACCTTACGGACATGGTTGTCCGTAAGGGAGGGGAATAGATTAGAGATTAGAGAAGGGGGGAGAAGGGGAGGGGGTTTTGCGGGAGCAGGGGAATGGGCCATGGGATGGAGGAGTGGGGTAGGGGTAGGGGTAGGGGTAGGGGGAGGGGAGTTCGGGGAAGAAAAAAGTAGGGGTGAGAATAGCAAAAATAACGGTGTGAAAAGTAATGGCCTTTATATGACTCGTTTAACCTAAGGACCAATGCATACCAGCTTGGCCCGTTACCGAGCTCTACCCACATGCCAATGATGTCATAAACAAATTTATAAGCGCATTTCTTTATGGTTTTTGGAGGCTCAAGTAACTTGCACTTCTGGCTATGCTATTATTTTCGGCCATTGGATTGAACCTGATTATTAAGATTATAAACCAAGCAACCAAACCAACTAGTAAAAAGTGGCCTTGGCACCCAAAAAAACAAATTAACAAAAGAAAACCTGGTCCCTGATGAAGAAACTTTGAAGGAAGGAAACTATGAAAACAAGAAAGAAAATGAAGGTTTATTGTTTTTATTAATTATTCGAATGAATAACTTGATCCAGTGATGAAAAAGAAAAAAAATGCTGAAATCAATTCTCTTCAAGGGATTACACCTAGCTAGTGAAAGCAAATATGAAGTTATATATTCAAGTAATCATGCAAGTTCAACTGCTAGAAATTAAATATTCGAAACATTTAAATGCAATTTAAATGTAAGCATACAATCATAAGCACAGGTTATATTGATTCAACTCTGCCACACACACTAGCTAGCTAGAGCACTTCTCAATTTCTTGGTACCTTTAGGCCTAAATGAAAAAGAAATAGAGGGGAACAAGAGTTGTCAAAGATTAATGGGCACATAGTCATACATACATCAATTATTTGTAGCAGCAGAAGAGGCAAGCTTTTCCAATAATTAAGATGAGTATATATGGACTATCAAACATAGTTTGAGAGAAGAAAAGAAGGCCTCTCTCTGATAATTCGGTAGATGGCGCATGCCATCACTTCTCCCATCTCTACAGCATATCGGAACATCATTGGCCGCAGAAAAACTCCCCACAAACATCACTAACTCTGCCCCCATACTCATGCTTGATCTGTATTGTATGTGTAGCTTTTGTTGATCTTCCCTTGCTAGCTTGTGAGCAATTTCTGACCATCGATTCTCTATATCTATGCCTAATTAAGCAAGTGGGTGGGTTTTTCTAAATTCAGTAGTTATAGATATAAACTTTCATGATATTTGAATAATCAAATATGATTTTAGAATTCATAGTTTTCACCTATAAGATTAAGATTAGATAGAAACACTAACCTTGATCCATAATAAGATTGATGATGCCTTTGAATCTCGTAGAATTTGTAAGATGAATCTTTTTTATCCCTTTCCTTACTTTCTTGTGCTCTTCATTCTTGATGGTAATTTTAAGAGACAAACTTTAATAAGCAGAGATTGAGACTATTCATGTCCTTCCATTATATATATTGTTTCCATCAAACAATATATCCCTTCATTAAAACATATTAACTCATCCCAAAAGTGACATCCTTTCATTCAAATAATTGAATAATATATTCTTTTATTTAATTTATTAAACCACATACATTTGTCACACACATGAGACATTAATTTCTTACAATAGAACCCTTGAAGCTTTATTCTTTATCCTTATGGTTTCAATGTTCTCTGGGACACAACTAACAGTCTTCAATTACGAGAGGAGGTTGAATCATTTCTCCTAGTGTCAATCCAATATTAGCACTTAGCTAGTCATTTAGAAAATGGGTGTACATGAAATGGAAAGGCGCTTAACCTGATGTACAAATAGGCCCAATTACACGTAGTAATCAAAGGGGTCCTATATATCCTTTCGTCCTAAATATATCTTTGGACGGCCCAGCTTTTTCGACCAAAAACAAAACGGCCCAGCAATGGATATAAGAAATTAAAGTCCAAGGAATCCACAAGGTTGTTTTATTAGTAAGTAATTTTGAATTTGAAATATTTTTTTACCAAAAAAAAAAAGAAATATTTTTAAAATTTCAACCAAAAAAAGATTTTTGAAATAGAGATTTCAAATTTGCGAAACAAAAAGTACTTATGAGAAAGGGTAATAGTATGTATTTGATTCCGTTTTGGTTTTTAGTTTTTCAAAACTGTTTTATAAAAATAGTTTTTAAAAACTGTTTTTTTTTTCAAATGGAATGATTTATTTAGAGTTTTATCACCACCAAAACAGAACTAATAAACAATTTTTCAAAACATCTTAGAACAATTTCAGAATTTCAATTTGTAAAAACTTAAAAATAGTCATACTTTTTAAAATTATTTTTAAAAATTGTCTGTAAAACAAGAGTCTGTTTGTTTATAAATTTTAAAAACTGTTTTTTGCTTTTAAAAACGGAAAACGTGTTTTTAAAATATTTTCAATCTAATATCTTATTAATTAAATATAATAGTTCATCATACATTCACTTGCATATTTAATATAAAAAATAAATATTAGATTGAAAAACCATTTACTTCTACACTAATTTTAATTTATTGAATTTAAATAATATTATAACTTTCTTAGTAACGTTAATTATAGTTTTCAAATAAAGTTCATCAAATTAATTAAGATTACATTCATCATTAATATGTCTAAATTTTAAATAATAAAATATATTTCAAATCCAATCAACAAATATCAACATTTAAATTAATAAAATAAAAATGTAATATATTATAATTACGAAAACATAATTTCATCTTTAAAAATATTATAAAAATCTACATGCTTGATTGATTAGTCGAGACATAATTTCGTCCTTAAACATATATTTCAATTTAAGACAATGAAAGCCAAGAAATAGAGCTGACACTCGTAAAAGCCCATAAAAATGTAGGGCTCGGACACTTATTTTAAAAGCTCAAATAACTCTCGAAATTTTTAGTCCAGTCTGATAAAGTCCACTACCCGCAAAAAATTCGGGTAGCCTGCAAAACCCATAAAATTGGGTTAGCCGCAAAAGGCCTGCAAAAGTGTAGAGCTCGGGCACTTATTTTAGAAGCTTGAATAACTCTAAGATTTTTTAGCCCAGTCCGATAAAGTCCACTACCCACAAAAAATCCGGGTAGCCCGCAAAACCCATAGAAAACTGGGTTAGCCGCAAAAGGCCCACAAAAATGTAGGGCTCGAGCACTTATTTTAGAAGTTAGAATAACTCTCAGATTTTTTAGCCCAGTACGATAAAATCCACTACCCGCAAAAAAATCGGGTAGCCCGCAAAACCCATAGAAAATTGGGTTAGCCGCAAAAGGCCCGCAAAAATGTAGGGCTCGGGAACTTATTTTAGAAGTCCGAATAACTCAAGTTTTTTAGCCTGACCCGATAAAGACCGCTACATCGCATCGAGCTGGGTTGGGTATAGCTCGAATTGCCAGTTCTACCAAGAAAACTAATCATACATTTACTATAGGAATGTAGGATTTCTTGTAATAATAGTAATACCTCTTATTTCCGTAGGAACGTAAGACTTCTTGTAATAATGTGTAGAACATCGTGTTGATAATCTATTATGAAATTAATGCTAATAATATATAAATATATATATATAATTAGACAATAGAGAGAAAGATAAGAGAAGAAAAGATCAATAATTAGTCATTTCTTATATTCATTCACATAAGGAGTATTTATACAAATAAAAAAAAATAATAAAAAAAAGTAAGTAATTTACAATTATATAATAGTCATTTCTTTTATTAAAAAATAGATAAAGTTATATCGAATCAAATTAAACCAAACCTAATACCTCTACTATATCTTAATTATTCATAACATATTAAAATATAATAGAGACAATAAAGATATACATTATGTAGGCCAAGAAAATGGTCAATATTTAATTAATTTCCTAAGTGTTCGTATACTATACAACACTCTGATTATGATCTTAAAGCCAGCAATTATATCCTACTAAGGCTATTTGCCAAATTCTTAATAGTTTTTTAATACAATGGCTATTGGCTGATCGCCAAAGTGGCAACAATTCCTTGTTAACTACATTACTTACACATTCAGCTGATGCTCCTATTCGGCTATAACCATATATGTCCAATAGAACTCCTAAATTTCAGGACCAAATTCATCAGGGGCTCATGGAAAACGTGAGTCTTGCTACGGTTGATTCAACGTAGTTATCTTTTCATCCCTAAAAAACAGGGAGCGGTTTGAACAGCTAATATTGTTGGAATTTTACAGCTAACAGCATTTATTTTCACAATTGAATTTTTCAACCGCTAGACCCTCAGCCTACATCCAATCGCTTAATGATTTAATTGGCTTCTGATATAAATCAACTCATTCTTTTCAATACAACTAAAATCCAAATCAGCTAACAAGATTCCTTCAACTAAAATTTTAATCTTGGTACCAACAATATGGTTTTTTTTTTCTACCTTATATTTCATTCAATTTTACTTTTTATACGTATCAAACATCAACAAAAACAAACAAGTTGTTTTATGACTAGAAAATGTAAATTGTGACATTATATGTGTAGGTTCTCTTTTTTTTAGTAGTATACGAGTAAAAAATGAATTACAATAATTTTAATCTTGTATATATACAAGAATTGACTCATGGGATGACAATTTTAATGCTTAGAATTAGTTTTTATTATATTTATTGTGTATCATAACATTATTAATTGTATATAAAAGTAAAAAAAATATAAATCACTTTAGATTATATTCGGTTGAGTTAGATTGAAATTTAAAGTCACATGGATTAGATGGTAATATAAAAAAAATTAAAAAATGTTCCAATTCAACATGTAGACACTCCTACCACTCATATTAGATATTACCATTTATTTTCTAACTAAAAGTGAATTAAAATAAAATAGACTACGAGGAGTAATATTCAAAGTTATAACACTAGACAAAGTTGGAAAGAAAAAAGCAAAGTAAAACATCCCTTCTCATACTACCATATTTACTTTTCATATATTTATAAAATTAACATAACCTATTCTTATTTATAAGAAATTTATTTGAGTGAATATAGATATTTTAGAGTGTGTTGATTAGTTAAAAGCTAAAAACTAAAAACATGAAAGATAAATTTAAAAGATGATAACTTACTTGATTAAATTGAAAATATTTAGCAAAACTAGCTAATAAATTAAATGATAATAATAAAATGATAAAAAAGAAAATCATTGATAATTGTTGAAATAAAAAGGATAAATGAGAAATTATAACATAAATTTAAATATAAATAATGTAAAAAATAAATTCAGCCCGGAGCTAAAATTCTGGAACATTACTTGAAACAACGTTTCAAAAAAACACTAGTAAAAGAGCTACTTTACCAAATAAACATAATATTTTAATAAATTTTTTAACTATTAATTTCAACTTTTAATTAAGTGAAATAACATGCTAAATGTACTCTTAATGAACATTTGAGAGAAAAAAAGAAAAGTACAATTTGTTAGACCATAAATTTTCATTAATGGGTTAAAATATGAATAAAATTATGAAATTGTGTATGTTGTAGATCTTTTAGTAGTTTTTTAGGAAGGGAATCAAGCATATACCACTTGAACCAATCTCGTTGGTTGTGTTTTAATATGGTTTGATATTTATTGTATTACAAAAGAATAAATTAAAATCCATCCTTGTGTGTTAATGTTAAATGATGAGCGGCCATGCACGTGACCTTTTTATTAAAATATGAGAGATAAAAATGGAAGAAAAATAAATAAGTTACAAAGTAGTTAAAGTGACTTGTAGCTTATAAAGTAGAAATTCCAAAAATAAGCTAGTAGCTTGTGTTTTACATAACACTTTTATATTGGTCAAATTAACTTATAAGCTAGTAGTTAGTTTATTGACCTTACCAAACACACTTTGAAACTTCATATCACCTCTCTAATTTTTTATTCTTTTATCTAAATGGATATCTATCTAATTTCCTTTTCCTATATAAAAATTATTTTCTAATATCAACCTATAAAATTTAAATTTAAACTAATTATCCTCTAATATCAATATATTGAAATAAAATTTAAACTAAATATTATTGTATGTCTATACATATCTGATTCAAATTCAATAAGTCACTAGAATTTAGGGAGGACAATTGGACCCACTCCAAAAAATACCCAAAATGGATAGGATAATTATCCACTAAATTAGTCTAGGTCCGAGTTTGAGTAATTGTCAATATTTTATAATAGGTACGGATACTACGGTATTCAACCCTACCCATACTCACACTTATATAATGTATATAATTAATTTAATTTATATATGTTTATGTTATTATTTAATATAATAATTAATAATAATTTTTTAAATTAATTAATTAATATTAATATATATTATAGTCACAAAAATTATTATATATTACTAATTCAATTAATTTAAATGTTATCATTTTTGTAACCCCAAACATTAAAATAGTAAAATTTGAACCAATTTCTATTTTCCCTCACATTGTTCTGGTCTTATATCCACTTCCACGTACTAGAGGTATTTTATGGTTAAATTTGGATAATCTATGAATTATTTTTTATTTGTGCTTTTGGGTTGCATAGGCCTTACGGTCACTACTATACAAAAAAAAAAATCTATTAGTTATATATATATTTAATCAAGATATTCTAAATGTAAGTCATTCTTAAACTTTAATCCATATAACTTTTATTATTTTATATATAAATTATAAAAATTAAAAGGTTATTTATAACTATAAAATTATAAATTTTTAATTGTTCATTCAATGTTATCTATATGATTTGAATTTCTCTTTATTCTTGTTGGAGAAGTTCCACATTGACTAGAGATGAGACCAAATAAAAGTATATAAGGCTTGGGCAATCCTCACCCTACAAGCTAGCTTTTGGGGTTGAGTTAGACCCAGGTCCAAAATTTAATATGGTATCAAAGTTCATCCTAGATCCGTTGTTATTGGGCCCCCACCCGTTGATGTCCAGCCCTGGGCGTGAGGGGGTGTGCTGGAGAAGTCCCTAGAGATGAGGCCAAATAAAAGTCCCTGGGCGTGAGGGGGTGTGCTGGAGAAGTCCCACATTGACTAGAGATGAGGCCAAATAAAAGTATATAAGGCTTGGACAATCCTCACCCTACAAGCTAGTTTTTGGGGTTGAGTTAGGCGCATGTCCAAAATTTAATAATTCTATGAAATTTTATTTAAATATTATAATATATTGATTAAGAAATACATTTTTTATTATTTTTCATATAACAATCTCCTTGACTTTTAATTTTTTAAAAAAATAAAATATATTCTTTTTATATTTGATAATTTTTTAAATTATCTTAAACATGTGAATAAAATAAAAATACCACCTCATTCATACCACGGAGTATTAAAATAATTAAATCCCAGTACCCAAATTTTGGCATTAGATACAAGAACATATTCTCTTAACGAAGGAAAGGGAACAAAGGGGATTTTAATGAAGGAAGGGGAAGAGAGATAATATTTTATATGTTTGATTTGAGGAGGGAATATGAGATCTTTCTTGTTTGGTTCACAAAAGGAGAAGAGGGAAAATAAAATTAATTTACTTTGTACCCTTGTACATTTATAACATCCAACTTTATTAATATGAGTGGAAGAATACTTAAGTAATTTTGATTGTTTTATTTTAAACTTTCTTCATTCCCCTCCAAATCCCTTACTTTTGGAGGGGAGGCAAAATGATATCCGGAGGGATTTTGACCCCTCCCTTCACGTCATCTCCTCTCCCCTCTTTAAAAATGAACCACACATAATAACCCTCTTACAATCTCTCCCCTCGCCTCCCCTCTCTCGAAGTCCCTCCAACCAAACATTACCTTAGGGTTTATTTGGTTCAAATGGGGGAGGAATTTCAATTAAAGGAAGGGAAAGTGAGGTGAGATGATGTTTAATCTTGTTTGCTTCGAAGAGGCGAGGAGAGGGAGGCTTTTCTTGTTTGATTCACAAAAGGAGAGAAGGAAAAATAAAATTAATTTACTTTCATACTCTTATATGTTTTTATAACACGAAGCTTTATTAATATGAATGGAGAGATATTTAAATAATTTTTATTAGTTTATTTTAAATCCTCCTCCCCTCTCCTCCAAATCCTTCACTTTTGGAGGGGAGATAAAATGCTATTAAGAGGGATTCTGGCCCCTCTCATTTCCTTTCCTCCTAAAAAATTGAACCAAACATAAATCTCTCTTAAAATTTCTCTCCTCCCATTCTCTCTCCTTCAAATCCCTCTAACCAAAGAATACCTTGTAGTATTATTTTCATTTAATTCATTATTTATTTATGTGAAACTTCAAACTCTTTCTTAGATTTCCGAAACTTATTTAAGCTAACATGTTCATTACCTCCACTGCACCATAAACACTACTCTAGCGGTCTCCATTTCCCAACAGGACAAGTTTTCTGTCCCACCTCGCGCGGATCCTCCCAGGTCAATTTCTTTGCATGATGTCATTAAATGTGCACAAACATATGTTATCGTGTACGTCTAATATTGCATTTGTAAAGACTAAGATACACCTATATACAAGTGCAGTCCATAGCAAGTCCATCATATTATAAAACTTGCTTAAAATATGCTTCAATAGCCACCTGTATATGGTATGTAACAGAACTAATCAGGTGCACAATGATCGCGGAAGTTAAAGAAACAGAACTTGAATCAATCTCACAACAAAAAAACGTGTGTTTAATTGATCTTTCCAAGTTTCTACACAACCAAAACATCTATTCCTCTTCACTCTTCGCGTTTGTTTACTATTAGCATTAGTAATATATATATAAGTATATGATAAATTAAAAATTAAGAGTTTTATGATTGAAAAATATAGTATTAATATTATTCGTACGTATTGAATGTTATATATGATTTTTAGTAGAAACTTTTAATTTACTAATCTCCTAATCAGTGTTAAATCACACTAATTAGCATGGCCCTACATTTATACAATAGACAACAATGCACCGCTTCACGCCTTTGTGATTTATAGAAAAGAGTAGTATTTGAGGATTTCATAGCTGAAAACCACAAACAAACACGCAGTGAGATGATTGATTAGCTCATTGGTATCTCCTGCGTCATTTTATTTTTTAAATGTATATTAGGAACACAGAATTTTCAAGACCGTATTCAAAGATCAAGATTCAAGAAACGTGTACGTGCCTCTGAAAGTTGCAGGTTATGGATCAAGAAATGGAAGATATTGAGTGTCAAACTTTACACAAAGAGACAGTACGTGATCAGGAAACACCTGATAACATCTTTCATAAGGGAAAACGTCCTGTGATTCTTAAGGTATGCTTGCATTTCAAAATGATCCTCTGTTTTCAAGAAAATTCTAGCCAGCTATATATACCTTTCAAGTAGTTATGTTTCAGATTGATGTTTCTTTTTTATTATTATTAAAAAGAATCATTCTGTTTAACAGTTTCTTTCATTAACTAATACCATATACATATTTGGATTAGTATTTCAGGGAAACAATTGCTTTTCAGACACATGCACATGTATATAACCTCTTCAATTTTTCTTTTTCCTTTTCTTCTAATTGAAAAAATAAGTTACAAGTATTGTATAAAAATAATGATTTTCCTCTCAATCTGGAACATTTTTGTACCTTTTATTGTCAGCAACTCAGCATGCTAATATGGATATTTTTATTATAATCAATACTGTGCAGTTTGATGATGTTGTATATAAATTAAGACCAAGAAAGGTGGACTATTTGAGAAGAAAAAAAAAGCAGAAGAGAAAGTGATACTGAAAGGAGTGACAGGTATTGTTCAACCAGGTGAGATGTTAGCCATGCTTGGTCCATCTGGCAGTGGCAAAACAACTCTGCTAACAGCATTGGGAGGGAGGCTTGGAGGGAAACTTTATGGAAGCATAACTTACAATGGTGAATCCTTCTCAAATTCAATGAAGAGGAACACTGGCTTTGTTACCCAAGATGATGTTCTTTACCCTCACTTGACTGTGACTGAGACACTAGTTTTCACTGCACTTCTTAGATTGCCTAATAGTGTTACTAAAGAACAGAAAATTGGGCATGCAAAAGCTGTGATAGATCAACTTGGTTTAACCAAGTGCAAGGATAGCATTGTTGGAAGCCCACATCTGAGAGGGTGTCTGGTGGGGAGAGAAAAAGGGTTAGCATTGGACAAGAGTTGCTCATAAACCCAAGCTTGTTGTTTCTGGATGAACCCACTTCTGGCCTAGATTCAACCACAGCACAGAGGATTGTCTCAACTTTGTGGGAGCTAGCATGTGGAGGGAGAACTGTTGTGATGACAATACACCAACCTTCAAGTAGGCTATACTACATGTTTCATAAGGTGTTATTGCTAGCAGAAGGAAACCCCTTGTATTTTGGAAAGGGGTCTGAAGCCATTGATTATTTTTCTAACATTGGATATTCCCCAGCAATGGCCATGAACCCCTCAGACTTCCTTTTGGATCTTGCAAACGGTATGCTTGTAATAGTTTCTTTGCATTTTAACAAATATCAGATGTCCTGTGATATTTCACTAAACTTTGATCTACATTATTGCTAGAGATAAAAGTTTAGTGCCATTTACTCTCAGAAAACATTTTCTATTTCCATTTCCTGATTTTTAGTTTTAATTACAAACAATGTCAACTTATTATTTTTCTTTTTATTTCATGTTTCAAAATTTTGCAGAAAAATAAAGAAACAGATACAAAATTGTTTTCATTATTTGTTTTACAAAACTTTGAAAACTGGAAATAAAATGATATTTTTTATAATCAAAACATAAAATATTTGGAAACAGTGTCATTGTTAAATACTAATTGCTCCTAGAATTGAAAACTCACTAGTGCATTTTCTCCAAAAAGTATATGAGCATTATAGTCATAGACATGTTTTGGCAGGGGAAGACTTGTTGACCTAATCTGATATTCTTTCATAAATTAAAAGTTGCTTAGAATTTAGAGCTTCTAACTTTCAATATTTATACAATTTAAAGGTAGAGCGACAAATTCTATGTTGATGTGTCTTAGATTCTCTTGCTACTAATAACTTCTCTGTCACCTGGCCACGAGCTTATGTTTTATGTTTATTTAAAAGAACATCTGATATTGGATTAAGCCTTGTTACTCTGCTAAGTTAGGAAAAATTGCAGGTATCTACACTGATGACATGAATCAGGACCATACCATAGATAAACAACAATTGATTTCGGCATTTAAGAGCAACTTTGCTGCACAATTGAAGTCAGTACATCAAGAAATCAGTGACTCTGACCAAAATCAGGGTAGATTTCAGGACACAGGCTCTGAAAAATGGCCTACCAGCTGGTCACAGCAATTCCTTGTATTGTTAAGAAGAGACGTCAAAGAGAGAAAGTATGAGTCCTTCTCTGGCCTGCGGATTTTTCAGGTCCTTGTGGTTGCACTTATTTCAGGACTACTGTGGTATAAATCAGATATTTCACACTTACAGGATCAGGTAAAATTTTCATATAAAATAAAAGTTTAATTCCATGCCATATTGACAAAATATGTGCCTCTAAGATGTCAGTTTTAGCTCAATCTTTAGTAAAATTGGAGTTACCATGACACAATTAATCTGAAATCATAACATTGTAATACATAATTATTTTCTGAATTTGAAAGTATCTGTTAGTTTGTAGTGTACTAATGTGGTTGTTCAGAACCAGAGGACTAAATTAAGCTAAGAATAAGGTACAATATAGACTGGCACAGGATAATAAATCAAGTGGAAAGATTTTATTGGAAAATGTAACATTTAATATTACGAATGCATTAAATTTTGTGATAGTTATTATCCTTTGCAATGTTGCACCTGTTAGAAAAATTGAATTTAATTTTACTTTTACTTGCAGATTGGGCTTCTGTTTTTCATATCTGGCTTTTGGGGTTTTTTCCCTCTCTTTCAAGCCATTTTCACCTTCCCCCAAGAGCTAATGATGGTAGAGAAAGAAAGATCTTCTGGAATGTACAGGCTCTCCTCATACTTCATGTCAAGAATGGTAGCAGACCTTCCCATGGAACTTGTCCTACCAACCATATTTCTTCTCATTACCTATTGGATGGCAGGGCTGAAAACTAACATAGTCAACTTCTTATACACACTGCTCAGCCTCTTACTCAATGTGTTAGTGGCACAAGGCTTAGGCCTTGCCCTTGGTGCTGTTGTACTGAATCAAAAATCAGCAACCACGCTTGCCTCAGTGATCATGCTGTGTTTCTTGCTGGCTGGTGGATTTTATGTTCAGAATGTTCCAAGTTTTATAGCATGGGTGAAGTACATCTCCATTAGCTACTACACATACCAGTTATTTATTGGGTCTCAGTATCACACTGGTGAGACATACCCATGTTCTAGTGGCCAGTGTCTAATTGAAGAATTTCCTTCTATAAAGGAAATAGGGCTTAGTTTGAACAAGGAAGTCCTGGCTGCTGTAGCTCTAGTGATAATGCTAATAGGTTACAGATTAATAGCTTATTTGGCTCTCATGAGGATTGGGGTGACAAAGAAATTGGCCTAGTGTACTTCCTCTGATTTTGATCTAGTACCTACCTTTCAATTTTCTTCAATTGAGAGTTTTTCTTTCTTTTTTTTTTTCAATCCTGTTATAGTGTTGTATCCTCTATAGCTTTATGCGCAAGGAATCTAGCTAGTTCATATGACATTTCTTAGTGGGCAGAGCAGCTTATGTATTTGACCTGAGCTATTTCATACATAATTTTATGTTGATTGAAATAAGATTCATAACTAATGATCAGCATTGGTTTTGCTTTCGGCAACGAATATAAACACATCACTGTGTATAGAGGCACTTATCCCTAGGCTAAGAAAACACTGAATCTAGTCGTTGAACATTAGGATAGGCTCATAGCACAGGCTACCCCCTAAAAGTACGAGGCTTCCCCGACTTAACTCTGGGCCTCAAACAAATTTTGAAGGCCCAAGGCTCCAATTTTCTCCTCAAGGTGTCTCAAGGTTATGAAACTCAACCCACGCTCTCCAGCATATCCAACTACTTCTAATCCTGAAACAAGTCAGGGTTCCACACTTAGCCGTTACTAACCCCGCCTAAGTACTAGTCTTAGGAAGGAATGAGGTTTTCTCGATTCTAGGTCTCTCTCCACTCGGGTCATGGACTAGTCACATTCCCATCCCTTACTCACAGAATATTTCACTTATGTGAAGCTAAGCCTGTCGTCCCTAGGCCACTAGGGTCACTGAGCAACCCATAGCCACCGAGCTTATTATGGGAAAAGTCATAATCATTCTAAGGCAAATCTCAACTTGGTTTCAAACTAAGAAATCCTCTAAATAATTGATTAGGTGAAGGTGATACACCAATTAACTTATGTTAATACTAGGGAATTTGTTGGCACCTAGGAAGACCAAATGCTAAAATGTCCAACTTGATTAATTAAGGCGCCAAGGTAGACCATCGTAACATTCCTTACCAAACCTCAAAGGATTACCTAGAACTATCATGGGCAAGGACCATTATGTATAGACATAGGGACAAGGATGTTATCTCACAAAGACCGTTCTAAGGATCGAAAACTGATGAACTAGAAGATAGGCAACTACCCACGTACTAACAACATAGTCCTAAACGTAGGTAACAGAAAATGCTTAAACGTGGGAAACAGACAACAATGTATTAAACAACAAAACCAATAAATATAAAACTTCTAATCTAGAAACACTTTGACTCAAACAACAAGGAACCTTGTTCCTTAAGTGCTAATAGCCAAGTAAACATAGAATCGAAAGGGACCGACCATGATTGCAACCTAACAGGTACCTCTAACCATCCATGTTTCCAGATTCACTCACTATCTTCACATTACTGGGTTTACTCATTAGCTCAAATGGAACTGATTATTAGGTCATCATCAAGTAATAATGCCCAACCCTAAACCAAAAATGAATAACATGGTTGCATACAAAAGGGGGGTCAAAACAATAAGGAAACTCTAAAGTAGGACAAGATGGGTATTGAGTTATGGTCATTAAACGTTGATCTCCTCTATTTGATCATTGTACTCTGACTCCTATCATGTTCCTAATAATTTTAAAAATAAGGGTCTAGGTTCATCTAATATAGTCTTCACCCTTCCATTCTCTAAGCAATCCCTTTACGCCTCCTGGGTCATCCATTCTACACAATCTATCCATACACGAATTTCCCGGTCTGCCAAATCCTAAATTCCCGGATCATCCATCTATACCCAAGACATTCACAACCAATTACATACATACAAAACATTCAAGCAAAACAAGTATCACATTCAATTAAGGCAATTCATACTACCAGACTCCAAGTTCAAGTAGCCCATACTCTCTTCACTCATTAGGGAATCTACTCTTGGGGAGAAACCTATGATGTTCCCTCTCCACCTAACAGGCGAGTGACTCTAACCTTGTTAGGGAAGTGTCCCAACTTCCTGACAAAGGCCTCCTACTCACGTCACTAACCATAATCATGTGTACAACGCACACACTATAGGGGTGATCAATCCCTATAATGGGTACGAGATACCGTGGGATCATAGTAAGTCACGAGTAACTAACCTAACCACAGTCCAATTGGATTGAAATGCTCTGATACCATAATGTAACATCCTAATTCCTGAATTTAGAATTAATGCCTGTTGGGAGCACCATTTGCAAATTCTTGAAATTATTTCGCGTATTATCGATATCGACAAACAATACATTACAACACTTAGGTAATCCAACTGTTACTTAAGCATATATTATCCAATCATCACTCAATGATTACAATTAAAATGCCACTATGTGGCTTAACTACAACACTTCAAATTCACATCCTATCCACTAAACCAGAATTCCAAAAAGACTACACAGGTAGTTCTTCAACAATTCATCCAAGTGAGTCCTTAACTCTTTAGTCTAGCATCTGGACAACTACCTGCACAACTGAATGTAATTCTCATATCGTGGGATGAGACTACGTCCAGTGAATGTGGCAAACATGCAGTGTAGGGAAACAAGCACATGATATGCAACAAGTATAACATGACTCGATCATTTCATAAAATCTTCTTAATAGTAAACATACATGCAATGTTAACCATCATAATGACAATCATATATGCAATTTTAGTCATGAAGTGTTTTACCCAACACCCAAGGGGTCTTTCCACTTTACATGAGGCTAGACTGAGTTCAGACTAACCAGAATTGTCGTTCTTGAAGGCCATAAGACCTTACCCTTAAACATGATAGATTCAAACATGATTTTTCCTCTTTTAACATGAGTCCAAGGACCAAAGACAGAGTCTTGGGAACATCAGTCCAGGGACCGAAATATGATTATTTAGCATGAGGTCTAAAGACCCAAAATCATTACATGAGGCCTTAAGAACCAAAGCATTTTCATGAGGTCCTACGACCCAAAATATTTACATGAGGTCCTAAGACCCAAAGCCTTATTACTTAACATGATTAGGGTTAGGAGTATAAGTAATCATCAATAATCACAAGAGCATGAGGGTAAACATGAGCATTATCATCATGAAAGTCATTAAGTTTAACATGGGGGCTAAAAGACCTAAATCAATATCCTTTCAAAACATGAATGAATGGTGACATGAGAGTTGACATTAATTTCATGAGCATGAGCATGTGCATGAATGTACAACATTTCCATGGTTTCCACATCAATAATCCATAATTTCACAAAATCCTCAATTCCTCTAACCTAGGGTTTGAGCCATAGAGGCCTACAACCAAATCAATCCAATCATCAACCCGAGATTTATCCCTAATCAACCACAATCATCATTGCAAGCAAGGGAAGTGAGAATAGGGAGCATACAAAGGAATTCATTCAACATGAAAGTGAGTGGGTGAACCACACTCACCTCAAGGGAAAGAAAATAGGAGATGTGGAAGGAGGGAGTGATGAATTCGAGCCTCAAGAGTGGTGGAGAAGCCTCCAAGCTATCCTTTCTTCTTCTTTCTCACTCTTTCTCTCTCTCTAAGAATCTCTCTCTCTCAATTGCAAATGAAGGAGAACGGAAGGAAATGGGACAACAGCCCTAAAAACGTGTTTTTAAAGCGACCAGAATTGTGCTCTCGCTCAGGCTACGCTCGAGCTCAGCCTGAGCTGAATTTCACTAATTTCCTCTCTGTTTTCTGCGCTCGGGCTGCGCTCGAGCTCAACCTGAGCTAGAAAATCATATTTGAATTTTCCTTTGATTACTGATAACCTCGCTCAGGCTGCGCTTGAGCGCAGACTGAGCGAGCATATTAACCCCCCAAAACTTTATTTTTACCCCTCTTTGATTATAATTCAATTCTCTTCCATTCCAACCTAATTCCTTTCCCCCAAAACCTCCTTCTAACTAGCATTTCTCATCCAAATCTCTCCCACTCTAATTTTTGCCACTTCAATTCTTTTGTTATCTTAACACACTTAACAACCAAAACATAGAATGGTACCCTCCTCCCTAACTTCTTCTAGTAACACTCCTTTCTAACTTAGTTCCCCTTCCTCTAATATCCTTTCCTCATTCTTAAATCATTATAATCCTCTCTGTCTTAGGGTGTAATTCTTTCTAAGTTTGGCCTACAATCGTGTGTGACTTGATACCTAGTTTCTCTTCTAAGTGTTGCTAAAACTCATGGCTCTTAATATCTTGCCTAATTCTTGTCTTATTTCATACTCAAACCTCGAAAGTCTCGTCCTACTCCTGACCTTTCTCTCTTGGCTGAATTCACAACTTAAGGTTTCTCTTGTATTTTCTAGGCTCTAAGTTCCGGGATGTTACATGCACATTGGCATTAATTAAGACATTTCTTCTATTATTTTATTAATGTATTTTGAGTTGAATAACTACTAGAGAGACAAAGAAGGTTGATCCTGCTATGACCGAAGGAACAAACAGTTTCTTCGACAATTTTATGTCATCCTTTTTCCCTCTACTCGCTTCCTCTTTACTTTATTTTTTCTCCTTTAATACTTGCTCATAGGATTTTTATTTAATTTCATGTGTCTAATACTTTTCTTCTTGATCCATGTTTATGCATTGTTGAACAGAGCATCGCTTGAAGTATGGTTCCATAACTACACTCCAAGTGAACGTGCACTAGTATAGCACCAGAAGAGACTGTGGTGTTAACTGCACTCTTTTTGTGACGGAACCACAATCTTTTCTCTTTTCTGGCGTAGTGATGGATATTAATTACCGGCAGACTGTAATGTCACAAACACAAATTTTGTTAACAAGAAAAAATGACAATACTTAGGCTCAGTTTAAGAAAGAAGAAATAAGAAGGTGGCGACACAAACACAAAGCCAAAAGCTCTGTTCAAACAAGCTAAAGCTAGCGAAAATGAGAGAAAAATAACATTAGAGTTGTCAGAGATCAAATTGCAAACAACATATATGACTCATTTCCCTCCTTTACAATTTTACCTTGTTACTTAAGAAAAAAATCTCAATAATCAGTTAAACACTTTTACTCCATTGCTAATAGCTGGATAATTTAAACTTCATAATTGAGTTTTAACATTTTATTTTTCAAATCGTGTTGTGAAAAGTTTGAATCTCTATCATCGTGAGCTGAATCAACTAATTGAGGTTCATCCTACTTAACCGTGGAGGGGTTTTAGGGGGCAAAAAGGAAATTAAATCGCCTAATGAAATTGACCTACTTCAACATCATGTAAAGCGCATTGCCTAAAAAATCAGACTGACCGATCCGACTGGGAATCGGGCTGGTGACCGGTCCATTCAACCCAAAATACTGTGGATCTCAGACCCGGTAATTAAAAAATCGGTCCAATCGGTCAAAAACTAGTGTAAAAAAACCGGATGAACCAATATTTTTTAAAAAATAAATATATTTTAATATTTAATCTATAGTATTTTTAAGATAAATAAAGACATATTTAAGGATTACACATAAAATTTATTATTTTACCAATTATTATTAATTTTTTTGTCTTATAAACCTTATAATAACTTAATAAGGCTTTTTATATTAATTTACAACTATATATCTTAGTTTCTTATAATTTTATGTTATTTTATTAATTAAAATGTTATAAATTGTGATTTCTATGCAACAATAACAAGAGTAAAGTAATATGATTTAAAATAAAAATTAGTGATGTATACATATGTACACTACTAATTCTTAAAGTAGCTACTAAATGATGGAGTTATATCCATAACTAACGTGAGGTCCTGACAAATTTGACTGGTTTTCTCACAAAGCAAAAAGCTAGTGAATAAAACATTGAGGGAAGTGGGACTTATAGGTCAATTTGAAGTTAATAGTGATGCTAACCCAACATTTTTTTTATTGAAAATCCCATGAAGAAGGTTCATATGGGTAAAAATAACTCACTTGTTAGTTCTGCTAGCAATATAAATTTTGTCCCTACTTATGATGTGAGAAGTGCTAGACTACATTATTGAGAATGATAAGCTTAATCTTTTAATAAATTTCATATCCTTATGGGTGGTATAGGACCGACCCAATACTTTTATAGGCCTAAAGCAAATTATAAAGTGAGGGCCTATTTATAAGAGATAAGAGGCCTCACATAACATATCTATTTTAAAAAAATGGAAATATATTTTTAACAAATAAAAGTTAATAATATTTTATGTATCTGATATAAAAATTTTAATAATTTTAATATGTAAGATATATACCAATAGGAAATTTGTTGTAATGGGGGAGGCCTAAAGTCATTGCTTTATGAGCCTCCCCCTTGGGTCGACCATGAGTATATGAATTGCAGTATATACATGATGAAATCACATATATAAGTGTCAAATGCATGGGATTGCTTGTATGAGATTGTGGCATAATCTCTAAAACACTCATGAATACCAAACATGCGAATGACCTATATTAGCGCAAAACAATGTTAATGACGAGAATTGAGAGTGCAATGTGATTAGTAGACCTCTAACTTACACCAAAGTATTTTGGTTCAAAGACCTTATTCCACCAACTCACTTGTATGTTATGTCATATCAATCTAGGTTTGGTTTAAAGTCTAAAGACACTAGATTCAATGCATTTATATATGGCACCCATGACATTAACCTAGAAAGAACTTATTTTTAAAGTTTCACAAATATTTCCTTTAAAACTTTTGAATTATGTGACAGATTATTGGATATTTTAGATGTATTTCAAAAGTTTTAAAGAGGCAAGTCCTACATTGCCTAGATAAGGAATAATAAAAGGATTTTATTTTAAATCAAAAAAATTAATACTGGATTTAGTTTTATTTTATGAGATAAACTTTGATTTGATTAAATCCTAATTTTTCTGATCTGACTATATCCCTATATATAAACCTTATTTTCTTGACCTACTTCAGACCCCATCACACCTTCTCACCACTTTTATGAAATTATCCTTAGGTTAAATAATTGTAATTTCTTACGGTTCTAATACCTTGAATATTTTTAGAAGTTCCTGTTATATCTTGGAAAATTTTCACTCCAAGTAAATAAATTTTAAGGATAGTATCATTGAGACATGTCTCAAGTCACAAATTCCTATTTTACATCTCTTAGAGCTATCAATAAGAGGGGGTATTTAAGAACTTTTAACTTTTGGATAATGTTTTTAGTAAACAAAAAGTTATTCCTGATTTATATATTGAGTAATAAATTTTAAAATTTGACCGGTATTATTTTGTTCCTATCACATTATTGTTGTTAAAATCAAATGATTCAAATATTATTGAATAAGTATTTTTATTGTATCTAATACTTTGTTTTTCACCAAAAAAAATATCAAACGCTCCATATATCCCTTTAAACCTATATTGCTCTTTGTATAATACTAAAGTATGGATAAACATGAACAAAAATCCATGAGTATTGCCTGCCCAATAAAAGCACGTTGTATTAAAAAAAAAATCAAGTGTAGTTTGTGTGGTATAGCTAGCTAGCTTTCGTGCTTTTTCCCATTTGGATTACAAGAGAATATTAATTAATTATAATTAGCTAGTTTTAGTTTGGGTTAGGCAGTCAAACAAAGAACTTGTGCTTGTCCTAGCTCTCAGGTTTGGCGAGCCGCCAGATTGTCGTTTATCTGTTATATAGGCGCCTACAGAACAGAAGATATTTCTTAAAAAAAAAAACAGAACAGAAGATATAATAACTAATCAATGTCTGTCGTGCCACACTTTACACTAACAAGCTTAAACCAAATTTGTTGTTGTGCATGGTGCATTCGCATTCAGACGCCAATTCGATGTTGTGGTTTGTTTTCCTTAGCCTCTGCACCGGAAAAAGAATTGTGGCAAGGTTTGTCCCCTAATTAATCAGTTCAGCTTTTAATCTAATATACAAGATTTTTTCATGACCTAATTTTAAGAGAGATATTTCCTCAAAACAATTTGGTATGTCTTTTGGATTCTACATAAATTATAGAAAGCCGTCATTTCTATTTGGGTGGTCTTTTGGAAAGTAAAGTAATTAAGAGTTTCTATCACTATGCAAAAAAAAAATAGATATTTATCGCAATAAATTTATCGCGGTTATAATAAAAATCGGACTAAAAGGAAGGAATAAAGATAATTATCGCGGTTCAAATTTCCGAATTTGAACCGCGATAGTCTTTATAAAATTATGATTTTTTTTTAAAAATTATAAATAATTAATGCGGTTTTAAAATTTAATTACTGCAATAAATAAGTAAGCAGTAACAATCAATGTGGTTCCTTTATGAAACCGCATTGATTTTTTATTTTGATTTTTATGTTTTTTTAGTTTATTTGAGTCATTCTGGTTCACACAGTTAGGGTTGCTAGGGTTCACACAATCACTCTTGATATAGTGCATTTGATAATCTTTTTTTTTTTGTCGAACAAGAGATTAGGGTTCTTGGAGAACATCAAAAGAACTAACTCACTATGTGAGGGAGTGTGGTTGCACTAACCCTAATCTCGCATTTGATAATCTTTGTAGATGCATATATTATCACATAATATTTTTTATTGGATTAAATATGTTTTTTATCCCTATAAAATTATTGAAATTCAGTTTTGATCCCTATTTAAATTTTAATTGATTTTAATCCTTCAAAAATATAAAAATTTATATATGCTTTAAATCCTTAACGAGTGACTTAAAAACACACTATTTTATTAAATGTAGGGATTAAAAATAAATAAAATTTTAAAAAAATGAAAATGAAAATTTGTCAATTTTATAGGGATCTAAACATACTTAACTCTTTTCTCATTTTATAAAATATTTTATACGCTTTTAAATTAAATTTTATCAATCCTTTTCATTTTAATTAATTATTCATTTTAAAAATTATTTTTCTTAATTTCTTTAATCAATACTATTTCAATCTAATAATAGATATAATGAGGAATTTCAAATCACTGGTAAATCATTTTTTTTCAAATAAACTAATTATTGGAATTTTTAAATTAAAAGCTTCAAACACCTTCATCTTTTTAATTAAGTTTTTTTATCAGCAATAAAATGATATTATCATATATTAATTTTTTAATTCATAGGTTTATATAGTACTTCACCTAAATTTAAAAACATTAATACATAAAGTACTTACTTATATAAACCTTCAAATTAAATAAGATAAAAGAAATGATCACCTCTGGTACGATAATGTGTTAATTTAAAAAAAAAACATAATTATAAAGAACATGTTAAAAAGTTATATTAGGATGTATTATTATGCTTTTCAGTTGATATGTGATATTTTCGTGCACGTACTTTTTCTATATAAAATCTATTCAAAAGTTTCAATTTTAGTCATATATCTTTGACTTTGAGGAGCTTTAAACAACTGATTATATAAAACGATTTAAGGTACATAATAGAGTGTGATGTTTTTTTTACAATAATGTATTTTATACTTTCTTTCACATCTCAATTTTTATTAATAAATTTTTATCACATTAATTTTATCTCAATTTTTATTAATAAATTTTTATCACATTAATTTTAAGACCATTTAAGTAACTCGGGTTGAGAAACGGATACATGCCGCCCCATTCACTCTTTCAACATATTATTTATATATCTATATGTATATAGAGGAGAGATCAACTTACACCAGTGTAAGTTACACCAAGTCTTACACCGCTGAATAACTTTTTTTCAGATCATTGTATTAAGTAATCTACCGTTGGATTGAAAGTTACCATCATATAGATCATACATATAAAATTTTACTTTAATCCTAAATTATTTGATATATCATTGAGATGTCTCAAGATTAACGTCATATATACATTTGAAATATATGAAAAAAGGGACCATTTGATTATCAGTTTATTAGAGTTCAAATTTTATGAAATTTTACACAGATAATCAGGATGATGAATAAATATAATACAACGGTTGGATTAATAAAAATCACATTCGATCTAGAGTTATTAGCGGTGTAAGACTTGGTGTAACTTACACTGATGTAAGTTGATCCCTCCTCATATATATATATATACTATTAAATATAACATGTAATAAAAGTAATAGTTAAGATAAAAGAAATATGATTCATTTAAATTTTATGATTTAATTTTTATTTAATATTTATTATTAAAATTTATTTTAGCAAATTTAAATGTTTTTTATTAAAAAATATTTGATGAATTTTACAACATAAATGTGTTTAACTTAGATAAAACACATTCTTCGGGAGGAGTGAAGAGCCTTAACTGTGACTAAACCCCGAATAAGATTTCCCCTGGTAATAGGGGATACCTATGGTTTACACAAAAAAAAACTTAGATAAAATATATAATAAATTGGGTTAAATATGTTTTTAGTCCCTGAAAAATAGTCGAGATTTGGTTTTAGTCCCTGCAATTTAAAACCGGTGGTTTTGGTCATTCAAAAATTAAAAATGCACCAATTTAGTCCTTATTGATAAAATTCGTAGTTAATCCGTAGCAAAATCGGTAGCAAAATAAGGCAATAAGGACTAAATTGGTGTATTTTCAATTTTTGAAGGACCAAAACCACCAGTTTTAAATTGCAAGGACTAAAACCAAATCTCAACTATTTTTCAGGGACTAAAAACATATTTAACCCTAATAAATTTTATTTTTATTTAACATTTAGGAAAATATTAACGAGTGTCTTTAGGGTACTGATTAAGTATTCAGATGCAAACAATTTTTATTAAAACGTGAAGCATTTAATGTTATAATGCAATCGATATCGTAATTTATAATAAACAATTGATTTTTCTAACCTGTGTAATGTTGCACGGGATAATAAATTAAAAGTGGAAATGTTTTATCGGAAAATGTAACACTATAAGAAAAACGCCTTTTAGCGACAGCCATAGGTCGTCCCTACAAGCGAAAAACCGTTGCTATAGGCTACGTAGCGACGACCTTGCACATGGACGTCGCTACAGAGCTCACCGTAAATCCAGTAGCGACGAGCAAAGTAAGTCGTCGCTACGTAGAGACGGTGATCAGACCGTCACTAACGTCGTCTCTAAAATCATGGTCATCGCTACGAATTACTGTTTTTTTTTTCAATTTTTTTTATCTAGCGACGGCCTTAGTGACCATAATTCTTTTAAAAAAAATTAAATTTAATACTATTTATTTTATTTTAATATTTAGGGTTTAGGGTTTATTATTTATTAATTTTAAAAATATAGAAACAATACTAAATACTATATCAACACATCGACAAAAGAAAATATATGTATATATAATATACATAATTTGTTCAAACATAATACAATAAAAGTAAAAAAAAGACATAATAAAAAAACCAATGGCGGCGACGACACTGGTGTTGTGGTGGGGTAGGCTCCTCATCCTCATCCAACAGATGCTCATCCTGGGCGGCATCGTAGTCGGGGTGCGGCTGAGCCTGAGCAGCTGAGCCTCCAGCAACTGCTGCATATGTTGTCGGAGTTGTCCTAACTCATCCTCCAATTGTGCAGCCTTCGCTATAGTCTGGCGAGACTTCGACCTTGCTTCAATTACATCCTAGCGCAACACCTCCTCAGTTGAATGTCGTGACCCGGACCCGTCACTCCCGCTGGTATGAGCCCGAGACTCCTGAGTGAGGTTGATCACACCTGGAAGAATGTTGGTTGCCAACTCCCCGGTGCCATAATAGCAGCCTCGGGTCTTGCCACCCGCAACATCCCTCCAGATCTCCAGCTTGGTGGAGGCATCAGTCATGGAGGTGTCCCCCATTTGTGACTCCACCTCTCTCAGGCGGTCCTTGTAATTTGTCTATTGAGGTAAAAGTAAAATTAGTTTGTTATATATTCAATTTGCAATTATATCAAATTATATAAAAAAACACTTATAAAAAACACTTACATAGGTGGACCACGCTCGGTCATCTACCCAACCACCACCCTTTATTATGTGGGTGGCAATGAAGAACTTGTCGGGCTCGACCTCCCACCCAAGTCGTCGATTCTACACAGAAAAATTACACAAATTAATTATTTTAACAACAAATAGAAACATAATACAAAAGAGTGTTTGTTTATAGATACCATATCTAATGCCACCTCATGGTGGGTCCTACGGCCCGTGGTGTGGACTCCCCCCTCGCGTTGAGAAGCCCAATTGCTCTTGTTACGAGCGGACTTCCCCTTGAATTCAGCAGAGTCCCAGTAGGCCAAAAGACCCTCCCAGGCCTCCTCCCCACACCACGTGGGCCTCCTCCCAGCCTTTCGGGCCTTGTTCATCATATCTCGAAGGCAACGAGCAACCCTATGCTCGTACACCTTCTTGATTTGGGCCTCATGAGAAAGGTCCCAAGTAACTCGTCTCTGTAAAATAAAAATAGGGTAAGTTATAATAAATTGACATAACTTAAGGAAAAAATTTAAAGTGTTTAGGGTTTATGATTACCGCGAACTCTTCCCACCACCTATCCCTTACATCCTTCGGGGTGATCTCCCACATGTAGTGAGGACCCCAGAATTGAGAACGTATCGCATGACCAATGGCTGCAATAGGTGGGTTGTTAGGCACCCACTTGCAAAATAAAATATTTAATAATAACAGTTAAAACAATTAATGATTCAATATTTATATCAAATCTAAAGAAGAAAGAAAATAAACAAACTCACCCCTTGCCAAATGGTCGGATAGTAACTTGACCTTGAGCATCTACCTCATGAGGTCGGCTTGAGTAGGCACCCTGGAACCGAACTGGCTCCCCATCAGACTCATGGTCAGCGTCCCCATCCATCTGATCCTGAACGTCCTCAGCGTCCAGCTCGGGCACAACGTCCTCAACCACTGGAGGCATCTGACTTAATTCCGGTGTCGGGATGAACCTCATTCCATCAAATTATGGAGCAGAAGGTGGAGGGGAGGAAGAAGAAGAAGAAGACTGGATGGCTGCTGCCAGAGCCGCTGAAGTAGATGGATGCTACGACAGCTGATCATAGTGAGACATTGGCCCTCTCTCGCATCGCGCGAGCTGCCTATGCACGTAGCTCGCGCGGAGGGATGGATCTCCCTCTACTCGGTGGGATCTTCTCTCCACCTCTACCACGCATCCTAGGCATTAATTTTTCCTATAAACTATAGACATTTATATAAATTAAATAATTACTATTTACAAATTAGTAATTATATAAATACTATTTTATATAATTACTTCTAATTATATAAATACTATTTACAAATTACTAAATTAAATTAATTAATTACTCTTTATAAATACTATTTTATTTACTAATTACTTCTAATTACTTTACTATTTACTAATTACTATAAAACTAATAAACTAATAAAACTAATAAAACTAATAAACATCATACCTACTAAAGCAATGTTTAAAACAAATAACCTAATACCTATATCACATTAATAAACTAATAAAACAAATAAACTATTAATTACAAATAAATTAATTAAAACTATAAAACTTACTAGTTGCGACGCTGGATAAGGAATGAAGAGAGAAGGAGCTGTAAAGTCACCTACATGCAACTATTTTGAAATTTGATCGGTTCAAAACGAACCTATGAATGAGGGGAAGTTTTTAATCGGTGAGTTTTTTAGAATGGAAAAGAGAGAGGGACAGAAACAAAGGGGTGGTCGGAGGGGAGGAAAAGAGAGGGAGGAGGAAGAAGATGAAAATGGAGGAAGAGGGGATGGGGGAAGGGTTTTACGCGTATCAACATTTAACGTAGCGACGGCCTGGGCGTCGCTATGTTTAAAATTCCTCAGTGCGCGCCAAATTTAAATTTTATTTTTAATGTAGCGACGACCATACTGTCGCTACGCTTAATTTTAATATTTTCAGAAAAAAATAATTTTTTTAAGTGTAGCGGCGACGATTAAGCCGTCGCTACGCAGTGACGGCCTAGTCATCACTACGAGCGGCGACTTGGTCGTCGATACGAGCGACGACTTGGTCGTCGTTACGAGCGACGGCTTGGTCGTCGCTACGAGCGACGACTGATGGCCGTCGCTAAATAGCGAATTTCGTGTAGTATATTATTTCATATTACTAATGCATTGAATGTTGTGATAATTGTAATTTCCAATAAAATTTTCTACTATATATTGATTTATTAACTCGTGCAACACTGCACAAGTTAGAAAAACCGATAATATATATTTCTTAACTAATACTCTTTACACACTTGTTAATATAGAACCCTTAGTAATTTTATATTCCGGTCCCCTTTAGGTGAATCTTGGATCTGTCCTTGCTCGGGTTCCTTCCACTCATATCAACATATATACTCTTATTTAATACTCCCTATACAATTGCTTCATGAATCATTTAATAAATATGATATCTCACAATTATTATTAAATTGATAAATAACAATGTGTAATTGTATATGGTACACATTAATTTCTAACCTTTTAATAATAATTTTTTTCAAGACCACAAGTATTCTCGAACGGAGACAATCTTATTCAAACCGAATAGAACTTTTATAAATGACAAAGACCACAAATATTCAACATAATTGCATATTCAGTGCAGACTCAAATTGAAGACCATTAAGATAGAACCACGCTACCTGCTGATCACGCTTTCGGTGGTATAATATAACTTCTTCCTTATAAATATAGAGTTTAATTAGTATGCACTGACAGTGTAAAAGAGTTTTACACTGACGTTTAATCATGATTCTTCGTTTATATGACTTTTAAAATATTAATTAATAAAATCAACAAACTTACCATAAATCAACGATTGTGATTAACTGTCTGTGTAAAACTTTTTACACTGTCAATGCACAATCCTTTTTCTCATAAATATATACTATATTATGGCCAACATATCATATTCAACTGCTTTTTCTGTAATAGCGGAATATTATTTATTTTTTGACAGAAACGCCAGATATTTATGAATATTGTACTTGACAAGGGAAAGAAGTCTATAACAATTAACAATGAAATAGTATAATTGCCACTCATGGTTTTGTCCTTCTGGCCTTTGCCTAAGGCCTTAATTATGCACGTGATATTAACCAAAGTAAAGTTTGACATGATCTCTGAAATTCCAAATGGATTCAAGTCACGGCTAATAAGAAAAAAATACATTATATTAATATTTATTACAATACCAAAATTCATAAATTGTCTTTTGAAATTATGTAAAAAGATTAATTGTCAAGCAAAAGAGAATTCAGCTTAATCTAATTACTTAATCGAAGAACCTCAGGTCATTGTTAACGACAACATTGAAATGAAACAATATACTTGATGCTATTTATAAAAAAAAATTCATATAAAAACACATATATTAAAAAAAAATTATTATATTAATTTTTAAGAAATTACTCTATAAGATTAAAATTAAGTTTATCTATTTTTAAAATTAAATTTCACTACCATAATAATTGTGTCACATTAAAAACTTTAAAGATCAACAACAAATATAAGAAAAAATAAAAAATATTTATTTGTGTATTTTATATTATAAATAGGTGAAAAAGTTTTAAATTATAACAACTATCATAAAATAAATTTAAAAAACGACTTTTATCTCATTCTAACATGAGATTATAGCCATTGTACGTATGTCATGAAGACTAACGAAGAGGAATATACTTTATGTGAGAACTGAGAAACAGGAAAAAAATGCGATTGAATAATTGACTAAACTGCTTACGCTAATTATAAATGTAGAAATTGAATAAATTAACTCGTCAAAAATGTCCGTGCGAATTTTCCTTCCATATATACTAGTCAAATTCAAGGAAGCATGTACGAAGAGGGGCACGGGAAGAAGATGATCAAGCAGAATAGTAAGATATATAGAAGCAAATTTTGAATTTTAACATTTTCAGGTATTTTGACGGAATCACGTTAATTAATTAAACTTTATATGTCTAGCTAGTAGTACTATAGCAAACCCAACGTTTATCATTTGTTTTGACGAAATTGACAAAGAGTAGTAGGTGCTCCTGGTCGGTTTTTCTGGACCCGAACCTTCCAAGTCTTTTGCTTAACCATTGAACTAAAGCCACCTCTTATACTTCAAATTTGAACGTGGCACTAAGTCTAGGCTAGTTCTATCTCAGCCTTCAAAAAATTAATTATATAAAAGTTAACACCCTATTGACTACATTGCCTCTCCTTCTGCAATCTTCAACATTTTCATATTATTTGTCAACCACATAGTATACTTGTCAAAATACCACCACCGTCGTTCACATAAAGCCACACTCCTCACCAATTGACATAACCAAAACCCTCCACGTCCTATTGTTTTAGGTGCGTTATTGGTGTTATCTTCTCTTTTACAAAAAAATAATAATAAAAAATTAATACAAAGAACAACCCAAAACATGCCGATGGCTAATTTGTTTCTTTTCCTACCTCTAAGCCATGCTCATAAAATTCTAAAACGTCACCAATCAAGGAAGAACAATCGAGTGCATGTATATTGTATACACATACACCACTATGATATATATTGACCTTGACTGTGACCACGTCACCACCCTATCTTTTATAAGAAAACGACCCGGCCCAAAACCTTGAAAACCACACCTACACGCCCATGATATACTCATTTTATACCTGTAAGCGTGTCCATGGAGGTTGATGAGTGAAAGAAACACCTAAAGGAGATGAAAAAGAGAAAAGAGGAAAACTAAAAAGAGAAAAAAAGATAGGGGTACGTGTCGACCAATGGAGGCAGCCACCGAAGGAGCTTAATGTGATTTCGTTTTCGATGTTGCCGGTTGTAACAAAATTCCAGCCTAACTCTCAATCTCTCACATGGACACGTGCCCGCACGTGGACACTCTTCGCGCATCCTCTTCATGCCGACGTGGTTTAAACTCACGCGTGAAAAATGGCTTCGCCCCCATCATATATTACTCCATCTTTTGGAATGGAAAGGAAAGGAAAAATACGATCCATCCCCACCCCCCACACACACAAGTAGTGTGTCAGAAAGTGCATAATGGACACTGGATAGAAATTATGCTTCTAGAACATCCTTTCAAGATCAACACGTGTCAGATTTATCTCTATACCTTCTCTTTTTAAATAAAAAAACGCGGTTATATACAGTCATTACAGTGTGTGTATACACACTGTGGTAAATATCTCCTCATATTGTTGATTAAAATAATAAAGAATTTAGTTTCTCTCAGGTTAGGTATCCTTATTTTAAAATTTGAAGAATTATTTATCAAAATGTGAATTTTAAAATATTAAATCTCAAAAAATATATTAATTTAAAGTTACATATTTTAAACATTTTTGTATCACGTTATTTTTCTAAAATAATTTTTAAATTATAAAACAGTCACGTGATAAAAGTAATACATATTGATTTTATTTCTCAACCTTCATAAAAATACTACTACTATGGTCTATCTATGAATCACCCCCTGGGTATATTAAAATATTTTTTCTTGAAAATTACTATAAGATTTTATTACATTTTTTTATTTGACTATTACTGATCCCACCGAAGGCCACGACCGTATCAGAAGTAGATAAGGTCGACTGTAAGATGCTTTTTTGTACAGGACACGTGGTGAATCCTGAGAGGATAGTAACTCAAGTGGACCCCACCGTTCAGCAGTAAGACCAAGATAACCGTACTTATCTCACTCCATTTGTTGCTATAAATAACAGCCCATGTCTACAATTTTTTGAGAAAAAAAAAGGGAAAACATTTTGGGTTCCCGAGAAAGTAGCTACCTTCACCTGCTACTGCATCGTCTTCTTCTTCTCTGTAATTCTCTTCCTCACAATTGTGTTTGACAATGGGAGTTCCAGACAAAGACCCTCTTTCCCAATTGAGTTTACCTCCTGGATTTCGGTTTTACCCCACCGACGAGGAGCTCCTCGTTCAGTATCTATGCCGTAAGGTTGCTGGCCACCATTTCTCTCTTCCAATCATTGCTGAAATCGACTTGTACAAGTTCGACCCCTGGGTTCTTCCAAGTAAGCATCACAAAAAATGAAGTTAATTTTCCTTTCGTTCTTTTTTGTTTTTATTTCTTTATTCTAAATTGTGTATATTTAATTTTGCAGGCAAAGCAATTTTCGGGGAGAAAGAATGGTACTTTTTCAGCCCTAGAGACAGGAAGTACCCAAACGGGTCTCGACCCAACAGAGTAGCCGGGTCTGGGTACTGGAAAGCCACAGGAACCGATAAGATCATCACCACTGAAGGTAGAAAAGTTGGTATAAAAAAAGCCCTTGTTTTCTATGTTGGCAAAGCTCCTAAAGGCACCAAAACTAATTGGATTATGCATGAGTATCGCCTTCTAGACTCTTCGCGAAAGAACACTGGCACCAAGGTAAATTCACCCTTCAACTAAATTTAATTTTTGTTATTACTCACATTACATCCTCTGTTTTCGTACTTTTTATTATGTTGTTTGATTTTGACAACGTTTGTTTTTGTATGCAGTTGGATGACTGGGTTTTGTGCCGGATATACAAGAAGAACTCAAGCGCACAAAAAGCTGCATCAAACGGCGGCGTTTCGAGCAAAGAGTACACTCAATACAGCAACGGTTCGTCTTCCTCGTCGTCGTCCCACCTCGACGACGTTCTGGAATCGTTGCCTGAGATTGACGACCGGTGCTTCATGCTGCCACGTGTCAATTCGCTGAGAACGCTGCAGCAGCGGGAGGAGGAGAAGCTCAATCTTCAGAACCTCGGTGCAGGGAGTTTGATGGATTGGGCTAACCCAGCGGTTCTGAACACGGTTTCGGAGTTCGGTTCGGGGAACCAAGTGGTTCAGGGGCAAGCTCAGGGGATGGTGAATTTCGGTGGCTGTAATGACCTTTATGTCCCTTCGGTTCCTTCGCTGTGCCACGTGGACTCGTCAGAGAAGATGGGGAAACCGGTGGAGGAAGAGGTTCAGAGCGGAGTCAGAACCCAACGGGTCGAGAATTCCGGGTTTTTCCAGCGCGGTCCGAATGATTTCACGCAGGGATTCTCAAATTCGGTGGACCCGTATGGGTTCAGGTACCCGGTTCAGACGGTTGGGTTTGGGTTCGGGCAATGAACCGGGTTGAGGGGTTAATGATATTTTAGTCCGGTACAATTTGTGTAAATAGGTGGGGATTCTTTGGGCTAACAGGTTGGCTTTTTAGATTCCAAAACGCTTTTGGATTGTACAATTAGAAAGGGATGGAGGAAAAATGCAAATTTTGGTCCTCGTTTTCGGCTAGAATGGAGGTGGTGTATACATTCAATGAATCGAAATTCACAATGATGAAACCATTCAGTCTTGAAAAATTAATTGGTTAGGAACTTAGGATGTAGTTCTTGCCTATACCGGGTGGACTCAGCCACATGAATCACATTTTGTACTTACAATGAAATAGTAATATTGTTTGCAATGTTAGGTTCGTTTCAATATTTGACGTTGATATTTTTAGCTAACCGCATCATTGGTGACCACAGCCTCGTTAATATAATAAAATAAAAAATCAATCTTAATATATTCATGTTCACGTGTAAAATGAGTCACCATAGATAGTATGATCCGATTTCGATGAGTAGGTGCATTTCCATTATAAGAAAGAAAGTGTATGTGAAACTTCAATGTGCATAAATAAAAATCGGGAGTTAAAAGTCAGGGGGAGATCATTTTCTTCCGTACTTTGACAATTTCAAACAAAGAATAGTAGGGAAAATTTAGAGAGGGAAATGTGCTCCACGAAACAATAAGAGGCATGCATCTATCTAGTTGAGGAAAAGTTTATGCACGAATATGTTGAAACTTTTGAGAAATAAACAAGTTTGACTGCCGAAAATTATGTTGAACATTAGCTAGAACAAAATGGTATTGTAATGTGATCAAATTTTCATGAGATTATGGAATATTAAGTTAAATAATGCATTGTATTCAAGTTTTTCACTGTGACATTATGGCCAGGGGTATTTGCGGTTCGGTTTAGATCGATTTTGAGGTAAAAAACCATTTGATCCGATCATTGCGGTTTTATCATTTCATCATCCGATTGGTTTTGATATATTCTTAATTCTGATCCAATTTAAATTAGATTGGATTGGATCGGTTTTCAGTTTACAATAAATATTTGATAAAATTAATAAATAAAATAATAGTAAAATTTTCTTATTCGAACTCATATTTATTAAAATTAATAAATTATATAAAAAGAATGACATGAGACATGGAAACTAATTTAAAACTAGTTTTATATTGATATATTTATAGAAATATTAACATAATATTAGATAATAAAATCATATGGAAACTAATTTAAAACTAGTTTTATATTGATATATTTATAGAAATATTAACATAATATTAGATAATAAAATCATAAAAAATATATTAGTATAAGTATATATGTATATATATTAGTATATATTTATAAATATATATGTATATATAAGTTAGATTTGGATTGGATTGGTTTTTAACATAGGATCCAAAAATCAATCATATCCAATAAAAAAAATTCGACTTTTGCGGTTTGTGGTTTTTGGATTTCGATTTGTTTCGGTTTGTGATTTTTTGTTCGGTTTTTTCGATTTGTATGTGATTGGATTGGATGTGAAAACCCTAATTATGACTCATTAAGTAGATTTTCGAAAAAGTTATACTTTCAAGGGGAGAAAACAACGTTAATTTTCGTTCTGTTGTATTCTTAAATATAAATTAAATAAAAAAAGGCAAAAGGAAACTAGTTGAAAAATGTGACTCGATACTGTTTATTCCACTTGCTGATGCAATGACAAGTATCCCATTTTATTACTAGAAAAATGCATATATAATTAAGAAGCTACGTGGAAGAACAAACACAATAGCTTTCAATATCAATTAGACACGTCTGTACGATGCACGAAAGATGTGTTATTTTAGTAAAAATATAATATATATTAATGGAATATGTACTTTTTAAAAATCAATAAAAGAATAAATATATTTTTATCATTTTAGTAAAATTATAATATTTTTTATGGAGTACAGGGTCAAAAAGACCAGCAGAAGCACAAAAAACATAATAAAAACTTAACATACTTTCTCATAAAGAGTACCTGAGGAATCAAAAAGAAAAGGCGAAATTACACTCACCTCCCCTGAGGTTTGTCTAAATGACAAATACCTCCCCTCTAATTTTTGAAATGTAGAAACCTCCCTTCTCATTGACACCGTGAGGATTATTTAGGGATATTAACGGAGCAGAATGGATTATACACTACTTGTATCCATACCTACTAAAATTAACAACTACCCAAGCGGGTAACTGATATTCACGAGTATCTATTAATATCTAATAATTCAGAATTTATAGAAAAAATGACATATAATATATTATGGTATCATATTATATCAATTTTATATAATATAAATTAACATTATATAATATTATTACAAGTTAATGTATTGAAAATATTATTATAAAATAATAAAATTAAATTTTATCTCATCATGAAATGATATAATATCTTAATATTTTAATAGATTTAATAGAAAATATATTTTAATGAGTACGTGGGTACCCGCGGGACGAGTAGTATAATATTCGTATCCACTCATTTAATAAATATGCGGGGTACTCATCGCTAGTATATCTACGAATATCCACAGTTACGAGTTTTTTTTATCATTCTGCTTTAGGCAAGGGAGGTGAGTGCATTTCAAAAACTAGAGGGGAGATATTTGTTATTTAGGCAAATTTCAGGGGAAGTGAGTGCAATTTTCCCAAAAGAAAAAAAAAAACAATTGCAAAATTCGGGATTGAGCTAAAAACTTTCCAGGAACACTACATCTAGCGCTGCCTTAGCAAAACAGTCCGTCACAGAATTCCCCTCTCTGAGAATATGCTTCCAAACTATCTCCCAGAAGTATTTCATATGATTCTTAATCTGAGCAATCAATATCCATAGAAGGAATGAGAAGAGGGACACCAATCAATTAAGAACTTGATGGCAAAGAGAAGAATCAGATTCTATAATCACCTTTTGAAAGCCCTTCTGTTTAGCTAGGCACACAGCCGTGAGGATTTCCCTTAACTCAGCTTCGATGATCGAAGGAGCTAAGGAATTTGCTAAACCCTAGCAAGAAAGTCCCATATTCATCGCGAGCAACACCTCCACAGGCTGCCCTCTTGTTCATCACAGAAACAACTCCATCGCAGTTGAACTTCAGCCATTGTTTGGTGGCGGGATCCAACGAAGAAGGTGAGTAAAACCTTTTATTTGACAAAGGGAAAGTCTGGGTAGATTGAATATCCCTTACCGAATTTACTTGCACAACGATTCGATTTTTCAGGATTTCAGCCGAAACCCTAGAGGTATTGAAAATGATATTATTTATGTGTTGCCATGTTGCATCCAAGGTGAAACCGAAAAGTAAAGAGAGTCGGAGACCCCTCATCTGATTTCTAGACTGGTGAAGGTTATCTAACATCCAATGATGAAGATTTGACTTCGAAAGAAACTATGAGCAATCTGAGAGGTAAGCAACTCCCAACAAATTTGCTTTATTTCCTCACAATCCCTGATTAAATGCAGATAAGTCTCTGCCTCTAAACCACAGATAGTACACAAAACATTTTGGGCCAATCTGCGCTTGAAACGTTGAACATTTGTGAGGAGAGCAAAGGAAGCAATTTTCCACAGAAGCAGTCTAACTCTCTGAGGGCCTTTCCAGCTCCAAATTTTATTTAAAAGAGGATTTCTGGTTCTAGAAGAAGATTCAGAGATGGAATCATAACCTGATTTCATTGTATACCAACCATCAGTAGTTCCTTCCAAGCAATAACATCAATGTCTAAGCCAACAATTTGAGGGGCCACCTGCATAATTTTCTGACACACATATTCTGGAAGCAAATTTTGGAACAGAGGCAAATCCTAATCTCCAACTATATTTATAAATTGAGCAATAGGAAGATCTAAATCATCTTGGTCAACTACTGTATCTGTATAGGATAAGAGAGGCTCTAATCCAGGGACCCATTTATCTTGCGAAAACCTAATCAATTCCCCATTATGAATCCTCCAAATACAATTAGACATTACGGAGTTCCAATTAGCACACACACCTGTCCAAATATTTGAATCACCCGATCTTAATTTTTTTGAATCTTAGGCAACCCTGAATTACCACAACCATATTTCCCTCTAAGAACTTGAACCTAAAGATCATTTGGGTTTTTGATAATCTCCTAACAGATTTTCATCATATAAGCATTATTAACATCCTTAGATTTCCTAAGGCCCAAACCACCATCAAGCTTGTGACTGCATATTTGTCCCAATTAACTAAATGAATCTTTCTTTTATCCTCTGAATCACCCCTAAGGAAGTTTCTTCAAATTTTATCTAATTCTTCACAAGTAGAAATAGGAAGATAAGAAGTCTTTTAAGTACAAGGGCAAAACATTTAGGACAAATTGTGATAAAGCTAATCTCCCCGCAAAAGATAAAGTTTTAGCTTTCCACATAGATAATCTATGCTTAGTACGTTGAATGATGGTCTTGAAAGAGGATCTACTAGTCCTTTGGTGATGAATAGGAACACCTAAAAACTCCCCCAAATCATTTGTCCTTTGAAATCCAAGAGAAGAAGAAATTTCCTCCCTGGCCTGCATACCCAACATTAGGAGAGAAAAAAATTCTAGTTTTGTCTTTACTAACCTTCTCACCAGAGCTACTACAGAAAAGGTCAAGGATAGTCTGGATATTCTCCAACTGATTCATAGAAGCCTCAAAGAATAAAATTATATCATCAGCAAAAGCTAAATGAGAGATCCTAGGACCATTTCTACCAACCTTAAAGGATTCTAGAATTTATGATCAATTGCAAAATTAATTAAGTGGAATAACCTCTCAATACACATTAAAAAAATATAAGGGGAAATGGGATCCCCTTGCCAAATACCCCTAAAGGGGGAAAAGAATCCAAAAAGAACTCTCATTTGGGAAGTAGAAATACAATACCATAATATAGATATCAGGTGATCAGGGAACCTTATCCTTGACAAAATTCCAATTAAGCCTATCATACGCTTTTTCTAAGTCATCAATTTGATAGCCATCCACCCTTTCTTGCCCTTTTTCCCTCTTCATTGAGTTAATAATTTTCTGAGTAATAATTATATTATCCCTACTATGTCTATTAGGAATAAAACTACACTGGTTGGGACCTATAATATGTCCAATAAATTGTCTAAGCCTCAAAGAGAAAGTCTTAGTAATAATCATGTAAGATACATTACATAAACTTATAGGTCTAAACTGTTTTAGATTAACAGCTAAATCAATTTTAGGAATTATAGTAATTAGAGTATCATTAATTGAGGCTATATCTTGAGGAGAGGACCAAACCTGTTTAATAAACTTACAAACAGATTGACCCACCAAATCCAAATGTTGTAGATAAAAGAGAGCCTGACTATCTGCCAAACCATGAGCTTTTAGACCTCCCATTGAGAACACCAGTATTTTTTATCTCCTCATTTGTAATATAGAGGAGATAAAAAATACTGTCACATTGGAGTGCAAATACCCTTGAATGGATACCGTTGAATACCCTTGAATAAAAGATCAGGGAAGCTATTTTTTAAAGGAAATGGAGTGCAAATACCCTCATCCTTAAACAAATTAAAGTAAAAATTAGTACACATTTGTTCAAGATCCTGGGCATCCGAAACCAAAACACCCCCATCATTTTGAAGGCTTTCAATTCTATTTTTCTTCCTTCTAGCCACAATAGTCCCATGGAAATATCTAGTATTCCTATCCCCATATTGAATCCATTTACACCTAGATTTTTGGACCCATAAAATATCTTCTTGATAGGCTATATATTCATATTCATGCCAAAGCTTATAAAGATTAGGAAGACTAGGGTCAGGGTTAATATTCATTTTCCTCGTTATTCCCTCCAACCTTCTAAGAAGTCTTCTTTTCTTATTAAAAATATTCCCAAATACTTTTCTATTCCAAACTTGAACCTTATCCTTAAAACTAGAAACAGTTGAGTTCTAGTCAAGTCTCTCATCCCAGTTTTCTTTGACAAAACTATTAAAATTTGGATGAGTCATCCAAGAGGCCATAAATCTAAAAGGTCTCCTATGCTTATTAGGAGGAGGCTCAAATTAAATTTAAGCAATAAAAGGACAATGATCAGATTTAAAGAAAGGAAGATGGATGACAAATGCATTAGGGAATCTTAATCAGAAATCATAATATTGAAACTCTACATACCTTTTACATTAGGAATAGAACTCCCTCCCCTTTTTTCATTAACATTGCATATAGAATTAAAATCACCCATAACAGCCTAAGGACCATTAATTCTATTAGCAATATCTTTAAGATCATCTTGAAGATAATTCCTATTAATTTTTTGAGGGCTAGCATAAACAATGGTTATAAACCAAGGATCATTCTTACCATATTGGACAGACATATGAATAAACTAGGTGGATTGAGATAAAAAAAAATCAACAGACCAAAGACCACTATCCCAAAGAATAATGATACCCCCAGTTTGACCAGTACAATCCATAATATAAAAAGAATAAAAACACAATTTTTTAACTTGTTTCAAAGCTTTTTCCCCACTAGCATGGATTTCTAATAGAAACATAAGATTAGCCTTATAGATACTGTGAATGTCTTTAATATGACTAGAAAAACCTTTGGAAAAAATACCTTTACAATTCCAAGTTAAACAATTCATTGATTTTTAAAAATTGAAATTGTAGACATTTGGATCCCTTGCATATCACCGTTATCCTCAATACCTGCCTTAGCAAACCTGTCTCATTACCAGTTGAAATAAAAGATGTGGACCCTTTATCAGGTGGTTCTGGTGCAACACCACTATCCAAGTTAGCTGCACTTTGAATAGAAGACTTATTCATATTTGTCCAGGTAGTCTGATAGTCTATAAGTTATTTTTCAAAACCAAATTTTTTTATTATCTGAAGAACATATGGGTGCTCATCTTGCTTTTGCTTTCTGAGTTTTACCTTCAGAAGAACCATCTCTTTTTTCAGGTTGTGTTGACTTCTTGACTGATAAAATAGAAGGCTCAGTCTTTTTAAATGGTTTCTTTGTATTCTTTGAGTTCAAATGAGCTTTTCCCAAATCCTTTGTTTTCCCTGAAGGATTTCCCTTTTTGTTCATATCTACTTTGTGATGTTGATTATTTTTCCTAGCTTTAGGATCCCTGACTTTTATCACTCTCTTCTCAGCTTGATTCTGAACCTCCAAATCTTCAAGAACTTGCACCTGCTTTATCTCAATTTCCTCTGTCACAATCGTTGGAATCCTCAGATAAGATATTAAATCTAGAACCTGCATTTTGACCAACTATTTTTTGTTATGCATTATTACCTTTTCCTATGTCCATCCTTTTTCTAGGAGTTCTTTTAATAAGAATCCATGGCCCGTAAGACCCAATTTGCTTAGATGATTCCACCCCCATCAGATTTGTTTTTTATATTATTAGATACATTTTCCTCTTGGAAATGTTGGACGGATGCATCCTTATTTTGACACTGGCTTGTGATTGGATCACTGACTCCCAATAGAGGTTCTTTATTAGAGAAATCTTGTTCTGATTACAATTATCATGTCTATGGCCATATTTTCCAAATGAAAAATAGACTTGATGTGAACCCTCATATTCAATATTAAGAATATATCCTAAAACATTGATTTATGGGATTACAGATTTAGCCAAATCTATTACAACAAAGATTCTGGAAAATCTGCCCCTTGAATGAATTGAAGTCAACTAATCCACCTTGAGCATCATTCCTAATATAATTACTACTCTTGATAGAAAGTTATAATTATATAAATCTATTGGTAGGATAGGAATCCTAGCCCAAACAACACTCTTTTTAACTTTCTTGGCTTCTTCCAAGAAAAAAGGCCTCCATCTTTGAACTATCACATAATGATCCAAGATCATCCAAGGTCCATCATACAACACATTTTTATAATCCTCTTTATCTGTAAAATAGACTAGGAGACATTCTTGTGACATATCTATGAACTTTACAGGGAACTTACAAGCCTAGTTTCATTTCAACCTTGCCTCCAAGAAGCGCAGGTTGACTTTTTTTCCAAGAACTCTCACAACCAAGGTGTTGATCCAAGGCCTACACCAATTGTTGTATTCATCTTCATCAATAGGAACCCGAGGGCATAAGTCAATTGGACTTTAAACTTCTTCTTGCATATGGTCTCGTTCCTCATCACTTGAAATATCATGAGGAAAAAGGATATCATCCAGTTCAAAAATAGGCTCCTGTTGAAGACCAATCTTCTGGAGGAGAGACTCCTTATATGAAACTGATTCTTGAATGACTTCTTCCTTATCAAATGGAGGATGAGAACCTTCTGCAGCTTCTACTTGTGCATTAGGGGTGACCTTGATCTTCTTAGTACTACGATGGATAAGGTCCAATTCCTGTTTTGATAGGATTGGAGACACCATATTCAAAGGAAAAAACGTAAAAATATAATATATATTAACGAATTATGTATTTAAATTTTTTAAAACTCAATAAAAGATTAAATAAATATTCATTAGCATATCAATCAAATGATAATTTGAAACAACTCAAAACATGCTAATATTAAACATTTTTTGACATTATAAAATTTAATTATATTTCAAAATTTTAAATGCATCTACATCACCTAAAATTATATAAAAGTTAACAAATGAGATTTGCAATATTGGGATTTGCAATAATTTGCTTAAAATTTAATTTCATGATATATTAATTATAACGTAAGATTAATTATATTGGGATTAAAAAATACTCCAGCCTCATCACGAAAGAAATCGCGTTAAAGAATCCTTACTCTTCTCAAAGACAAATCAATGAAGGAGGAGTTGTGCGAACTACCACGTCACCCTATTTTTGCAATCGCGCCTCATTGCCACCTCGTTGCACCACAACCACCTCCTTGTGAAAAGGGAATTTTCAGACTCGATAAAATAAAAGAAACACACAGACAGAGGCAAAAGTCATGGAGAATAGAGAAACCACCGATCGCGACTAGGGATGTCAACGGGGCGGGGTGGGGGTGATGAGTTTCTGGCAAGCGAACCAAAAATCCAGTAGTATAATAGTAAGAAGAGTTATCATATCCACAGGGAACGGTTAATTCACGTAGACTCGTGATCTAATTATCAAGGGAAAACAACGGTTTTGAATGTGTTGTTGCGGAAATTGTAAATAACAGATTAAATAATCAATGATCTAGAAAGGAAGAGTTAGAGACACTTGGATTAGGATTGGACTTCATATCATCACACCCTTTGTGCATGTAAAAACTATCTATTATTTTAGGTTTACTCTATAATACTGTAGACAAACTATATTGCTTATGACCCCGAGTTACCAGGCGCCACTCACACTCAAAGATAATCCATGCGGGCTCTCCCAAGCGACAGACTTACCCTCGGCTTATTTTGCTCTCTTTATTCCGTTTGTAAAAGACTAATTGATAAACGAGGCCTAATCCTGTAGACGCACCTTCATTAGAGTACTCACACTACCCATCACTCATCAGGATACATCCATGTGTCGGTCCTGGATTGACAACCAACTAATCCTTTGCTATCGATACTAAGGCCTAATCCTGTAAACGCCCTTCGCTAGAGTACTGTCACTACCCATCGCTCATTAGTAACGCTCATGTGTCGGTCACAGAGTACCGAGTCCTCTTATTCAATCAGAGTTTGAGTTTCCTATGTCTAGGCTCCCTCGTCCTCAATCCTAGTCGAAACTAGCCTATAACTTCGGCGCAAGCGCGAAAATCAGGGTTTAAGTACAGAATAAGATTACCAATATTATAGACAAAGAGCTCAGTAAATAATAATATAGAGTTTACATACACTTGGGGATAGAATCAATTACATCCAATCCTAATGGAGAGTTAACTACACAAGGTAGCCATACAAACCACCGAAGATGTTGTCACCATCTTCAATCCTTGTGAAGCGCTCCTCCTCTCCTACTCTAAAATTAACTCTGGTGCATTATCACTGGAATATGATTGAATTACAGTAATCATGCACACCGGATTTGGCACAAGAGGTTCCTATTTATAGACTAAGGAAAGACAAAGCAATTTGGGGAGAAATCTATCTAAAAATGGCAACAGGGAGCAAATCAGCGTGACCTGCGCTCCAAGCTGCGCAGGATGTAGCGCAACTTCCAGAGAGTCTGCGCTTCACCCTGCGCTGTAGCGCAAGTGAAGCGCAGGTAGCGTCCTGCAGCTCCAACTTTCTCTTTTTAATCTTGATCTCTCCCCAAGACTGGTTTTGGCAGATTTATCTTTCCTTGTTTCCCTTTTCTTGATAAAATCCTTGCATTTATTGAGCAATCTTGATTTATTTGGGAAGCTTGTCTGCAGAATCCTTGATTGATTGACAGTGATCTCCTCATTAATTGCCTTAAATCTTCTTCAAATCTTTATTAAATGTCTTCAATCAATCTCAAATCTTGCAGATATCTCCCTTATTTATTGCTATCTATCCTTCAAATCAAATCTTTGCAATATCCTGCAAAAATCAGCAATATTTCTATCAAAATAGCATCAAATTCAAATCTCAGATTAATAAATACAATTTCTGTAATATTTAATAAAAAGGGATTAAACTGGGGCAAAATTACCATTTTATCCTTGATAAGTGAACTAAAAAGTACTCTAATTTATCAACTAATTTTTACTTATCAGGGGGCGGGTAGTGCCTACCCGTATACATACCCGTTAAAATTAACAGGTACCCATGCGGGTAACGGGAATCCGCGGGTATTCAAGGGTATCCATTAATATTTAAAAATTTAAATTTTATAAAAAGAAATAGAGAAAATGTTATATAATATATTATAATATCAACAAGATGATGAATTTACTAGAGACCTTGCCAACTTTGTCAATGGAACCAAAAACCTCAACAGAATGTTGGGTGTTCAAAGGAACTCCAAAAACAAAGAAGATTTAGGATACTCCCAGCTTGAGATTAATCTCAAAGCTTACAAAACACAATATTGTAAAAGGATTGCCCAAGCTTTCTTTCAAATCTGACATTTTATGTGAAAACTATCTTAAATGTAAACAAACAAGAAGCTCTTTCATGAGTAAAAATGTTGTGTCTACCTCAAGACCTTTAGAACTGCTCCACATTGATTTGTTTGGTCTTACAAGAACTAAAAGCATGGCTGGTGAAAAGTATGGCTTAGTCATTGTTGATGACTACTCTAGATACACATGGGTTATATTCCTCAAAAGCAAGGATAAGACTTTTGAGAATTTCACAAAATTCTGTAAGAGGGTGCAAAATGAAAAAGGATTTTGCATTTCTGCAATCAGAAGTGACCATGGTGGAGATTTTGAAAACTCAAGCTTCAGCATGTTCTGTGATGAGAATGGGATCTCACACAATTTCTCTGTGGCTAGAACACCTTAACAAAATGGGGTTGTTGAGAGAAAGAACAGAAGCTTGCAGGAAATGGGTAGAACCATGCTCATTTCAAGCAATCTACCAAGATCATTCTGGATAGAGGCTGTTCACACAACTTGCTACATTCAAAACAGAATTTTGGTAAGACCTATTCTCAAAAGAACTCCCTATGAATTGTGGAGAGGAAGAAAACCCAACATTTCTTATTTTTCACATTTTTGGCTGTGAGTGTTTCATACTTAACACCAAAGATGATCTAGGTAAATTTGACTCGAAATCTGATAATGGATTCTTCATTGGTTATTTAGAAACATCCAAGGTTACAAAGTTTATAATTCTAGAACCTTGACAGTAGAAGAATCTATCCATGTTAGATTTAATGATTCTAAAGAGACTGATAGGGAACTATCAGATCTAGAAGATGATTTTGCAGGAATGGAACTGAATCCTACTTTAGACACTACAAAGGTAAAAATGAAGCACCTGACGAAGGACCCTCTGACGTACCTGCTAAACAGACTTCCAGTCAACCTGATGAAACTGATCCTCTACACAGAGTTAATGTTGAGTCTCAGAATGAGCATGTATTCCCTCGCAGGCATGAGTGGAGGTACAAAACTCATCATCCTCTAGAGCAAATCATTGGTGATACTTCAGAAGGAGTAAGAACAAGATCAAGACTTAGAGAAGTCAATAATCTTGCCTTCCTCTCTGAAATTGAGCCAAAGAACATTGAGGAAGCTCTGCATGATAAAGGGTGGATCCTAGCCATGCAAGAAGAGCTTAATCAATTTGCCAGGAGTGATGTCTAGACTCTTGTTCCTAAACCCCATGGGTGAACTATTATTGGAACCAAATGGGTGTTTAGAAACAAACTCTCTGAAGATGGTCAAGTGATCAGAAACAAGGCCAGATTGGTTGCATAAAGCTATAATCAACAAGAAGGTATTGACTTTACTGAAACTTTTGCTCCAGTAGCAAGACTTGAAGCCATTAGGATTTTACTTTCCTATGCAGCCAATAATGGCATCAAACTATATCAAATGGATGTAAATAGTTCCTTACTAAATGGATTCATTGAGGAAGAGGTATTTGTTAGACAACCCCTTGGTTTTGAAAATCTGACTTTTCCTGAGCATGTTTTTAAACTGAAAAAGGCTCTGTATGGTCTTAAACAAGCTCCCAGAGCTTGGTATGACAGACTGAGCAATTTTTACTCAAAAATGATTTTGAAAGAGGAAAGGTTGACACAATTCTTTTTAGAAAAATGTTTAACAAAGACCTAATTCTAGTCCAAATATATGTTGATAACATTATTTTTGGATCAACAAATTCCTCTCTGTGCACTGAGTTTTCAAGGCTTATGCAATCTGAATTTGAAATGAGTTTCATAGGTGAACTCAAATTTTTCCTATGACTTCAAATTAAGCAAGATTCTGATTGCATATGAATCCATCGGGAGAAATATACAAAAGAAATGCTTAAGAAGTTTAACATGCATGATTGTAAACCTATGTCAACTCCTATGCACCCTTCAGCAATCTTAAGTAAAGATGAAGGAGAAGAATGTGTTGACTCAACCATGTATAGAGGCATGATTGGATCCCTGTTGTATCTTACAACAAGCAGGCCCGACATTATGTTCAGTGTATGCTTGTGTGCAAGATTTCAATCAGATCCAAGAATAGCTCATTACAAGGCTGTTAAAAGAATTTTCAGATATCTTAATGGTACTATTAATCTTGGTCTATGCTATAAGAAGAGTAAGGACTGCAGATTATTAGGTTACTGTAATGCTGACTTTGCTGGAGATAGAGTTGAAAGAAAATCAACAAGTAGAGGATGCCACTTCAGTGGAGAGAATATGATAAGTTGGGCTAGCAAAAGGCAAAGCACCATTGCCCTCTCAACTACTGAAATTGAGTACATAGCTGCTGCATGCTATTGTTCATAGCTGCTATGGGTAAAATATCAACTTGAAGATTTTAACATATCTGTTAAATCTATTCCTATATTTTGTGATAAAACAAGTGCCATAAATCTTTCTAAAAATCCAATTCAACATTCTAGAGCTAAGCATATAGAAATCAAACATCATTTCATTAGAGACTATGTTCAGAAAGGAGTTTTTGATATAAAGCTCATTGACACAGAGCATCAATGGGCTGATACTTTCACAAAACCTCTTGCTGAATATAGGTTTAAGTTCATTAGAGATAATCTTCACATTCTTGCATTATCTGAAAACTGAACTTGTTGTTATTTGCTACTTGCTGAACTTTTCTGGTTTTTGATGCACTGTTATTGTTATACACTCTTTCAGCAACTCCATTATCCTGAATATTCTTGCTCTGCTGCTTATTTATCACTTCAGCATATTCTAGTCTTTCTGTGACTACCCTTTTGATTGATGACAAAAGGGGGAGTAATATAAAGTAACAAATTCTGAAGTTTAAGCTCATTTCAGAGAACATATCTGTTTAAGCCCATTTCATAGAAGATATCTCTTATTCAGGGGGAGCAAAGCAAAGCAAATTTTCTGGTTAAAGTTCTTATAGAAGAAGGAGAAACTATTTCCTTTTCAAGTGTCTGAGTTATCTGAGTTAGGGGGAGAATTCCTAAACTTATTTCTTTTAAATTTCCCTTCAGATATTTGATATATTAAGCAAATTTGTCATCATTAAAAAGGGGGAGAATGTTGAGTCTCAAATTATTATTAAATGGTTAATACTGTTTAAGATTCATAACCCTGAGTTTTAATGAGTAACAAATTTGATTAAATTTACTAAAAAGTCAGAACAGATTTCTGCTGAAGGTAGTTTCTGTGTTTCAGAAGATGTTTGATACAACAACCCTCTGAAATTATGCTACCATCTTATGAGATACAACCTTCTGAAGAAGAGGAACCTGATGAGTAATCAAGACCTACTAAAGCCAGAGAACCTTCTAAAGATGAGAGACATCGTACGGATACTTGTATCTTTTTGGTAAAGTGCTTCTCTGCTAATTCCTTCTGAAGACTCAAGTCAACCATAGCTCTTCTCAGATGTTTGTGCTTTTCTTCCTTCTGGAAAGTCAGAACAGTTGTTTTTTTGGCATATTTCAAATTACTATTCACCAAAAGGCAATGTCTGCTGTGGAAGTACACTGTGCTCAGAAAAAGTGGAGTCTGTGCTGCTGACACCTACTACCTGCTGCACCTGCTACTGCAAGCTACCAAGGCTATGTGTCAAAACGGGAAGAAGGCTATCTCTCAACGGGAGTTAGAGAAGTCTACCGGTCTCTTTTCTCTTCTCCTATAAATATGGAGTCTCATGCAGAAAAGAAAATTAGAACGGACCAACTTGCTGGAGCGCTGCTTGTACCTATAAATATGGAGTCTCATGCAGAAAAGCAGAGGAATATGTTTCAATGGTAAGTAATGAACCGGAAGAGTTGTTATGTTATAACATCTTTAATGCCAGGTTTGGTATAAGAGAATTTGAGGGAGGGGGAGAAGAAATAAGGAGATGAGAAATATATATGTGTTTGTTCGGTGTAATAGAAATGTGTGTGAAAAGAAAATAAAATTGTAGATCCCTGATCGAGGCCGTACCCAATCAAATAATATGAATTAAGTGTGTGACACCCTTCTACCCAATCTCTTATAAATTCATCAAATTGAAATATTAAGGAAAAATTACGGACCACATCGGTTAAAAAGGTTCACATTTCTCTCTTTAAAACGTCATTTGATTCAAAGTCAACTCAATTTAAATAAAAGGTAAAATCAACAGTTTTCAAAAGCTAAAACATCAAAATATCAACATCTTAAAAATCTCACTTGGCCATGCAAGACACTTAAAATAGTTTTCATCTATCTATACTCAATAACATAATAAAGGAAAATCCTAATACTAAGCCATGAATGTCACAAGTATCAGAGTGAGACCCCGTCATTTCAAAACTCGGCACATTGCGTGCCATCTTCATCACCTATAAAATAATCACAGAAAGCACGGTGAGAAAAAGAACACCAACTCATACATGCACGTAGAAGGCTACCCTATCCTCGCCCAACACATAGTCATATTCATTAAATTCATCACATAATCATCATCAATCATTTCATCTCACACACTTATTGTTCAACATATTAACTCGTCACAATTATATAAGTCACACTTCACTAATCATCAAGGACACACTCTCCACACTCAACACATAACACTCATAACATAAATTCACATTTCAACACCATCACAAAATGCAATGTATGTTCACTCTGTGATCATACACACCAAAACTCATCCTAAGGATCATGACTCGGAACTCCGCACAATGGGCGCACCTCATCAATCCTCTTAGTTGTTACCAATGATGGCCTTACCGTTAACGCCCTATCTTGGCCGATAGGTTTCACAACACCCCTCTCTTGGGCTCGTGCAGAGACATCCGCCCCGCAATGATGGCCCCACCGTTAAATGCCCTCTCTTGGCCGATAGGTTGCACAACACCCCTCTCTTGGGCTCGTGCATAGAATGTCCCCATCATGGTCACTGCACCTCCTCTATGGGCCCGTGCATCTCATGTATCACACCTCATAAGATTATGCTCAATGCAATTATCATCATACACCATATCTCTCACATAATCTCTATGCACAATGCATAATCATCAATTCACATATATCTCATATAATCTCTATACTCAAGACATCATCACCAATTCACATATATCTCATACAATCTCTATACTCAAGACATCATCATCATTCACATATATCTCATACAATCTCTATTATTATAATCACACCACATCACACAACAATCATTATAAACATAGGATATCACATAAGATATTCACACCACAACACTCATGCCACAATCTATACACTTTATACATCCAATTAATCCAACAATTCCACAAATAATTCACATAATTATCAACAAATAATTAAAGGATCACAACACCACTTAAACAACACTCTCATACTCATTTTTGGCCTAGTAATCGATTACCACACAGCTGTGATCGATTACCAGAGACCGTTACTCAATTTTGGAGTCTTCAAGTTTTAAGCTTAATGACCTTGGTGCACTAATTTGGAAATATCTAGAGTTTTAGGTGTCCAATTAAGATAATTCCACTTCTATTAGAAAGTTAAGATCTGGGGCTTCAGTTTGATATGCTATATGATAGTATTCCAAGCTCATTTACACCCTTAACAGACATATTCTTTTCCAGGCGAGAAAGCTGTCAAGGCCTGGTAATCGATTACCACACAACTGTAATCGATTACCAGCAACTCAACTCTATGGTAATCGATTACATTCCACTTGTAATCGATTATCAGCAACCCAAACTCACCCAACGCTGCCCAGAAAACCCAGTAATTGATTATAGATTGCTGTAATCGATTACCGGCCACTCGAGAACATTGTTCTTGCGATTTTTACCCCTTTTAAAATATTTTCTTCAACCCCTAATCAATCCTCATTGTTAATACTTCAATCCTTCATGTTTTTACCGAACAAATTCAATGAAAACATCAATCTTTACTACAAATTACCACATCTAATCCATTATTAATCCTCATCGCTAAACCCTTATTTATCCATTTTCGCTATTCTCGCTACCATCATTCAATTCATCAAGATTCATCAAGATTAACACGTTTAAACATCAAAGCAAACAGATTTCACCATACAACTCATAATGCACATAACAAATTTGAATTTCAAACTCTTAGAGGGTCTTATGGTTGCCCTCACTACCCAAGCACCCCAACATACACGCATAAGCAGCACCCTTTCCCCACCGTACCTTGAAGATGAAGGTCAGACAACAACGATTGACTCTTTCTTGATTATCACTCTGCAGCAACCTCCTCTTGGGATATCGTTTCTCCCCTCCTTATGGTTTCGCTCTCTGACGTTTTGAAAAATAAGGATTAGGGTGAATTGGTAACCCCTCCTTACTTAAATACTTAACTGGGTTGGGCCCACCCTCAACCCACTCATTCTTATTTTATTAAATAACATTATTCCTAATAAAATATTAATAATACTATTATTTATTCCTCTTATTTAATTAATTAATATTATTAAAAATAATAATACTATTATTTCTTCCTTTTATTTTATTTTATTTATTGTAGAAATTTTAGGATGTTACAAAGTGTAGTAAGGGTTAGATAACCCAAAGTCGTCTCTCAAGGAATTCAAAAGCAATTTCAGAATATAGATTTCAGAAAGAATTTCAGTAAGTTGAATTTCAGCAAGTATCTCGGAAGGTACACTTCAGAGGGTTCTCAACATGCAGAATTTCAGAGACTTTCTGAAAAGTGTAGAAACGTAACATAAAACAGGGGGGTTCTTTGGTTGTTTGAAAACAGAGTTTCGCAAGTAAAGAAAAAGAAATAAAACGATATAAGAAAACGGATTGATTCTCTTGCTCATTCACAACTGGATCCTTCATCAGTTAAAATACATCGATCTTAATTTCCAGAACAGATTCGAATTAACTGAACAAGCGTCAATCAATTCAACAATAATCTCACTCAAGAACTAAGCAAACTTGCGAGACCAGACTAAGCGTACTGGTTATGAGATTTCTAATCCTTTACCTCCTGAATTAAGTAAACAGTTGGTTGTTCAGAATTAAGCAAACTAAACCATAATTCTAAATGAAGAACAAAATCGAATCATTAACAAACGTTCAAATCCAATTCAAGATTCAAAATCAGAATTCTAAAGGAGAAGATGAAATTGAATCTACTGCAGAAATTGAAATACGAATTAGAATTGAAATAAACCTCAAAATCCGATTGGAAATCACTCAAGAATCAATCTGAAGAAAATTAACCTTCCATGAGAGGAAGAACAATAAATGAAAATGTAGAAGAAGAAGAAAACGAAAATGCAGAAAAATAGAGAGAAGAAGAGAGAGCCAAGCGTCCTCTCCACTCCAATCTGTGTGAAAATGAAAAAGTGAAAAAGTCCCTAACTGAGTTGTAACTGCCTCTATTTATACTATTCTCCTAAACCACAAGATTAATCTGAGGATAGAGGTAAATTGGGCCTTGGTTCAAGCCCAAAATACTAAAACTACATCAGAAACAACTTAAGAAACTTGTTGTTCTCGCTCAGCTTCAGACAACTTATGAACGTCAACTTCAAACTTAGAATTGCACCTCGTCTCTCAGTGGAATATAGCCATATAGCATATCAAATTAAGTTATTGAGGTCGTACCCAATCAAATAATATGAATTAAGTGTAGTGAGGGTTAGATAACCCAAACTCATCTCTCAAGGAATTCAAAAGCAATTTCAGAATATAGATTTCAGAAAGAATTTCAGTATGTTGAATTTCAGCAAGTATCTCGAAAGGTACACTTCAGAGGGTTCTCAACATGCGGAATTTCAGAGACTTTCTGAAAAGTGCAAAAACGTAACAGAAAACAGGGGGTTCTTTGGCTGTTCGAAAACAGAGTTTCGCAAGTAAAGAAAAAGAAATAAAACGATATAAGAAAACAGATTGGTTCTCTTGCTCATTCATAACTGGATCCTTCATCAGTTAAAATACATCGATCTCAATTTCCAGAACAAATTTGAAATAACCGAACAAGCGTCAATCAATTCAACAATAATCTCACTCAAGAACTAAGCGAACTTGCGAGACCAGACTAAGCGTACTGGTTATGAGATTTCTAATCATTTACCTCCTGAATTAAGCAAATAGTTGGTTGTTCATAATTAAGCAAACTAAACCAGAATTCTAAGTGAAGAACAGAATTGAATCATCAACAAGCATTCAAATCCAATTCAAGATTCAAAACCAGAATTCTAAAGGAGAAGATGAAATTGAATCTACTGCAGAAATTGAAATACGAATTAGAATTGAAATAAACCTCAGAATCCGATTGGAAATCACTCAAGAATCAATCCTAAGAAAATTAACCTTCCATGAGAGGAAGAACAACAAATGAAGAAGAAGAAGAAGAAGAAGAAGAAAATGAAAATGCAGAAAAAATAGAGAGAAGAAGAGAGAGCCAAGCGCCCTCTCCACTCCAATCTGTGTGAAAATGAAAAAGTGAAAAAGTCCCTAACTGGGTTGTAACTGCCTCTATTTATACTATTCTCCTAAGCCACAAGATTAATCTGATGGTAGAGGTAAATTGGGCCTTGGTTCAAGCCCAAAATACTAAAACTACATCAGAAACAACTTAAGAAACTTGTTGTTCCCGCTCAGCTTCAGACAGCTTCTGAACGTCAACTTCAAACTCAAAACGGCACCTCGTCTCTCAGTGGAATATAGCCATATAGCATATCAACTTAAATCCCTGGATCTTAGCTTTCCAATGCCACTGGAATCACTCAAAGCGGACACCTGCAACTCCAGATATTAAGCAAACAAGACAGGTAGGACAATAGGCTTAAAAATCCGAATTTAAACAACATTTATCTTTTTTAGCCCAAATAAGTCCAATTTGGTAAATTCCAATAAAAAACAGTGGATTTGATCACAATTATAGTCCATGAAAGTTAAGATTAATTATGCAAAGTTTGAATAAAATTGTGCTCATCAATCCCATTGTTTGAATATTTCTTCAGTGTAATGCGAAGAATTAATGAAGAGAAATGCTACAAAAGTTGGAGAGAAAAAACGTTGGACTATCTTGCCCCTATGCACCCGAGCCAACTTTGTGCAGTATCTTTCAAATATATATTAGATTTATAAATTTTTTATTTTTAAATTAATTATACTTATTAATTTATAAATTTAAATATCTTTTTAAATATATGTTAAATTTTAACATTTTACATAAATTAATTATATATATTATTTATAATGTTTAATTATTTTGAAACATTTTATACATTTTACTAAACATATTAATTTAGGCGTATTTTAGTCTTTATCAATTATACCTCTATTTCTCTCTACTCTATTTCTTTTATACCAAACAACTCTAATTTCTTCTCTATTTTTCACCTATTTCTTTTCACTCATTTCTCTCCACCCTATTTTTCTCTACTTGTTTCAGATCAAAAATGGGAAAATAAGGATTGAGATTAAAGGGTTCAATTTCTAGAGAAACATAGTTGCAAGAAGTGGGGATTTTTTATTGATGTTCCTCCTTTCGGTTGCCCCCTGGTGCTTTATATATTTACACCAAACTTGGAGCCCAAGACATTACGTTGGATGCCATTACTTAATTACACTATGTCAATGTTTCAAGGAACACGCCCTCTGTTTGCAACAACTATCTCCTTTTCTTTTTTGCGTTTCTTTTACAGGACTTTATTACAAGCTAAAGATGTTGCCTCCATTTTGGTGAAAGCCTCTGTTGCACTACTGTACTGTCACCCTCTGCAAGATGTCCAGACTTTGTGTTGTTACAACTGTCCGCTCCCTGTACACTATCCTGTCAGGCATGCTTGTGTCGGCTCTGTTGCATTGTGCAGGTTGTTGTGTTGTGCATGATGCTTCCAACGGCTCATTCCTTTCTCAGCTCATGTCAGAAGGGCAGGTCGTAAAAGTAGAGGGAAATGTCTCCTTTTTTTTTGGTGTAAAGTGTTCGTTGTCCACCAAGTTTACTCTGTTCCCTATACGATGTGCTGCTAGGTCCACTTCTGCATACTTGTGTTGTGTTGCCGAGGTTTGCCTTGTGCTGCCAGGGGCTTGCCTCCTGATGTACGCCCAGTGATCCCCTATTGTAATTCTTTCTTGTATCAGCTTCCTTGTGATCTTGTATGATTTAATCTTGTTTTATACAAACCGATCTGGAACATTTGCCCCCTTGCACATGCAGTACTTGAAGGGAATCAAGCATGTGGCCAGGGTGTAGCGAAATAAATGGATTCCCTCCCTTGTTATGATCATTAATGCAAAAACACGAATTAAGGCATAAAACAAAAGGTCGTACCTTTTAAGGATTGTGAATGAGCCAATGGCAGCCATGTCTCTAGTGGTGTCCACGCCAACAACCGGACTAGGAAACCCTCCTCAACTTTGCTAGTAGTGTTTAGAGAGTAAGAGCGACTTCTCATGTATATAGGGTAATGCATCTCATGCTCTATTTATAGAGTGGTGGCTAGGGTTTTACCCTTATCCCTAACACATATGAGCCTGACCCATTAGGTTATAATTCTAATCAAATTAGAATTATTATCTTTTCCTAGCGGCTTGTTGTATGCGTGTGACCCAATAGGCTTTTAATATTTGGTTATGATATTAAAATAAAACCTTTTTTTATATTTAATATCATAAATAGTGAGCGGTATCTAGCAATACATCACTACCCAAATATTGAGATTATCAACAACTTTGACGAATCCTATTTTATGATAATTTACATGATCTGTCCCTTTGTCCAAATATCTAATTAAACACAAGGGCATGAAATGTGTCAACCTTGTATAGTTCAATTTATGTTTTCTTGATCCCCAAGTAGACTATACAAAAAATAAACATCTCATGTTTACCCTCCTGAGCATGTGATAAGTGTAAAATTAGCGTTATTTTCATATAGTTTTTATTACACTTATCAAGGTTAAAATAATAATTTATCCCCCAAAATATCCCTTTTTATTAATATTTACAATATTTGTAATTATTTGGTTCAAATTTGAATATGATGCTATTTTGAATAGAAATCTGTTATTTTATGCGGATTTACAGGAGATTTGGAATGAGAGAGAAAATAGCATCAGAAAGGGAGTTGTTGAAGATTCAGAATTCAAATAAAGAGGAGATAATCAGAGAATCTTGCAGATAACCTCTTTAATTCAAATTTAAATTAAATAAATACAAAAATAATTCGGATAAAAGGGATAGAGGAAAACCAGATAAAATCAGAAAGAGATCCAGAGGTTAGATCCACAATTTAAGGAAAGCTGCAGCGTGTAACACGCTCCACACGCGCTCAGCGCACGTGGAGCGCATTTCAGCCAGGCTTCACACGCGCTAAGCGCGCATGAAGCGCACCTCCTGATTAATGAAGCCTCGCAGTGACGTCAATTAATGAAAGGGGAGCTCCTGATTGAATAAGCTTTACACAAGTGACGTCAATTAATGAAAAGACAGCTTCTGATTGGACAAGCTTCACGCAAGTGACATCACAGCCTGATCTCTTAAGGTTTTCCAACTCTATAAATAGAGCCCTTTGCATAGGTCACAGAGTAGGTCCTCGGGACTCGAAACTGATACACATAGAGAGAGAGTAGTATAGGATTGAGAAAGGTGACAGATTTCTCAGTGGTTTGTAATGGCTACTATTTGTAGCTAAACTCTCCAGTAGGATTTGATGTAGTAGATTCAATCCCCTTGTGTATAAGAATTCTTTTCCTTTTTATTTATGATTCTATGCTTGTAATTTATCGGTATCTTTATGCTGTTTGTAATGCATCACCTCCGCGCGTGCGCCGGGGTGGTAGACTAGTGCTCTGGATACAAAAAGTGGAACTCCGGCTAGTATCAGAGGTAGGTGAGCATGGAGCTGTTCATGAAGCTTATTCTCGGATTGCTAAAGATACTCGGTTTAGTCATATCGTAGTATAAGGATTGTATTCTAACGATTGGAGGTTCAGTGAGTGACACACCCCTCCATAGGTGCCTTATATGAAAGTATGGCTAAATCGATAGCGCTGATTGCAAAATACGGGGAATGTTCGGGGTCGCCAAATGCCACTTTGAATGCCCGTAGAGAATAGCTTTTGGCGTTTATTTATGATGTTATAGGGGAATTTGCGGGTACGATAATTACCAGGCATGCCTTATGATTATTGTAAATAAACAATGCTAAGGTTATTACAAGTACGATCATAAATAAGGGAAATGATTCACGTACACAAGGGGGGAGATGAAACAAAGTCAAATCCCAGTCCAAACCACTATTCTCCTCATGTTATCTTTGTTTTATTTTATTCTATTATTTTATTGCTTACAATCAAACTCTTTTGAAAACCGTGTGTATTGGAAGTACAATCACTATCAATATATATATTACAACCGCTCCCTGTGGATACGATATCTTACTTACTCTAAAACTACTGGACTACTGGTAAACTTGCCAGGAAACTCATCAAGTTTTTGGCGCCGTTGCCGGGGAGCGGTGTCTCAATTTGTATAATTTTAGTTGATTGTATTTTCGATTGTTTCAAAAATTTCAAAAAAATTATATTTTTAAATTTTAAATTTTGTTTTAAATTTTTTTCTTTTTTCTTTTATTTTTTTATTTTATTTTCGTATTTTATTTTTATAAAAAAAAATTGTTTCTGAAATTGAAATTTGAAATTTATCTTATCTTATATTCAATGCTTATCTTGTTTGAGTTCTTTTAGGAATTTAGGATAAGTAAATATCTTATTTCAAATTCAAACTCTATCTTAGAATTTTAGGATTTTATTTTTTATTATTTTTTTTATTTTTATTTTCGTTATTTTTATTATTTTCATTTTAAAAATAAAATATTTTGTTTCACCTTCCTGGGCTAACAATTGTTTGAGATTCTTGAATAGTGCTGAAGACAGGTATCTCAAAATCAATTAATGGAAGGAACACAAACCAGAAGGACTTTAGGGGACTATGTCAGAAATCAAGGCCCTCGCTATCATTCCAGCATTGTGTTACCCACAACTGCAAGGACCTTGGAGTTGAAAGCTGCTTATCTCAACCTCATAAGTGCAAATCAATTCGCAGGATTGGATCATGAGGATCCTCACAATCATCTTTCTAACTTCTATGAATTGATAAGCATTATGGGATTTGAAGAAGGAGACTTAGAAACTATATATTTACGTCTTTTTCCTTTCTCTTTGACAGGAAAAGCAAAAGAATGGTTGAAGACAAAATCCCAGTCAAAGTCTAAGCAGCTGGAAGAAAGTAGAAGAAAGATTTCTCAGAAGGTTTTACTCGGTTTCACGATTCTTACAGGCACAAATGAAGATATCCACATTCAAGCAAGAAACCAATGAACCACTTCGAGAAGCTTGGGAAAGGTACAGGCTATTGCTGCACAATTGCCCAAACCATGGTTACGATGACTCAACCCAAGTAAACATCTTCTGCAATGGACTTAGATCGGACTCCAAGACCTTCATAAATGCAGCAGCAGGAGGAACCATCTTAGCAGTAAGCGCGGAAAGAGCAGTTGAGATAATTGAGAATTCTGCACTCAGTTATCAATCAGCTCAGCTATGGGGACAGCCAGAACCAAAAGAAGAATCGACCGAGCTAGAGAACATGTTGCTGGGTAAAATCAAGCTCCTATTACAGAACCAAAAGGCAACACCAGAGCCAAGCATCACATTGATTTGTGATTTTTGCAAAGCTAATCATCTAAATAGCCCGTGCTCTCTCCCTACACTGCAAATAGAGCAAGTCAACTCTTCAGAAGGATTACAGAGGAAGGACGAGCCATCTCAAGATCAAGCCAATGATTTAGCAGTACCAGATATCTATCTCAGGATTGAGGAGAAGCTTGATCAACTAATGCATGATATGAATGCCAATCAGAGGACCACAAAGACAAGATTCAGAAACCTAGCAACTCAAGTGGAGCAATTAAGGGAGCAATTTTCTGCACAGCAGGAGCATTGCAAATCAATATCCACCAGGAGTAGTAAGGTAATAGGAAGGGGGATTGGTGATAACCATGTTGTAGAGAAACAAATTTTAGAGAAGGAAGTGGATGAAGAAGAGGTGAAAGAAGAAAAAGAAAAGAGTGAAAAAAGAGAGGTTGAGAAAGTGATTGAAAGAAGAGGGGAAGTAGAGAAGTACTTACCATATCCAAAAAATCCCTCCAATAAAGATATAGAAAGACAAGTTGCCAGATCCAAGGCCAGATTAAAGGACATTTCCAATATATTTAACATTCCAAATGATGAAACAGTCGAGCAGATAGCAGAAATAAGAGCCAACTATCAGTCGGAATGGATCTCAGCAAAGACTCAACCCAACCCTGAAGAACAGAATGATGACATGACCATCAAGAGTGTTCACCTGATAAGGGAAGCTGAAGAAGAGGAACCAGAAGAAGTAAAAGAGAAAGAAGGTGAAGCAGAAGTAGAAGAAAAAGAAAAAGAAGAAGATGGAACAGAGAAGATTCTGCTTAAAGAAGAGATTGACAGTGAACAGGGAGATAGTGAGTCAAAGCCCGAAAAAGGAAGGGAAGTGGTACAAATACCAAAGACCTTGCCTTATCTAGCTCAGCAAAAGACTCCAAAGAAGAGAAAAGTCAGGCCAAAGGAGTCAGCAACATGGTCTAACTCAAGACACAAGACCAAATGGTTAGATTCAAGTTTCAGTCACAATTGGTCCGAGGCAAGAATATGGGTAGGTTCGCTGCCAAAAGGAGTCAAGGGTACAACACAGAGGCTGGCGAAAGGATTTCAGTATCAGCCACCCTAACAGAGCAGGCGTCGAGCTATTAGACGTTAAACAAGCGCTTTCTGGGAGGCAACCCAGAGATTTTTAAAAGTTTTAATTATTTTTAGTTTTGTTATTTTCTTGTTTATTAATTAGGATCTTTTTTTTTTAGGATTTAGGAAATTTTCAAAATTAATTGGAATAAGATTGTGGAAAACAAAATAATTTTTTTTTTAAAAAAAAATAGGAAGTAGCAGAAAACGTGACTGAAAATTGCAAATTCTCATTCTGTTTTCTGCGCTTCAATTGCGCTAAGCGCAGGAGAAGCGCACAATTGCAATTTTAGTCATTGTTTTCTGTGCTTCACCTGCGTCGAGCGTGGATGAAGCGTAGCAGTACAAAATTTTAAAAATCTTCTATTTTCTCATGTACTGTTTCTCTATTTCCTAAGCTTTCTTTTCACTTTTTCCACTAACAAACTTCAATCAATTTTGAAACTTTCATATTTCATGCATATTTTTTTTTTATTTTTACCAATTGCAATCTTCATCTATTCTGTTTTCATGATTTGCACTTTAGGATAGCAACTTTAAGATTATGAATATTATTGATTATATGCTATCTTAAATGTGTTTTTGGCTGTGTGGAACATGAAGAACAATTTGCTTGATTGGAATACTCTTTGTTTTGTGAGTTATTAAATTTGAAAGTGTTATGCTCTATCTTTTTCAAAAAAATTTAAACTCTCACTTTCCATGGATTGATTGAATACTTGCAAAACAAATGAGTATATTCTGTTTTAGGAAGGCATTACCAAGTGCAGTGAAATTTTTGTGAATAGAGTAATTCTTTATGCACGCAAATTGGTTAATGATAGGCTTCCATGTTCTTCATGAATTGATGTTTGCAATAAGGTATCATTGAAATTAATTTGTTTTTAGTAACTAATTGTTGTTATTTACCTTTTCAGATACCAGGACTAAATTGCTAGTCTTTCCCGTGGCTTTAGCTCACGAGGAGAAGACATGAAGAAAAGGATCATAGAATATGATCCCATGAGATTCAAGAGTACGCGGGCTGCTGCAAGACCCATAACCAGGCACGCTGTTTGAGGAGTTCCGGATATTCTAGCAGTGGCCTGGGGACATGCCTATTCTTCCAAGAGGGAGGTGAAGCAGCAACAACTGGAGAATATGATAAGGACCCACAGGATACAGAGGATGAAGATTGACATTGGTGTTTTTCTTTCTTTTAGTTCTTTTATTTTCTATTTTATTTTATTTTATAGGATTAATTTTTTTTAATTAGGATTTTTTTTATTTTTAGGATTTTTAAAAAAATTTAGGACCTAGGAATTAGGAAAATAAGGAAAATGTTTTTCAAAATTTCTTAAATTGGGCAGTTTAACTAACCAGATTAGGAAAGAAAAGAGGTCTTGTGATTAAATCCCATAATCAATTAAGATTAGGATATTTCACATCAGAATCTATCAGGGTAGTTAATTAAAACCAATAAATATTTTATCAAGAAATTTAGCCAAGTAACCGGTGAGTTGAGAGCCCAAACAGTAAATTGAGAATTTTTCACCGCTGTCTGTCAATTTTTATTGGTTGAGTTTTTGGATCTTTTGCTATTTTTGGAAAATATGGAAATGACAAAGGCAAAAATTTGTTTTTCAATATATCTGCCTAGAGCCAAAAAGCCAACCTTGGAACAATTTTTTCAATTTTTTTTTTGATAACCCATTTTGAGCCTAAATTGATTATTCTTGTTCACCCAAGCCAAAACAGATATATATCCTGTCCCTCACACATTTGGGATAGAGAGCAAGGTGGCAAGTAGAAAATTAATGGGAAGAAAATGTTGAAATTCCAAGGAGCAGGTATAGAAAAACAAAAGCACTCCCCCTAAAATAAAAAAAAAAGTGAATAAATTGGGGGGAGTGCATCTTCAAACAAGGAAAGAGGCCTGCAAAGAAGAGAAATAAATCAAGGAAGAAATGGTGGAAGGAGAGAAAATCAAAAGCAACATCCAAAGATGCTCTCTATTCTAGATGTTTATTGTTTATCCAAGAAAAACCATAATTTCTTGATAACACAGCCTCATTATAACCTTGAAAAGACCTTTTGATCCATATCAACCATAAACAAGCTTAGGAATTAGAAACGACTATCAATCTTAGTTGTTCAACTGTGGTGAAAATATTGAGGGAAACAGTACCCGTGAGCATGAGTGAAATTCCTTGGTATTTTGTTTATTGCTTTAATTGCTACTCCGGAGAAAATTCAAGTTGATGTTTGTGTTCTAATTTTGGTTGAGTCATGGTAACATCACTTGATCTCAATTTTTGCTAAATTGAAAAGTGACTTTTGCCTAACAAAGAGATAATAAAGAAATTTTCCTTATAGTTATTTTGAGAATTAAAAATCAAGGGTGTTTTGAAATTTGGCTGCAAAGGTGTCTTGCTTGAGGACAAGCAAGAAATTAAGTTGGGGGGTATTTGATAAGTGTAAAATTAGCGTTATTTTCATATAGTTTTTATTACACTTATCAAGGTTAAAATAATAATTTATCCCCCAAAATATCCCTTTTTATTAATATTTACAATATTTGTAATTATTTGGTTCAAATTTGAATATGATGCTATTTTGAATAGAAATCTGTTATTTTATGCAGATTTACAGGAGATTTGGAATGAGAGAGAAAATAGCATCAGAAAGGAAGTTGTTGAAGATTCAGAATTCAAATAAAGAGGAGATAATCAGAGAATCTTGCAGATAACCTCTTTAATTCAAATTTAAATTAAATAAATACAAAAATAATTCGGATAAAAGGGATGGAGGAAAACCAGATAAAATCAGAAAGAGATCCAGAGGTTAGATCCACAATTTAAGGAAAGCTGTAGCGTGTAACACGCTCCACACGCGCTCAGCGCACGTGGAGCGCATTTCAGCCAGGCTTCACACGCGCTAAGCGCGCAGGAAGCGCACCTCCTGATTAATGAAGCCTCGCAGTGACGTCAATTAATGAAAGGGGAGCTCCTGATTGGATAAGCTTCACACAAGTGACGTCAATTAATGAAAAGGCAGCTTCTGATTGGACAAGCTTCACGCAAGTGAAATCACAGCCTGATCTCTTAAGGTTTTCCAACTCTATAAATAGAGCCATTTGCATAGGTCACAGAGTAGGTCCTCGGGACCCGAAACTGATACACATAGAGAGAGCGTGGTATAGGATTGAGATATGTGACAGATTTCTCAGTGGTTTGTAATGGCTACTATTTGTAGCTAAACTCTCCAGTAGGATTTGATGTAGTAGATTCAATCCCCTTGTGTATAAGAATTCGTTTCCTTTTTATTTATGATTCTATGCTTGTAATTTATCGGTATCTTTATGTTGTTTGTAATGCATCACCTCCGCGCGTGCGCCGAGGTGGTAGGCTAGTGCTCTGGATACAAAAAGTGGAACTCCGGCTAGTATCAGAGGTAGGTGAGCATGGAGCTGTTCATGAAGCTTATTCTCGGATTGCTAAAGATACTCGGTTTAGTCATATCGTAGTATAAGGATTGTATTCTAACGATTGGAGGTTCAGTGAGTGGCACACCCCTCCATAGGTGCCTTATATGAAAGTATGGCTAAATCGATAGCGCTGATTGCAAAATACGGGGAATGTTCGGGGTCGCCAAATGCCACTTTGAATGCCTGCAGAGAATAGCTTTTGGCGTTTATTTATGATGTTATAGGGGAATTTGCGGGTACGATAATTACCAGGCATGCCTTATAATTATTGTAAATAAACAATGCTAAGGTTATTATAAGTACGATCATAAATAAGGGAAATGATTCACGTACACAAGGGGGGAGATGTAACAAAGTCAAATCCTAGTCCAAACCACTATTCTCCTCACGTTATCTTTGTTTTATTTTATTCTATTATTTTATTGCTTACAATTAAACTCTTTTGAAAACCGTGTGTATTGGAAGTACAATCACTATCAATATATAAATTACAACCGCTCCCTGTGGATATGATATCTTACTTACTCTAAAACTACTGGACTACTGGTAAACTTTCCAGGAAACTCATCAGCATGGTCATGCATTTTGCAGTCTCACTTTATCAAGAGGCCTACAGGTATAACTCGTATTACATAGGAGGGACAAATCCCATCTAGGTCACTCACATCCCACCACATAATTTATTATGTGTCCAAATACCAACTTTATGATCACCTTGTTACAGGCAACGTTTGATGATATTTAAAATACATAATTCCTTATGTAGGAATCGTAGTGATTTCAGGTCAAAGGACTTCATATAACATTTATCAATTTAAGAAACGTTCATGACACTTATATAACAATCTATGCAACGTTCTTAAGGTGGGTCTGTCCAGTACACTATTACTCTTAATATGTACTTATGTGAGCACATGATATCTCATATCCATGATCTGTGAGATGTGATCATCAATGAACTCATATACTAGTCTAAATTCATCTCTGTACTAAGATGATACTTGACCAGGGACTATTTTAAGAGTAGTTCTTCATAAGATCTCACGATCAAGTCATCTACTTGATTTCTTATGAAGTTTGAGCTTACTATTCTAAGGACATTAATTGTATTCTTAAAAGAATGAATTGCCTTTATAAAATAACATGATACAAGTGATGGATGTTCAAAAACATATAAGTCTCTAGTGCATATACCAACAATCTCCCACTTGCACTAGAGACATTCAGACATAACTCTTATGCCTAATGATCTAGTGGGCCCTTCATGCTTCTGCTACACAAGGGGTTTTGTTAATGTGGTAGAATCAGCGGTTGTTTCATTCTTCAATCTTTTCAGGTCACAGTGCCACCATTCAAACAAAACACATAACCTGATTGCGATCTTGAATCATCTTTGTCGGTTTGGAAGCTAGCATCAGTGTAACCCTTTACAAGTAGCTCTTCCTCACCTCCATATATCAAGAGTGAATCCTTAGTTCTTCTCAAGTACTTAAGGATGTTCTTGACTACTGTCCAGTGACCTTCACCAGGATCAGACTGGTATCTACTAGTCATGCTTAAAACATATGATATTTCTGGTCGAGTACATAACATGGCAAACATGATAGACCCTATAGCAGATGCATAAGGAATCTTACTCATGCGATCTCTCTCTTCTTTACTGGAAGGAGATTCAGCTGTAGATAGGCTTATACCATGTGACATAGGCAAAATTCCCTTCTTAGAATCTTGCATGTTAAACCGTTTTAACACTTTGTCTATGTATGTACTTTGACTTAGGCCAAGCAATCTTTGACATCTATCTCTATAGATCCTGATACCTAACAAATAGGTCGCTTCGCCCAAATCTTTCATAGAAAAACAATTTCCTAACCAAGTCTTTATAGACTGAAGGGTAGGAATGTCATTTCCTATGAGGAGTATGTCATCTACATACAAAACCAGAAAAACCACTATGCTGTCACTAACCATTTTGTAGACACAAGGTTCATCTTCATTTTTAATGAAACCAAACTGCTTTACAGCTTCATCAAAACGAAGATTCCATCTTCTAGAGGCTTGCTTTAATCCACGACATTTGCCCCTTGCACTTGGGAGATAGATATTTCTCTCAAGGTGTAACAGAAAATGTTCGCCTTCATGTCATTGCTTCACTGACTCGCTTTATTGTTTCCTGAAATTTGTTGATATTCATGAAGTATACTTGTTGGCTCATAATGTTCATCAATTGTGTGCTTCATGGCTGTTCAGTGTATTTTGTTTGTTTGCCTCCTTGTAGACACCATCCTTTCTTTGGCATACTTGTTCTCTTTTGAGTTTCATTCATTTATTTGAGGACGCTAAGTTCACCATCTGTATGTTTGAGTAAATCCTGCTTCTGAATCATTCTCAACAGGGTGAAGTAAGCATTCAATAATGTATCATAATTCCGGTATGTGTTAGTAGTCAAACATGAATTATTTACCTAGAAATGACGTTGGTCATCCTGTCTTTTTTATAATGTTAAACATCAAAGGGAATTTTTTTTAATAATATTAAGTGAATATCTCAAGTATTATTTCCATGGGGGCTGTTATTTGTTCATTCAAAGTTATATAAGCACATGTCAAACACACTTCTCATTATATAGCATGCATAAAGTGTAATCATTTCTTACCAGTATTTTATCTTTCCATTCATTTTCAATAAACGATTTGTTTGCAAAGTTATTATGATCGATATATCAATGGTGAAGTGGGAGAATAGTTGAGAAGTACATTTTCTAAATGTTTGTGCGTGAAGTATCAAATACCTTTGAAATGAAAAATACCTTCCAAATGAGAATGGCCAAAACACTAGATAAATTATAATAATCGAGGTTGTCAAAGGTGTCTTCAGAAGATGCCTTCCAGATGAAGCGAGCTTTGTTGCAATAGATGTGTGATGCTTTTAAGAAATGCACTTTGTTACCTATTAGAAATTTTCACTTTAAGATTGATGATCACCATCTTTAAAATTTTTCATATTTTTTGTTCCTGCATATCAAATGAATGTGCATATATAAGATAATAGGATCTGGGATGTGAAGGCTATGCCTTTTTTTGCCCGGTATATAAAATTCGTTGTGTGCTCTAATACGCTTTTCAACTCGCGCTGTGATTTTTGGGGCGTTTCTGCCAGTTATAATTTTTCTCCTACTCTTGAAGTTTTTGGCAGGATAATTGAAGCTAAAAGAGCTAAAAGTGATCAAGAGAAAACAATCTCTTCATAAGTCAAATTTACCATAATCATTAGTCAGGAAAAACTTGAAGACGCCCTCGTAAGGCTAAACATGATATTTCCTTTTAAATCTTATGACTTTCTCAATATGAGCTTTTAAATATGCAAATCTTCCATGTTTCAAGTGTTGTCTTTTGTATGATTTTTTGTGTATTTTGGAAAGATTGGATCCCTTTTTTCATTGTAAGTTCTGATACGCTTTTTTGCGTTTGTAGCTCTCAAGGCGCTTTCAGCCAATTGTGAAGCAAGTAACATTGTAATTTCGTTATTTGTATGAAGCTTGTTATATATATACACACACACACACACACATATATATATATATATCTTTTAGCGTGCTAGGTTCTAAGCATTCTTGAGGAGGGTACGCCTGCAACCCCTCCTAAGTTATTCGCTTAAACCCACGTTGTTTCTAGACGTGCTAGGTTCTAAGCGTTCTTGAGGAGAGTACGCATGCAATTCTCTCCTAAGTTATTCGCTTAGACCTGCACTGTTGCTAGGCGTGCTAGGTTCTAAGCGTTCTTGAGGAGAGTACGCCCCCAATTCTCTCCTAAGTTATTCGCTTAGATGTTTCAGTCTGGTCTTTAATATTTTGGTAATCTTTTTACAAGAGAAAGATTAAGGATCTCAAATGAGGTGCCAAAATAGAATGCCCTCCCTTGCCCCATCTTTCTTCCTTTTATCTTCCTGTTTGTTCTCATGTCCCTAGTTTGACTCTGGTCTCCTCTAACGGCTACAGAGCGTGTTTTGGTATGCTGCCGGTGCAGAAACCCTGCTAGACGCTATTTCTCTTTTTGCCAATAAGTTTGAAGCATTTCGTGAACCAGTGGTTAATTCACTTAAATGGTGTAAAACACCTCCTCTCTATCAGGCTGTGCAAGCCGCTCCTGTCGTCTGTCTTTCACCTGATCTCCCTGACCTGTACTTGATTTACTTTTCTTTTAATTCTTTTTGTCTCTTCTCAAGATGGGCTCGGCCCATAGTCCTTGTTTCGTTATTTCCAAATCACGGTTCTCAACATTTGCCCCCATGTGCTTTAATAGGCATTACCTGCCTGTTAAACACAACCCCACGTCTTTATTACGTTAGGTTGGCAGTTGCCCTTTAATGACAATTTTACTCCTCAGTAGTTTTCTAGATTCCGCTTTCTCGGGGTAATTTTATAGGAGCATTCAAAATTTAAATTTTATGTGCCTTGCTGCTTTCTCTCATCCCTGTGTTTTCTTCTCATTTTGCTCTCCAACTTCCTCCTTTTCTTAACCATGGTGAGAACGCGTCCTCCCCGTGCTGGTCCGGTCCCTGAAGACTCATCATCTTCCGTGGATTCTTCCACTGATCTTATTCCCCGTTCTATTTCCTATGTTACCTGGACTCAACTACCGTCTCCTCGTGCTGATCCATTGGATGCTACCTCCCGAAAATGGATGACGGACCTCCAACCTGCTGTTAAGCCTTTCTGCATTCCTCCTTCTGTTGGGAACGATTTCTTCAGAGACTCATTGGTTGCCCCAAGTGTTCACCGCGAGGAAGCCTTGCTCTTCCATGAAGTTGCAAACACGCCTACTCACACCATCGGTCCCTCCCTACTCCGCTCCCGATTGATTCAGGGAGAATTTCCTTGGGTGCCTTGCACGTTTGTGGCTCGAGCCACTATTACAGGTTGTTGGGTTGAGTGGGTGGAGCACACTTTCGCTAAAGATCCTTTTTTGTTGACATTATAAAGCGTGTAGGAATTTCTGATGCAGTGAAGCTATCTCCTCAACTAAGTGTTTTCAAGCGAGTGGAGGACTTAAACGCTCTAATCCAACGCTGGTCATACATAACACACACATTCTTTGCTGCGTGGGGAGAATTTACTCCCACTCTTGAAGACGTTCATGTCTTGTTAAAGTGGCCATTGTTTGGTGATTTTGATATCATGACGTCTTCCATTGATAGCCATATTATTGATAGGGCTAAAAAGTTAAAAGCCGCAACCATTGAAAGCGCTAAATACTCCCGCGAATTCCTTGCCAGGCTTCAAGCTGAACCTCTTGAAGCCATTTCTAATCCAAAGACGCCTTCTAGAAGAGTGAGGGATTTTGGGAACGTGTTGCCCCTTGATAAGAGGAAAGTGGCTTGGAGTCTCTGAAGTACACATTTGCCACATGGGTACAGTATTTCTTTGAAGACGTCGACAAAGGTATGTTCTATCCTGGACCTTCTCTACCTCAACCCTTAAAACGTGCTGCCTTCCTTGCTTTCTGGTTGTCAAAGTACATTTTTCCTGGGCCTCCTTGGGAGTCCGTTAGTCCCAGCATGTTTACCATGGCGTGTCTCTTGGCTGAAGGCGTTCGTTTGCCACTTGCCTCCTTTTTTCTAGGTAGCTTTTACGGGCGTCTTGATCAAATTCAAGAACAATTATTCATTTCTTTTGGTAGCTTCTCGATTAATTCATTTGTGGACTTGGTCTTCCTGCAGTACTTTCTTTTTGAACGTTTTCCTGAGTATGCCCAAGTAAGGATGATTCCGGAGTCTCCTACCGATGATGAGGACAAGCCCCTGGAACCCAGGATATGGAGTTGGACGATGGTCCGTCCTCGTCACTCTCTATTAGACTTACTGGACAAAGAGGATCAATTTATACATCGCCCTTACGTTGCATCCTTTTTTCCTGGCATTGAGGGCTTGCATCGCATCTATAGGGAAGGTGAATTTATTATTCGCAACATCTGTTCTTCTTGTTCAAAAGGGGTTTTTTGATATGTGGCATCTTATCCTTCTCCCTCAGGTAACACGTGTTATATTGTTTTTACTTTTCTAACTTCAACATATTTTTGTCTTATTTGTGTGTACTTCGTAGGTACTTCCCGAATTTATCATAATTGACACTGTCTCCGTTGCTGGCGGCGCCTATTGCTCCTTTGCTTACCGCCCTGATAGGGTTTGTCGCCAGTTTGGGTTAGACCAACCTCCTCGCTGCATAAACATGGACTTCGTTGACGTTTGAGAGTCTATGAAGGTCATTCTTTTTAAGCCTTCCAGCTCTCTACCTTCCTATGACGCTAGCAGGTTTATTCCTCCAGAGCGGGCAGGGCGCGTCTTGGATTTGTGGATTGTTTATTATGCACGGTTAAAAAGTTCTGTAAAGTGTTATGAAAATCAAGACTCTATGCAACACTTTACCAATGTGCAGATCATGTGCAAGGATCCTTAATACGCAACTACTACTCTCAAAGCGCTTGATGCTCAAGGTAAGTCGTCCCTCCTCTTCAGCTTTATTATCTCGGGGGCATCGTTGTTCTCATGTTCGCCTTTCCTTCTTCTTTTTTTATATCCGATTATGCCTTTCATCCAAAGAGCTTCCCCGGGTTTCTGGTAAGAAGCGTAAGCCTGCACCCTCTTCCAAAGGTAAGAAGGGTGTCTCCTCCCATTGTGAAATTATTCCTTCATTACCCAAAAAGGCTACTCGTAGCTGTAAAAGTGTCCCTGATGGCAATCCTTCTCCTGCAACAAAGAAGCCTCCTTAGACACGTTCTGCTAAGGTGAAGAAAAATATTCTTCTTCCTACTCGTGCTTCTGAGCGTTTGAAGGCGAAGACTAAACCAAACTTTTTCCCCCTCTTCCCTTTCTTCTCCTATTGTGCTTCAGGCTTCCAACACGGATGAGACTACTCAGGACGATGAGGTGGTCCAGGACTCTCTGTTGTCTTCTGAGGTCAAGAGCGCTTTTCCCAGTTCTTGCAAGGACCAAACTGTGTCTGATGAGAAGGTAGAGGAACAAGCCATATCCGAACATGCTTCTACTCATAGCAACAATGGTGTTAACGCACATCTAGGTACGCTTTCCCCTATATTCATTTATTTTTTTGTCTGATTCTTTCATTATTGTTCATGTACCTATCTTTGGCTCGCATTTATTCAGAGTCAGAGGCTAGGGCACAATCTGCTACTTCTCCCGTTGCTAATGTCTCTGAGGTGCCCGCTCTTGGGGAGGTTCTTCCCACAGAAGCTACTTCATCTCAGGCTCTAATAGTTGTCCCACTTTCTTCTTCTGGTAATTGCTCTAGAGAACATATATATTTTCTTCTTCTCCCCTTCTTACTCTATTTTTTTTGTTACCTTTTCTTTAATGCTCATCTTTTTTTATTTGGTCTGCAGCTCGTATGCTTTCTGCTGGCGTTCATCCTTTGCTATCGACACTTCTTCCTGAGGGGGACGCTCTGCTTCTAAGTGAATTTTCAGCCACCCATGATGGTTTTCTGCTATCTGAGTCCGCTTTCCCTGTGGCATTTATAAAGCTTGCATCTTCATTTTTTGCTTATTTTCTTCGGTTCATGCGTGCCCATTCGTATATGGATTTGTTGAGTGTTAAAAAGGATAAGGTCGTTGAAGACTTGAAAACTCTACGCTGCTTCGGCTTTAATGGGGCGTGGCTTGATGAGTTGTTTGCTCAATTTGATCATTCCATTCCTGCCATGGCATTTGAGGATTTGCAGCAAGCAATGGATGCTGTCCGCCTTCAAGAGCAACGTAATTCGCAATTGCGGACTCAAATTGAGGCTTTGAACTCTGAATTGGCCTAAGGAGAAGCGGAGCTTGTTCGTTTGAACGCTAAGTGTACAGAAATCAATGACGCTCGTATTGGTCTTAATGTTGACTTCCACATTTGATTTCTATATACTCATGTTCCGTGATTTGAACCATTTAGAATTTATGGTTTAACATTCACCTGTATTTTGAATATCCTGGTACTTATGGTTGAACACTTGTGCTTGTTTGTCTGTTTTGAGTATGGTAGGGTCTATAGTGTGGATATTTGATGGTACTTACAACTCCTCCCCCCTGAAAAACAATTGGAACCAACATAACATATATATATATATAGTTATCGTAGAAGTTGGTACCTTATTGTCGCCTTGTTAACTGTTTGATTATTCTAAGCGTCACGAGCTTTCGTGCGCGTTTAGAGGGGAAACACCCGATACTTTTCTTTAGCTTTCTGCTTGAAGGCCTTTATATTTTATCACCATAGATTCATGAGCGTACTTAGGGAAGGCAATGCTTATGAACCTTCCCTAGCTCTCTGCTCGAAACTTTTACTTTTTTGGGCACTATAGATTCCAAGCGTACTAAGGGAGGGTAGTGCCCCTAACTCTCCCCTAGCTTTCTGCTAGAACCTTCTGCTTTTTTGGGCACTATAGATTCCAAGCGTACTAAGGGAGGGTAGTTCCCCTAACTCTCCCCTAGCTTTCTGCTCGAACCTTTAACTTTTGGGCATTATAGATTCCAAGCGTACTATGGGGAGGTAATGCCCCTAACTCTCCCCTAGCTCTCTGCTCGAACCTTTTACTTTTGGGCATTATAGATTCCAAGCGTACTATGGGAAGGTAATTCCCCTTACTCTCCCCTAGCTTTCTGCTTGAAACCTCTTTTTTTTTGGCATTATAGATACCAAGCGTACTAAGGGAAGGTAATGCCTATAACTCTCCCCTAGCCCCCTGTTTGAAACCTTGGTATCATTACTCATTTTCCTTTTGCCTATAACGATTAATAATTTGAGAACTCTAATGCATAGCGTGTCCTTTGTCATAATGCTATCATTTAGGTCCACTCTACTCTATATGCATTGTTTTGTTATTATTTTTATTATATATATTTTTTTGGGTAAACATATATGATTCATGTCAAAATAGCATCTTGCTCATTTTAAAAGGGGGTACAACAATCCTCAAAACCCTATATCAATTTTTAGAAGCAATCCAACATTGCAATGATCAAAATATCTTAAGCATAGTACTTTTTTACGTACTTGAAATTTACCGGGCCTATGACTCGTTCATCTTCAGGATCAAGTAACGTGCAATATCCACTGTTATACATGTCTTTCACAATGTATGGGCCTTCTCAATTGGGTGCCCATTTTGACGTATGTTGTTTTCTCATCACAACGTCTGTGGCCTTCAAGACAAGTTCCCCTTCATGAAACATTCTGGGCTTTACCAATTTCTCGTAGGCTAGGGTTAACCTCCTATGGTGTTTCATCAACTCATCTTCTGCCTTGTCTCTATCTTCCTCTAAGCCTTCCACAACCGCTTCTCGTGGGACTCCTTCCCCTAGCACCATTCTTGTTGACGGTACAATCACCCCTGCTGGTAACACAGCCTCGGCTCCATAAACGAGTGAAAATGGTGTACCTTTCGTGCTACCATGTTTTGTGGTTCTACAAGCCCACAAGGCCAAGGGTAAATATGCGGCCCAATCACGAGGCGCATTGTGTAGTGCTTTGTTGCTGCTAGGATCCATCATTTCCCTCTAGAGGGTGGGGTGATGGGTCCAACAAAGTCCATAACCCATGCGTGAAAAGGATATGGGGACGTTATCCCATGCATGCTAGAGGTTGGGGCGTGTATTAGGTTTCCCTGTTTCTGGCATTGTATGCATTTTTTGGCAAACTGTATGGCATCCTCTTTCATTTTTGGCCAATAATACCCCATTCTCAATATTTCCATCCACAAGCTTCGCCCTCCTTGATTTCTGCCATACACGCCCTTGTGCACTTCTGTCATAATTGCTTCCTGTTTCCCGCTTTCTATGCAGCGCAATGCTTCACCTGTGAAACTCTTCTTAAAGAGTTCCCCCTCTTTGAAGAAATATCTTTCAGACTACTTTCTCACCTTCTCTGCCTCCCTAGGCTCAGTGGGCAAAACTACCACTTTTAAGTATTCCTTTAGGGGGCTTCCTCTAGTCTCCTTCAATTACATTTACCCCCAGCCATTCTTTAGTATCCTTACATCATTCACACATGTTTTGAATTGAATCACAATGTCCCTTCATAGATGGCCAATACATCCCTACCCTTTGCATCCTACGATACAAACTGGGTCCTTCATCTCCACAAGTAGCATGGTGTAAGTTATCTGCCTTCTGAACGCCTTCTGCTTCTGCAACACACCTCATCAGCAGACCCTCAGCGCTCTTCTTTTACAGCGTCCCTCTGAGTTCTCTATATTCCCTGGCCACTTTTGACGAGATACATTGTCTTAGCTTTTCCAAGGTCGATTTCCTCCAATCTTTTATTTCTCTTTTGAAGGGCTTTAAAGCCAAACTGGGATTTCCCCTCTTTTTGAAGATCACGACCTGCTCACCCTCATTTCTCTTTTCCCTGGATCCTATTGTGGCTAACACATCAGCGTGCTTGTTATCCACCCTTGGTATGTGCAGGGCTTCTACTTCTTCAAACATCGTTAACAACCTCAGTGCTTCTTCCCTATACATTGCTAGGGATTCTTCTTTGGCCCCAAATTGGCCCTTCAATATCTTAATGACAAGGTTAGAATCTCCTTTGATGCGTAACTTTCTTACTCCCAACTCCTCAGTCATGCGCAATGCCAAAATGAGTGCCTCATATTCGGCCTCATTATTGGTGCATGGGAAATTCAGCTGATAAGAAAAGGCAAATACCTTACCTCTCTCTTGCTCCAAAACCACGCCTGCTCCCCCGCATAGGTGCGCTGAGGTTCCATCAAACTAGAGTGTCCACCATTCTACCCTTTGTTCCCCACACGCATTGACGTTGGGCATCTCCCCTTTTAACTCTTCTGTCAAATCTTCTGCAAAAGGAACTTGAAGCCCTCAGACTTGCACATCACTTCTACCGTATGAGCTTGGAAATAATGCCTATACTTTTGCGCCGCGTAGGCAAGTGCCAAGCAGTAACGTTCTTATCTTGGATATCTCGTTTCCACATCTTTCGGTACTCTGCTCAGGTAGCATATAGGGCGTTCTTGTCCTTCAATTTCTTGTGTCATTAACCCGCTAATTGCTTGATCAGTGACTGTTATGTAAAGTCTCAACCACTGCTTTGGGACCGGGGATGGCATCACATGTACAAATGACATTGCTTGTTTGATCCTGTCAAATGTATTCCGATGCCCCGACGTCCATGTAAAGTCACTCTTTCCCTTCAGCAGGGTACGCAGTGGTCCTATCAGCTCTCCCATGGCTGGGATGAAGCGTCTTATGTACCCTAACTTTCCTAGCAGCTGTTATGCTTCTTTAACGCTTGCTGGTGGCCTCATTCTCATGATAGTGTCTATCTTGCTTTGGTCCGCCGACACGCCTCTCTTGTGTAATTTAAAACCCAGAAACTGCCTTGTGCTAACTGCGAAAGAACATTTTATTGGATTCATTTTCAGTTGAAACTTCCTACACCTTTCAAAAACTACTCTCAGGTGCCCCTCGTGTTCGGCTTCCCTTTTGGATTTCACTACCATCATCTACATAATCCTCCACTATGTCGTGCATCAAGTCGTGAAAGATAGTTGTCATCGCTCTCTAATATGTCGCTACCGCATTCTTTAATCCAAATGGCATCATTGTGTAATAGAAATTCCCAAAAGGTGTTCGGAAAGCGGTCTTTTCCTCATCTCATTCAGCCATCTTGATTTGATTATAACCACTGAATCCATCCATGAAAGAGAATCTCTCATGCGCTGCAGTAGCGTCTATTAGAGCATCTATGTGTGGAAGTGGGAAATCGTCTTTGGGGCATGCCATGTTTAGGTCCCTGAAGTCAACACAACATCGTATCTGCCTGTTCTTCTTCCTAACAGGGACTATGTTAGCTAACCATTCAGGGTGCTGGATGGGTCGGATGAAACCTGCCTGCAATAACTTCTCCACCTCTTTCTTTATTTCTCATTCAATCTCCGGCGCGAACTTGCGCGGGGCTTGCTTAATGGGCTTCGCACCTGGGTGTACTGCTATGTTATGTGATTGTGTGGTTTGTGTTGAGTCTCAGAATTAATTTGAGTATTCAAATTCAGCTTAAGACTCGGTAATCCTTAGGTTTTAATGATTAACAAATAAGATCATATAAGAACAGGTTCTACTAAGAAAGGTATTGTTTTGTAGATTGTATTTCAGGATGAAGTATTCATCTGAAGCCTAGAAGACAGCAAAGGAAGAAGAAATCCACAAGAAAGATGAAGCAAATCTGAAGAGAAGAAAAAAAATAGAACAAAATCTGAAGAGAAGAAAAGAATAGCATAGAATCTGAAGAGAAGAAAAGAATAGAACAAAATCTGAAGAGAAGAAAAGAATAGAACAGAATCTAAAGTGAAGAAAAGAATAGCACAGAATCTGAAGAGAAGAAAAGAATAGCACAAAATCTGAAGAGAAGAAAAGAATAGAACAGAATCTGAAGAGAAGAGAAGACTCGACTATCTAAAGCATATCTATCATCTAAAGACTTGAAGACAAAAGTGAAGACTTAACTCCGTCTGAAGAGTGACTATCATCTGAAGACTTGAAGACAAAAGTGAAGACTTGACTCTGTCTGAAGAGTGACTATCATCTGAAGATTTGAAGTTGATCTGAAGCACTTTGTGTATCTGAAGGATAAATGTGTCAGAATCAAGAATTGACCTCTTGAAGACGTTGCTAAGTGTGAAGAACACTCTACCCAATGAATTACACTTATTTCAGCATGAGAATCGGATATCCTTTCCTGCCTCGATCAAAAGTTTTGCACAAATAAGGAAATTCTGCAACTCTTGCTGCACCTGCAACGAAAAGCATTGTGTGCGCAGATGTGACACCCTTCTACCCCAAATTCTTATACAATTAATAAATCGACTTTAAAGGAAAAGGTAACGTCCCACGACGGGTAAAAGGTTCACATAACTCTCTTATTAAAAACCTCATCAATTCAAAAACAACTTAATTAAAATAAAATAAAACTCGAATGTATTCAATTACTCAAGCAGCGGAATCTCCAAAGAAATAAAATAACTAAACATCCTACTTGCCGTGAAAGGCATCCAAAACAGTTTACACAAAAACCTTCCTAACTAGCAACATAAGAAAGAACCCCAAAATTATGCCCTGATGTCACTTATACCAGAGCACACTCCCTTTACTCAAAACTCGACACCAGTCGTGTCATCATCATCGCCTATAAAAATATCCACAGTATAACGGTGAGGAAAAGAATACTACTCATACATACACATAGGAGGCTACCCTATCCTCACCCACATATAATTAACATCATCATTCACCACACCACATACCCAAACATCACATAATTCATCAGATAATAATCATCTATAAATCAATATATAACTATTCATCTCTTTCATCATATAAATCTCATACCATCATTCACCAAAGGAATCACCTACTCTATTTTCACACATAATACTCATTCATCATTAATACTCATAACATCATTATTTATCTCAGTTTCATCATCAAATATATTTCATATATACATCCATCATGTATGCACCAAAACTCATCATCATTATTATATAACTCAATTCCATCATCAAGTATAACTCATCATCACATGCACCAAAACTCATCGCATCACCTACCCAAAGATCATGACTTGGAACTCCGCACAATGGGTGCACCTCGTCAATCACTCTAGTTAGTACCAAGATAGTCTACCGGTGTCACCACACACAATCCGATAGGTTGTACCCCCTCTATGGGCCCGCACAGTGGCTTTCGACCCTAGGTTGCACCCCTTCTATGGGCCAGTACAAATCACCCCTAGGTTGCACCCCCTCTATGGGCCCGTGCATTGAACGCCCCATCTTGATCCCCTAAGTTGTACCCCCTCTATGGGCCTACACAACTCAGTTCACCACCCGAATTGTACCCCCTCTATGGGCCCGCACAATTAAGGTCTCATCACATATGCTCAAAGCATCTCTCCTAAGTTGTACCCCCCCTCTATGGGCCCGCACAACTTAGGTAACATCATCATCATAAGGTGATATACACCATCATCATTATCATGCATCCTCATGCTCATCATCAAACACCATCATTATAAAGTGATATACACTATCATCATTAACATCATCATCATGCATTAATCACATTGCATATTATGCACACCAAAACATCATCGATATCATCATATTATTCCATATCATCATCAATCACATTGCATATTATGCACACCAAAACATTATTAATATCATCATATTATTAGCACCATACTCATTATAAAACATCATCACAAAACATCAATCATCATTAAGCATCCAACTCAATTTCACCTTTTAAAATAAGTTAATCTGCGAGCTGAGCTTAGCCTACGCTTAGCGCACCTGCAACGCGCATTCCAGCGAGCTACGCTTCACTCCCGCTCAGCACAAGTGAAGCACAGGTTCGAAGGTCATACGCTTCAGCCTGCGCTCAGCGCCTACTGAAGCGCAAGTGTCGCAGAACGCGACTGTTCATACGTTTTCCATCCCTTTTAACCCCTTTTTATTTATCCTCTAATCATTCCTCATCATCAATACATCTATATTACTCGATTATACCGCATAAAATCACTAAAGACACAATCTTTACAACAATTTCCCAATTATTCATCAAAATCCCCAAATCATCAAACCCTCATTAACCCCTTTTTCACTATTCTCATTATTCTCATTCAATTCACTCAAGATTTATCAAGAATCATTAAATCAATCATACATCACAGTTTTTCAACAATCATTCTCAGTTATAACATATATCATCACGATTTCATCCTTAAATTACTACCCAAGCACCCCTACATGCATATACGAGCAGCACCTTCTCCCCCACCGTACCTTAAGCGAAGATCGATAACAGCAAGGAAGTCTCTTTCTTGGTTCTTGATGCTCACTCTGCAGCAATCCCCTCTTGAGACTCGGTTTCTCCCCTCCTTAGCGTTTTGCTCTCTGATGATTATACGAATAAGGATTAGGGTGAACTGATAGCCCCTCCTTACTAGAATGCCTAATTGGGCTTGGGCCCATCCTCAACCCCTTATCTTCTTTTTAAATTTAAACTAGCTTTATGGATAAAACTAATAATAATATTAATCCTATTATTTCTTCATGTATTTAATTAATTATTTCCTCTACTTATTTATTTAATTTAATTAATATTTTACTTAATAAAATTTAGGGTGTTACATGAGCCGTTAGGCAGCATCCTGCACGTGGAAGTGAAGAGGTTGGCATGAAGTTGCAGTAGAGAGGGCGTATGTCAGAAGGCAACAACTGGCAGCATGCAGAGGGACAACTGCAGACAGAGGGATAGTTGTAACAGCGCAAGTCTGAAGCAATGTGCAAAGAGAAGCAGCTGTAGCAGCTTGGCAGAGCTTGCACCAAAATGGAGACACCCTTCATTGCTTTACTTCCGGACCTGGTTCATTGCATAAAAAAGGAAACAATATGATGACCAGAGATAGAGGGCGTATTCTTTGAGGATTGATACAGCTGAGTTATTTTAAAAGAATCCAATGTAATACTTGGACCCCAACTTTAGTGCCATTATATAAGTACCAGGGGGAAACCAAATGTAACAATGGAACATGGATAGAAATTCTCACAACTTGTAACTATGTTCCTTTAGAATTGAAATGAATGAAAATACACCCACCATGCAACTATGCTTCACCAAGATTATGAATCCCTTTAATCTTAAATCTCCATTTTCCAATTCTGTACCGAAACAGAGGGATACCCGAAATAAAAGGGGTGGGGAAAAATATCAATATTTGTTTAATTTTTTTAAAAAAATTTTAAAATCTAGGTCACATAATAGTTCCATTAATTTATGCCAGACACATTAGCCATGTCATGGACTTTTTGACTAGAATAGAGCAAATAAAAAATAATAATTACCACATTAATGTGGAAAAAAATTATTTACCTTTGTGGGGTGAATTCTGTTAGCGTGGAAAGACAGCAGTGAAGCACTAACCCATATAGCGTCTTTATAAATAAATTGCGTAAGGGAATTAGTGAGTGATGCTAAATGGAAAAGCGTCATTTGTGGAGAAAAAATTAAACGTGAAATGCTAACAGGAAATGTGCTTTGCATATTGGACTATTGCGCAAAAAAAAAATAGAAGGATTAAATTTAAGCAATTAAAATTTGAGGGATCAAATCGCCCCAACACTAAACTTAGGGACTAAAAGTGTAATTGAGTGAGAATGTTTTTATGAAATTATATACGTACCACATGGCTTGATTTTTGCTAAAGACGCGTTCTTGACTAATATTTCTGCCAAAGATATGTGGTTTTCATCATGCGGTCATTTATTAAATTTCGTATGAATATAGTCATACTACTCAGAGATAGCGATCGCAATATGGGCTAGGCCCGCCGGGTTGGCCCGCATTTTTTTGCGGGGCGAGCTAGGATTTTGAGCACACGGTCTACTTTGGCCCGCCCCCCGCTTAGCCCACAAATTTTGCGGGCCAGAAGCGGGGCGGGCCTGGCCCGCAGGCCAATTTTTAAAATTAAAATAATCAAAATATTATTAAAGTAACTTAAAATGAAAATTTATTTGGGTGTTTCATACTTCATAGTGATTAATAAAGTATGGAATCAATTTTCATGTGACTATAACATGCTATAATTGTCATATCATGTAGATTAATTTTTTTATATAAAAATCACGTTTAAATCATGAATTTATATGTCCTCAGTATAAATATATTTATGTTAGGATTGTGAAATAAATTTTAAAAAGTGACATTATAATTAAGTTTTGATATAAAAATGATTTTAAAAAATGAAACAATTATAAAATTAATGAAATATTTTTTAAATAATATTTTTTTAATTTTTGCGGGCCGGCCCGCTAGCCCGCACATATGCGGGGCGGGCTGCAACTTCTAGCCCATATTCTAAAAGTGGGCTAGCCCGCCCCGCACTATTTTTTGCGGGCCAAAAGCGGGCCGATGCGGGGCAGGGCGGGCCGGCCCGCATTGCCATCTCTACTCAAAGAGCTCTTAATTAAGGTAATGAGATACATATTAATTATTAAGAATTATAATTAACATTCTTATTTTCATTAAAATTATTATTTAATTTTCTCACATCTCTTATCTTACTTATAATATATCATCCCTTTATATTTTTTCTCTAATTAATTAATTAGGTAAAAATAACTGCATAGTTAATAAAACAGTACCTAATGTTATCTTGAAATTATAGAACAACATATACATAAAGGATTTAATTTATATACACTTTTAATGTAAAGAAATTTTATACAGACGTCCAATAGTGTGCCGTCACTTCATTTAATAAATGTGACACATCATGTGTTATTAAATTTAATAAATAATGTGGCAACACATCATGGATTTCTGTGTAAAACTTCTTTACACTGAGTGTATATATATTAAACTCACAAATAAAAAAAAAACTTCTAAAATGTCACTTATAAAGAAACTGATCGAATGGGTATTTAGTATATTTTATTAAATATAATAACTTCAAAAATATTAAATATTTTTAAATTTTGATACAGAATATTTCAATTTTTATTTTAAAATATTTAATTAATACTAATAAAAAAACATTGGTTAAATTATTTTAAATTTTTTAAGTATTGATATAAAATAAATTGTTAAATATTTATTGTGCTAATTTATTAATGTGTTTGTTATGAAAACTTAATAGTAATAACCAATATTGTTTTAAAAATCGAACCAGTAATTATATAAATCAATAAAGGCTCTTATTCACAGTTGAACCGATATTAATTAAATATATATTTTAAATATTATATAACATTTTAATTAATGAAATAACATAAAATTATTAGAAATTAAAATACATCGAGTTATATATTCGTTTAAATAACTTTATTATAAGATTTATAAAAAAATTAATAATAATTGATAAAATAATATAAATATATCTGTGTAATTCTCAAATATATGTCTTTTATATCTTAAAGTATTTTAAATTAAATAAAAAAAATAAAAAAATAAAAAAATAAAAAATTTGAATTTTATATAAAAGATCGGTTCAACTGTTTTCAGACACCGGTTTTTTGACCAGATTGACTAGTTCTTGACCGGTTTTTTGTATGCACGGTGCAGTGATTTATTTGGACCGGACACATGACTAATTCACCGGTTTTTCATTTCTAGAATAAATTCTAATCAATTGTAAACCAAACGGACCCTAAGTACCTGTTTGGTTTGGCGTTGAGAAGTGATTAAACTCAAGTTTAGACCTCCCAATACAACTATTTGTAGCGTTAAAAACGTGAGTTTATCACGTTTCAACGCTAAACCAAACATTGATATTCTTTTTCTTTATGTGCAGCTGTCAGTCACTTACGAGGGAGTTTCGGTGGTCCCTCCGATTCTTTGGCTGGTTTCTTGCACGTGATTTTAACGTGACAGATTTTCTGTCTTTTGGTAATTTTCTTTGACCAAAAACTCTGGTTTTCTTCCCTTGTTCTTCATTTCATATATTCTGAGTTTTATATGGCCCTTTAATTTGAGGCTGCCTTTTGCTTCCGCCCATTTTAAACAAATTTGAAACGTGCAAGTTATAGGCTTTAGAAGCATTGAATTCGTGCAAACATGCACAACGTATATGTGCGCATACATCCTTTTCAGCTATTGTTAAAATCATTAATTGGTTGAATTGGATAATGGTTCATGTTCATGCATGGATCTGTCTTGCTATAGCTCATCAGCTCTATATAATTAATGCATATAAATTGTTGTTGCAATTAATTTTTTAATGTTTCACGTACTTTTGAAGTATTTAATGAGTTTATTAACTATACATTATTAATGTAAAAAAATTTCATACTGATGTATTTTCATATCATTTATCGAGTTTAATGATACATGAAACTTCTAAAAATGATAATAAGACTTCTAAAAATGAATTTTTTTATTAAAATGCTTTGGAACGAGTTAATTACATTAAAAATGTCATTATTTTATATTTTATTTAAAAAATATCCTTTATAATAAATAATTAATTGAAATAGTGATAAAATTACTCCTAATTAAAGCCATAATTAAATTAGTAACTCATGTTCCACAGTCGGTCATTGAAAATAACGTAGTACATACATTAGCTATATATCATGGAAAATAGGTGAGTAGTAGCCAATAAATTAAGGGTATAAAAATAACTTCATAATTAATATAATTCAATATTATGTTTCTTTTATCGATTTTTTTAACTTGTGCAACATTGCATAAGATAATAAATCAAAAGTAAAAAAGTTTTTCTTGAAAATTACAACTAACACAACATTCAATGCATTGGTGATATTAAATGTTATACTTTTCAATAAAAACTTTCCATTTTTTATTTATTATCCTATTCAATGTTGCACATGTTAAAAAAATCGTTCTTATATTTAGGATTAAGGAAAAACATATTTTTGTCTCTTATAAATAAGGTCGGAGATAGTACTTAATGTTCATTTATACTTATGATGTAATTAATTCTTTTTATTTTAATAAAAATATTCCATTTTAGAAGACTATACTTATTAAAACAACTTTTCTATATTGATAGTTAATGTATACTACATCCGTTCCTATTTAACTGTCCACTTTGACTAAAACACACTTATTAAGGAATGCAATTATTACTCTCATTTTCATGGAAATAAATTTTAAACTTTCTATTTTACCCTTTTATCTCCCTTACTACTATTGGCTCTCATTAGTTTTTAATATTGGGTCATTTATTAACATAGGGGTAAAATGGAGAAAAGTGCATTTATTAGTGCATTGAGTTTGTAAGTGGACAGTTAAATAGGAACAAATTTTTTCTTTGAAAGTGGACAGTTAAATAGGAACGGAGGTAGTAATAATTACTCCCTCCTTTTTATAAGGCATTTCTTACAAGTATTTATAGTCCTTTTTATATGACACTTTACAACTTCCAGAGAGACTTTATTACCATTTTCCTTATTTACCCTTATGAACTTTAATGTTTTTTCCACTATCAAATGATAGTGGAGTTAGTTAATGATATTAAATAAGGGTAAAACTATAAAGTTAAACTATTTTTTTAAAACTCCAATAAAATTAAGTAAATTTAACCATTTTTATCGATATGTGTCATTCGATTAAGTGTGTCTTATAAAAAGGACGGAGGGAGTATATTCTTATATAAATGAACGATTTTTTAACTTGTGCAATATTACGCGGGATATTAAATCGAAAGTGGAAAGATTTTATTAAAAAAATGTAACATTTACCTTGTGTTTGGATGAAGAATTTTAGAATTCTCAAAATTGTAATAGAGTATGTTAAGTAAATTGTAAGTATGAGAGGAATTGTAAATAATAACCTACTAAAAAATTAAACATAACATAGAAATGTTAAAACTCTCTCTCAATATGTGTCATTTGAAATTACTCCAATTTATCATACAAATCCCTCTTACTTGTCATTCAAAATTATTTCTTTTACTATTTTAACGCATGAAATCTAGTAATTTCAAATTACTCTATCCAAACACAAGGTTAATTAATGTTTTCAATGTATTGAATGTTGTAACGTAATAAATTTTTTAATGTTTCACGTACTTTTGAAGTATTTAATGAGTTTATTAACTATACATTATTAATGTAAAAAAAATTCATACTAATGTGTTTTAATATCATTTATCGAGTTTAATGATACATGAAACTTCTAAAAATGATAATAAGACTTCTAAAAATGAATTTTTTTTATTAAAATGCTTTGGAACGAGTTAATTGCATTTAAAATGTCATTATTTTATATTTTATTTAAAAAATATCTTTTATAATAAATAATTAATTAAAATAGTGATAAAATTACTCCTAATTAAAGCCATAATTAAATTAGTAACTCATGTTCCACAGTCGGTCATTGAAAATAACGTAGTACATACATTAGCTATATATCATGGAAAATAGGTGAGTAGTAGCTAATAAATTAAGGGTATAAAAATAACTTCATAATTAATATAATCCAATATTATGTTTCTTATATCGATTTTTTAACTTGTGCAACATTGCATAAGATAATAAATCAAAAGTAAGAAAGTTTTTCTTGAAAATTACAACTATCACAACATTCAATGCATTGGTGATATTAAATGTTATACTTTTCAATAAAAACTTTTCATTTTTTATTTATTATCTTATTCAATATTGCACGTGTTTAAAAAATCGTTCTTATATTTAGGATTAAGCAAAAACAAATTTTTGTCTCTTATAAATAAGTTCGGAGATAGTACTTAATTTTCATTTATACTTTGATGTAATTAATTCTTTTTATTTTAATAAAAGGTGCTTGCAACGGTGCCGTTTTAAATTTGCTAGCACCAGTGCGTTGAAGTTGTGGAGGAATAATGGATTGCCACGTGTATAAACTGCTCCAATCTTATTAATTTATGAAAATCCCCCTAATTTTTTCTGTATTTCAAACATTACCTCTTAATCCTTTCTAATAATTTGATCAAAGTTGAAGGTCAACTGAGCGGTTATCGGAACATTACAAGAGCAAGAACAATGGGAAGGGCCCTGATATATACTTAAAGAGAGAGGATCTCAACCACAGTGGCTCCCACAAGATTAATAATGCTCTTGCACAAGCCATGATTTCTAAGCGCATGGTTCAAGAAAGCATCATCACCTCCACTGGCTCTGGACAACATGGCCTTGCAACGGCTGCAGCCTGCGCAAAATTTGCTTTGGAATGCACCATCTTCATGGCCGCCAAAGACAAGGACAGGCAATTTTCAAATGTACGATTGATGAAGAGCTCAGGTAATTAAAATTTCATTTCAATTTTTAATTTATTGAAAAAAAATAAAATTGAGATAAAAAATAAAAGAAAAAAGAAAGCGATACACATTATTCTTAAAAAAAATACTACAATAGAAATTAAATAAATTGAGATATAATTTTAATAAAAAAAAATAAAAAAAAGTAAAAAAGAAAATTAATGAGAAAAAATATTTTAATATCATAATAAAAAGAAAATAAAAGTGAGATAAAAAATAAAAGAAAACGACAGGATTAAGACTGCCTCCCGTGAAGAATACCCGCAGTTCATTAAATTTTTTTTTTATAGTGAAACATATTAATAAAAATGAATAATGAGATAAAATATTTTAATATCATAATAAAAAAAGAAAATGGAAGTGAGATAAAAAAAATAAAAGAAAAAAAAAACAATACCCGTGATTCATAAAAAACGCTACAATAGAAGCTAAATAAATGGAGATATAATTTTGATAAAAAATAAAAAGAAAGTAAAAAGGATGGTGTGATGTTTTTGAGAAGAAAAGAAATTGTTTGAGAAGGTGACATGTGGCAAGTAGGGGTTTTGCTTTCCCATAGTATACTAGCACAGTACCCGTGCATTCGCACGGGTGACGTTGGGTTGTGAGTGATGTCATTTTTATATAGATGGTTAAATTTTTATAATAAAATTAATTTATAATATAATTATATACATCAATTAGTGGAAAGTGAAGAACTTATTGTTATCATATTTATAAAAAAATAGTAACCAATACATCATTAATATAATTATAAATTTAAAAAATATTGAAATTTGAAATCACACAACCATATCACTTTATCTATATAAAGTGTCTCTAAAATTTCTTGTTGGGAGAGTTATCCCCACTATTATGTGGATGTTTCCGGAAGGAACAGGACTATCTCCTATGGAGAATATTTGGTGTTCATCAAAAAGTCACTTTAACGAAGTGAGAATAAAAAATCTAAAAAAAATAAAAGAGCACAAGTGAGAAAAATGTGACACGTGTACTCGGTGAACAATATAGAGTAAATAACATAGTCAAAAGATATAATAAGTGAAAACATTAATGAATAAAATAAAGAGATAAATGTAAAAAACACTTTAAAATTACTGTAAATTAAAACATTTATTTTAATCAAGAATGGATTATTAAAGAAATTGTTTTAATATAATAAAAACAATTAAAGTGTGATTAAAAAAGAAACGGCAGGAGCACGACTATCTCCGTGAATGATATCCGGGTTCATAAAAAATCACTTTATTGGAAGTGAAAAAAAATATCAAGCAAGGAAACATGACACGTGTACGGTGGGAACAACTTTAAGATAGAGAGTAAATAGACAAATAGAATAAATAAAAAAGATAATAAATAAAAACATTAATGAATAAAATAGAGAAGTAAATAATATATTGGGAAAAAAAAGCTTTAAAATTTGATGTAAATTAAAACATTTATTGTAATCATGAATAGTTTACGAGGGAAACTGTTTTAATATTATAATAATAATAATAATAATAATAATAATAATAATAATAAAAAGTTCAGGTGTGAAAAAAGAGGAAGAAAAAGAAACAGTAGGAGCAAGACTATCTCCCGTGGTTCATTAAAAAATTTATTTTAATATAACAATAATAATAATAAATGAATGCGTGATAAAAAAACAAAAAAAATGAAAAATAACCGGAGCAAAGCTACCTCCCGTGGAGGATACCCGTGCTTCATAAACAAAAATCACTTTACATGATATGTGTTTTTATGAAATGAAATAGATAAACATAAATGGATAATAAGAGAAATTATTTTAATATAATAATAATAAAGAAAAATTAAGGTGTGATTAAAAAAAATGACAGGAGTAGAACTACCTCCCGTGGAGAATAACCATAGATTGTGGTTCATTGAAAAATTCACTTTATTAAAATGGGAAAAAAAACTCAAGTGAGAAAACATAACGGGTGTACATGTACTGTAGACTATGATTCATAAAAAAATTCCTTTTATTAATATGAGAAATGCAAAGAACTTGAGGAAGTGATATTGCTCATTAAACCCTAAACCCTAAACCCTAAACCCTAAACAATAATAATAACAAAAAGAAAGTGCAAATGTGATAAAAAAGAAAGAAATAAAAAAAAATGCCAGTTGCAAGACTAGTTCCCGTAGAGGGTAATGTTGTTCATAAATAAAAATCACTGTGAATGTCATGAGTTTTTATGTAATGAAATAAATAATTAGAAATAGATAATGAGAGAAATTATTTTAATTTAATAATAAGAATAAAATAAAATTAAAGTGTGATTTTTTTTGTGTAAACCATAGGTATTTCCTATTACCAGGGGCAATCCTATTCGAGGCTTAGTCATAGTTAAGGCTCCTTGCCCCTCCCGAAGAGTGTGTTTAATGTGGATCGAACCCGGGAGCTCTTCTCGCAATCTCTGTTTGCGTTGCCAACTGAGCTTAAAAAGGAAAAAAAGAAACAACACTGCCTCCCGTGTAGGATATCCGTAGACTGTGGTTCATAAAAAAATTCACTTTATTAAAATAAACTCAAGTAAGAAAACATGACATGCATATTGCGAGAATATTTTTAAGATATAAGAGAGATAATAAAAAAGGGAAGATAAATGATATATTGAAATAAATACTCTAAAACCTATATAAATTAACAAATTTTTTTTAACAAATTAACACATTTATTATATTTTTTTAATTCGTACTTTTATATAATGAAACAGAAAAATAAGAGATAAATGATATATCGGAAAAATATCACTTTTGTAATGGAACTTATTAATAAGAACGAATAATGGGAGGAAATATTTTAATACAATAATAATAGTAACAAAAAGAAAATGCAAGTGTGATAAAAAAAGAAATAATAAAAAATGACAGTTGCAGGACTGACTCCCGTAGAAGATAATGTTGTTAATAAACAAAAAATCACTGAGTGACATGAGTTTTTATGTAATGAAACAAATAATTAGAAATAGATAATTAGAGAAATTATTTTAATTTAATAATAATAACAATAATATAAAATTAAAGTGCGATTTAAAAAAGAAAAAAGAAACAACACCGCCTCCTGTGTAGGATATCCATAGACTGTGGTTCATAAAAAACCCACTTTATATTTTTCTTTTATAATAAAAAATCCACTTTATTAAAATAAACTCAAGTGAGAAAAGTGAAATGCGTATTACGGAAATATTTTTAAGATATTAGAAAGATAAATGATATATTGAAATAAATACTTTAAACCCTGTGTAAGTTAATTCATTTACTATATTTTTTAATTCGCACTTTTATGTAATGAAACAGAAAAATAAAAATGAATAATAAAATATTTTTTTTAAAATGATAATAATAAAAAAAATAAAAAGTATGATATAAAACTGAAAAAAAATTGAACAAATAAAAACATTAGAAACATTAAAATATTTTTTAAAAAAGAGAAAACATGAGAGAGAACATTGAGAAAAGTAAAAAAAAAAAAAAGAAATGTAGACACAGCGTATGCAGTGCTCACGAGAGAGAAAAATTAAAAAAAAAAAAAAAGTGAGAGTCAGACACGTGTATATGAGGCGAACTCTTTTCTTATAGATATAGTAGATTAGATTAGATTAAGATTGTCTCCCGTGGAGGATACATGTGATGATTCATAAAAAAACACTACAATATAAGCTAAATAAATAGAGATATAATTTACCAACGGGGGTTGGCTCAAGTGGTACATGCTTGTTTCCCCTTAAGTAAGGTCTCGGGTTCGAGTCTTGTGGATGGAAAAAATCCCCGTTGGGAGAGCTAGCCCCACCATGATGTGGATGTTCTCAGCTCGAACAGAACAGGACTGGTCTCCCGTGGGGAATACCCGCAGTTCATTAAAAATAAAATGGTAGGAATAACTGTGGTTAAACAAAAAAAATGGAGATATAATTTTGATAAAAAAGTAAAAAAGATAATAAAAAAAATAATGTGTGTGAAAAAATAAAATGGGGAATACCCGCAGTTCATTAAAAATAAAATGGTAGGAATAACTGTGGTTAAACAAAAAAAAATGGAGATATAATTTTGATAAAAAAGTAAAAAAGATAATAAAAAAAATAATGTGTGTGAAAAAATAAAATGGTAGGAACAGGACTATCTCCCGTGGAGAATGGTAGGAATAACTGTGGTTAAACAAAAAAAAATGGAGATATAATTTTGATAAAAAAGTAAAAAGATAATAAAAAAAATAATGTGTGTGAAAAAATAAAATGGTAGGAACAGGACTATCTCCCGTGGAGAATACCCACAGTTCATTAAAAATTTCTTCTATAGTGAAACATATTAATAAAAACGAATAATGAGAGAAAATATTTTAGTATCATAATAAAAAAAAATGAAAGTGAGATAAAAAAATAAAAAAAAAAAGAAAATGACAGGATTAAGACTGTCTCCCGTGGAGGAAACCTGTGATGATTCATAAAAAAAGTACAATAGAAGTTAAATAAATGGAGATATAATTTTGATAAAAACAATAAAAAGAGAGTAAAAAGGATGATGTAATGTTTTTGAGAGGGAAATAAATTGTTTGAGAAGGTGACATGTGGCAAGTAGGGGTTTTGGGGCAATTAGGGGTTTTGCTTTCCTATAGTATATTAAATATTAGATTAAATAAAGACCGCCTCCTGTGGAGGGTACCTGTGATTATTCATAAAAAAACACTACAATAGAAACTAAATAAATGGAGATATAATTTTGATAAAAAAATAAAAAATAAAAAGGTAAAAAAGATAATAATAATAATAATAATAATAATAATAATAAAAGAAAATTAATGTGTAAGAAAAAATAAAATGGTAGGAACAGGATTGTCTCCCGTGGAGAATACCAGCAGTTCATTAAAAAATCTTTTATAGTGAAACATATTAATAGAAACGAATAATGAGAGAAAATATTTTAATATCATAATAAAAAAAGAAAATGAAAGTGAGATAAAAAAATAAAAGAAAAAAGGAAATGACAGGATTAAGACTGCTCCCCGTGGAGGATACTTGTGATGATTCATTAAAAAAAGTACAATAGAAGTTAAATAAATGGAGATATAATTTTGATAAAAAAATAAAAAAAAATAAAAAGGATGATGTGATGTTTTTTAGAGGGAAAAAAATTGTTTGAGAAGGTGACATGTGGCAAGTAGGGGTTTTGCTTTCCTATAGTAGAGTAGAGTAGACTAGATTAGATATTAGATTAGATTATAGTGAAACATATTAAAAAAATGAATAATGAGAGAAAATATTTTAATATCATAATAAAAAAAGAAAATGAAAGTGAGATAAAAAATAAAAGAAAAATGAAAATGACAGGATTAAGACGGCTTCCCGTGAAGGATACCAATGATGATTCATAAAAAAAGTCCAATAGAAATTAAATAAATTGAGATATAATTTTGATAAAAAAAATAAAAAGAAAGTAAAAAGGATGATGTAATGTTTTTGAGAGGGAAAGAAATTGTTTGAGAAGGTGACATGTGGCAAGTAGAGGTATAGGGGTTTTGCTTTCCTATAGTATATTAAATATTAGATTAGATATTAGATTAGATAAAGACCGCCTCATGTGGAGGGTACCTGTGATTATTCATAAAAAAACACTACAATAGAAACTAAATAAATGGAGATATAATTTTGATAAAAAAATAAAAAATAAAAAGGTAAAAAAGGATAATAATAATAATAATAATAATAATAAAAGAAAATTAATGTGTAAGAAAAAATAAAATGGTAGGAACAGGACTGTCTCCCGTGGAGAATACCCGCAGTTCATTAAAATATTTCTTTTATAGTGAAACATATTAATAGAAAAGAATAATGAGAGAAAATATTTTAATATCATAATAAAAAAAGAAAATAAAAGTGAGATAAAAAAATAAAAGAAAAAAGGAAATGACAGGATTAGGACTGCTCCCCGTGGAGGATACTTGTGATGATTCATTAAAAAAAGTACAATAGAAGTTAAATAAATGGAGATATAATTTTGATAAAAAAATTAAAAAAAGTAAAAAGGATGATGTGATGTTTTTTAGAGGAAAAAAAATTGTTTGAGAAGGTGACATGTGGCAAGTATGGGTTTTACTTTCCTATAGTAGAGTAGATAGAGTAGAGTAGACTAGATTAGATATTAGATTAGATTATAGTGAAACATATTAAAAAAATGAATAATGAGAGAAAGTATTTTAATATCATAATAAAAAAAGAAAATGAAAGTGAGATAAAAAAATAAAAGAAAAATGAAAATGACAGGATTAAGACGGCTTACCGTTAAGGATACTAATGATGATTCATAAAAAAAGTCCAATAGAAATTAAATAAATGGAAATATAATTTTGATAAAAAAAATAAAAAGAAAGTAAAAAGGATGATGTAATGTTTTTGAGAGGGAAAGAAATTGTTTGAGAAGGTGACATGTGGCAAGTAGGGGTATAGGGGTTTTGCTTTCCTATAGTATATTAAATATTAGATTAGATATAATAAAGACCGCCTCATGTGGAGGGTACCTGTGATTATTCATAAAAAATACACTACAATAGAAATTAAATAAATGGAGATATAATTTTGATAAAAAATAAAAAATAAAAAGGTAAAAAAAGATAATAATAATAATAATAATAATAATAAAAGAAAATTAATGTGTAAGAAAAAATAAAATGGTAGGAACAGGACTGTCTCCCGTGGAGAATACCCGCAGTTCATTAAAAAATTTCTTTTATAGTGAAACATATTAATAGAAACGAATAATGAGAGAAAATATTTTAATATCACAATAAAAAAAGAAAATGAAAGTGAGATAAAAAAATAAAAGAAAAAAGGAAGTGACAGGATTAAGACTGCTCCCCATGGATGATACTTGTGTTGATTCATTAAAAAAAGTACAATAGAAGTTAAATAAATGGAGATATAATTTTGATAAAAAAATAAAAAAAAAGTAAAAAGGATGATGTGATGTTTTATAGAGGGAAATAAATGTTTGAGAAGGTGACATGTGGCAAGTAGGGGTTTTGCTTTCCTATAGTAGAGTAGAGTAGACTAGATTAGATATTAGATTAGATTATACTGAAACATATTAAAAAAATGAATAATGAGAGAAAATATTTTAATATCATAATAAAAAAAGAAAATGAAAGTGAGATAAAAAATAAAAGAAAAATGAAAATGACAGGTTTAAGACGGCTTCCCGTGAAGGATACCAATGATGATTCATAAAAAAAGTACAATAGAAATTAAATAAATGGAGATATAATTTTGATAAAAAAAAATAAAAAGAAAGTAAAAAGAATGATTTGATGTTTTTGAGAGGGAAAAAATGTTTGAGAAGGTGACATGTGGCAAATAGGGGTTTTGCTTTCCTATAGTAGAGTAGAGTAGACTAGATTAGATATTAGATTAGATATTAGTGAAACATATTAAAAAAATGAATAATGAGAGAAAATATTTTAATATCATAATAAAAAAAGAAAATGAAAGTGAGATAAAAAATAAAAGAAAAATAAAAATGACAGGATTAAGACGGCTTTCCGTGAAGGATACCAATGATGATTCATAAAAAAAAGTACAATAGAAATTAAATAAATGGAGATATAATTTTGATAAAAATAAATAAAAAGAAAGCAAAAAGAATGATGTGATGTTTTTCAGAGGGAAAAAATATTTGAGAAGGTGACATGTGGCAAATAGGGGTTTTGCTTTCCTATAGTAGATTAGATTAGATTAGATTAGATATTAGATATTAGATTAGATTAATTAATTTCTTATTACAGAAGTTATTTAACTAATTAACTGTATCGGTATAAGTTGAAGGTATGTTAATGGAAGCATGAAAGACGCAACATCAGAGGTGTTTCGCTGTTGGGTGGGAGACTTGGAAAACTACTATCAAACAAGTTGATCAAGAAAACAAAGGGGAAAATAATTTAATTTTAAAAGATACGTGATTAATTAAGTAATTATTAAAGGATAAGAGGACATAAAATAATAAAATAGGAATATGGGTGATTAAGTAAATAAGTGATGGGTTTCTGGCAAGCGAACCACAAATCCAGCAGTATAATAGTAAGAAAGAGTATCGTATCCACAAGGAACGATTATTTATGTAGAACGAAATCGTATTTATCAAGAGAAAACACAGTTTAGAGAGTATAATTGCAGAATGATAAAGAGAGTAGATAATTAATTGGAATTAGAAAGGTAGAGTTAGAGACACTTTACTTGGATCAGGATTGGATTTCATCTCATCACACCCATTGTGCATATAAAGACTATCTATTATTTTAGGTTTACTCTATAATAATGTAGACAAACTTTATTGCTAAGGCCCCTCGCCAGCGACCTTGACACTCAAGGATAAATTATGCGAGATCTCTCAGGCGATAGATTTATCTCGGCTTATTTCGCTCTCTTTTATTCAGTTTGTAAAGAATTAGACGATAAACGAGGCCTAGTGCTGTAGACGCGCCTTCGCCCCAGTACTGTCACTACCTTATACTCATTAGGACACGCATCCTGGATTGACAACCCCCTAATTCTTTGCTACAGATTACTAAGTCCTATTGGTCAAATGCTCCTTCACTTAGAGTACTCACACTACCCCTCGCTCATTAGTAAACATCCCTTTTCGGCCGTCAGTAGTAACCGAGTATTCTTATTCAATCAGAGAATGAGTTTCCTATGTCTAGACTCCCCCATCCTCACTCCTAGTAATAACTGCTTTAGTTAAAACTAACCTATAACTCCAGACGCAAGCATGAGAATTAGGAATAAGCACAGAATAAGACATACCACTATTATAGATAGGGAGCTCATTGAAATAATAATATAGAATTTATATACACTCAAGGATAGAATCAATTACATCCAATCCTACTTGAGAGTTAACTACATGAAGTAGCCATATAAACCATCGAAGACGCTGTCACCATCTTCAATCCTCGTGAAAGCGCTCCTCCTCTCCTACTCTAAACTTAGCTTTGATACATAATCACTGAATTACAATGACTGTCTATCTCGCTAACCAACTCTCTTTTGACTGACGCAAGAGGTCCCTATTTATAGATCAGGAAAGACAAAGTAAATTTGGGAAGATATCCTCTTAAAAACGGCAACTGAGAAGCAATCTGCGTGTTCTGCGCTTCAAGCTGTTGCGCTGGTTCCAGAGAGTTGCGCTTCACCTGCGCTATAGCACGGGGTGAAGCGCAGCTAGCGTCCTGCAGCTTCAACTTTCCTCTTTTATTTGTTGATCTCTCCCCGAGACTGGTTTTCACGCGTTTGTCTTTCCTTGTTTCCCCTTATTTTCTGATATCTTTATATTTATTGTGCAATCCTTGTTTATTTGGGAAGCTTGTCTGCAATATCTTTGATTGATTGGCTCTGATCTCCTCATTAATGATTCAAATCTTCTTCACATCTTTAATTATCTTCAATCAATCTATAATCTTGCATAAATTCTCCTCATTTAATGCCATTTAATCTCTGAATTAAATCTTTGCAATAATCCTGCAAAAATCAGCAATAAATCTATTAAAATAGCATAAAATTCAAAACTAGATTAATAAATACAAATTAATAAATATTAAATAAAAAGGGATCAAAATGAGGTAAAATTATCATTTTATCTTTGATAAGTGAAATAAAATATATACTAATTTATCAACTATTTTTCACTTATCAATAAGCAAAGTTATAAAAAAAGTGTAGTTGTCAAACATTTATTGGTACACATAACTAAAGCACCGGTGCATGGGAATTACTGACGACACCGTAGAATTTACCTTAATAAAAATATTCCATTTTAGAAGACTTATCCACGTTATTGAAACCGCTTTTCTATATTGATAGTTAATGTATAATAATTACTCCCTCCTTTTTATAAGGCATTTTTTACAAGTTTATATAGTCTTTTTTATATGATACTTTACAATTTCCAAAGAGAATTTATTACCATTTTCCTTATTTACCCTTATAAACTTTAATATATTTTCAACTATCAGATGATAGTGGAGTTAGTTAATGATATTAAATAAGGGTAAAACTATAAAGTTAAACTATTTTTTTAAAACTCCAATAAAATTAAGTAAATTTAACCACTTTTTATCGATATGTGTCATTCGATTAAGTGTGTCTCATAAAAAGGACGGAGGGAGTATATTCTTATATAAATGAATGATTTTTTAACCCGTGCAATATTACGCGGGATAATAAATCGAAAGTGGAAAGATTTTATTAAAAAAATGTAACATTTACCTTGTGTTTGGATGAAGAATTTTAGAATTCTCAAAATTGTAATAGAGTATGTTAAGTAAATTGTAAGTATGAGAGGAATTGTAAATAATAACCTACCAAAAAATTAAACATAACATAGAAATGTTGAAACTCTCTCTCAATATGTGTCATTTGAAATTCCTCCAATTTATCATACAAATCCCTCTTACTTGTCATTCAAAATTATTTCTTTTACTATTTTAACACATGAAATCTAGTAAATTCAAATTACTCTATCCAAACACAAGGTTAATGTTTTCAATGCATTGAACGTTGTAACGTAATCAATTTCCTATAAAATCTTTCCACTTTTATTTATTATTTGTGTAACATTGCACAAGTAAAAAAACTGATAAATAAATACCAGTAGTTAAAAAACATCATTCATTATAAATTAAAAGAAATGTTACATCGTTGTACATGCTATATATATATATATTAAATGTTAAAATGTCTTAGGGGAGTAGTCTCTCTCAAGCTTTTGTTTTCGACCATTAAGTAGTAAGAAGAAGAACAATTATTACTAAGAGAAGAAAAAAAACAATACATTTCTTAATATCTTTAATTAAGGTAATTACGAAGACGGACGAAATATATATACATGTGATATTCAATATTCATTGAAGCTCCTATCCTGTTTGTTATTCTACTTTATCCCTCAAATTAAAGGAAGAATCTTTACCGGCTTTTCTTTATTGATTCTGCAAACTATTGATGTTCACTAGTATGATAAATTAATAGTATTATGTGAGAATAATCCAATTACCTATAAAATATTTAACATTTTTAAAACGTGAATTTCGAATTTGGCGAGTAATATATTTTTCTAATGGCAATATATTTAGTGAGCTACCGAGCCTTTGGCATCGTTTAAGTTTATTGTCTTTACGGCTGGCTTTTTTATATATATCTAAGGAAAACTATGAAAAGAAGCATACCATGATCGAGCAGAACTTATTGCCGTTTGAATCAGTACCAACATAAAGGAATGCCTTTGATTCTTAACGCATGAGATGAGAATGACAGTCACCCTCTAATTCATCCCCCACTCTCCCTCCAACTGGCTCACAACTCACAGAATTATACTGTGGACGTTGATTGTTGGGTAAAAAAGCATCTTCACATTTAAGATCTCTTAATATAATGAATTATTTAATTAGAACCATGCTTATTATCTTGCGTTGATTTGTTGATACTTTAACTAAAATTATTCACATTCCGATCGATTTATGATAATTGTTAATTTGAGGCCACGGTCAATACTCTGTCACCTATGGGTTTTAGGATACTGAACGGATGGAGTACATAGGTGATGAAAGAGGGGAAGAAATAGAAATTCCTATGATGATGATGAAAAGGTTTTGCGAAGGGATGGAATTCTTACTGTTATGTTGTTGCATTAATGGATATACATTTTGCAAAAAGGTGGGTTATTACGGGAGATGTAATTGGAACTTGGAAGAAGAGGCGTGACTTTTTTACCACAATAGTACGGGTTTTAAAAAAATTACCAAAAAGATGTGACACGTGTAAATGAGAAGCGCTATCTGGGTTAGCACCTTTTGAAGCGTCAACTCAGTTAGCGCCTCTTAAATTTGCTATTGCAAAGAAGGCGCTAATTGAGTTGGCGCTTCAAGAGGCGTTAACTGGGTTAGCGCCTCTTGAGCCCCTACTGACAACACCTCATCAGTCAAATCCTTCCTTTTCGCAGTACACGCAGAAAATATACTTTGAATATATTTCCACTATCATGACTTGGTAGAAAAACCTGCTCTGTTTTTTTGTTGAAAACAAGCAACATATGGTATAAATAGAAGCAGATGGAAGCCCGACACAAGTATGACTTGTGTTATATGTTTGTTTGAGTGCAATTGCAATTGTTCTGTGCATTTATTTTTTTGTGCATTTGTTTGTTTATCTGTTGGTAATTTATTAATAAAAATGAGTCAAATTATTACTTTTGTTTATTGCAATGGTAGGAAGTATGAAGGTGTGCAGGGTATAATGTTTGAAGGTGACAAGAAAGCTATTCAAATAAAACACGGAATTAGTTTTAATTTTTTGAAGAGGAAGATTCACAAAAAATTAAATCTTTAATCCAATGAAATTGTGTGTGGTTTAACGTGTAGGTTTTTAATATCACAAAACCCCACCACATATACAGGTCTTCAAATATGTGATGATGAAGATGTGGAGTGCATGATCCACGCTTTCTAGCAGCAGTCATTGATGACCGTGCTTGAATTATATGCAGACATTGACAATGTTGGAAGTTCATCATCACCCATCCAACCTGTTCAATTGGATACTCAACTGTTAATGGGGATTAAAGATCAACATGTGTATCAATAAGGAGGTGTAACAGTTGAGGACACCAACATTCTCGATTTTGAAGGTAATGAGAATGATAATGTCGACATGGATATGAACAGAGAATGTGATGATAGTGAGGACTTTTAAGATGAAGGCCAAGTCCCTGGGGGATATTCGTCCGATACAGAGGTGGAGGGTGACTTTGATGCGATTGTTGATGATGTAATTCCCCACACATTTATGAGGAATTCACCTAATACGGTCTCAAATCAGGATCAACCTGGACCACAAGAAGGTAGTTAGTGATAATATTAAATGTTTCTACATGTTTTTTTTTACATTAGTAATCTTATGATATGTTTCAAATTTATAGGTGGAACAGAAGTACCTTATTGGAATGTAACTCCTCATTATAAGGCAGTAAATTGGGACCACCCTGATCAGGAGATAGCATTCCCTGGGTTGGATGTGCCAGAATCGTGGAGAGTAGGAGATGAATTGTATGTTGGATTACGATTTGATAGCAAACAGTCTGTCCAAATGAATGTTAAGCACTACTCAATGAAGATACACCAGACCTTTTTTGTAGTTGAATCAAAGCCAACTTATTTGACCTTGAACTGTCCAAATTACTCAGAAGGTTGCCCTTAGCGGATGAGAGCAATGTTAAGTAAGAAATCAAAATAAATGGGTCATCTCTATGCGGGGTGTTCGACATACCTGCATGAATGCAATGCTCTCTCAAGATCACCAAAAATTGGACTCTGAATTTGTTTCCACCTGCATCTTGGGTATGATCATTTTGATTTGCTTAAAGATATTTATAATATTTTATTACATGAAATGTTATTGCATGTTACTTATAATGAATACTTGTTGTTATTATTATGTAGGCATGGTTGGTACAGATCCATCAGTTCACATTTCGATGATACAAGAAAGGATCAATGGTCAATTTGGTTATTCCATATCGTATAGAAAGGCTTGGAAAGCTAAACAGAAAGCAATAGTGAGGGTGTATGGAGACTGAGATGAGTCGTATACAGTACTGCCCAGATGGTTGGAAAAAATGGTATTTTACTCCCCTGGATCAACTTATAAAATTGAGACAAGGGAGTTTGTATTTGATAATGCAGTGGACCCTCATTTTCGTACCTTTCATAGAGTTTTCTGGACTTTCAAACAATGTGTAGATACGATAAGAAATTAGTCATTGCTTGCAGATCTGTCGTGAAATAGATAGAGTAACATCACATGCAGTATCTGCTCCAGCACCATCTCAGCCTGCACAAGAACCACAAGTTACCACTGACATCCCTGCAGGACGAGTGAAGGACAAGGACTTCATCGTCGTCGTAGACGAGTGGCACATGAACAACTCACACTCCCACTGGTACCACAACCTGAGCCTGGGATGTATTATGTGCCTCCAGTAGATCCTTTTAACCGGTTTCTTCATATTATTATCCATCTCAGTCTTCGCCTCCACATATGCCTTCTCCCAATTATTTTAATCCCCCTCCATTTTCAATGGGGGATTGTTATATGCCTTCACCTCCGGTAAATGTTACTCCACCAGCGTATTCCCAAACAGGTGCATCACATTCAACACCCACACGGTGGATTGATCAGTGGCAAGATGCTCCAATCATGTCACCAGCATCTGGCGGGTTCACTTACCAAGGCAGCTCTTCCAGACAACCCGAACCACCAGGCCTTGGTTTTAACTTGAATGAAGCATTTGCCGAAGAAGCTAGTGCATCTGAAACCATAATGGAAGGTCAAGGAAGCAACCAAGAACCAGAAGAAACCCACCTCGAGATGCCAGGAACCGACGTTGTCACTAGGGGTGTAATCGGGTTGGGTTGGATCGGGTTTGGGGGTGACATCAAGTCCGAACCGATAGAATGATGGTGGGTTGGGTTGGTTCGGGTTTTGTATTTTTTGAGTGAGTAACCCGACCCGAACCAACCCGAATATGTTCGGGTTGGGTTGGGTTGGGTCATCGGGTCATGAATATTTTTCTTTTTTTAAAAATGTGGAAGATGACATGAAATTAAAATATAACATGAAAAAAAAGAAAAGAAATAGGGAAACAAAAAATGAGAGGAGCAAATGAAATAGGATTTGGGGAACCACCGTTGCTTCTGTTGCCGTTGCGCCTATTTTTCTTCTCTATGGGAAGGAAAATGAAATAAGATTAAGGCTTCTTTTCTTGGTTTGGTTTGGTTCGGGTCAATCGGGTTCAAGATAGGCAAACCCGATACCCGAACCGAACCAGATCGGGTTTGAAAGAAAATGTCCAACCCGAACCGAAACCCGAACCGAACCGTTAAATGTCCTTTGGGTTGGGTTGGGTCAATCGGGTTCGCGGGTTGGATCGGATCCGCTTACACCCCTAGTTGTCACTGCATTCTGTCCCTTTTACCCCCACATAATTAACTTGTATTCATTAATGCAATCTATATACAAAATATATTATTAGGTACTCATTTTGTTGCAAAATTTTTATTTAAATTTATTACTTTGCCTAACTAATTAAAATTAAGGTTTTAATTAAATAATTAAAATTTAATTACGTAAATAAATTTAATTTAAATTAATAAATATTAATTTATTAATGGTTAATTAAATAAACAACGAAAAATAATTTTAATAAATGAAGGCACTAAATGGGTTAGCACCACATATGCAAAGGAGGCGCTAACTGAGTTAGCGCGCCTCTTTAGCGCCTCCTTTGTATATTGGTTTTAACAAGAGGCGCTAACTGAGTTGGCGTTTCAAGAGGCGTTAACCCAGTTAGCGCTTCTCCTTTACACCGTGTCCAAAACTACCACATCGTCGAAAATTATTTTTGTCACATTTTTTTGGTAATTTTTTTTTAAAACCGAACCATTTTGGTAAATTTTTTTTAAAACCGTACCATTGTGGTAAATTTTTTGGTAAATGAGTATGCATTGTTTAAATATTTTTAATACAATAAATTTGACTCCGTATTAATGAAAATGAGATAATATATCAGTATACACTATATTTCTCACAAAGTCATGTGTTTTCTTTATGCCGTAATAAATATTCTAAACTTCTATATTAATCCGTCAAAAAAAAACTTCTATATTAAAGAAAATTTTAATATTAATTTTCTTTTTATTTAATCATTTAATGACAGAAAGTTATTGTTTCTTTTCTAATTTTTTTAATCATTAAAAATTCTCACAATAATTTTCTAGTAATTAAACATATTTTTGAAATTTTTTCAAACTAAAAATTTCAAACATTTTATATGTTCATTTTTTAATATTGAAATAAATTTCAATAATATTTTTTTAAAAAAATAATTTTTCTTTTTTCACAACAATATCCATGCAATAAATACAAAAGAAATGTATAATACAAAAGTAATAAGTGGGAAGAGCGTTTATCTTTTTCTATTTGGGTGGTTGTGTCATTTAGACAATTGTATTAGTAGTCGGTTCCATGTGCGTTACTTGGAGTAGGAATATATTGTTTGAATAAATTTACAGAGCCAATGCAACTTATAAAGAATTGTATTGACAGGATGAATTTAAATTAAGAAAGGAGAATTGCAATTCTATTAGCCATTTTGTGTGTGAATGATTTCATTTATTTGTTTAGAAAAATACTGATGTTTCTTGAATTAACTTATTTTATATTTAAAATAAATAAAATTAATTTTGGATAAAATCTGCTATTAGGTAATAATAATCAAGAAAGAGCCAAAAGTTCAAGAAAACTATATAGATTATTTTGGGAGTCAGAAAGCGATTTTTGCTATGATGTTGCTATGTTCTTTTCATGTTGTTGTTCTAGGGCCTAAACAGGCTTGGTCAATAACTGGCAGTCATTAGTGGTCTCAAAATGGTGAAAAGGTGAATTTTTTTGTCCAAAACACAGTGAAACAGACTGTTACATCCAATTCGATCCCAGTAGCCCACCAAAGTTGGATCTTTGATTTTCTAGAGCCCATTTACTGATCTCCGTAGTCTGCTTAATTGTTTGTGAAGTTTCATAGTCCAATATTACTCCTTTACCAGATGTCCAGATGCAAAAAAACGTTGATATGATGGGGCCCTTTCTGTTCCCATTAAGAGGTCACAGAGTCACAGACAGTCAACAAAAAAAAAACATTTTAATGTAATCTTTTCTGGCAAAATAAAAGTATAATGGCGTTTCAAAAGCATAAAAATTAGAGTGGGCTAATTTTTTTTTTCCCAAGACCGTAAGTATTCTCTAAGATAATTTTGCTCAAGTCGGATAAGACCTTTATGAGTGACAAAGTTATCCTTCCGAGTAATTGGCCTAAGTTTATTTGAATGTAATCTTTTAATTTCATATTTTTAGAAATCCATAATTGCTTATTATACTAGTTATACGATACAATAGAACATCTATAAATTAATATTCGATAAATTAATAATCTCTCTAAAATAATAATTTTTCTCAGTCCCGACTTAGGTCCAAGGTCTAAATTAATAAGATAATTTTTTGGAAGACCCTTATATAAATTTATGGTCCCTTCAATATTATATATTAATAATTCTATAAAATTACAAATATAACTACGACAACTTAGTAAAATATGAAGCCATGGTTGGTTGGTTGGTTTTGATTTTGATTGACTAATTAAATTTTTTTTATGTTGTTTATATAGTGGTTGATTTCCTTACCATACATGAACTTGCATTAAGTTTTAACTAGTACTATGTACTATAGTACAATGAACTTTGTTTTTTTAGGGGGATGTGTTATGTATTTAATTAGTCACATTGTACATGAACATCATTCAATTAGTTAATACAATGTATATGTTTTATTCATGAATAGTAATGTAGGCTCGTTGAATCGGAAAAGATCTCTTTGAATTAATAAATTATTAATTTATTGATTAATTAATACCTCTTTAAATTAATAAAATTATGTGGTCCTTACACTATTAATTTATAGAGGTTTTATTATATTTTTAAAATTAAGATAGTATTAAAAATACCTAAGAGATAAAACATTTAAAAAGAAGAAATAAATAAATAATAAAGATTAAATTTTTTACAACATAAAAATAATATAAATAAATTATGTGGATTAGGGGTACACTATTGCCATAAAAACAGATTAGGGGTACACTATTTGTATTTATTAATTTGATATGTTATGTTAGAGTTTTAATTCATGAAATGTTTTGGCATTAGCAGTTTTTGGGTAACAAAATACTTAAAAGTAAACCAACAACCAAAATATTAACAACAAACATTTCTTTGACATTAGCATTATATATATATATAATATATATATATAGGGTGGGGATCAACTTACTCCAGGAGTAAGTCTGTGTAAGTTACTCCGCTTAATAACTTCTTATCAACATTGAATTTCATCAATCCAACCGTTGATTAATTTGATATTAATATGATGAATATGCACACCAAATTTTAGATTAATTGGACATTCATAGGTATGTAATTTTAGAGTGAACATTTACTTATATTTTAAAAAGTATATTGTCCGTTAAATTGAAGTGATTTGATGAAACATCAAATGATTTTTAAATTTTATAAAATTTTGTAGGCTTGATCTACTCAATGAAAACTGTTAATATGACGGTTGGATTGATGAAATTCAATGTTGATAAGAAGTTATTAAGCGGAATAACTTTACCCAGACTTACTCCTGGAGTAAGTTGATCCCCACCCATATATATATATATATAGAGAGAGATATTAAAAATGAGGCGTTTGATGTAGAATAAGTTCAATTGATAATAGGTTTGATTATTATGATCAATTTTATCTAACATTTCTTTAAGAATGTGAATTTATTCTATGGGGCTTGATTATTGTAATCAATTTTAAGTAACATTTCTTTTTCAATTGATAATAGGTTCAAAGAATGAGAAAAATAAGATAATAAAAATAATTAAAATGATTTGTTAAAATTATTATAAATTTATTTAAAATATGTCTCTAAATCTTTCAAAAGTACATATTTACTTAGAAAAGTTTTATAATAAATTTTATTTAATATTTCTCTTTTATTACATAATAAATTTAATTAATAAGAAAAATTAAAAATAGTTATTAATTTAAAAAAATTATAGTAAAATGATGATCTAATTTTTTTTAAAAAAAAACTTTATTCCTAATATAACTCATTAACTAATTAATAATTCTTTTAGTTTCATTTTAAAATAAAGAATATTATAGAAATAAAGATTTGTTGAGATTAAGGAAGGTGATTTGTTGAGATTAAGGAGGAGGTGACATTTCTATCCAATTATGAAGAATGGACACTATGGTCTTCTATTTGGAATAACATATTTCAGATTTAGTTCTAAGTGGATCCATAATCCAAATCCTCTAGAAAATCTAGTTGTATCGAACAAGATCTTGTAGGAAAGGATAAAGTAATATGAAGTTACTTAACATCAGCTTGTAGCCAGACATGATCAATTGGTGGAGCAAACAACAAGGCTGAGACGAGATAATGAATCTTTTAAAAACGAAGAGTGTTATATGAAATATGTGGGGTAGGGGACCCCATTTTGAATTTTGTCAAGGAAGCCCTACTAAAGAAGTCTGATTAGGTCTATGATGTAATACAAGTCACTACTACTTAATGAAGTCTGATTAGGTCTATATGCCCGAGTTTAAATAGGCTAACAGTTCTAAGTAGGCCCTTTTCATATTAAAGCCTTTAAATAGGCTCAAATAGGCCTCTGGCCTTAAAATACCAATTGGTTCTGGATTCGACAGCAAGCAATACATGCAACCTATCATTAAAAAAGGGTTGAATTCTAGAATCTAAAAGTAACTCAATAATTACATGATCAGAAGCTAAAAGTTAATTTTTTTTGAGTAAGATGTTCCTAAATATATAGGCTTTAGAGATCAACTCAACCAAGAAACGTACCAGTATTCCCATCATAATCCAACAGAAATAGGTTTCACACGATCAAACCTTAATCTAAGAAAGACAACCAAATAGGCCTCCAGCCTTAAATTACAAAATCACTACAGCAAATGAGTCCAACACAACAAACAGTAGTAATTTTACGCTAATATAATAAACAACCAAAAAGTCCAAAGGTTTAAACTACCAAATAACAATAAAGCTCTAATGATAAAATCATAAGGACAACAAGAATAAGATGCAACAAAATAGCAACATAATAGTTTCATCAAATCTTTAAATGTGATATCTTCTTGTCCCTCATTCACCTGCAAAAATAAGAACATAATTAATTATTAAACAAAAAATACTTTAAAAATAAATATGCATGTTAACTAATATAAGAAAACATGTAAACATAATAGAAATTTAACCTTTGATTTTTTATTCAAATTATACTTGTGGCGCATCCAATCCCTAAACACTTCAATAAGCAAAAAGAATAAAAATCTGAAGAAACAAGTCCTAAACCCCGAATGCTGATAAAACACAGTTGTATGTAAACCTGCAAGTTGTAATGCGAAGACGAACGGCTGGACGAACAAAATAGCAGAACATAGCTGCAGAACAGAGCGACGATGGTCGTGAGCGACGCGAACAGAACGACAGAACAGAGCAACGATGGCTGTGAGCGACGGGAACAGAATGGCAGGATAGAGCAATGGTGGTGGCCGTGAGCGACACGAACATAATGGTGTGCGCGAACAGAACAAAAGCGACGATGGCCGTGAGCAAGTGAGGTTGGTTGTGTGCAGAGAGTCAGAGGCACCACAGTGGCGAGAGAAGAGGGTGAAACTGAAATTTGATGACTGATGAGGCACTAGGCAGCGACGCACGCAAGAGAATAGGCGAAAACTGATGGTGAATGAACTAACCCTAACTCACTATTCACTAATCTGAATTTGTTCTTTTTTTACTTTTCAGATTCACTTATTTAATTATGTGTATAATTGTATTGTAATTGTAAAAAGAAAATTAGTTTAAAGATAAGTGTATTCATATTATTGGTTATAGTTATAACATATAAGTAATTATATAATTTTAATATATTTTTATTTTATAAATATAATATATATAATATATATTTCTTAATTTTTAAATATAAATAGGCCGACCTATCAGGCTTCACAGGCTTATGAATCGGCCTAAGTCTGACCGCTTTATTTAAATAGGCTTTTTAAAATGCCTGAATCTGATCTTTTTATTAAATAGGTCAGGTCAGACTAGGCTTTAAACATGCCATGTCATAGGCCCCTGTCGACGACTTGACCTATTCCCACCCTTACCTAGGAAAACTAATTAGGTAGATTTTGAAATATTAAAAAGTATGGGAAATTTTTTTGTATTTTTAAAATATAAACGAGTGTTTAAATGTTTAAATTTATTCAAACTTGTACCTAAAATATGCAGGTGGCACTAGAAAATTGCTTATTAGAGAAACTAAAAATAATCAAAAGTAAAATTAATAATATATAAAATATATTATATCTTGCCTACTGATCGCGACCGAGATCACAAGGGGTGGTCCGAGATGTTCAACGCGTGCTAGGGGGTCAATCTGAGAGTGCTCCGGTGCGGTGGCTCGCGGCGAGGGTACCTACAAAGGCACTCTGACGCCCAAGTCAGTTGGAGGAGAGTATGGAGGTTAAGTGATGGTGAGAGATGTTACCTTGTGCTTGTAAGAGGTACTCTCCTTATATAGCCTCTCCCTGTCATGTCAGGAGGAGGCAGGGGCAGGTGGAGCAGGCACGCCTGCGCCGTAATCCCTCTGCTCCGGCCGTAAGTCACGGTTGCGTGTGTCAGTAGCAGTCGCTTTATCAGGGGCGTCGCGAGGCGCATTAAATGCGATAAGACTTGGTAGGTGACACTAGGCATGGGGCCTAGTGTCAGTAGGTAACCGAGATCCCTTGTCTCCTTATAGGATCTCGAACACCGAATGTCCTCGTCCTTCAGGTCGAGGTCTCGTGTTAGTTGAGCGACGGTAAGGTCCTTCGCGTATGTCGGTCCCTGATGTGTTATGTCGGTCCCAAGGTGTATTATGTCGGTTCCAAGGAGTGGGACGGATAGGTCCGGATCGGTTGCCCCCCAGCGCGATGGTGAACATGTGATTAACCATTGCGGTGGTAATACGTCGAGCAAGTTTGGAGGATACATCGGCGTTCTCCATGGTGCGTCGGCCAGGTCCGGATCAGTTGCCCCCCAGCGCGATGGTGAACATGTGTTTGACCATTGTGGTAGTGAACCGAATGGGCCGATGTATCCGACGTTCCGTCAGCATATGGCCAAACGTCGTGTGGTAAGGCGAATGGGCCGATATCTCCGACATGCCGGTACCTATTGTGCTGTCTTTTCGTCTGCAACCGTCTTGTCGTTGCAGCTTTTCTTCGAACCGTTCCATCAAAACATGGGGCACGTGGCATCCTATGTTTGGGTTGCAGTCCTTGGAACGCGGGGCAATCAATGCCCATTATTACTGAGATCGTGGGTTGCGTACGTTCTTGGGCCTTCCCATTTTGCCCCGACCCTGACCATGTGAGATCTCGTTCTTGCCCTCGTTGGTGGCCTTTTCTCTTTTATACCCCTTCATGAAAAGACAACGGTGCCCTTTGTTTTTGCTGGGTCGCTTCCTATTCCTCTTAGGCGAACGATTTTGCCCATGATAATTTGAATTAAGGAAATTGGGGGAGGCAACCGTCTCCCTCCATCCCATTTCTTCGCGTCATTCAGAGACCCAATGCTCTGTTTTGATCTCTTTGTTCCAACCGTAAGCTCTTTTCGCCGCCGCCAGAGAGCTGTTGTTTCCCATCGTCCCTGCCCAAGACCACTTTTCTGCTCCGATCAAAGCCATCCTCGTGCCTCAAGCTTCTCATTGGTGGGTTTGTTTCCTCTATAAGAGGTCCTGGTACTCTCCGTTGGAGGTTGAACATCTGCACCACCGCTGCCACCACCGTTAGCCGCGACGGGGATTAAGGTACTTCACTGTTCCTCCCCCTTTCTCCATTTTTTGTTTCTGTTTTGGAAAAGGTGGCTCTTCGTGAGAGGGGGAGGATGGGGAGGAGAGTAGTGACTCTCTGGAGGTGTTGGCTACTCCTCCCTCGTCTTGGCTGACATCAAGGTCCAGGGGTGGTCCAGGGTTTTTTCGTCCACTGACCATCCTTGTTATGGTGCATCGCTATAACGATGCGATGGCCTCGGCCCGCGAGGGGATTCACAGACTCTCGTAGGCCTAAGGGTCGGCCTCAGTGAGAGAGCTTTGCGCGTCCTCTTCGGATTCCGACTTTGATTCGATCAGTGAGGATGTCGAAAGTTCTGACTCACTTATTCTTATGCAAACCCAACCCTTTGGAGGGCCATGGACGCTGCAAGTACGAGTGGTCCCGAGATCACTAGTCGTGAGGCTGCGCCTCAGGTCCGATACTTTTGGGTTGACTCTGAGGTTTTGGGCATTGCTTTGCGTTATGCACCAGGTTACGAGCTCGTCATTCAAGGGAACTTGCAAGTTTTTGAACCGAGTTTCGAGGAGTTGTATAATGTTGTTGCTCTAGAAGTCGGTAGCCGAGTTTGTGAGACCGGGGAGACTACGACTGGCTTCATGTATGTGTATACGTTCCTAGTCTCCAGGTTGAAAGTTCGCGTACCGCTTACAACTTTTGAGAAATCCGTGTTGCTTCATTTACAAGTGGCGCCGACCCAACATCATCCTAATGTGTGGGCCTTTGTTAAAGCCTTTCAAATCTTGTGTGGTCTTTTGTCAATAACTCCTACTGTGAAGATTTTCTTTTATTTTTTTGTTGTTTTACCTCGGAACTCTCCGGGAAAGACATGAGTAAGCCTTAGGGGTCGTCAGGGAAGGCCTCTTCTTGGTCTTTACATCGAGTCGACGAAGACGTCTGGGGTCTCCTTTAAGCAGGATTATTTTAAGATAGTACCAAAACCCGGGGTGCCATTTTGGAAACTTTCTTGGGCCTAGGACGAGCCGACATTGAATATCTATTGGTGTAGCCGCCATTATGACTGTGCACCAGTCTTATAGCTATGAGTCCCAACATTTGTCTAAGTCTGAGAAGAATGATCTCTCTATTCTGCAAGAGGTGGTGAAGAGCCGAAATAACCATTGTTTTTCCTCTCGGGTGTTGATTGATACCCCGTCCAATCAGCTTACCAAGGTTCTTGGTATGTCTGGTATGATGACCCTTTATGTATTTGTTATGTATGACTTGATTATGATTTCCCCCTTTTTTGCAAAGGCTGAGAGAATGAACATTGCTGATTTGTTGAAGCAAGCGACTGAAGTCGGCCTTGATGTTCCCGGCCAGGATACTAAGAAGAGGAAGGGCACTGGTTGGGGTGGCTCCTCTTCTTCTAATGTCAATAGTCAGAGCCAAACGTCGGCCAAGGTTCCTCCGACTGTGGATTTGACCAAGACGTCGGATCCTCGGGCGTCGGACGAAATCCCTGAAGCCGAGAAGGAGACGCTGGTTCATAAGAAACAACGAAAAGAGAAAGGGAAAAATGCTGAAGGTAAGAACTTCGGTGGGTCTTCTGCGACCGATGGATTGGGTCTTGGTGCCTTGCCTTTGTTTGCTGCTGACTTTAATCCTGATGCTCCGGAGTTGAATGCTTCCTTCTTTTCCCCGGGGGTTCGTGAGTGGTTCAAGAAAAGGGAATGACAACTCTCGTCCTTCATCCGAGATGCCCAACATACCCATCTCCAAGAAGTCGCTTTTCTTAAGTACCTGGAGAAAGAAGTGCTCACTGCTATTGACCGTGCTAAAGAATGCTACGTTAAAGCTTTAAAGGCGTCGAAGGCGGCTTCCGAGGAGAGGGACAATTTGGTTGCACAGCTTGGAGCTGCGGGCAAAGCACAACAGGATGTAGAGACTAAGGCAACCAATCTTGGGAAGGAGTTGGAGGAAGCCAAGGCCGAGATTAAGGGTCTGAAAACGGGGCACCGGAAGGAGTTGGAGAAATTAAAGTCCGATCATGAGACTGAGGTTAAGGAGCTGAAGGCGCAGTTGGAGGCCTCCGTGGAAGGGAAGAAGAAGTTGATGGGCGAGACCTTGGGTTATGTGGAGAAAACATTTGACCTGGCTATCGAGCATGTAAAGGTTCGTAACCCGACTTATAATCTTGACCTGCGCAACCTCTCATTTGCTTATGAAGTTGTTGATGGGGTGATCGTAAAAGATGACGGCCAAGGTGGGAAGGTTGAGGTACCCCCGGAGGTCGTCCCTGCTGCTTCAAAAGCTCCTACTCGTACTGAGCAGTAGTTTTAGTTGTTATTTTTCTTTGTTCTTGTCTATGTAATGTTTTTCGGCTCGTAGTGGCCATCGTTTTTACACTTCGTATGTTTGAAACAATTTTTGTTAAGTTCTTTGACTTCGTTTTATTGGTGTGTGCCTCATTGATTGCGCGTGTTGCTTGTTTTTTTTTCTTTTTTCTTTTTTTTGATATCGAAATCGGCTAGAATATTGCTTGACTTTGCGCTATCCGTTTCGGTTTTCATGCCGATGTGTTTTATAACCTTCGAGATGTTTGAAGACTCTTTGTTTTTTCTATCTCGGTACTTGATGATTCGTATCTCGGTTTTCAAGCCGATAATTATTGTTTTTCGATGCAACGATATTTGCGTACACTAGAAGTTTTCATTGAACTTTTTAGTCAAAAGATACACAGGTTAGCATAGCCAGGCTTTTAACTGTAATATTTCTTGAGATTGTGCACATTCCAGTTTCTAGGGATTTCATTCCCACTAAGAGTTTCTAGCTGATAAGCTCCTTTTCCAGTCGAGGTTATGACCCGATATGGGCCTTCCCAGTTGGGTGCTAGCTTTCTTTGTTGCGTGTTTTTCCCACCTATGTCAGCCCGTCGAAGGACGAGATCTCCTACTTCGAATTTCCTGCTAACCACTCTTTTGTTATGCCTTGTTGCTGCTCTAAGCTTGGCTGCCTCTTCCCGGACATGGGCTACTGCTCGTCATTCTTCCAAGAAATCCAGTTCTTCTCGGATAAGGTCGTTATTGCTCCCTTCATCAACGGTATCGGCTCGCCAGCTCGGCTCTCCCATTTCAACCGGGATGACAGCTTCGGTTCCATAGGTTAGTCGAAAAGGGGTTTCTCCGGTTGAGGAGTGTGGTGTTGTCCGATAGGCCCATAGGACATGGTCGAGCTGTTCTGCCCATTTTCCCTTTGCTTCTTCTAATCTTCTTCGGAGACCTTGTAGGATAACCCGGTTCACGGCTTCGGCTTGCCCGCTGGTTTGGGGGTGCTCTACAGATGTGAAGTGTTGTTTGATCTGTAATCCCTCCAACAAGTCTCTGAAGCCTCTACCAGCGAATTGGGTGCCATTGTCCGTGATGACGGCCTTTGGGATGCCATATCGGCTGATCACACTCGTGTAAAAGAACTTCTGGATTCTGGCCGAGGTGATGGTGGCCAGGGCTTCGGCCTCAATCCACTTAGTGAAGTGTTCGATTGTAACAATTAGGTACTTGACCTGCCCAGGGGCCGGGGGATAGGGGCCAAGGATGTCCATTCCCCATTTGAAGAAGGGCCAGGGTATAGAGGTGGTAGACATTTCCTCTGCTGGGGCGTTATGGAAATCGACGTGTCTTTGGCAGGGATCACACTTCTGGACGTACTCCGCGGCGTCTTTCTCCATTGTGGGCCAATAGTAACCGACCCTCAGTGTCTTCTCGGCCAGTGCTCGTCCGCCGAGATGTTGACCACAACTTCCTTTATGGATCTCGGCCAGGACGTAGGGGACCTCGGCTGGGGATAGGCACTTGAGCATTGGGCACGAAAACCCTTTTTTGTATAGTTGTCCGCCAATCGATGTGTACCAAGCTGATATGCGCGTTATCTTCCTAGCTTCCTTCCTTTCCACTGGTAGGATCCCGTCTTGTAGGTACTTCTGGATGAGGGTCATTCAGCATGGCTCTTGGTTGAGCTCCATAACTTGTATCTTTTGAACGATGCTAGGTGAATTGAGAGTTTCCTGGATGACCGACTTGTTGTTCCCCGGCTTTTTGGTGCTCGCTAGCCGAGATAGGACATTCGTCTTTGTGTTCTGTTCTCTTGGTACATGATGGAATTCTACCCTTTCGAATTTCTCCGAGATTTCCTTGACTTTACTCAAGTATTGTTGCAATATCGGCTCTCGTGCTTGGTACTCCCCTTTGATCTGAGATATCATAAGCTTGGAGTCACTACACAGTGTAACTATCTCGGCGCCGAGGTCAAGTGCCAAAACTAATCCTACCAAGCAAGTTCATATTCTGCTTGATTGTTTGATGTTTTGAACTCAAACTTCAAGGATTTCTCAATGGTAAGTCTCGAACTGTCTTCTAACACCACTCCTACTCCGCTCCCTTGGTGTTTGATGATCCATCTACGTAAATTGTCCAAGTGTTGGCTGAGTGAGGTGGTCGTGGATCTGTCATCTTGAGGATGAAGTCGGACAAGACTTGTGCTTTTTTGGCGGTTCGGGGTTCGAAGGAGATGTCATGTTCTGATAGCTCAATTGCCCAAGTGATCATTCGTCCGGCTAGATCTGGCTTATGGAGGACTGATCGGATTGGAAGATCGGTTCTGATTGTGATGGGGTGGGCCTGAAAGTACGGCCTTAATCGCCTGGCCGAGGTAATGATGGCGAAAGCTGCTTTCTCTAGCTTCTGATACCTTTGCTCCGGACCTTGTAGGGATTTGCTTGTGAAGTATACTGGGCCTTGGTTTCCTTCCTTTTCCTTTACTAAAACAGAGCTGACCGCTTCTTCTCCTACTGAGAGGTATAAGTACAATCTCTCCCCTGGGTCCGGCTTGACCAGTATTGGTGGATTTGTTAGTGCGCTTTTGAAGCTTTGGAAGGCTTTCTCACATTCCTTGTTCCACTCGAAAGTTCGTCCTTTTTGCAACAACTGATATAGCGGAAGAGATTTGTGGGCCGATCGGGAGAGGAAGCGGGTTAGGGCCGCTATCCTCCCTGTCAGTTGTTGGACTTCCTTCACCAACGTCGAGCTCTTCATCTCCATGATTACTTTGCACTTTTCTGGATTGGCCTATATTCCTCTGCCGGTCAGCATATAGCCAAGGAAATGGCCGGCAGGTACACCGAAGGTGCATTTCAGAGGGTTCAGCCTCATGTTGTGCTTCCTTAGTCTACTGAACACTTTTTTCTAGGTCGGCCACAAGATCTCCTCCATCTGGGGTCTTGACGATGATGTCGTCTACATAAACTTCCACGACCTCTCCAATTAGTCCTTCAAACACCTTTGTCATAATTCTTTGGTACGTGGCTCCGACATTCTTGAGGCCGAAAGGCATCATTGTGTAGCAGAAGGTACCTTGGTCGGTGATGAAGGCGGTTTTCTCCTCATCCTCAGCAAACATGGGAATTTGGTTATAACCGGAGTAAGCGTCCATGAATGAGAGAAAATGATATCCAGAGGAGTTATCTACTAACCTGTCAATGTTCGACAAAGGAAAAGGATCTTTTGGACATGCTTTGTTGAGGTCGGTGTAGTCGACGCACATCCTCCACTTGCCGCTTGACTTTTTCACCAGAGCGACGTTGGCCAACCACGTGGCATATCGGATTTCTCTGATAAATCCCGCTTTTAGTAGCTCGGCCGTTTGCTTTTTGATTGCTTGTTGTCTTTCTGGACCCATCTTCCTCTTCTTCTGGGCGACCGGCTTGAGTCGGGGATCTATGGATAGCTTGTAACAGCAGAAACTCAGATCTATTCCTGGCATATCAGCCGCTGTCCACGCAAAGAGGTCTGAATTTCTCAGGAGAAGGTTTTGCATTATCTCAAGAAATTCGGAGGGAAGGTGTGAGCCTACTTTAGTTGCTTGTGCGTCTTCTCGACCGATCATTAGGGGAAGGTTTCCCCTCCTGAGGTGATTCTCTCTTGGCTTCGTCCTTCCTCTTCTGCATCGATCCTAGGGTCGAGATCAACCAACGAGACATTGTGCCTTTTCCGGGGAGCCGGGGTTGACGTACATGGGGGAAGGTTTTTCTTCATGCTCAAGTTGTAGCAACTTCTGGCTACTTGTTGGTCTCCCCTTATTGTTGCTACCTTTCCCTCCCTTGTGGGAAATTTCATTGCCAGGTGTAGGGTAGAGACTACGGCTCCGGTTGCATTCTGGCTCGGCCTTCCCATGATGGTGTTGTACGAACTTTTGCATGGGACTACAAGGAACTTGGTTTTCACTGTCTTGCTCCCTTCTCTCCCTGTCAAGGTGACCAGAGTGTCCATGTAGCCGAGGGGTTGGTTCCTGTCCCCGGAGAAACTGACGAGATCATTGTCATAAGGAATGAGGTCATTCCGGCTAATTCCCATCTTTTCGAAGCAATTCTCACAAATGATGTCGGCCGAACTACCCTGGTCAATCAGTACCCGCTTTACCTCGGCGTTGGCGATTACTGCCGTTATTACCATTGGGTCATCGTGGCCAGGGATGGTATCGGCGAAGTCTCTGTTGTCAAAGGTGATGGTCGGGGCTGGAGGCGGACTGGCACGTCGGTGTGGTCTTCTCTGTTCGTCTTTGACACTGAGTACCTCCTTTAAGGCTCTCTTCCTAGAGTTGGAGGAATGTCCTCCTCCTCCGAATCCTCCAGCGATCATGTTGATGGTGATTCGGGGTTGCTCACCTCGGCTCTTTCCTGAGGATGGGTCCCTGGGCTTCTTGTCTGATGTGCCTCTAGGCTTAGGTGACCGGGATCGAGGTCGTCTTCTTTCGTGTCTTGGGGGTGAGTGGTGGTCCCCTCGTCGATGGTCACGACTTCTGCTCCCCACTCCAATTTTTCCCGCTTTACGTATCGCCCGAGGTTACCCTCTCGGATCAGCTGTTGGATGGCATCTTTGAGTTGGTATCAATCATCCGTATCGTGCCTGTGTCCCTTGTGGAAGGCGCAGTATCGATTTTTGTCCTCTTGGGGGGATTTGATAGGTGGGGGTCTTTTCACTTCTGCTAGTTCGGCGTTATGCACTTCTTGCCAAATTCTGGAAAGGCTACTATTGAGGGGGGTGTAACTTCCCTCGTACCGCCCCCTGAACTTCTTCTTTTCTTCTCTCCGCTCCTTCCTGCTTCTGTCTTCTTTTTCTTGTTTCGGAGTTTCTTTTCCAATCGAGGACTTGTTTGTGCCTTCCAGGTGTATTTCTTCGTTAATAAACTGGGCTGCTCGTTCCCTGAAGGCCGTCATGTTGCGAACTCTGATCCTCCTGAGCGATATATCCAACGGCGTTCCTTTCCTTAGTGCTTCAACGGCACAGTGTAGTTGGACCTCGTCAGCCACGTTGGGGGTAAGAGCGACTTCCTTGTAGAATCTGGCCAGAAAATCTCGCAAGGTTTCGGTCTCTCCTTGCCTGACTTTGGCCAAGGTGTGGGAGTCTCTGGGGACTTGGTTGGCCATGCTGAATCGTTTGGCGAACGCTGCGGAGAGGTCATCCCACTTGTCGACCGAGTTCTGTGGTAGAGTGCGAAACCAAGTAAGGGCTTCCTCGTCCAACGTTCTGGAGAAGCTCCAGCACATGATGTCTTCTTGAGCGCCTAAGAAGAGCATCTCCTTGAAGAAACGATCCAAATGTCGGCCCGCATCCGTTTCTCTCGTACATAGGCTGATAGTGCTGAAAGAACGAAGGAAGCGATCCGGAATCTCAACTTTGGCTAGCCGAGGTGTGAACGAATGTGTGAAGGGACGATGTAGGGTGTTAAGATCGGCTACTCCTGACAGTGGGGCGGTCGGTATAGCCGAGGTGACCGAGATCAGTGATTCAAGGTATTGGATCCTGTGCTCTAACTCCCTGACTGTCCTGCTCTTCTTCCTTCTCCTGGTTCTGACCGGTGGGGAAAGGGGCTCTCCCCCATCGTCTCTGGTGGAGGTGGTGTCCCTCCGCCGCCTGGTGCTGAACGCTGGCTTCCTTTTCTTCTTGGATATGCAGGCAGGGGGAGGGAGGTAGTACTCTTGTGAGGAGGGGGTGGCTGTATGGCCTGACGGGGACATCCTCCGGGGAGTCGTTCTCATAACTTATTGTGGGTCTGTGTTTCTTTCCACTCTTCCGGCCAGACTGGTGGCTCCAGTTGGCTTTGGTTGTTGGGTGTTCGACGCTGCTTCCATTTTCAATCTCCTTCGGGTCATGCAAGTCCTTGCATCTCAGTAAAGAGCTAGAAATGGTGGGGTTTTCTTTACAGAGTTCCCACAGACGGCGTCAAATGATCGTGGCTGAGATCACAAGGGGTGGTCCGAGGTGTTCAGCGCGTGCTAGGGGATCAATCTGGGAGTGCTTTGGTGTGGTGGTGCGCGGCGAGGGTACCTACAAAGGCACTCTGACGCCCAAGCCAGTTGGAGGAGAGTATGGGGGTTAAGTGATGGTGAGAGATGTTACCTTGTGCTTGTAAGAGGTACTCTCCTTATATAGCCTCTCCCTGTCATGTCAGGAGGAGGCAGGGGCAGGGGCAGGTGGAGCAGGCACGCCTGTGCCGTAATCCCTCTGCTCCGGCTGTAAGTCACGGTTGCGTGTGTCAGTAGCAGTCGCTTTATCAGGGGAGTCGCGAGGCGCATTAAATGCGATGAGACTTGATAAGTGACACTAGGCCTGGGGCCTAGTGTTAGTAGGTAACCGAGATCCCCTGTCTCCTTATAGGATCTCGAACACCGAATGTCCTCGTCGTCGTCCTTCAGGTCGAGGTCTCGTGTTAATTGAGCGACAGTAAGGTCCTTCGCGTATGTCGGTCCCTGATGTGTTATGTCGGTCCAAGGTGTATTATGTCGGTTCCAAGAAGTGGGACATATAGGTCTGGATGACCTACTAAATTTAGTTGGTGACACTTGAATACTAAACATTTGAATATTTTCAATCATGTATGAGAAATTGAGAATGAAAGTTTGAGTAATGCTAAATGCTGCTATAAATTCTCTTACAACTTTATAAAAAAATTATTAAATAAAAAATTAAATACATTTAATATGTTTATTTGGATCAACGTGACTACCTGAGCAGGCCATATCTGATATTAACTAGTATAACATGAGTCTTTGTGACACACCAGGTACTAAAATAATATGCATGTACACATGTGCAAGTGTAACTGATAATTATCATTATTATATTTAATTATATATGCACACAAAATATCCCTAAAGAGCATGTCAGTTAATTGGTCAAAAAGCACCGGATAATATAATGCAAAGGTCAGTTTATTTAGTAATAACTGGATGCATATATGCATGCATGCATGACCAGGAACTTAAGCTATAATGTGACTTAGCCAGTAGCTAGCTAGTTGCAAGCAGGTAGATATATAGCCAAATAAGGTGGAGGGTGTGATTTAATTAAAACCAGACCGAGCATATATTATGTATTAAATATATTATTTAATAAGAAACTACAGACCCTGATGAAGCTAGAGCTAGAGAGAGGAGGAAATGAAACATATACAAAAAGATATATATATGACACTGTCCACGGTTCAGTGGATCATTTTCATGGTTAGGACTTGGTGGCATAATTTGTGGTGGAGTAATTGCTTTTGTGTCCAATTTTATAAATTTGTTCTCTTCCGTAAAGAGGCAAGTGATCTGAATTTGCAAACAATGTCAGCAAAATTTGACTTAAAAACAGCTATTAGTGAAAGCAACCATTAAACTCGCATTTTCTCTCACATTCTGTATAAGGCTAAGCAGAACCCCAAGGCTAATACTACCCTGATTGCCTTTCTTAAGCTCTACTTGCTGACTCACCAAATCATCCTTTTGTTCTGTTCAACTGTACCTTTCCGATATGAAAGCGATCCAAATGCAATTTATATAACTACATTGCATGGAATTTCAGGGGCATTAATTATACCCTAGCAGATCAGGTAGACGAATTCTGGCTCAAACTTTTTTCTTTGTCCTTTTAATGAATTAGTAATATATAATTATTTCATTACAAATTTCGATTTTATTAATTTCAATGCTTAGGATATAGTAATTTTAAAAGAGCGCTACCTACCAACACACTTTTTAACAGGGTTTATCTACGGTTGACCATGGTTTACATGGTCCAAAATGTAGAAATATAGTAATTTAAATTTTTAATCACCAAATTTAACGCTCATTTTATTAATAATTGATATTAAAATAGTTTCCAATTGCTTTTATGAAATATTACTTGAAAATAATAAAAATTCAAATCGATATTACCATGTAATGTAAAATTTTGCCTTTTAACTTTAGATTGATATTTCCTCAACGAAATTAACATAGGTTGTATTGAAAATCCATATTTTTCCTTAAATTAAACTTAAATAGTCATATAAAGACTATTTAATAAAAAATAAAATTATCTATTCACCTTTTGTAGGCAAAAAAAGGTAAATTGGACTAGGTGGACCAAATTTTGTTTGGTCCACCCTAGAATTGTCCCTTTTTAACATTCTCTTTTCAACACATTCATTATGATTAATTGAAATTTTTATCAGTCACACCAAATTAAATGACGTGAGTCTTAGAGCATGTTTGGTTTAATTTAGCTTTAAAACGTTGGGGATTTCAAATTTAAGTTTGGCTCGTTTATTCAACGCTAAACCAAACACAGACTTAACGTGTGTTTGGTTTACTCCAACCACCTTTCAAAAGTGATTCGAGTAGCGTTGGCCCGCATCAGGTAGGTCTGAATCGGGCCGGGTAGCCCCATTTTGCCACCTTTAAGTGGGACTCACAATGTGATGAGATTCATGTGATTTTTAATTAATCATAAGGAATATGTTGAAAATAGTGAGTTAGTAACATTTTTCTTAACTTTAAAGATATAAAAATAAAAAATTTATTTAAAAAATATTTATTATACTTTTATATATTTTTTGGTGTAAACCATAGGTATCCCCTATTACCTAGAGGCTTAATCACAGTTAAGGCTCCTCACCCCTCCGAAGAATGTGTTTAGTGGGGATCGAACCCGGAGCTCTTCCCACAATCTCAGCCTGCGTTGCCAACTGAGCCACAACTCTTTGGTATACTTTTATATATTTGATATAATAAATATATTTTCTAATTAATTAATTAATTTTTATACTTTAATATAATTAATTAAAATCAGTCTTTAGGACTAATATTGTTCACAAATATTCTCTTCTTATGTTTTTATTGGAGAGAGGGAAAGAGATATGATAAAGAAATCTGGGCTGGAATTCCATAATTCTCCGAGGAAAATTTAATTTGTCAACCAAATCACACCGTACTGAAAGGGAGTCAAAAGGATTAGCAAAAATTTAAAGATGATATGAAGACAAAGCAAGAAAAGAAAGAGTGTAAATTCGTTCCAAATATTAGCTGGTTATATTACATGGTGTACTTGCCTTCACCAATCGCCACGTGTGTGGCTTTTACTTGGCCACCATTTCAAGCCCACAACTGGACAAATTCAGGAACTGTAAATTCCCAATTTGATCTCTTTTGGAAGTGGTAATCTATAATTCAAGAAAGTAACCTACACAAATGCATTTATTACGACAAGAAAAATTATATAGAACTGGTATAGGTGATAAATTTGACAAAGATGACAAGAAAATATACGGAAATTTAATCACTCAAGATAAGCATGCGTTTTTGTTGGCAAGCGTATTTTAGAATAGATTACATGCTTTAACAATTTATATTTAGATATCCTTTTATTAATGCCATATATCCTCTCATGCGTGCAAGCATCATTTTGCGGCTTCATATCTTAAAATCCATGATCAGTTAAAAAAAAATAAAAAATCCACCTCAACTTTGGAGTAGAGATAAGATAAGTCAGAAAGATGTTAGTTCGTTCTCTTTTGTTAATTTGATGATGATTTTCTTACATGTTTGTGACCATTAGATATATCCTTTTGAATAAAAATGAATCACGAGCATTATATTAATTATTTATTTACAGGTAGCTCGATCGCTAGCATCCGAAAATCAAATGAGAAATTAACACAGCTTGCATCACGAATCATCATGTAACTAACAGTCACATGGTAAAATGCAAAATGATTAAGTCATCCAGGTTACTGGATCGCCACAAGTTTCATTTTTAGGCCATTGAGATGTGATGAGACTACATAGGAACCTTGGTGAACAAGAAATTAATTAGTTAAAGTGATCACCTTATATTCCAAAACTTTCCATCTGATGAAATGTAAAACCAATAGGATTTAATTTCAACCTTAATTTCTATATATTATCATGATGATGAGAATTTGAGAGAAAATTAAACCACCGGTTCATCTCCAATGTATTCCACTAACTTCAAATTTCTCCTTAATGTTACAGTAATTCATTAAATAATCTCTAAATTATATAAAAAAAATCATCAATTTAGTCCTTGTACATGGACTAAATTGTTTGATTAATTTAAAGTTTACATAATTTAAGGACTAATAATGAATTACTGTAACATTATAGATTAATTTGAAGTCGGTAGAATAAGTTGGAAATTAAATTGGTGGTTTAATCAGAATTTGATATATAATCAAATAGGATTTGATAAATTAAGAGAATTAGAGTCTGTTTGATTCGGTTTTTATTTTTTAATTTTTGAAAACTGTTTTTAAAAACTATAATTTTTATAAATAAAATGATTTATTTACATAATTTTTAATAAAAAATAAATTTTTAAAACATCTAAATTCTAAAAGTAATTTCAGAATTTTAATTTTTAAAAACTAAAAAACAGTCGCACTTTTTTAAACTATTTTAAAACCGTCTTTCAAACTGAATTTTCAATTTTTTGTTTTTAAAAAGAATAAAACAGTTTTTAAAAATGGTAAATAAAATTATATATTCTTACTTTTTTTTCATTTATTTTTTTTAATTTTAATTTGGAGTGTTTGCAAAAGAACTTTGGGTTTGATGGAGAATATCAGGTATAAGATGCCAAACTTATGGTTACCTGAGAAGGATGGATAACGCCGCAAGCCAACTGAATGAAAAGGTCTCAATCACATGTGAAAGGGTCATGCAATTGAGCCCCTCTTAAAATCAGTTACAACGGAGATGAGGGAATTAGGCATTATTTTTTGGTGCCATTCTCAGGGGAGGCCTTGTCTTATACAGTTTATTAGCATAAAAAAACAACCTATTGAAAAAAAGGGTAACATAAGGGGTAAAGAAAAAGGTTTTGTGATTGAAAGTCAGTAAATATGTCATTCAAAATAGTAAAGTAACGTGTTGAAGGCACATAGCAATTAAGATATCATGAGGACCTTATAAAGATTATTTTTTCAGTGCCAATAGAGGGAAAAGCTCATGAAAAACATGATGTGTAGCAGAGTCCTATTAATTAATTAACTCAATTCGTACATGTAAATTGGCAACCTCCCCTTGTAGTTTTCATCTAGTATTATTTTTACTCAATATCACACATTTCTACTGTACTTTTTCCTGTTTATGTACACTGCTGCATGAGCCCCACAATTTCTTCACTAGCCTCCTTCCATGTGGTATCCCTTAATTTAGCTAAAATGGTTGAGGGGTATCTGCAAGATTTAACCATATAATTGAAGCATTAATGAAAGATAGGGATGGTACATAATGACATAAATCTACTATCTATTCTAATAAATTCTTAGAGGTTAGCTGAATTTATTACATGTTATTATTCAGTCCATGATTTATACCATAGCTATCCGTGACTACCTAAGTGCACATGGACAAACCCCAACCAAAAGTACTATGACAAAAAAAATTGTTAGGGAAATAAAATTAGAAGAAGAAGGGGTGACATGCACAATTTTACACTTTTTCTGTTTTTTCAAGTGATAAAATAAAGGGGAGGTTACGTTTTCCACAAGAGATGGATGTTGATTGGTAAGATATAAGTCTGGTATATATCTCGCTTATATCTTGCTATAAACCCATATGCATGATTATGTAATGTAATTCACATGCATAACAATTATAACTGTGGTATATATCTATCTGTCAAATTCTTCAACAACTTGTGCTGCTACTTTTTTTTTATGATGTCAAAGGTAGGGAAAGTTTCTGGGCCTAAAGAGCTCTTACAAAGGTACTTACATTTACCTAACTCCAAGGGACGAGTTTGAAGCTGCGACCTGTCAGATACGAAACTGTGTTTTACTCCACTCGAGGAACCCCTTGGGGTTACTTGTGCTGCTACTTTGATAATTGTGAATTTAAAACCTTTTTTGCCATTATGTTTTTGTGTATATCTTTAATACCTATGGTGAGAAGCAGGGCATCAATTTGGACTCAAACAGCTAGGACTTGAATTCAAACAGTTACTTCTAAAGTGCTTAATTAGCTTCTTAATTATTATATTTCCTAAACAAACACAAATTAAATGAATAGTTAATTGTATTGTATTTGCAAAAGTTAATTAATTAAAGTTGAAGAAGGGGAGAAAGAGAGATCATGCAATGCTAATTGAATACTCCAACAGAGTTAATGAAAGGACTAATCAACTAGTACTGAATGATTATGAGAGTACATTGTTGGATAAGAATCAGATATATATGGGGCCTGTGCAGAGCAGCAAAACTGGATTCTTGTGTATTATGTTTTGGGTACTGTCAAGGTTTCTTTCTACTTGGAGTTGCATTTCGGGATAACATAGACACAAATGTGGTCCAAGAGGGTACAATATAGGCTAAACATCGCTCCTCCAAAATCATCACAATGAAAATTATTATTTTCTTGGGGGTATTCATTTCACCAATTTACGAAAGACAAGTTTGTATATTGGGAATGTGGAGTGTATGTATCTCTAAACACATCAATGAAAGGCAGAGAATAGTGGAAATTAATGTATATAACGAACATTATACTATAATTAATCCTGTTTTCCTAAACTTTTCGTCGTATATAATATCTTGAAAAAGAATCCACTAGTCTTTTATTCTAAAGAAGAAAAATATTTTGTACTCAAAAGTAATTAGAATAGATGTACTTATGATTCACACATTTCACAAGTGTGTTTAGCTCCACACATAACCTATAGAAATTTGGTGGCACTATACATTTATCAATTAAACTTGGGAAAATTCATCTATATGATTGTAAATCCGAAAATTTGCAAACTAGCATTTTTCTAATATTGATGGGATTATGGTAGTGGTCGAGCATATTCCAAAAGAGAAGGTGATAAAGTAATAAAAATCTTTTCCGTAAGGATATATACTATGTGCTTATATAGTATCCATTCCATTGTGTTGATAGTAAAAAAACCATTAATTAAAGCTTTGTGACTGTAGAAAATAATCTATGTGGATAAACAAAGAGACAAATAAGATCTGGCTCATGCTGGAGAATCTTGGATGAATAGATATATGTGAGATACAACTTAAAAATGGTATCAAGTCAATCATCATCACCTTTCATCTTTTTATTATGGAATGAAATAAAATATTTGCTTCTTTTACCTTCGGAGAAATCTATAATATATTTGTTTCCTAAAGTTAATTATTACTTATTGAAAATTGGAGTTCTAAGGAGACAGAGAGAAAAAAACAGAGAGGGATTAATCTTGCTCTTGTCTAGCTCTGCCCATGTACTTATTTTTGAGACTAAGATGTGAATACAGCTTATAACAGAAAAGTTAGATGGCTTTACGGTTATTAGGATCTGTCTAGCCAATCCACATGCATGTACCAATTAAAATACTCATAATCTTTTGAAAAACTAAGGGGAAATTTGATTTGAATTTAATAGCTATACAATTTCAATATAAAAAAGTTTTATGTTGAAGTTAAATGTGTTATCACATTATTTAATAAATTTAATAATACATGATGTGTCATATTTATTAAATGATATGGTAACTATCATTGGATGTCAATGTAAAACTTTCTATTCTCGTAATGTATAGTTATTAAACTTATTTGATTTTCCATTTTTTAGTTTTAATTAAAAAACATTACTTTATTTTTATTTAATTTTATATTTTTCAGAATTTTGTACATTAAATAGTAAAAATAATACAAGACTGTTTTCACCATTTTCTATATAAAGTTTAAAAGAAAAGAAATAAAATGAAAATGAAGTGATATTTTTATAATCAAAATTGAAAGTGTTCTACAGTCTTCAAATCTGCTACTCTGAATCAACACCTTCAGCAGCTTCACAACAACATAGATCCTCCAAGCTCCTATCCAAGTGTTTGAAATAGCAGTTGAGTGTGCCTGCGAAGACACTCAACCTAGAAGTCAGTATATAAATATATATATATATATGTGTGTGTGTGTGTGTGTGTGTGTGTGACAGAGTGCTGGCAAAATGAAAGACTATGTACCTTCTTCATGGTTGCATGGAGGTATTTATAGCATTCGTAGAAGCTTCTACAAGTATGTGAGTGGACATGACACCACTAACTCTGAGGTAGTTTCGCCAAGTGTCCTCCTAAATATGGAGAGGATTCTGCATCATATGGGTTGTCTTAATGTAATCATGCACGTTAATGGGTGTGTTTCTACATGCATGGCTTTCCGATAGCTTTGGTGAGGACAAGTGTCAGCTTGGAGAGTGTCCGAGTAAGCACCTCTTATCCGAGTCAGTCCGAGTAGGATAAGCTGCTAAACCGGATTTGGGTTGCCCCCGAAACAAAAAATATTTTTGTAATTGAAACTGAAAATTAGAAATGACATCACAAAATGTTTGCTAAAACCAAACAACCTTTAAAAATCTCATTTTTATGATTTTTAGAATTCTTTTCCCAAAAAAATACACTTTATATATGCACTAATTTTATCTTAAAGTATACATTAATCGACAATATTTGATTTTATATATGTAATGTACATAATAAAAATTCAATCTTGGTTTTGATTTATAGAATGGAAGGGGGTTGGGCTGCTTATTTCATATTGGTACGTGTGTGAATGTTGAAAATTACAAGTCTAGATTTGATAAGTTAATTAATTGAATTAAAAGTGTTTGGTAGAATCAGTTGATAATTATAAAATAACATATAAGAAAATTATTAATTACTTAAATGGAAACGGTAAATGACAGATTATGAAAAACTTTTAAAGTTAAAAATGTAAAAAAATAATTTCAATTAGAAGCTGAAATTTCAAAATGTTGCTTGGAGTAGAGTTTCCAAAAACGCTAGTAATTATTAAAAAAATATTTTATCAAATACAACTAAAATATTTTAACAAAATTTTCAAATAGCAATTTCAGCTTTTACTTTATCAAAATGAGATGTTAAATATCAATATGTTTAAATTATCCTATTAATGACCAAAGAGTTGTGGCTCATTTGGTAATGTAGACTAAGATTGTGGGAAGAGCCCACGAGTTCGATCCTCACAAAACACACTCTTAAGAAAGAGATCGGATGAGAAGTCTTAACTGTGACTAAGTCTCGAACATGATTGCTCCTGATAATAGGGGAATACCTGTGATTAACACTAAAAAAATTATCCTATTAATTTATAAGATTGAAATATTCCTTGTACTTCTTTAATATTAATTTTTATCTTGTCAAAAAATAAAGTCTTAAAGAGTAGTACCAAGTCTTTGAAAATAAAATCTTTTGCTTAGACTATTGAAAAATGATTCAATTATATAAGATAAAAGCCAAGATGATAGGAGTTATATACGTCTTGTCTCACATTCCATAAAGTGTGATTGTCTCTTAAATAGTTTAATTAAATATTCTTATTTAGATATTTTTCCCAAAAACATTCTAGAAAATTGAAAAGAAGAGACAATATTAAAGAGAAAAGAGGACTGCATGCTCGATTAATTGTTTTTGTGATCATCATAGTCTAATCAGAGTTATTGTGCTGAATAACATATATGGATTCTGCATGTAGGGGATAATTAGACAAACAGCGAGTGGTGAGAGCTGAGCTACACAAACCACAACAATTAATCCCCATAGGCCATAGCCAATATATATATATAGTCTAAAAGTATGTTAATCAAAACCATATTATAAATGTGAGTCTCAGCTAAATTTAATTAAAAAATAGTTTAATTATTATACATAAATAATGTAAAAGAAATTACATTATTATCTAATAATGTACTATCAAATCAATTAATGATATTAAACTCAATAAAATGACATGGTAGCACATATTAAATGATAATGTAAAAAATAGCATTGATTCAAATTCAAGTTGATAATGTGATTTTAATGAAAATAAAAGAGGCTTTGGGGGTATGTGGATTATGATGTGGGAGCGTGGTTTGGGTGACAACTAGGGTTTTATTGAGCTTGTGGTATCTCCACCTGGTGTCAGGTCATGGGCTATTTAGCAAATGACTCTGAATGGGACCCTCTGGTCGCTCATGGAATCAGCATTTGGACCCCACCCATCATAGTGAAGATTTTTGCAGCCTCCACCGGTTTTGATTCCATCATTGGGTCATTGTAGGAAATTGCCTTTTTTTTGTCTTCATGCTTTCTCTGCATGTGTGGTCATGTACATCACCTTCATCCCCGCCCCCTCTTTAGGTCAAAGACATGATAGGAATTTGAAAATATTTAAGATAATATATGTCCAAAAAAATTAATATTAATTAACTGGTTTTGAATTCGGAAAAGGCAAGGTTAATTTTTCTCATAATGATTACGACATAATTGAAAAACATTATCAAGAAAAATATCTTACAAAGTACAAAAAAATTTGTTGTATAGTATTTTTTTCACATTGATAACAATAAAATTAAATTTAGATCTATATATAATTTCATACAAATTAATTATTTAAATTTCATGCCATTAGCCAAAATTTAATGGCTATTCTTATAAGGGTTTTTTAAAGTGTACACATGGACGTATTTTTTATATTGGGAATTGGTGAACACATATTTATCAAGACAATTTACAAAGGAAAATACAAAACGAGTATTGAACATTTTTTTTGTAATGTCTCAGTCTTGACCTGTGACCTAGCTCCTACACCTAGAAATTCACTGAGCGCGCCATCCTTATAGATTTCATCACCCCTTAAAGTGGTTTATTCCCCCTATGGGAACCTTCTGTGGTTCGAACCCAAGGAATAAACCACTTCAGGGGTTGGTGAAGTCTATGACATGTGGCATGCTCAGTGAATTCCTGGGCTCGGAAGCTGGTCGTAAGTCAAGGTTAGGGCGTTACATGCAACATATAATGTTATAAATACAATTATTGTCGTTATTTTCAATAAAGACTTTTTATATATGGGAGCACTTAGAGCACTCATTATCATACCCTTTTACAAATGCATTGATTCATAATGTAAACTTACTTGTTTTAGATAAGTTAAGATGTGTCTATGGGAGCATTACCCAGTTTCAGAAATGTTAACGAGTATCCTAAGTACACTTTGTTAAGAACTACAATTAGAAAGTTCTTATTTATGCAACATTTAATGTTATAAATGTAATTAATGTCGTGATTTACAATAAAGATTTTCTATATAAATATTTCTTAATTAGTGCCCTCAAAGCACTCGTTAGCAGACCCCTTTTACAAATGCACTGATTCCTAATGCAAACTTACTTGTTTTGGGTAAGCTAACAGATGTCTTTAGTGCACTGGTTAAGGAACTAAAACTAAAAAATATTGGATTGTATATATAACATTTAATGTTATAAATACATGTAATAATTTTTAATAAAAATCTTCTATATATATGTGGATTCTTTGACACTCGTTAGCAGAACCCAAACCTTATTATAAAATATTTTCTTCAATCTTTTCCATTCGTTTGATGAAGAAAAAATTTTCAATTTTAACTACCCATTTAATTCCATTGTTTGGAAACTAGAAGTAGTTAATGTAGTTTCTAATTTGCATGTATTGAATTTCACAACTTTAATTAATTTCCTGTGACTACAATTAATTAGCATTATCGTCTTGAATATGCCATGCTGAAGTTAAATGGTTCGTATCCGTCAAAAAAAAATTTAATGGTTCGTAGCTAAGCTTCTTGAAAATTAATTATTGATAAGCAATATTGAACAACCATCCACTTTATTACATTAACCATTTTTTATGTAAAAAATATATTTCTATTTTTTCTAGAATGCATGTGTTGAACTATCATTTGCCATATATTTAGTTTAGGGTTGAAACTTCATAAATTTATTTTTAACACTATAAATAATTGCCATAAAAAATCTAAATTTGAGTTTATTTATTTTTCAACTCCAAATCAATTATACAATTGATCAATACAATTATTTCAATATTCCCAAGTATGTCTTACATAAGTAATATTGAAATATAATAAATATATTAATATTAATATTTTTTTTACGCCAATATTAATATATTTTGGCTCCTTTTATTTATTACTAAAAGTGAACTTGGATTTTTTACGCCAGATACAGTAAGGAGTAATGAAAATAGTATAAGTGGAATATATACTATTATAGTAATATATATAGAGTATAGCCTCTTGTTAGAGATGAAGCAATTAATATTTTCCGCGTGTCAAAACCAATATAGAATACGTCTTTATTGAATCTCATTATCATTTTTGTTTTCTCATAAAAAAAATTATTAGGATAACTCTTAACTTAATTTGTCCCTTCTCTCTTTTCCATTGTAGTTTGTCATATTACTATACTTCAATCCATATCACCATCTATATTATTAATAATAAAAAAAATGCGTGAAAGTGATGATAGAACAAAGAAAATATGTTAGTTTCCTTTGAATTTCATTTTCCAATATGTTTTTTTCTTTCTTTTTCCATGTAAAATCAGTCAATTTTCTTTTTCCTCTTGTTTTTCTCTATACTTGCATATACATACAAAGCATTAATTAAGATGGAAGATAAACTCAAAGTTATTACAATACACATTATCATTATTATGATGAGCCATCCCATGACTAATAATGATGTATTCTTACCATTCCCTGAAAGTGGGTTTATGGCATGGGTCCCACTGATTTAGCATGGTAATTTTCTTGTTTTGATGGTGCTATTTGCGCAACAAAAGCATGAGAAGAGACTAAAAATCTTATCTCCACTGCCTCACCCTCACTCACCTCACACTTATCCTTCCATTGACCCCTTTTTTTTATTTCCTTTCATAAATAACACAAACCCATTAATTAAAATCATGATCAGTGAAAATTAAAGTGATAAAAGAAATGGCACTTTCACTCTTGGCCCCACCCACGTGTCATCCCTTCCATGATTTGGAATCCCACGTGTCAACCTCTCAACGGCCCGAATTCTAGTTCACGTCATCATCAGGTACCCACCACCTCCTCATGCACCCGCAGCCACCTCAATCCTTCAATTAATGAAAAGACCAATAAGCCCCTGAATCTCTGACACGTCACGAGACCATTGGAGGTTCCAGTGAAGGTGCATGTAGAGGATCATTTCCCACACCCCTACCGTACCAATATAAAATATGGCCTTTCACACTCTGGGGTAACACAAACTACACAAACACAAACCCATTTCGTCCTAAGTCCTAACTAACATTACACGTTCTTCTGTGGAAGCCATAGCCATAACCATTCAAACCCATCTTAGTGAAGGAAAAAGAAAAAAAAAAAACTCTGTAACTGTAACCATGGAGAGCACTGACTCATCCACGGGTTCTCAACAACCGAATCTTCCACCTGGT